>JAJHZJ010000112.1:686498-1286498 GCA_023548195.1 Bettongia penicillata ogilbyi | reverse complement strand
TTCCCTTTCTACTTCTCCCTCACTTTCAGCATCCCCTCCCTTTTCTTTCTCCCTTCCCATCTTACTACCTATAGAGCTAGTTGTATTTCTATCCTTAACTGAGGTCTTGCTCCCTCCTTGACCCCAATGAGATGAGTGTAGCTCTCAATGTTCATCTTCCTCCCCTACTTCCCTCTATTGTAATATATTTTTGTGCCTCTTCCAGTTACGTAATTTACGTTTTTATGATTCCTCCTTTCTGCATCTCTGATTACAATTCTTACACACTCTTAAATCACATTTTTATTGTGACATAATTTACTTTATATCACTCCCTCTCTCTTTGCATATTCCTTTGGTATATGATAACAAATATACCATTATCAAGATTAATATATATCATCTTCCCATAAGGAGATGTAAATAGTTTGTCCATATTGAGCAGCAAGTTATTTCCCCCTCTTTACCTTTCTATGTCTCTCTTGAGACCTGTATTTGAAGATCACATTTTTTATTGAGTGATGGCCTCTTCATTAGTAACATTTGGAAATTCTTTATTTCATTGAATATCCATCTGCTTTCCTGAAATATTCTGCTCAACTTTGCTGGGTAAATAATCCTTGGTTGTTATCCCAACTTCTTTGCCTTACATAATATTGTATTCCAATTCCTTTGATCTTTTAATGTAGAAACTGCAAAGTCCTGTGTGATCCTGACTGTAGCTTGCCAATATTTGACTTGTTTCTTTCTGACTGCCTGCAGTATTTTCTTCGTCCTTGATACGTCTGTAATTTTCCAACAATATTCCTTGGTACTTTCAGTTTGGGTTCCCTTTTAGGAGGTGAATGGTGGATTTTTTCGATGACTGTTTTGCCCGCTGGATCTAGGAGTTCTGGGCAATTTTACTTAATGTTTGCTTGGATGATATTATCCAGACTTTCCTGTAGACCAATAATCCTTAGATTTTTCTCTCCTGGATCTATTTTACATGTCAGTTGTTTTTCCAGTTTGATATTTTAGATTTTCTTCTATCTTTTCATTCTTTAGATTCTGTTTGACTGATTCTTGGTGTCTCATATAGTCATTAGCTTCTACCTGCCTGATTTTAATTTTTATCCAAATGTTTTTTCCATTTAGCTTTTTGCATCTACTTTTCCATTTGTCCAATTGTTCCTTTAAAGGAGTTATTTTCTCCAGTTAGGTTTTGTACTTCTTTTTCCATTTTTCAACTTGTCCTTTTAAATTCTTCTTTGATTTAGTTTTTCATGTTTTAAAGTCATTGATCAGTTTTTCTTTCATTCCTCTAATTTGACTTTTAAATCCCTTTCTGAACACTTCCAAGAAGATTCTTTGTGCTTCAGATCAGCTCATATTCCCTTCTGAATATTCAGAAGGGAGTACATTTCAATGCTGACCTGGTTGGTATTTGTGATTTGGTCCTTGTCTCCACAGAAAGATTCTCTGGACTTTTCTTTTCTACTTTGCTTCTTACTCCTGATAATCACCCATTTCCTGGATTTTAAAATAGATATCTGCATCTGGGGCACATTGGGCTCTGTCTCACATTTCTTGTGCCTAAAATTTGAGGCTTTGCAAGTTGTGGCCTCTGGTTCTTTCTACTAGAAGCTAACATGCTGTAGTTTACCTGGTGATGATATGGCTAGTGTTGGAATGCAGAGACCACGTAAGGACTTTTCGGGTTTGCCTGTAGTTACCCTGGAGCTAGCTCATTACATGTGGGTGATGGGTGGTCTGGCCATAGGAGATCTCCTCTACTGAGCTAGATTGGAGACAAGCATAGAAGTTGGTGATTCCCAACTGTTCTGGTGTCCTCCCAATTCTCCTGGGTTAGTGGGGCATTCCTGGGGTCCTGGTGTTGACTACGGCAGGCCTCACCCACTTTGGGCTCAGGATGTTCTCCTGGTTTGCTGAGGTAAACCTGTCTGGGACAGCTTTAGTCATGCACTGGTCTCCTTCAGTGCACAAAACAGACCCTCCTTAGAGATTTTCCTAGCCTCACAGGTGAAGAGACAGTTTACCCCTTCTCCTGCTTCCAGTGTTTCAGGGACTTCCCAGGGAGATATCTTCTTGGCTACTTAAGGTCAACAAGGGGAGGGGGATAGCAATTGCAAGTTACTCCATCATGTTGGCTCCTGGATCCTATTAAAATTTCTGCAACATTTATGGGTTCATTAGTGGGCCAATCTCTGAAAATTAATGAAAAATGATTGAAAACTCAACACGTTGTAGAAAGGTGATTCTCACAAAAGATAACACATAATTAGATCCAGAGGGAAAAATAGTCATCAAAAGAAACCACCAACAGACAATGAAAATGTTTCATTGCTAAACATATATGCTCCAAGTGGTGTAACATCCAGATACTTAGAGGAGAAGTTAAGAGAGTTACAGGAAGAAATACAGAGTGAAACCATAATAGTAGGGGAATACAACCATCCCCTCTCTGAACTTGATAAATCTGATCTCAAAACAAATAAGAAAGAAGTTAAGGAGGTGAACAGAACTCTGGATAAGGTAGATATGATAGATCCCTGGAGAAAATTGAATGGGGATAGAAAGGAATATACCTTTTTCTCATTAGTACACGGCACATAAACAAAAATTGACCATGTACTAGGCAATACATCACAATCCAGTGCATTAAGGCAGAGATAGTCAATACAGCCTTATAAGATCATAATGCAATAAAACTTAAATGTAATCAAAGACCATGGAAATATAAATGAAAAGTAATTGGAAATTAAACACTGTAATTCTAAAAAATAGATGGGTTAAAAAACAAATTGTAGAAACAGTCAGCAACTTCATTCAAGAGAATGATAACAACGAGACAACCTACCAAATCTTATGGGATAATACAAAAGCAGTTCTTAGAGGAAGTTTTATATATTTGAATGGAAAAAAAATAGAGAAAGGGGAGATCAATGAATTGGGAAGGCAGCTGAAAAAAGGATAAATTATAAATCCCCAGGTAAATACCAAATAAAAAATATTGCAAACAAAGGGAGAAATTAAGAAAATTGAAATTAAGAAAACTATTAAACTAATAAATAAAACTGTGTTGGTTTTATGAAAAAAAGCAATAAAATTGACAAACTTTTTTTTTAAATTTGATTTATTAAAAAGAAAGAAGATAACCAAATTAACAAATATCAAAATGAAATGGGTGAACTCACTTCCAATGAGGAAATTACAGCAATAACAATACATTAGTTTGCTCAACTGAATGCCCATAAATTCAAAAATCTAAATAAGATGGTTGATTTTTTTAAAAGATATAAATTGCTAAAACTAACAAGAAGAAGAAGTTGCATACTTAAATAACCCCATCTCAGAAAAAGAAATTGAATAAATCATAAATGAACTCCCCAGGAAAAAATCTTCAGGGCCAGATGGATTCACAAGCTAATTCTATCAAAACATTTGAAGAGTAGTTAATTCCAATACTATATAGACTATTGGGAAAATTGGAGAAGGATTCCTCCAAAATTCTTTTTAGGATACAAATGTGGTTTTGATACCTAAACCAAGAAAAGTCAAAAAAGAGAAAGAAATTTATAGACCAATTTCTCTAATGAATTTAGATGCAACAAATTTTAAGAAAGGTTTTACCATAAAGAATACAACAACTTATCACGAGAATAATTCATACCAGGAATGTAGGGCTAGTTGAATATTATAAAAACTGTTAGCATTATTGATCTTATAAACAGCAAATCTAACAGAAACCACATGATATCTCAACAGATGCAGAAAGAGCTTTTGACAATGTACTCATTCTCATTGAAAACACTGAAGAACATAGGAATAAATGGAACTTTCAATAAAATAATAATCAGTATCTGTCCAAAACCATCAGGAAGCATTATATGCAATGAGGACTAACTAGATGCATTTGCAATAAGATAAGGGGTGAAGCAAAGATGTCCATTATCACCACTATTTTTCAATATGATACTAAAAGTGTTAGCTGTAACAGTAAGGCAAGAAAAAGAAATTGGGGAAATTAGAATAGGCAAAGAAGAAACTAAGTAATCACTCTTTCCAGATGATATGATGATATACTTAGATAATCCCAGAGAATGAAGTAAAAAACTACTTGAAATAATAACCAAATTTGGTAATGTTGAAGGTTACAAAATAAACCCAACCAAATCTTCTGCATTTCTATATATTACCAAGAAAGGCCAACAGCAAGAGACTGAAAGAGAAATACCATTTAAAAATACTTTAGGCACTCTAATATATATGGGAATCTACCTGCCAAAACAATCCCTGGGACAATATGAAGACAATTACAAAACATTTCACATAGATAAAGTCAGAACTAAGTAAGTGGAAAAACATCAGTTGTTAATGGGTGGACTGAGTCAATATAATACAAATGACAATACTACCTAAATTAATTTATTTAGTCTGTGACATACCCATCAAACTATTGGAAACTTATTTTGTATAGCTAGAAAAAATAATATCACAATTCATCTGAAAGAGCAAAAAGTTCAGAATTTAAAGGGAACTACTGAAAAGAAATGCTAGGGAAATTGGCCTAGCTCTACTAGATCTCAATTTATATTGTAAAGCAGCAATTATCTAAACCACTCGATACTGGCTAAGAAATAGAACGGTAGATCAGTGGAAGAGGGTAGGTACTCAAGACACAGTAATCAATGAATATAGCAATCTACTGTTTGATAAACCCAAGGATCTCATCTTCTGGGATAAGAACTCAATATTAGACAAAGATTGTTGGGAAAACTGCTAACAGTTTGGTGGAAACTAGGCATAGACCAATGTCTGACACCCTACACAAGAATAAAGTCCAAATGAGTCCATGATCTGGGTATAAAGATGGATACTATAAACAAATTAGTTGAGCAAGGAATAGTGCATTTTTCAGATTTATGGAGAAGGGAAATATTTTTGACTAATGAAGAGAAAAAAACATTATGAGGTACAATGATCAATGATTTTGATTACATTATATTGAAAAGTTTTTGCAGAAACAAACTCAATGCAATCAACATTAAAAGAGAAGCAGAAAACAGGAAAAGAATTTTTTCAACTGATATCTGTGATAAAGGCCTCATTTCTAAAATATATAGAGAATTGAGTCAAATGTACAAGAATACAAATCATTCTCCATTTGATAAATGGTCAAAAGATATGAACAGGCAGTTTTCAGAGGAAGAAATTAAACTATCCATAGTCATAGGAAAAAATGCTCTAAATCACTACTGATTAGACAGATGCAAATGCAAACAACTCTGAGATACAACTTCACACCTATCAGATTGACTTTCATGACAAAACAGGATAATAAATGTTGGAAAAGATATATGGGAGTTGGAAAACTAATTCATTATTGGTGGAGCTGTGAGCTAATCCAACCATTCTGGATAGCGATTTGGAATTATGCCCAAAGGACTACAAATATGTTCATACCTTTTGACCCAGAAATACTACTTCTAGGACTGTACCCCTAAGAGATCATAAAAATGTCATTGTACAAATAACAAGCTATAGTACATTTGATTATGAATCTAATCCTGCAAGGGAGTTTAGAAGTTTTATTGTTCAACACTATTTATAGAGAAAAAAAGTAAGGCAAAAAAGATTATGTCACTTACATAAGATCACACTAGCAAGTCTTAGGACCTAGATGTTTTTATTCCAGTTTCGAAGTTCTTAGTGCATAAGGAGACTTCAAATTTTAGAAATTGAGAGAGACTCCTCTATCCACTCTTCCTTTTTTACAGAAGAAGGAAATAGCAACCACAATCTTAGTGAACTTGTCAAAAGGCATAAGACATTAATGATAAGTCATATCACATGACTCAGTTTATTGTTTTTAGAATTCAGCTGTACAATCTCTCAACCACGGGTCAAATGAAAGTTTCTTATTTTTAAAACTTGATTATGGGAAATCTTTACATGCCACTTTTAACATTTTCTGAAAATATATCTTGTTAAACTGCCTAAAGACTTTAAAGTTTCTAAAATGACCCTCTAACTAAAAAGCAGCTCTTGCTTACATAAAAGAATGTAAATACTTAAGTAAAATCATGTTGTTGAATTGTGAACTGTACTCAATTTCTTATTTTCAGGATGCAAATTTTTGACAGCCATCTGCTTAGCTCTCTTCTTTTTTACCTTTGAACCCATTCAAAATTGCACTTGACAGAAGCAATTGCTTTGGGAAAGTAAAAAAGTTCACACTTGAAAATATATTTTCTATGACAGCACCAAACAACAAAATAACAATTTGCTGAGAGATTAGCTGAATCAGAGGTTCAAATATGGTTCCCATTGACAGATAGCACAACAGTGAGGTTTTATGAATATATAATTGAAGCAGATGTTACCTGTAGAACTCTATGGGGGTTTTGAATTTTCATCTCCTTCTAGGAGAAAGATGCATTTTGACTAAGACTTCAAAATTCTTTGTATGTAAATATCCTGATTTTTTCCCACTAAAATGTGAGCTGGGTGTAAAAAGATACCCTGCTCTCTCTTCTACCAAATGTCCTTCTTACTTTTTATACCTAATAAAATGGAAGAAAATTAACTCTCTTGTTATTTTACTGAACTCTTTTCTTCTTGAATAACAAAAATCAATAATTATGAAATGCAGTATTGATGGTACTCCTCATTGTATGACCATAACATGTTAAATGAGAAATACTAAAGTACATTTTAAAATGAAGATTATTTGGGAATGGAGCCAAGATGACTGAGTAGAATCAAGGACTTGCTTGAACTCACCCTCCAAATCCCTCAAAATACCTGTAAAAATAACTCTAAAAAATTCTAGACAGTGAGACAGATTTCCTGCCCAAGACAATATGGAAGAATGATAGGAAGAGCCTATTGCACTGGGCTTAGGGCAGAGTACAGCCCAACATGGCCAATGCAAGCACAGATGCAACTAAAACAGGTCTGAGGGGGATGAATCAATAGCATCTTCAACAATTTTTGGACTTTACAATCCACAAACAACAAAGATAGCTTCATAAGTCAATGGGAATGCTCTCTCAACAGAGTGAAAGAGGAACATGGTCTGGTCTCAGCTCCAGGGAAGCAGCCACTACTATAGAGCCAGCTGCTTCTGGGGCTCTTAGTCTACAGACAATGAGGGAATCAAGATTCTGATCTAGGTCACAGTCCTTGGTGAGGAGGAGTGCTGGCCTGGCAGAGCTGGTGGCAGCTTTGGAAAAATAATTCTACTCACATTTACAATGCAGAAAAGAGGGTTTCTGGTAGCTCACAGACAAGAGTGCAGGGCTGGAGAAGAATAAATGAACATTTGGAGAAACTGAGAAATTGCAGGTTCCTAGAGATATCTCTGAAAATAGATGCACAAAGCCCCTGAAACATGGGGCAGTTCAGCCTGCACTTAACAAAGAGCTCAAAAGTCCAGTAATAGGCTGGGAAAATTATCAAAAGGGGAAAAATAAGTGTATAGAGTGTTATTTTCTTTGTGAAAAGGCTTTTTCTTACAACAAGGTATATCAAAGCATGCAAACAGAAGAAGAAAAAACCATACACAGTAAGACATCAAGGTTTACCATCTCCAAGTAAAACATGGCATAGTCTCAGATCATGGAAGAGCTCAAAAAGGATTTTGAAAACCAAGTAAGAGAACCAGAGGAAAAATTGGGAAGAGACATGAGAGTGATGCCAGAAAATTATGAAAAAAAGTCAGCAGGGGGAGGAGCCAAGATGGTGGATTAGAAAGACACAGATACGCTAGCTCCAAACTCACAGCCTGTAAAATATCTGTAAAGAAGAAGTCCTAACAAATTCTGGACCAGTGGAAGCCACAAAACAATGGAGTGGAGGGGATTTCTGTTCCAGAGAGACCTGAAAAACTGTCACCAAAGGCTTGTCTCGCATGGGACCGGAGTAGAGACCAGCCCTGCCCTGGCCACAAGGCACCGAGAGGAGCAGATCCAAGCAGGCTTCCGGGAGAGAATCTCCAGCAGTCATGCAGTTCCTTCCACCCAGAGGCATACAGATCAGTGAGAGAGACTGTTTGGTAGGCCGAGAGGGGAGTGAGGTGTCTCCATAACTCAGTCCCCTTTGGGAGCTAAAGCAGAGACAGCAGCAGACAGAGGCTCAGAAAGCAGTCAGGAGCTTGGATCCATTGTTGAAGATCTTCACACAAAACCCCTGAGGGAACTGAGCCCTGTGTGGCAGCCCTGCTCCCACCTGAGCAGTAGAACTTAATCTCACACTGAATAGCAGCCCTGCCCCTGTTGAAAGCCCAGGGGAGGGTAGTAGCATTTGAATCTCAGACCCCAAGCACTAGCTGGGTGGTTCTGGAGGCAAGGTGGGTGTGGAAAGGAATCTCAGAAGTCTAGTAACTGGCTGGGAAAATGCCCAGAAAAAGGGAAAAAAAATAAGACCATAGAAGGGTACTTTCTTGGGGAACAGTTGTTTCCTCCTTTCCTTTCTGATGAGGAGGAATAATGCTTACCATCAGGGAAAGACATAGAAGTCGAGGACTCTGTATCCCACACATCTGAAATAAATACTCAATGGGCTCAGGCCATGGAAGAGCTCAAAAAGGATTTTGAAAATCAAGTTAGACAGGTGGAGGAAGAACTGGGAAGAGAAATGAGAAAGATGCAAGAAAAGCATGAAAAACAGGTCAATACCTTGCTAAAGGAGACTAAAAAAAAAATGCTGAAGAAAATAACACCTTGAAAAATAAGCTAACTCAACTGGCAAAAGAGGTTCAAAAAGCCAATAAAGAGAAGAATGCTTTAAAAAGCAGAATTTGCCAAATGGAAAAGGAGATTCAAAACTTCACTGAAGTAAATAGTTCTTTCAAAACTAGAATGGAATAGATGGAGGCTAATGACTATGAGAAACCAAGAAATCACAAAACAAAACCAAAAGATTGAAAAAAATGGAACATAATGTGAAATATCTCATTGGAAAAACAACTGACCTAGAAAACATAACGAGGAAAGACAATTTGACAATTATGGGAATAACTGAAGGTCATGATCAAAAAAAGAACCTAGACATCATCTTTTATGAAATTGTCAAGGAAAACTGCTCTATAATTATTCAAGGCATCCACAAATCACTGCCTGAAAGAGATCCAAAAAGAGAAACTCCTAGGAACATTGTGGCCAAATTCCAGAGTTCCAAGGTCAAGGATAAAATATTGCAGGTAGCTAGAAAAAAACAATTCCAGTACTGTGGAAATGCAATCAGGATAACACAAGATCTAGCAGCTTCTACATTAAGGGATCAAAGGGCGTGGAATAGGATATTCCAGAAGTGAAAGGAATTAGGACTAAAGCCAAGAATCACCTACCCAGCAAAACTGAGTATAATACTTCAGGGGAAAAATGGTTTTCCAAAGAAATAGAGGACTTTCAAGCATTCTTGATGAAAAGACCAGAGCTGAAACAAAATTTGACTTTCAAACACAAGAATGAAGAGAAGCATGAAAAGCTAAACAGCAAAGAGAAGTCATAAGGGAATTACTAAAGTTGAACTGTTTACATTCCTACATGGAAAGACAATATTTGAAACTCTTGAAACTTTTCAGTATCTGGGTAGTTGGTGGTATCACACACACATACACACATGTACATGCATGTACACACACATACATACAAACATGCACACACATACAGAGACAGAGAGCACAGAGTGAAATGAGTAGGATGGCGCCATATCTTAAAAGAAATTAATGTAAATCGTGAGAGAGAAATGTAGTGGGAGGAAAGAGGGTGAAATGGAATGGGGTAAATTATGTCTCATTCAAGAGGCAAGCAGGAGAATTTTAGTGGTGGGAAAAAGAGGAGAGCTGAGAAAAAAAAAGTTTACCCTCATTGCATTCGACTAAAGGAAGGAATAAAATGCACACTCATTTTGGTATGAAAACCTATCTTACAATACAAGAAAGTGGGGGAGAAGGAGACAAGCAAGTGGGGGGGATGATGGAAAGGAGGGCAATGGGAGGAGGGAGCAATTTGAAGTCAACACTTGGGGAGGGACAGGATCAAAAGACAGAATAGAAACAATGGGGGGCAGGATAGGATGGAGGGAAATACAGTTAGTCTTACACAACACGACTATTATCGAAGTCATTTGCAAAAGTACACAGATAGGGCCTATATTGAATTGCCTGCCTTCCCAAAGGGAATGGGTGGGGAGGGAGGGATGGGGAGAATTTGGAACTCAAAGTTTTAGGAACAACTATTTAGTATTGTTGTTGCTGCTAGGAAATAAGAAATACAGTTAATGGGGAATAGAAAGTCATCTGGCCCTACAGGACAAAAGAGAAGATGGGGACAAGAGAAGGGAGGGATGATAGAAGAGAGGGCAGATTGGTGATAGGGAAAATTAGAATGCTCCGTGTATTGGGGTGGGGGGAGGGGATAAAAGGGGAGAAAATTTGGAACCCAAAATTTTGTGAAAATGAATGTATAAAGTTAAATAAATAAATTTCTATTAAAAAAAGAAATCTTTCCTCGTGTTAGGGTAGTAAGAGAGAAGAATATATATATATATGCATACATACATACACACAATACATACAAACACATACGTATGTATGTTTGGTTTATTTGTATGCACATATGTATATATATATATATATTATATGTGCATATATAGTTGTATATGTGTATTATATGTATGTGTGTGCATGCATGTTTGTATAGGCAGAGAGCACAGAGTGAGCTGAATGTGAAGGTAGGATAACTAAAAATAAAATTCAGTATTAAGAGGAATGTACTGCTAGAAAGAGAAAGGGAAAGGTGTAATGCAATAAAGCATCTCACGTAAAAGAGGCCAGAAAGAGCTTTACAGTGGAGGGGAAGAGAGCAATTAGTGAGAGAAAGAATAAGTGAGACTTATACCTTCTTTGGATTTGTCTTACAGATAGACTAACACACATTTACTTGAATATGGAATTCTATCTTACCGTTCTGGAAAATAGGGAGGAAGGGGATTAACAGAGGGAGGATAATGGAAGGGATGGTATATTAGGGGAAGGGGTAATCAAAAGTAAACACTATTGTGGGGGGAAAAGTCACAGGAAAGAATGAAATACATAGATGACAGGGCAGGATAGAGGAAAATGTTGCTAGTCTTTTGCAACATTAATGCTATGGAAATGTTTTGTATAACTGTGCAAGTATGACTTTTATTGAATTGCTTCCTGTCTCCATGAGGGTTAGAAAGCAGGAAGGGAAAGAATGTGGGACTTAAAAGTTTAAAAATGATTGTTAAAAATTATTTTTGCACGCATCTGGGAAATAAGTTGTACAGGCAATGGAGTATACAAGTCCGTCTTTCCCTACAGGATGTGGGAAAGGGGGGTGACAGAAAAGAGGGCAGATTGGGGAAAGGGTGGATGGGGCACACACTGTGCTGATAAGGGTGAGGGGAAAGATGAGGAGAAATTTTAGAATTCGAAGTCTTGTGAAATGAATGTTGAAAACTGAAGATAAATAATATTAAAAACAGAAAAGTGGATAGTTTAGCATAGGCTCTAGAGATGAAGTGGGCCTCAAAGACTAATTAATTCAATTCTTCCATTTTATAGATGAAGGATCAGTGACTAAATAAGATTAAATGACTCACCTAATGTCACAGAAAGGAAGTAGCACCGCTAAAATTCAATCCTAGCTCTTCTTAATTCCAAACTTAGGATGTTTTCAATCAAACTGCTTTGCATTTAGTTATTTAATCTTTTTTGACAGTTTTTTTTCTGTGGATCAAAATTTAAGTGAACTTTTAAGACAAAATAAACTGAAATCTGACCTTTCTCCTTGATTTAAAATACAATATTTGCTATCTTTTTTCTAATATTGTCTGCTAAAGAGAACTTAGAGTAAGTTAGTTGTTTCATTCATCATTGAATGTGCATATAGACATATGGTAAAATATTTAATAACATGTTTTCATCTGAAATTCACAGAAAAGCAGGTTTTCTATACCATGCAGTGATAACACCACTACTTTTTATACACACGTTGATTTAAACTATAAGAAAGCATTTAGGTACAAAAATAATATGAGTTATGAAAGTAAACAAACTTTATTTTTTTCTCAACTGTTTCCACTTGCAGAAAAGTTTAAATTGCATTTTAAAGTTAATGAGCCTGAAAAGAGGAAGGCATTTTCTGAATATTACCCACACAGTTGAAGGACATCTGGAAAAATTTAAAAAAACAACCCCAAAAAAGAAACCAACAAAAAACAATTCACCATGCATCCTCTGGCACAAATAAATAGCCACAATAAGCGATGGTCTATAGAAGAAGTTGAGATCGTTGATAGAGAGGAAGACAAGAGCATATGCAGAGGGAATGGTTGAAAACTGAGGTGAAGCAATTAATGAAAATATTAAAAGTAGACTTAGTGCCAGTAGAGTACTGTGGTCAGTATATATTTGTTGAAATAAATCTTGACATAATAATTATTTACTTGTTATGGATAAATCATGATAGAAGTTTAAAAATTATTCATCAAAGATATAGTTGACTTCCTAGAAAAACACTAAATGAAACAAATTCATCACTTCAATATATGGGTGAAAATCAATAGACTAAAAATATATTCTGCATTTTAATTATAGCCAGTTATCACTCATTCTTCTTCCTCCTTTGAAAATATTAACAGATGAGCAGGTGCACATTTTTATTACCCAAGGTACATTATAAGTTAATTTCTGGTTTTACAGAATGCTTTTTTGGTCCCGTGGCTGGTTATTCATGTCAGCTTAAGGTACGCTCTAATAACTCAAACCACGAAGTTTTAACAGTGGCCAAAAATCAATAGCAAACAAAAAATAAAAACACAAATAAAAAGGCAGTTTCCTCTGGGAGATGTGCTTCATTTGTTTTTCTTCCAGGAATCCCTGGATATTGAATATCCTTGATATTCAAATCTCTGATTAACAGGTTGGATTCTCCAGTTCGTTAACAACCAATGCTGGAACAGAACTAGGCATAGCACTGATAGTTCTTGCTCACACAGGAATCTAAGTACAGTATTCTTTGATTGCTATTTTGTTCAAAAGAGTTGGTTCCTCAATATTTCTAATACATGCTTTCCAAAGTCAAATTTTCCATTAGTTTCCAGTAAGAATATTTCCAAATGGATTCTCCCTCTTTTCTTTGTGGAAAGTATCAGGAAAATTCTCAAAAAAGGCCAATGTTATCTTAATGTGTATTTTCTGTTTTTGCTTGGAACTATTATCACTGTGACATTTGAGATGAACAATTTTCTCAGATTTAACATTGTATTTGGATTATTTGTGTTTTCATAAAAAAGAGAAACTTTCAGAAATTATTATAGCAAATTAAACAAGAACCATGGATATTCATGTTCTCCTTTTCCTGCAATGTTTCTACTTGCCAACTGAAAAAGAAATAATCTCTGTAATACTCGGTAACTTGAACATCTTTAAACTTGTTAGCCATAATTATGCTTGTAATAGAATTTCAAGATTAGCGGTTTAATCTAAATTTGGAGTCAACAATCTGTGCCTCACAAGTTAAATCCTTCAACACACCTGCATTGTAAGTCCCGAGAGTCAATCAATCTTAACTGACCAAGCTTATCAGTGTGCCACAGTTTTCAGGCCACCCTAGTGCACATTAAATTCTGCTTAAATACGTAGTCTTAAAGGTTGTAAAGGAAGATGATGTGTCAGGCAGCAGATAAAAAGCTGTTTTTAGCAGAATGCTGTCACTGTAAACTGAAAGATTTTTTCTTACTGCATAGATCTAAAGCATTGATAAGCCCATTATTCAATTTGACTTAATTTCATGTTACAAATACCTAATTACTTTGAAGCAATGCACATTCTTGTTAAAAGTAGGAAAATATCGTCAGACCACCTTTGTTTTGTGTCCATTCATGACCGAGATGGCACAGGTACAGACCTACTGTAATTGTGACAACACTGGCATAACATAATTCCTTTATTTCTTTGACATATTTTCACAAAATTTTAATGGATGTATTCTTTCTCTGAGGGGATAAATTAAGATAGTTAAAGTCCTTAACCAGAATATCGGTTGTCTCTTAAAGTTCCTTCTGTTCTTTCTCCTTGACTGAATCATTTAATGAAAAAAAGTATGCTGAAAGGAAGTTTTAAAATGTTCTACCTTAAGATTCTAAGTTTTAATTGGTTGCAACCAATTTTAATCTGATTCAAAAAAATTCCAAGTCACATTCAACACATCAACTCTTTTCAATCTATTTTGCTCATTACTTAGCCAAGAAATGTAAGGATTATGAATGCTGTAATTTCTTCTCACTGATTAATATTGAGTGCTGGCTCTTGCATGGTAGAAGTGAGAAAAGAAGGAGTCCCTTTCAATGTCTTCTAGGCTTAGATTGATTTTTTATCTTTCCCAATTATTGCTTAACATTTATCTGATCCTCTCATAAGACATTTGCTTCATATTCCTGCAATACTGAAAAAAAGCACGTATGTCACCATAGGAATTTACACTAATGAAATGATAGTATCAGGTGCAAAATATGAAATGTAGAAAGTTTTCAATTAAAAGCTGCAAGCATGAATACTACTAGCATGCAAGCTCCTTAACAGGAGATCTTACAAATTTTTCTCCTTGAATGATCATCTTTCCAAGAAATTTTTTGGGCACCAAGTCCAACAAATATTCTTTCACTGCTTACTTAAAAAATATGCTGCTAATGAATTTAATGATGAAAATAATTATCATTATACAATATTGTCATTATTATGATAATTATTAAATGTACTATCAGTGAGTACAATTGGATAGAATAGCATGACATTATGATGACAGACAACATTGCAGAGCATGCAAAACATTCTGCCAACCTTGTGACATAGGGAATGTGTATCTAGTGTATTTGAGTAACTAGTTCATGATATGTCACATATTATTCCTAATACAGAGATTTTTCAGAAATAGCTATAAGAAATGCACAAAGTAGCAAAGTTGACTTAATAGAAAATGTCCTTTGATATCTCTATTCTACTTCTGTGTCACTTATGTATTGTAATTTTAGGGTGAGGAAACAAAAATTTTCTAGATGATAGGAGAATCAAAAAAGGAATGAGTCCAGTAATGTAACAGAAAAAATACATAGTAGGTAAAATTAAGATGCTGAATATTACCAATGATGATGTATATGAGTTACAAATAATATCACCAAGGACATGCAATCACTGGAAAAGTTAATAAAATAGCAAAAAGTAATACCAAAATAACAGGTAATAACAAAAGAAGTATATAGTAGACATACAGACCAAGTGATAGTATGTTATTCGTGAAATGTTAGGAAAACTAATAGAAGACCTTCAAAGTATCAGATGGATCTTCTTCGAAGGATTTATTAAAAGTCCTGGAAGAGAGTCACAATAGGATGAGAGGATAAGGATGATTTGACATCTATGCTAATGAAAACAATAAACACATAGATCATGTCATTGAAGTGTTGAAGTACAAGGAAATAACTCTGGGATTACTTTGGCTCCATTATGTTGAGTAGGATCCTTAGTCTTACCGCTGTTTGGTGTAGTGATTAGAGTTCCTAATCTGAAGTCAGAAAGTTCTGAATTCAAATTCTATATTAGAAACTGATTAACTATATGACTCTGGGCAAATTATTTAGACTGTGTCTCAGCTAGCTTATCTGTAAAATGACAATAACAGAACTTGCTGAAAGTGTTGCTATGAGGAAAAAATGAGAAAACATTTGTAGAGCACTTAGCAAACTTTAAACCATCACATAATGTTATTTATCAGCATCAGCATCAGCATCATCATTGTCATTGTAAGTAAAACCCTCCAAGTAAGGATTCAGAAAGAGTTTTTCCATCTTGTCTTCTTTAATCATTGGAGTCTATCTTTCCATTTCTACTCTGCCTCCTGGGGAGTAGCAGAAAGCCAGCATTGCACTATGGTTATATTTAAGCCTAAAGATGTGGCCCCAACAACTATCATAGAATTCCTTATTGTTGACACTACTCTTTGAATCACTGACCTCATCATCTTCATCCTGGACATCACCAAAATCTGGCTGCAGACTCTAGAAGAGAGACAGGGACCATTTAAGCTTCTTCACCACTGCATGGGGATCTCGTGGGCACCTTCTGACCATGATGAAGAATGAAGTCCCTGTCAGTCTGGTGACTGGGTTGTAGCACCAAATGAATTTTGCTTCTGTCTAAATTGGCTTCTGTGACTGTCAAGCAGTTCTACACTAATGGATCTGAGCATTCAGGCATTGGGAACCACCCCCTGGCAAGATGCTCTGGCAGGGACACTGGCAGTCGACATAGCCCCCACCCACAGATATGGTGAAAGTTCATTTCCAGTCCCAGAATCATTCCAGTGGCAGTCAGAGATACCAGGGTGTGGTAGGTGCCTGTAAGAGTATCTCCCAAGAGACGGCTTCAGAACCTATGGAAAGGAACTTCACCCAGTGTTTTCCACGATTATGTCATCAATTATAATGAGCTGCTGGCCTATGAGTTCATCACAGATGTCCTCCTGAATGTCCACCTCTTGATAGATGACATTCCATGCCACTTTACATCAGCCTTTGGGGCTGGCATCTGTACTACCATCTGCCTCTCCCATGTATATGATCAAGTTGAGACACATAAACTCTGCTGCTAGTCAGTATGCCAGTGCTGGCCATTGCACACTTACCATGCTTTGGAAGGAAGAGTTTCAAGTCTTATAGAAAAGGTTCATGCCTTCCTTAATCTGCTTGGGGTCCTGGAATGGAGCAATGTTTGTCACCTACATGCAACTGAAATAGGCCCTGATGGCTCCTCACACTTCCACTGAGTGCCTTCCTGAGTCCTCTCCTGTTAGTTTTCTGTCTTATACCCCTCCTTTGATTGCAGACCCCAATCTGCACCTTCTCGCTTCCATTTTCCCCATTCTTCTCCTTCCCTGCCTCACCACTGAAGAACCCCCACCATTCCCTCCCTACTGCTTTCCTTTAGAGTTGGAGCCATTTAATCTTTCTCAAATTTGCTTCTTCCATTAAAGTCCCAACCAGTTCTTCACTTCCTTACTTCTAATACAGACAGACCAGAACCCAAGAGAAATAAATTTCTTAAGTCTGTCTCATTTTTCTCATCTATAAAATGGAACATTAATAGCACCTGTGTCACAGGGATTTTGCGAAGATCTAAGGGAATAATAGAAAAAATATTAATTTTAAATATATTAAAAATATTATTTGAATTTAAATTTTATAAATTTGCTAATTTAATTTTTATAACCCTAAATGGAGTCATAAAGAGTCACACATAACTGAAATGATAAAAACAAATGGGATAATGCTAATAAAGTAATTAGTATTTGGCACACAACAGTTGCTGCATACATGCTTATTCTCTTCCTCCCTTTCTCTTCAACACCATCATCACCATTATTTTAATTGTAATTTTTATCATTTTTGGAAAGAAAATAGTTTCACACAAGCTACAGTTTCTTGGACTCAATTTTGCCAATTCAAGACAGCCAAAGGCTTGTTATTTGAAAATCCTTAAGTGACTTCACTTACAAATCAGTCACCAAATTGGAAGAGTGAATTCATTTATATATCAAACCCTTTAAGTGTTTATTTACATTCTGTATGTCTACAATTTTTTCTCCAAAGACTGCCATTTCTATATGCTACATTAAAGTTATAACTTGTTTTACTAATTCAATTCTATTCCATTCAATATAAGGTACCTATTATTTGCAAGATATTATGTAAGGCAATGACAATGCAAAGCAAAATAAAACAAAACAAAAAAACCAAAAAGCAAGGAAGTAAACACTGCCCTAAAGGTGTTTAGATTCTTGGGGGTGGGGAGAAACATGTACCATATGTAATATATACATTTGCACTTTTTGAATGCCTTTCACATTGCCCTCATCCCCATTGGCATCTTTAAGCCTCTTGAGGATAGTCATTGTTACTTTCTGTTTTCCTTTTTATTTCGTTACCTATTTTAGTGACTGGTACATAAAAGTGAAAAGATCAGCTTTAAAAAGTGGGAAACAAATAAGTGCAAGAGCATCATGTTGGAGGCAGTGCCTTAAGTGAGATTTGAAAACAGTATTTTTTTTTTCTTTTTTACATAAGAGAAGTTCAAATCTTATGCTACAATTTCAGTAAACAACTTGTCAGAATTTAAAGAATTTGTGATTTTATTGTGAGGACGCTCCCTACTGATGGAGATGATATTCCTGCTATAATTTTGTAGAATGTTTGTATGGTTTGTAAAAGACTTTTCTTTTATATCATAAAAACCTCACAACAATCCCGTGAGGTAGGAGTTATTATCATGAATTTACAGATTGAGAAATTTTATCTGATAGAGATTACTTGACTTGTCCAGGGTCACACAGATGTTAAGTATTCATTTAAG
The DNA here is from genome assembly GCA_023548195.1 of Bettongia penicillata ogilbyi. Taxonomy (NCBI): domain Eukaryota; kingdom Metazoa; phylum Chordata; class Mammalia; order Diprotodontia; family Potoroidae; genus Bettongia; species Bettongia penicillata. The sequence goes on along the minus strand of JAJHZJ010000112.1, from coordinate 1,268,080 downwards.
CACCAGCATTACTTGATCCAAGACCATTATCCACTATACTATGTTGGACTTTGAATAACAAGCATCTATCTTTCTTTTCACTATGTAGTAAAGAACTGTGCTAGACACTGGCCATACAAGAATGAAAAAGAAAGTCATGTCCCTTACGAAATTTATATTCTACTGTGATGGAAAAATGTGTGTATATGTGTGTGTGTATGTAAGCATATGCATATATGTATACATGTATATGTATATGTGTGTATATATGCACATGTGCATGCATAGAGAGATACATAGATGAATCAGATAGAACTGTATATAAATATACAGGGCTAGAGTCAGGAAGAATTATTTTCCTGAGTTCAAATGAGGCCTTAGAAACTGACTAGCTGTTTGATTTTGGGCAAGTCACTTAATCCTATGTGCCCCAGTCTCTCATCTGTAAAATAAGCTAGAGAGGAAAATGGTTACACTACAGTAGCTCTGCCAATAAAAACCCAAACAGAATCATAAAGAGATTAACATGACCGAAAAATGACTGTGCAACAGCAAAAATCACCATATGTATTTACTACTTGAATGAATTTATGAATGTATCTAATGTATCTATTTTTTATCCATTCATTTATTTGTTTATTTATTTTGTGTGTTTTTCACTCCAAAAATTACCATCATTATAAGTAATGTTTAAATAACATTTTAAGTTTTGTAGGGTTTTTATATATTATTATCAAATTTTTATCCTCACAGTTCTGCGGTTTTTTATATTTAAATTCTATTATCCACATTTTATACATATGAAAGCTGAGTCAAATAGAGAGTAAATGACTTTCCCAAGTTCATGGAACTTATAAATACCACAGATAGGATTTGAACATAGGTCTTCCTGCTCTCTATTCCAGAGTTAAATCCACTATGCCACCGAAGTAGGCAAATCCTGGAAGATAGGGCTACTTCACATTGTCTTTATCTTAGCAGTGACTAGCACTTTCATTGCACATATTTGAGGGTAAGTGTTTCTTTAACTTTATATTAATTGAAACATTTTCAGCTTTGTATTACCTGCCTCCACTGACAGACCCTTTAAGAACTCAGCTTCCTTCTCATGCCACAGATAATTATTGGCATAAGAATCAACCATAGATCATAAAACAGAATTGTAGAGATTTGCTTATTACGTGATTTGTCTGACTTAACAACATTATTTGGTTAAGTGAATAAAATAAATGTCATACTTGAAATTCAATGTACAACCTTGTAGCAATGGATATTCATAAAACAATGCTGAATTTGGCCAGGAAGAACATCTCCTAGTAAATGAGTTGGGTTCTGATTATAAGACATATTCTTGGCATCCCTTTTCCTGGCACAGGAATAAAAGCTGGCCAGTGTTATTATCACAGGTGGTTCAGGATAAGGAGAAAAAGGGAGTTGCTGCTTCGATTTACTGCAGCTACCTAACTCTGGCCAAGTCTCATATAAATTGATTCTCTAAGACCTTATGCAATATCTTATGTAAACATATTTGAAGAGCATCCATTTCTTTTTGTTGTTCTTTCATTGTAAAAACTACATTGTTCAGATCAGATTTTGAAGGGAAGCATTTTGTTTTTGTCCTTTTTTTCTATATCTCCAGTACTTACCTTTGGCTCATGCATCACCACAGTTGCTCTGTGCCCAGCTGGGAGTTCAGGCACAACGACTATCCTCTCCTGAGGCTGATACTAATGCTGCTGCTTCTCCAAATTACTGGAGAATGATGCAAATTGTAAGAGACTGAAAAGGTCACCTCTACAACAGTACTTATAGGAGTTGAGTGATCAGTAACCTGCAGCTTCTCACAAACTCGTTATCTGCCATACTGACTGAGAGAGTAAGAAAAGTTTTCTCTAGAGTTTCTTCTTGGAATCACTTCAAAGCAGCATTATGGCTAAATATGACTCATTTTCTCACATGTTTTATTTAAAGATTTGGGGGAGATTTTATTTTAAAAAAATAATTTTATGGCTGTCCATGGAATGATCTATCATGTCATTTCTTCTCTTAGATATTATCTAGAAACAGTATTTCGTAAAGTAAAGGTGACCTTATTTGATTTATTTGCTATAAAAGATACACCCATGTCTTCTGATATACATCAAAGGTTGTCTCAATGACACATGTAGCCAAAGCAATTTAGCTGTTTGATTAACTTCAACACTTTTTTAAATTAAGTTCAGGGACAGTGTTGAAGTCAAGTTTAGATAAATAAGATGGCAGCTGACAGCACCATATGAAGGAAGGACTTGGAGAGCATTAATTTTAGTAACCTTTTCTATACATTGTGATTTCACATTCTTTTGAGAATAAAAAGTCTTATTTTTAAATTTATATGCCTAGTTCCTAGCATAGTGCCTGACATATAATAAATAGGTGCTTGTTAAATCTTTGTTTACTTATATTGATAAAACAATATATTTTTATTGATTGGAGTGCTGCCTCCATTAGAGTAGATTGTGACTATCCACATCTCTTCACCTTGTGTGTTGTCCTCATTTCCATATATAATATATACGTATTTATATGTACATACATATATATATAAAGTACTTAAACACACATATATGTGCATACACAAATATTTATATATACAACATGCATGTATATACACATACACATATGTGGTATATGTATATACATATATACCTTTCTCATGATACTTTTTGTATTGTCTATCTGTAGAAGTAGCATGAACATTTCGATTTTATAAGAGAAACATGCATGATGGATTCATCAAACGAGACATAACACATTCCATGTTATAAGAACACCCTAGGATATGATATTACAGGAAGAAAAGGAAGTAGGATTGCAACCAAGAAAAATCTACCTAGAAACACATATAATTGAAAAAAGGAAAATTAATAAAATAGAGGACTTCAATCTTTCTGAATGAAAACATCAGAGCTAAAGAGAACATGTGACTTTCAATATAAGACACAAAAGAGGCGATGAAAGGTAAACATGAAAGAGAAATTATAAGAGATTCAATGAAATAAAACTCTTTACATTACTATATTGGAAGATAATTGTAACATATAAGATCTTTACTATGATTAGGGAATTGGCAAGATATATAATCTACAGAGTTGGAGGACATGGACGTGAATCACTTCTGTTGGTGTGATCCAAATAAATAAAGGGATAAAATTAGGAATGCTTTGGGAGAAGGGGAGGGAGAAGTAGAATAGGGAAAAATTCCTCACATTAAAGAGGTATGCAAGAAAGCACTTTTATACTGGAAGGAGAAATTTGGAGAGTTGTGACAGGCAATACTTTTTAAAATTATTTTATTTTTAATTTATAGAAAATACAAACATTTCCATAAAACAGTATAAATTTCAAAAGATAATTATACATGTGATTTTAAATCTATTATGTACAACTATCCTTTTAAATTTATATTAAAATTATCATGCAATATTATTTTATTCCTTTCCTCTGCCCTAGACATTCTATGCTTCTCTTTATCAATGCTTTCCCTGCATTTAGACAGCATCTTGCTTCCTGTGTACCTTGGAGTTAATTTAAGTATTTGTAACAGTCAAAAAGATTTAGTTGCTCAAAGTTGTTTTTAAAACAATACTTCTTATACTTTATATAAAGTTCTCTTCTTTTTGCTCATTTCCCTCTTCATTATTTAATGCAAGTCTATTGTTGTTTTTTTTCAGATCTTTGAGCTCATCATTTTTTTTAGCACAGTAATATAACATCAAAATCCTATACCCCAACTTGTTCAGCCATTCCCTAATTAATAGGTATCCCTGTAATATCTAGTTCTTTTCCACGAAAAAGAGAGCTGATCACACAATCAATTCCAAAGTTCTTAAGAAAGATTTTGAGAGTGCCCTTGTATTACTTCTTCTGACCACACCACATGAGCACTTTTCCTATGAGACTTTTCACAAAATAGTCTCTTATGTAAGCATGTATTTAAAGAAGCAAGTATTTGAAGAACATGACCAGGCAATTATAGTTGAACTCTCTGCAGTATTCAAACTTAGCCGTTTAGTTTGAGAAAGGACATCAGTTTCTGGTATCTTGTCCAGGCAGATTTTCTTCAGGATCTTTCTAAGACAAATCAAATGGAACTGATTCAGTTCCTTAGTACAGTAGTGGTATATGCATACAAGAGTGAGATTAGCACAATAGGGCTGGAAAACTTTAGTTTTGTAAGCAGTCTAAAAATTCTTCTCTCAAACACTTTCCTTTGGAGCCTCACAAAAACTGACCAAGTTTTGTAAATGTGTGCATCAAGATAATTGCCAGTATGTACATCCCTAGAAAGTATGCAGCCAAGGCAAGTGAACTGATCAATAGAATTCAAAACTTCTCCATTTACTATAATCAAAAGATCCATGTATGGGCGAGATGGTGTTGACTGACAGAATACCTGTGTTTTCTTGGTGTTAATTATTATGCCAAAATTAGTACAAGCATCAGATAACCAGTTCATACTTTGTTGCATCTCAGTTTTAGAGGTTGCACTGAGTACAAAATCATCTATGAACAAAAAGTCATGCAAAAAGAAATGCTTTATTTTGGTCTTAGCTTGTAGCCTTTTCAGATGGAAGAATTTACCACCAATGTTGACAGATGCTATGTTCATCCTCACTGAATGCATTTGACAACATGGCAGAAAATATCATGCTAAAAATCTCTGGGCAATCAAATATGTATACATATATGTATACATGTATATATACACACATATGTATACGTGCATATATGTATGTGTGTATATATGCATGTGTGTATGTATACATATATACACCTTTGCATGTGTTTATATGGATGTGTGAAAATATGTCTCTCTGTATGTATGTATGCATATATACACATATATGTAGAGAAATGTATAGATAGCTAGAGGCAGATAGATAGATAGATAGATAGATAGATAGATAGATAGATAGATATATGTTTATTAACTACTCTGGACAAACAAATTTATACATGTATGTATATGTGTGTGCATGTATGTATAAGCATATATATGTGTTTATGTATATACACATATATGTAGATGTAAAGATATAGATTAGATATAGGTTAGATGTTTATTAGATATAGATATGTATAGAGAGAGATAAAGAGAGATATTTACAAACTTCTCTGCGCAACCAAATTTTGACATATATATGCGTATATATATATGCACATATATATATATATATATATACGCACACAGATACAAAATTTTTCCCTGTTCCAATTCTCCCTCCCCCCTTCTTCCATAGCATTCCTAATTTTATCCCTTTATTTATTTGGGTCACATCAACAGAAGTGAGGCATGGGTATATAAGGACATATAAACATATATATCCATGTATGTATGCATATGTATATACATGTATATACATATACACATGTTTATGCACATACACATATGCAAATGTATATACACATATATAATTTTCACATTAGTCATAGTGTAAAGAAGATTTGAATCAATGGGCGGAACCACAAGAAAGAAGAAAGAAAACAAAAGAAGACAGCAAATAATACATTTCAATCTGCCTTTAGATTCCATAGTTTTATTTTTTTTTTTCTGAATATGGACAGTATTTTTCATCATTAGTCTTTTAGAGATGTCTTAGATTCTTGCATTACTTAGAAGAGTCAAGTTTCTGAGAGTTAGTCATCACACAGTGTGACTGTTGCCATGTATAATGTTTTCTTAGATCTGCTAACTTTATAGAGCATCAGTTCACATAAAACTTTTCAGGTTTTTTCTGAAGTCCATTGTTTTTTCTAGCATAATAGTATTCCATTACATTCACATACCACATCTTGTTCAGTCATTACCCTATTGATGGGTATCCCCTCAATTTGTAATTTTTGTCACCATGAGAAGAGCTGCTATAAATATTTTTGTACGTGTGGGTTCATTTTTCACTTTTATGATCTCTTTGAGATAAAGCCCTAGAAGTGGTATTGCTGGATCAAAAGGTATGCACAATTTTATAGCCCTTTGGTGATAGTTCTAAATAGCTCTCCAGAATGGTTGGATCTGCTCAGAGTTCTACCAGCAATGGATTAGTGTTCCAACTTCCCCACATCTTCTATAACATTCATCATTATCATGTTTTGTTATGTTTCCCAATCTTATAGGTGCGATTTGGTACCTCAAAGCTGTTTTGATTTGTAGCTTTTTAATCAATAGTAATTTAAAGCCTTTTTTCATATGACTATAGATAGTTTGGAATTCTTACTCTGAAAACAGCCTGTTCGTATATTTTGACCATTTATCAGTTGGTGAATGACTTATATTCTTATTAATTTGACTCATTTCTCTTAACAGTTTAGAAATGAAGCCTTTATCAGAGACACTGTCTCTAAAAAGTTTTGCCCAGATTTCTGCTCCCCTTCTAATCGTGGTTGCATTGATTTTGTTTGTGCAAGACTTTTAAATTTAATGTACTAAAAATCATCCATTTTATGTTTCATAGTGTTCTCTATCTATTGTTTGGTTTTTAATTCTTCCCTTCTCCATAGATCTAAAAGGTAAACTATTTCTTGCTCTCCTAGTGTGCCTATAGTATCAACCTTCATATCTATATCATGTCCCCATTTGACTTTATCTTGGTACAAGACATAAGATGTTGGCCTATGTCTGGTTTCTGCAATATAATTTTCCAGTTTCCTCTGCAGTTTTTGTTAGTGAGTTCTTATCCCAGAGACAGGAGTCTTTAGATTTATAAAACAGTAGATTACTGTAGTCATTGACTATTGTGTCTTGAATACCTAACCTATGACACAGAACCCCCCCTCTATTTTTTAGCCATTACCAAGTAGTTTTGAGGATTGCTGCTTCATAATAAAATTTAAAATGTGTTACTACTAGGTCACCTTCCCTAGCATTTCCTTTTATAAGTTCCCTTGATATTCTGGACCTTTGTTTTTCCAGAAGAATTTTGTTGTTATTTTTTTCTAACTCTATAACATATTTTTGATAGTTTGATTGGTATGGCTATGAATACATATTTTCCCCGTAAACTCTCATGACTGGCTTTTTCAAAGGTACTATGCTCTGTTCTTGATATTTTCCCTTGAGTTTTTGGGCAGCAAACACCATACTGACTGTTCTTCAGCCCTTTCTGAAGCCTCACTGACTCTCATGTAGATGATCATCATCCAGCTCAAGGATCGTCCCATTATAGAGTACTCTGGCAAGAGTTTTCCACGAAAGACTAAGAAAGGCATTGTCCCATCCTTTAGCTGGCACGATTGTCACAGTACAATTTATTTCCTTTACCTTTCTAAAGATGGACAATAGAGATATCCTTGAACTTCTGAGGGATTACCTCCTCCTGCCAAATAATCCAGAAAATTTTAGTCAGCTTTTATATGAGTAGTACCTTTCTACCCATCTTTTAAATCTCTTTGGGAACAGAATCAGTCTAAGGTGAAAGGACCCTAATGGCATTCCAAACATCTTCTTCAGTTGAAGCTTCAGTTAGGGAGATATGGACTTCAACTCAAGGTTGTTAAATTGTCCATAGCTTCAGTACTGACTGATGAAGGTCTGGTGAGAACACCATACATGGATTCAGCCCATCTCTATAGGATCCTGTACTTATCACTAATAAGTATGAGTATCAACGCTGTATAGTTGAGATGCACCATAGGTCTTTGTTCTGTAAATAACCTTTAAGGTACCTTAAACTTTTATGGATTGTTACTATAGATGTAAAATTTAATTTCCTCTCCCTTCATACTGAGATAAAAGCTCTGCATCTTTCTAAACTTTACTGGCACTTTACTTTTGAAGGAATTTAATGCTGCTTTTTTGGAGGTGGATGAACTATTCTACCGGCAAACCCCATGGATTTCTCACATTTTTTTCATTTAGAAGCTTTTGAATTTGCACCTCATTTTTGTCAAACCAGTCTTGATTTTTGCAAATGTTCTGAGCCAGATAAGCAAATAGTGCTATACTCCAAATCTCTGAAAGCTGCCCACTCATTTTCTACTCCACTCTATACTCCCTCTCTCCTCCAGAGTTGTCAAAGTCTAGTGGCAAGACAAAGCCCAGATAGAGTGATTTTTTTGACATCTAACCAAGCTTTAATTGTCTCACAGAGACTGCTTCAGCTAGCTTCATGGCCATTAGAACAAATTGTTCTTTACTCCTCATTCCACTAGGGGAAGTTTAGTCCTTTGGCTGGGTTTAGCAAGGATTTTTCTGCTGTGCATGCAAAAACTTCTTGGAGGCACTGGTGAGCATTAGGTGAATCAAGTGGATATTGTAGGTGGAGAACATACCTCACAACAGAGGTACTAATTTTCCCTGAACACATGCTTGCAATGGAGCACTATTTTGCTATAAGAAATTATGAGGGTAATGATATCAGGAAGACATGAGAAAATCTATGTGAACCAAAGAAAATTAAATAAGCTAAACCAGGATATCATTGTACAACATACCAAAAATACTGTAAGGATCAAGGATAATCTGCTATGAAAGACAGCTTCTCTTATCAATACAATGATACAAGACAATTCCAACAGATTTATGATGAAAAATCCTATCAATACCTAATGAGAAAACCAATGAATACTGAATCCAAATTTAAGTATAGTTTGATCACTTTTTTTCTTACTTTAAAAAAAACTATATTTCATATGGAAATGTTTTGGATGACTTTACATATATCAGACTTTCTTATGAGCTTTTTGAGTCTTCAGGTTGACAATATGAAACATATATTTTGTTCCTCTTAATTTCTTCTTTTTATTGTGTAGAAAACATAAAGCAAGTTAAGAAAAGATTATGTAGTTGCACAATCACATACACTCATATTTATATCATATTGTTTCCATTTGCAGATGGTAGGGAAGTGGCAGGAAGGAAGAAGATTGATTGAAAATTACATTTATTTAATGAATGTTAAAAAGAAATAATTTAAGAACATAGTCAACTTGGTCAAGATACACACACACACACACACACACACACACACCCCACACACAAAACCCACACATACTAAATTTTTCTGTAGGTGAGTCCTGAAAATGCCCTAAAAAGCAGGATTTGTCAAATGGAAAATGAGGTCCAAAAGCTCACTGAAGAAAACAATTCTTTCAAAATTAGAATGGAACAAATGAAAAGTAATGACTAAATTAGAAATCAAGAAACTATAAAAGAGAACCAAAATAAAGAAAAGGAAAAGAAGACAATGTGAAATACCTCATTGAAAAAACCACTGAAGTGGAAATGGATACGGGAGAGATAGAGTAAAAATGTTTGGACTACGCAAAAGCCGTAATCGAAAAGAGAAACTAGAAACCATTTTCTAGGAAAATATAGCCAATTGAATGTGTATGTAATTCCGTCTTTAAGCCAAATGCAATGAAAGTAGGGTTCACTCATTCCCTCACACTTCCACCCTCTTCTCTTCTATTATGAAACCTTGCTACTTTGCTCTTTTAGGTGAGGTAATTTACTCCATTCCATCTCACTTTTACACTTCTCCCAATATATTCCCCTCGCATCCCTTAATTTTATTGTTAGATAATATTCCATCATGTTCAACTCATTTTGTGCCCTCTCTCACTCAATCTATCAGTCTATCTATCTATCTATCTATCTATCTATCTATCTATCTATCTATCTATCTATCTATCTATCTATTTATCTGTCTATCTACCAATCTATCTGTTTCCTCCAACTACCTTAATACTGAGAAAGGTCTCATCAGTTACAAATATCATCTTTCTATGTAGAAATGTAAACAGTTCAACTTTAATAAGTCCCTTATTAATTCTCTTTCTTGTTTACCTTTCCATGCTTCTCTTGATTCTTGCAGTTGAAAGTCAAATTTTCTATTCAACTCAGGTCTCTTCATATAGAATGCTTGAAAATCCTCTATTCCATTGAATTTCCATTTCCCCTCTTAAGAATTACATTTGTTTTGTTTTTCAATTTTCAGCAATCACTTCCATAAATCTTAATTTTTCTCCCCCTCCCTTCATTCCCTTCCTTAGATGGCATGCAATCTTATATGGGTTATACATATATATATATATATATATATATATATATATATATATATATATATATATATATATTATATACATATATATATATATTATATAAACACATTTTCACATTAGTCATGTTGCATAGACTAATTAAAATGAATGTGAAAAACATGAAAAGAATCAAAACAAACATAACACAAGAGAAAAGAGTATGCCTCATTCTGTGTTTCAGTTCCATAGTTTGTTTGTTTTTTCTACTTTTTTTTTTCTGGGTGTGGATGATGTTTTGCCTGAAATGACTTTGGGGAATGATTTATGTCCTTACATTGCTGTGAAGGGCTTAGCCTCTCAGAAACAGTTAATGCACACTGTGGCTATTACTGTGTATAATGTTCTCCTGGTTCTTCTCTCTTCACTCAAAGCTTTCCATATAAGTCTTTCCAGGATTTTATGAAGTCCACCTGTTTGTCACCTCTTATAGCACAATAGTATTCCACTTTATTCATACACCACAGTTTGTTCAGCCATTCCCTAATTGATGAGCATTCCTTAGATTTCCAGTTCTTGTGCAGCAAAACAAGAAATTTTATAAATATTTTTCTACGTATTGGACCTTTTCCAATTTTTATAATCCTTTGGGACACAGCTCTAGAAGCAATATTGCTGAATCAAAATGTATGCACATTTTTGTAGCCCTTTGGGCATAGTTGCAAATAGTTATTCACTATGGTTAGATCAGCTCACAGCTCCACCAACAACGAATTAGTGTTCCAACTCTCCAACAACTTCTTTAACATTTATCACCTTCCTCTTTTGACATGTTATACAATCTGATAGTTTTGAAGTGGTAACTCAGAGTTATTTTGATTTGCATCTCTCTTATCAATAGCGATTTAGGGAATTTTTTCAAATAACTATATGACTTCAATTTTTTCCTCTGAAAACTGCCTATTCATATCCTTAGACCATTTATCCATTGGAGAATGACTTGTACTCTTGTACATTTGATTCATTTCTCTATATATTTTAGAAATCAGGCCTTTGTCACTGACACTATTTGCAAAATTCTTTCCCACTTTTCTGTTTCCCTCCTAATCTTGTTTGCACTGAGTTTGTGCAAAAACTTTTAAATTTAATGTAATCAAAATTATCCATTTTGCACTTCATAATGTTCTCTATCTCTTGTTTGGCCATAAATTTATTCATTCTCCATTAGTCTGTCAGATACACTATCCTTTGCTCATCTATTATGTTTATAGCATCAGCTATCTATATCATGAAACCATTCTTGTGCGCGGTGGAAGGTATTGGTCTATGTCCTGTTTTCACCACACTATTATCCAGTTTTCCTAGCAGATTTTATCAAACAGTGAGTTCTTTTCCCAGAAGCTGGGGTCCTTGGCTTTATCAAACAGTAGACTGCTATTTTATTTGACTACTCTCTCTTGAGTACCTAATCTATTCAACAGATATAATTCTCTACTTCTTAGCCAGTACCAAATGGTTTTGATGATCATTGCTTCATAAAACAATTTGAGACCTGGTATGACTAGAGCACCCTCCTTAGCATTTCTTTTTCATTAATTCCCTTGATATTCTGGACCTTTTGTTCTTCCAGAAAATTACGATAGTATTTTTTCCTAGCTTTAGGAAATAATTTTTCTGGTAGTTTAATTGGTATGGCACTGAATAAGTAAATTAATTTGGATAGAATGATCATTTTTATTATATTACCCCAGGCTACTCATGATCAATTGATGTAATTTTTCCAGTTACTTAGATCTGATTTTATTTGTTTGAAAAGTGTTTTGTAATTGTATTCGTACAGTCCCTGGGTTTGTTTTGGCAGGTAGATTCCCAGATATTTTAGAGTGTCTACTGTGACTTTAAATGGGATTTCTCATTCTATCTCTTGCTGTTGGACTTTGTTAGTAATATATGGAAATGCAGGTGAATTGTTTGGGTTTATTCTGTAACCTGATACTTTACCAAAGTTGTTTATTGTTTCAAGAACATTTTTACTATATCCTGTAGGATTATTTGAGTATATCATCACATCATCTGCAAAAACTGAGAAATTTCTTTCTTTCTTGCCTATTCTTATTCCTTCAATTTTTTTCTTCTCATTTCTAAAGCTAACATTTCTAATATCATATTGAATAAGATTGGTGATAATTCACATCCTTGTTTTACTCCAAATTTATTGGAAATGCCTCTAGTTTGTTCCCATTACATATAATGCTTGCTGATGATGTTAGGTAGATACTACTTATTATGTTAAGGATGGTTCCATTTATTGTTATGCCCTCCAGTTATTCTCCAGTGGGAATGTGTGTTTTGTTTTGCAAAAGATTTTTTTCTTCATCTATTGAGATAATTATATGGTTCTTTTAGTTTTGTTGTGGAAAGGTCAGTAATACTGATGGTTTTCCTGATATTCTATCAACCCTGCATAGCTGGTATAAATCTTACCTTACCATAATGCATTATTCTCATGATAGGTTGCTCTTATCTTTTAGCTAATGTTTTGTTTAGCATTTTTGCTTCCTTATTCTTTAGCAAAATGGGTATAAAATTTTATTTCTACACTTTGATTCTTCCTGATTTAGTTATCAGAATTATATTTGTATCATAAAAAAATTTTGGTTGGTCTCCACCTATTTTTCTAAAAAGTCTATATAGTATTAGAAATAATTGTTCTTTAAATGTTTGATAGAAATCATTTTTAAATCCATCAGACCCTGGAGATTTTTTTTTTTTATTGAGTTCATTGATATTTTGTTCAATTTGTTTTTCAGAGAAGAAGTCATTTACATATTTAATATCCTTTTCTGTGGATGTGGGCAATTTGTATTATTTTTAAATATTCACACATTTCAATTAGATTGTAAAATTTGTGGGCATACAGTTTGGCAAAGAAATTTCCAATTATTGTTTTGATTTCCTCTTCATTGGAAGTGAATTAATGCTTTTCATTTTTGATATTAGTAGTTTGGTTTTCTTCTTTCTTTTTTTAAATCAAATTAACCAAAGGTTTATCAATTTTATTATTTTTTTCATAGTATCAACAATTAGTTTTATTTATTTGTTCACTAATTTTCTAAATTTCAAATTTATTAATCTGTCCTTTGAATTTCATTATTTCTAATTTGGTATTTACTTAGAGAGTTTTAATTTGGTTTTTTTTTCTACTTTTTTTCAGCTGCATGCCCAATTCATTAATCTCCTCTTTCTTTATTTTACTCAAACAGGCATTAAAGTATATAAAACTTTCCCTAAGAACTGCTTTAACAGAATCTCATAAGTTTTGGTAGGTTGTTTCATTACTGTCATTCTCATGAATGAAATTATTGATTCATTCTATGGTTTGCTGTTTAACTCATTTTTTAGGATTATATTATTTAGTTTTAAATTAATTTTGGTCCTTTTCATATATGGTTTTGAATTCACTTTGATCTGAAAAGGATGCATTGATTATCTCTGCCTTTCTGCACTGGATTGTAATGTTTTGTTCCCTAGTACCTGGTCAATTTTTTTAATTAAAAAAAAAAAAAAACTTCCTTACAAGTCTTGGGTACTTAAAGTCTGCCATCAAAGCAAACATTGCAACTTTTATTTTTTGTTATGTATTTTTATGTGCCAGGCACTGGGCTAAATACTGAAAGTGCAAATTCAGCAACTTAACCCAGTCCCTATTCTCAAGCATTTTACATGCTAAGGAGAGGAGGAAGACAATATAAAACATGATGGGAATGGGAAACAGGAGAGAGAGGAAACTGCCCTGGAGCAGGTGGAATCTAGAATTAGTGGAGCCAGTAGTAAAGTGTTTTTTTTAATAATATTTTTCCCATATTACATGTAAAAAAATTACATATATATCATTAATTCAAAATTCTATTTCTCTCTCTCACCCTTGACTCTGATATTGATAATATGCATACAGTCATGTAAAATATTTCTTTCCCATTTTGTTCGAGAAAACTCAGAAAGAAAGAAACAAAGAAAGTAAAAAAAATGGTATGCTTCTGATTGTATTCAGACAATACAAATTCTTTCTCTGGGGACAGATAGCATGCTTCATCAAGAGTCATTTGGGGTTCAGTTGGATCATTGTATTGCTAAAAATAGCTAAGTCATTCACAGTTCTTCATTGTACAATATTGCTATTGTTATATTCAACATTCTCCTGGTTCTCATCACTTTACTTTCTATCAATTCCTCTAAGTCTTTCCAGGATTTTCTGTAATTGTTCTGCTCGTTATTTCTTATAGCAAAATAATATTGCTTTACAATTATATATTACCACGTGTTCAGCCATTCTTCTAAAGGTAGGTATATCTTAGATTTCTAATTCTTGACCACCACAGAAAGAGGCATTATAAATATTTTTTGGGAAGCAAGGAGGTCCTTTTCTCTTTTTTTTCCTCCTTGATACAAGTTTTCCACAGCTATTCTATAGCCTAACTTTTGCTCTTGAAAAAGTTCCTCTCCATTTTCAATGTTTAACATTCATATTCACAATTATTTGACTAATATATTTTTTTCTCATTCCTGTTAGCTAAAATCTAGTCCTGGTCAAAAGAGCATCATCTTATCTTCTGGAGTATATTTCTTCAGTGACATCTTCTTATGCAGCTATTCACTTCCTACATTTGGTGTTCTATTTCTACAGGAAAGCATCTAAAACATCTCAGCCACATTTATTGCTACTGAAGAATATAGGTTCTAATGTATTCCCCACATCTCAAAAGCTCCTGCCCTTGCTCCTCTTTATTTTGCTTCTCTTCCTCCTTCCTTGCTTTTAGGGTAGTGATTTAGCATAGCCTCCACCAGAAAAGGCATTTCTTTCTTTTGTGGAATGCCAGATTGAACCCAGAAGACCTGAATGTTTGCTATTGCTAATTTTCCAACTGAGGATTTCTATTAGTGTAGTAATATTATTAAAAACAAAAATTTGTGATGGACAATAAGAAAAATGATTTCTGTTTCTCATCATAAATTATTTTCTTCTATTCTTTCAATAAGGAGTGATTCTCCTTATATCGAAACTTTATAACAATGTGCATAAGAGGCAGGAGATTCTGACCATTTAGAAGAGAAAGGAGTTTGTCAAGAGAATGATCTAAAGTTGACTAATATGTATCCTGGTTACTTTAGAGGCAGAAAATAATGCATAAACATTTTCATGTTTTCCTTTAAATGAGTTTTAGAAATTAAGAAACAAAGATAGACAATTCATCAGGAAATTACCACTAATGATATCAGCTAAATATTACCACAAATTGATTTATTCTTTTATTAAGGAAGGAAACAAAATCTTACTTCACTCTAAAATTCATACAGTTAAAAATGTATTAAAATTCATATTCAACTATTTATAAAGATCAATAGTAAAAATCAAAAAATGGCAGATGAAATTGACCTAAGATTAGGGATTGAATAATTTAGAGATATTTTACTTTTCTTTAACCAATATTATCTAATGTTCATTATTGGCAGTTATATAGAACAAAACTTATGTTTTAAAGACAAGGCATTTTGTACATTAACTTCTACTTTATCTAGAGGATGATATGTGATTATTTTAATAACTTCTTAATAAATAGTTATCAGGAAAAATGTTGCCAAATATATAGTTAAATCCTTTTGTAGACAGACTTTTTCATGAAGAGGAAATTCATGGAAGTTGATGTAAAGCTAAAATGTAACTAATTACCCTACTGTAAAAATTTCCCCATTCACATAGAAATGCACACTATGATTAAGGGAAAACTATTCTTTTGCATTGCTCTGCTTGATGTCAAGGTCAATAAATGGGTCAGAGGACCAAATCCAATTGACTGTAAATTTGTCAGTAGAAATACATTTCATGGCAACAATGAATGCTGCACTAGTATCAAAGATCACTTTATTCTATCAAGAATGGTTTTGACTAGAATTTTGAAGAGGGAAACTGTGAAAAAGGCAGAAAATATGTACAATTTTTTCTTCAAGGTCAAATATTCTAAATACCATAACTTGAGGAGAAAGGGATGGCACATAGGAAAAACAAAATGTCAGTTAAAATTAAACTACAATATGAGGGAAAATCTGTAGTTTTAATAAATTGCCTGCTTTATCTTTAGTGTAAGCCAGAACATGATATAATTGAGGACAAGGTAGTAGGTTTGATCTCCATGTATTCTATTTGTCATTGAGACCTAGAAAGCCATCTTCCATATTTAAATGTGATTAAGTGAAAGGGTATTTCATGTATTCATCAACACACTTGGAAAAAATATTCAAAATGCATTTCAATGCAATCCAGCATATATTCGTTAAACACATATTATATAGACAATACTACACCAGCATCTAAAAATACAGATAACATGAGAAATCTAAAACATTAAAACATAAAATAACTCATGACAATTTTCACATTCACTACTAATTATTCAGATCTTCTTGACCACAAGCTTAATACTACATCCGCTATGTTAATATATAAAGAAAATATTTCCTTACCTGTATGTATTTTGTGCTGTGCAATAATAAGAATCTTCTTTAAATTGCCATGCCAGTTTCCATGCCCTATTGTATCAGGCAATACATTTGAAAACACAACTAAGAGGCAAGACTTTTTAAAAGAAAATCAGTAATATAGTAGCCATCCCCTTCCTCAAAAACATCACTATATATTTCTTAAAATGTATCATATAAATGTTTAAACTTTAGTTTTATTTTCCTTAAAAGGAATTCTTGGATGGTTTGTGAAATGTTTTATATTCAAATTTTTTTAATGCTCGAGAAGTGATATGATCATCATCATCCTGTTCCTTCTCATTCTGTTCTTTCTTTTTCTTTCTACATTTCACTTTGTCAGCTTCTGTAAATTTTATTAATGGCATAAGGAGGCAATAGCCTATTCATATTAAAATTTAGCTACGTGTGTGTGTGTGTGTCTACTTATTTGCAGGAGTGTTATTTCATATCTGTGTATATATATATATATATATATATATGTATGTATGTATGTATATATATATTTGCATTTTGTTTGTTTCAGACTCATCTTCCATCCAAAAAACCAGAATGTACAACTTTGATTTTAGGGCACCATCAAGGGTCATAGATAGATAGATAGATAGATAGATAGATAGATCGATAGATAGATAGATGGTTGTTTTGATCGTTGTCCTACATCTTCTAAGAGGGCCAAAATGACATCACCATAATAAAATGAAATTTCAGTGTTTCCAATTCCGACTTATCAGAACAATACGAGCTTGGAATGTTCTACCGCAGATTGGGCACAAACAGTGTGAATATTTGGGATTGATTTCTCAAATTTGCACATTTTTGTGTTTACTTTTTGCTGTCTCAATCCTGCTTTGCTCAAAAAGCACAGTACCCTTTCTGATGCGAGTACATCTTGCCAAGTGTTCCTGTGACACTGTCTCCCATATTGCACAGTCAAATCCAAAGCTCTTGAGAGTGTTCTTGTATCATTTCTTCTGACCACCATGCGATTGCCTGCCCCATGTGAGTTCTCCATAAAATAGTCTTTGGCAAGCATAGGTTTTGCAATCGAACAATGTGGCTAGCTCATTGGAGTTGCAGTTTCTGAAACATAGTTTGAATATTCGGCAGTTCAGCTCGCACAAGGACTTCAGTGTCTGGTACCTTATCCTGCCAGGTGATCCTCAGAATCTTCCTAAGAGAGTTGAAATGGAAGAGATTCAGTTTCTTGGCATGGTCCTGGTAGATGGTCCATGTTTCACAATGAGGTCAGAACAACAGCTTTGTAGATATATAAACATACATATATAGATATAGAAATAGATATAGACATAGAGAGATGTAGATATAGCTACATATATACATATAAATACACATATATGTGTATATATGCATCTGTATATATAAATACAGACTTATATATGTAAGCATGTGTGTTGAAATGTTCACATATATACCTGCATGTGTATGTGTGTATGTATGTATTTTATTCATTGCAGAAGAAGACCATGCCATTAGAGAAATGATGACATGACCTGCACTTGACTTTGTTTTGAGTGAGGTAGGGCTATGCAGGTCACCAGTCACTCCTCCTCCAGAGCCATTTGAATCCAGTGACCAGATATTCATCGGGATGACTTGTGATGACCCAGGATGCACTGGGAGACCTTGGGACCTTTAGACCAAGGTCTTTGCAGGTACTCAATAAGGGTGAAGTTGCGCCCATTCATTGAATAGGACTGGTTAAGCAGTAACCATGACATGGCCCCTTTAATGAGTCCAAGAAAAAGAAAAACATCAAGTTGTAAGGGAAACAGCAACAGTTATTATTGATAATCACTCCAAAGCCAAAGCCAGGAGGACCCAGAAAAGCCCCCATCCATGGGCCCACAGGTATATCAGGTTCAGAGTGCAGCAGGCTCAAGGTATGTATAAAACTGATAGAGGTATCTTCACTGAACTGAGATTCTGGAGAGTGTGAATTGTTTTTTACTATTTATAGGACTTTTTTTCTCCTTTAAGTTGCCGAAAGGTTTTCTTTTATCTTTCATAATCATTACCCCATTACCAAACATCACCTTCGAAGAGTGCTGTTTCCTGTTTCCTTTAGGAAACATATATATATATATATATATGTATATATATATATGTATGTATGTATACACACACATACATACATATCCCTGATAACATGGAGTATTGGAGAGAAATTCATCAGACACGTTTCACCACTTCTCTGTGAAGGAGATATGATCAGTCTTGGCTATGGCAGAATGCAAGTGAAATCTACTGTGCAATTTTTTTATAATCTCCAACACCACTGAAATTTTCAGCTTTTTCTTTTTAGACACTTAATAGTCAGGAGAAAATATTTGCAGCTTGAAATTGCCCCTAAAACTTGAGCCCATTCAATTTATTTTCCTTAATCTCTAAACTAATTTCCTGTTTCACCAATTTGCCTTATCCCCCATCCACTCTATCATTTGTTTTACTCTGTAATTGTTCTGAGCAAGCATGTTGTGCACTGGATACAGCACAGAGTTTGGAATCCAGAATACCTGAGTTCATAAACTTCCTAGCTCTGTGATCCCGAGTAAGTCATTTAACCTTGTTTGCCTCAGTTTTCTCATCTGTAAAATTAACTGGTGAAGGAAATGGCAGACCATCCTGGTATGTTTGTCAAAAAAGCCTCAAATGAGATCACTAAATCTTCCCTTTCCTTCTCTTACTAGCTACCTTTCTGTTATCCATCCTCTATTTCACCTCTTCAAGTTTAATTTTCCAATTCTTCTTTCAAACTTAAACCTTTTACAAACTCTTTAATTTTCTTTGGTCTTACTCTTTGCATCAAAAGCATAGAATATAGGCCAGTACATGGGTCAGAAGAGCATCTTCTGATTTATAGAATTAGCCCAAATTATCCCCAATCATCCACACAATTTTCTACTCCTATTATTTAGCTCAAACCATTTTCAATTCTCACATGCCTACTCCTACAACCTTTTCGCACAGAAAATGGTAGATCAAATTTAAGAAGCTTATTCCTGCTTCCATAAGATAGCACTTCAAATTCATGACAAATTCTATCATGATCCTACCAAAGTAAGTCTAAATTAAAAAATTACCTGTTCATTTATTTGATCATCATATGGTATGTATTTAAACTCCTCAGCATTACAGAATTAGATACATTGATGAATCTATGGTTATTACATTTAAAAACCAAGTGGCAATCTTGATTGACTTTTGAAACCTTCAAAATCTGGTACTTTCTTACATTTCCAGTCCTGTTGCAACTTAATTTCATCAATAATTTGCTAATACCATTTTGTTCTAAGAAATTCTTGTGCATTTCTTTTTTTTTTTTTTGGCTACTTGGTCATATCCTGAAATATGTAATCATCAGTTATGCCATCATCCTTCAAGACTGTATTGGCATTGGTAGAGGTAGCTAGGTGGTGCAGTGGATAGAGCACCAATGAAGGAGTCAGGAGGACCTGAGTTGAAATCTCACTTCAGACACTTAACACTCAGTAGTTGTGTGACCTTGGGCAACTCACTTAACCCCAATTGCTTCACCTTGGGTCATCTCCAGTAATCTTGATGAATATGTAGTCACTGGATTCAGATGGCTCTGGAGGAGAAGTGAGGCTCCTGACCTGCACAACCCTCCTTCACTCAAAACAAAGTCAAGTGCAAGTCATGTTATCATTTGTCTGCAAGGCATGTCATCATACGACAACAAAGGACAAACACATTGGCACTGGTACTCAAGTCTTATCAGCATGTTATACCGACTGCTGATGGGAAGAATTTCATTATTACAATAAAGAAGTGATCATGGGTATTTTTCCCTTGAACATTGAGAGAAAAATATATAAAAATATATAGCCTCTTCATAAATAAAAGGCACATGTAGCATCACTTGTAGCTCATGTTTATATATCACTTTCAAGTTTGCTAAGGTCTTTGCACATTGTTCCATTTGATGGTCACAGCTACTAAGAGAGACAAAAATTAGTCCTTTTTTTTTAACTGTCAAATATTAAAAACAAAACTGATTCAAAAACATGTGCCATAGAGAGATTAAATGACTTGCTTAAGTTCTAATGACTGATGAAGGTTCACCAGATCACAGATCCACAAATGGAAATGATCTTTCAGCCATATACAGTCTAATGCTTTCAATTTAAAGATAACAAAAAGGGATATGAATTAGATTAATATGTTGGAAATCACATAAGAAATAAGCATCAGAGGCAGGGTTTTTGAGTTTGTGCCTGCTAAGTTCAAAGTATACTTGATGCCTTATGAAAAATAATAATTTTAACATTAAAATAGTTTGATGTTTTTTCATTTTACAAATGAATTCAAAGGTGAAAGATTTATTTTCTACAATGACCAACTTCACAAATTAGTATTTCGTAAATGTTTACTAATTGGATTATATTTATTTACAAATAACTGAGTAGATATAAATAATACCCTTAGTATAGCCTTTGTATAATACTTATTTTTAAAATAGGTAATTAATTCACAAAAGGAATTCATGTTTCATGGATTCTTACCTAAATCTAAGTCACCCAAGGACACTATTATTGTTTTAATATATATCAGTATTCTTTTTTTTTTTCCAGAAAGGCAGTCAATTGTATTGCCTTGGAAGAAGAACCTCAGAAGCCTGTGTATAAAATATGTGATCATCAAAACTTTCTATTTTGTCTTTGAGTTTTGGGAAAAAAATTTTTAAAAACAATTGGATGAACTACTCACTACAGAAAAAAATGAATCGATGAAAAAATGTTGAAGTACATTGAACTTTAGTGAGTTTCACACAGTCTAAAATTGATTATCTCTTGTGAGAGCCTATACACACACACACACACACACACACACACACACATATGTACTTAATGACTTGTATATACTTAATGGCTCTGATTCCAAAAATTTGTAGGGAAATTTTCATGAAATAAAATCTTTTAGATGATAGTTATATTCAATGTAAGTGTTTTGATAATTTGGATTTTATTTTGACCTAAATAGATTCATTTATCTGCTAAGAAAGTGTACAGAATAATTCAGGATTTAAATGAAGCCTTTGCAACTGTTAAATATGGTTTACCTGGTTCTCATGTTTTTTTCTTTTAAGTAAGTTTGCTACATTTGTAATTCATAGTCCTTGTGCTTAACTCTGTGAGACTGGGGGAAAAGGCCTCATTCTCACAAAAGTAGGGTAAGTTTTCAACTCTCTTCTGGATGAACTTATCTTTCTTTTTGTCCCATAGGTTTGCATATCTTATGTGAACATCCTGTTGACAATGACATTCAAAATGAGCCTGTGTACATCCATTAGTGTGTATGAATAGGAGGGAGGAGTTGTGGGGGAAAATTATCTGTGCTCTCAGAGTAATTGGAGAGCTGTTTAAACATCAAAGAGGTAGCAGTATAAAGGGACTGAGGCCTTTCAGTTCAAACTCGTGGGTAAGAAAAGCCCTAAAGTGATCTGTTAGGAAATGTTTTTTGTCATATTCAGCCAGTAAAGAGATTTCTGTTCATTAGGCCCTGCCTACATTTAGTACATTTCATGACTAAACTCTTCTTATTACTTAATTTATTTTGGCCTTGCTTATATGACTATTCTTCAGATTGAAAGAAAGATTTGCTCACTAAGATACTTCTATTTAAAATGCTTTTTATTGTCTCACTTTCCACTTCCTCCTGGAATGGCAGACACCTGAGATCTCTTACTGAGGTTTCAAAGTGGTAAGAATGAAAAAAAAAGTAAAGCTGTGATAGCAACTGTTCCCTGGAGAGGTGATTGAAATAAATTGTTTTTGTATTTGAGGCACCTTGTCCTCTCCACACAACAATAATGAATATGAGAGGAAAAGAGAAAAGTGGGAATAGATTTTGTGAGGCAGTTGTGACTGAAGGACAGGATTTAATTATGGTGGTAGTGTAAGTTACTAGAGCAACAAACCTGCCCCCTCTCCTCTTGTTTGTTAAATTAACATGACTGTCTTTACATGAGTCACATTTTCAACATTTGCCCTTCTTACTCTCCTCCCCAGTTTTCTCCACCCACTCTCAGTTTTCGGAACTCTGGTCTATTAAAAGTAATCTCTTAAAAAGAAAAAAAAAGGTTGATTTGAGAAGTAAAAACTTGCTAAAGAATTGGTGAATAGCTGTGAAAGGTATGAGATTTTAGAGCAAGAGTGAAAGAGATTTTGGATTCTTAGAAATGGAGTCAGTAAATCTAAAAGAAAAAAACTGTTAAGAATAAAAGTCAATGAAAGATAAATAAATAAAAATAAACAAATGAGATTACACATACACTTATGAAACTTATCAAGAGAACTTTAAAAATGGAGAGTAAGAGAGAAAACTATATTCATATGCAAAACTAATTGCTAGAAAAAATAAATAAGAGGAAAATCTATCAAAAGGAGCAGTGCAAGGAATCTCAATGTCTCAGGTGTCTATAGACAAAAATACAGAATATGGATGTAAAAAATAAAATATAAAAAAGAGATTTTAATAAATATAAGTAAATTCAACTAAGTTTACTAGGTCTTTGTAGAATGGAACTCATAACTACATGGCTACAATAGAAATATTCCTTAACCAAATAATCATTACTAAATGATGAATACTATTGAGGGGAATAGGTAGATTAATAGAATACATTTTTAAATATAGATGGTATAGGTAGAATTAACAAATGGATGACTTTGAGAAGCAAATCAGCTGAAATACTTTACCAGAGTGTCAAGATGTGATCATGACAGTGAACTTGGAGATTCCTTCCAAATACCAGAATTCTATGTCCCCTAAAAGTAGCAACTGGTAAATAATTGGCTTGATTGATGATAATTTCATTATTCAAAAGCTAGAGAGGAAAGCATAAGAGCCGTTTCTATTCAGATGAATTATAGCATTTAAGAGGAGAAGAGAGACTGGCTCCCCAAGTAACAATAACATGCCTAGAGAGAAAGAAAGCAGCATCTGGCTATATAAAGGTAATACCATATTTATAATAGCTAAGGAGAGAAAGTTACATAATATGTGTGTGTGTCTGTCTGTGTGTGAAAGTGTATCAGGAAACTGATGATAGGTATTTTGGGGGGGAAGGATTCCATTTTCTGAAATTAATTGTACAAAATAAATTGGCCTAAATTGTACATGATGTTCAAATATAAAAACATATTGAAACTAATGAATTTTTCAATATGATTTTTTTTTATATTTAAAGCTTTTATTTTAAATTTATTTCCTTTCAATTTCAGGAAAAATTAGCCCTATGTTTTTTTTTTTAATTTTAATTCTAAATTCTCTTACTCCATACCTCCTTCTGCTCTCAATGAGAAGGTAAACAATTTTATATAGATTATAAATATGTATTCACGCAAAATCTATGTCCAGATTAGCCATCTACAAAATAAACCATACAAAAAACCCCAAGAAAAATATAGTTTAAAAGTATGATTTGGTCTGTGTTCAGATTCCAATTCTTTCTCTCAAGGAAAATAATATTTTTTGTCATATTCGATTACTAAGTCCCTAAGTCATTCGGATTTCATCATCATTCACGGTTGTTGTTGGGTATTATATTATCCTGATTCTACTAGTGACATTTTGCATCAGTTCATATGTCTTCCTACATTTTTTTTTGAAAGGATCCTACTCATCATTTGTACGGCACAATACTATACCATCACGATCATACACCACAACTTGTTCAAGCATTCCCCAATTCATGGACATCCCCTCAATTACCAGTTCTTGGCCACGAGAAAATAGCTGCTATAAATATTTTTGTACAATAGTATCCTTTTCCTTTTTTTTTTTTTAAATCTCTTTGGGGATACAGGCTTAGTAGTGGTATTACTAGGTGATATGATATACATCTTTGTGTAGCCCTTTGAGCATTATTCCAAATTGCTCTAGAGAACGTTTGAATCAGTTCACAACTGCACTAAAAGTACATTAATATCCCATTGTTCCCACATTCTCTCCAACACTTGAAACTTTCCTTTGCTGTCCTATTGGCCAATCTAATAAGTATGAATATATTTTCATTTCATTTCCCCAAACAATAGTGAGAGAGCGTTTTTTATATGGTTATAGATAGCCTTGTTTACTTCAACTGAAAGCTTCATATATTTTGATCATTTTTCAATTGGGGATTGACTCTTTTATAAATTTGTTTAAGTTTTCTATATTTTTGAGAAATGGGGCATTTATTAGAAAATCTTACCTCAAAAATATTTTTTCAGTTACTATCACTAATTGCTTTTCTCTTTCTTTTATTCCCCATTTACTCTTTTCTCTTACCTTTCACCTTGTCCATCCTCAAAAGTGCTCTTCTTCTTACTACTCTCTCTATCAGTCTGCCCTCCATTCTATTACCCCCACCCCACCCTGATCCCTATTCTTTTATTGCCTTCTCCTCCTACTTTTTTGTAGGGAACAATGTATTTCTCTCCGGAATTGAATGCATATGTTATTCCCTCTTTGAGCCAATTCTGGTGAAAGTAAGTTTCACTCACATACTCCCCCCAACTTCCCTTTCACTGTAATTTTTTTTCTTGCCTCTTTCACGTGAAATTATTTACCTCATTCTACTTCTCCCTTTTCCTTTCTCCCAGTACATTCCTCTCACCCCTTAATTTTGCTTTTTTAGGACATCCCTTCATAATCAACTTAACCCTGTGACCTCTCTCTCCGTGAACTCCTCTAACTGCAATAAAAAAGGATAATGTTCTTATCAGTTGTAAGTACTATCTTCTCATGTAGCAATATAAATAGTTTACCATTACTAACTTGTGGTTTCCTTTTCTTGTTTATCTTTTTATGATTGTCTTGAATTTCTGTTCATCTCTGGTCTTTTTATCATGGATTCTTGGATGGCCAATTCTATCCCTGAAGGATTACATCTATCTATGCTGGATATGTAATTCTTGGTTGCTATCCTAGCTCCATTACCCTCCAAAATATATTTAAATCCCTTCAATCATTTAATATAGAAACTGTTTGAATTCTTTCTTTCTGGTTTCTTGCAATATGCTTTCCTTGACCTAAGAGCTCTAGAATTTGGTTGTAATATTCCTGGAAGTTTTCATTTTGGGATCTCTTTCAGGAGGTGATCAGTGAATTCTTTCCATTTTTATTTTACGCTCTCATTCTGGGATATTAGGTGATTTTTCTTTGATAATTCACTGAAAGATAGAGTCTTCTTTTTGATCATTGCTTTCAAGTAGTCCAATAATTTCTAAATTGGACAGTTGCTTCCCGAGTGAGACTTTTCACATTGTCTTCTGGTTTTCATTCTTCTGGTTTTGTTTTACTGTTTCTTGATTTCTCATAGAGTTATTAGCTCACATTTTCTCAATTCTACTTTTTGAGTTTTTTTTTTTCCTTAGTGATGTTTTGTGCCTTTTTTCCATTTGGCCAGTTCTGCTTTTTTAAGGCATTCTTCTTCTCTTTGATTTTTTTGGAACTCTTTTACCATTTGGTAGGGTCCCAAGGTGATATTTTCTTCACTATTTTTCTATGATTCTTTTACCAACATGTTGACTCTTTTCTCATGATTTTCTTCCATTACCTTCATTTCTATTCCCAATTTTTCCTCTACCCCTCTTGATTTTCAAAGTCTTTTTTCACTCTCCCATGGCCTAAGATAAATTTATATTGTTCTTGGAGCTTTAACTGTATGAACTTTAACTTTTTTATTTTATGAGTGTGCATTTTGTTCATTCTGGTCACCATTGTAACTTTTAATGGTCACATTTTCTTTTTCCTGTCACTTGTTCATGTTATTATACTATTACTTGACTTTTAACTCTTTGTTAAAGTAGGGTTGTACTTCCAGGGTAAGGGCATGACACACATTGTCCCAAGTTTCAGGGCTATTTTGCAGTTGTTTTCAGAGATACTGCTAGTCATCTGTAGCTTTCAGCTCTTCCAAGGTGATATGATCTAAGGACAGATGTTTACTACTGTTTTGGACTGTGCTCTGGTCTGTGAGTTAACTGCAAGCACTCTTTTGTGTCCCTGGAACTGTGACAAGAGTCCTTGTTCCACTATGACTACAAGTTCTGCTGAGGTTGTGCTCTCTTTTTCTGGAACTACCACCCAGAACTTTGATCCACATCTGAGTATGAACAAAGCAACAGAGTCCTGCTTTAGCGCTAGTGAATAGATTCCTGCTATCTCCTTCTGACCAGTTGCTAAATCCCTTTGAAGCACTTACTATCCCTGATAATTCACTTAATTTGCTAGATTTAGCAGCATATTGTTGAGCAAAATAATGTATTTAATTTTATTTTTCTTGGTTGTGTATTCATTCTTTTCATTGCTTGTTGCTTACAATCTGTTTTTCTTCTTTGCAAAATCAGACTAAATAATAGTTTATCTATTTTATTGTTTTTTATTCATAAAACTAACTCCTAGTTTTATTTATTAGTTCAATAGTTTTCTTATTTTCCATTTTATTTCTATCCTTTGATGTCCAGATTTTCCAATTTCATTTGCAATTGGAAATTTCAAATACAATATTTTTCATTTGCATACCAAATTTATTGATCTGTTCTTTCTCTAATTTATTTGTCAAAGCATTTGAACATATGGTTTCCATACATTATGATTTTGTTGCATTACAGAAATTTTCATATTTTGTCTCATCATTCTCTTTTATTAAATCACTTACTGTTTCAATGTGTTCCTTTTTGACCCATTCATTCGTCAGTGTAGATTATTTAGTTTTCAATTTATTTTAATCTATGTTTCCATACCATTTTATTGAGTGTATAATGTATCACTTTATGGTCTGAGAAAGATGAATTGGAAAATTATTGTATGTTTTTGTGCCCTAATAAATGGGAAGCTTTTGAGAAGGTACCATGCAGAGTTGAGAAAAAAAAAAAAAAAAAAAAAAAACATCATACTCTTTCTAGTTTCATATAGCCTCATCACCAGATGTCTGCTTTATCTAAGATTTTCTAAAATTCTTTTCCTCCCCCTAACTTCTTTACTGTTTACTTTTCAGTTAGATTTATCTACTCCTGAGAGGTAAAATACAAGGTTCCCCATTACTATAGTCATAAAAGTTTTACAAAATTTTAACTTTTGCATATTTGGATGGTATTTCCTTTGGTTCCAATATTTCTAGCATTGTTATTACTTCACTGTCTGTTACCTTTTAGCTTCCCTATTTTTCTCTTTTAATTCGATCTACTTTTTTTGTGCTTTTAATTTGTCTGTGTTCATTTTGCTATCCCTGTCTGTTTATTTCAGATGAAGCATGATAGATTATTCTCCATGTATTTTCTCTTTGTTTCAAATGTTTCCTGTAAGCAAAATAATGAGTCATGGTTGTTAGTTCATTCTCCTATCATCTTTCATTTTATGTGTGTTAATTCCATTTATATTCTCAGTTATGCCTATTACTTATGCATTTTCCTCCACCCTATTCCACCACTTCTCTCTCTTTGCTCTTCATAATATCTGTTTTACTTCTGAAACTTGACTCCTCTAATCTACCCTCCTTTCTTTCACCTCCCTCCCCATCTTAACTGCTTTTTCTCATACTTCCTAGTGCAATAACATAGATTTCTTAATCCAACCAAATGTGTGATTCTTTCCTTCTTTGAGTCAATTCTGATGAGAATATTGTTCAAATTGTGTTTCTTCCTTCTCTTCTCCACCATTGTAGAAGATATTCTTTTAATGCCTAATTTATATGAAGTAATTGCCTTCATTGTTTCTATCAATCCTCCCTTCTGCTAGTGCATTCATCTTTTCTCACCCATAAATTATATTATTTTTGAAAGCATGCTCTATGTATACTCCTTCTAATTGTTTTAATGATAACAAAGTTCTTCAGAGTTTTAAGTGTCATCTTCTTATATGGGAAAAATAATACCGTTTAACTTTTTGAATTCCTTATGCTTTCTCTTCCTTGTGTCCTTCTTTATGCTTCTCCTTGAAAGTTACATTTTCTATTCAAATTAAGTCTTTTCATAAGGAATATTTAAAAGTCCCCTATTTCATTAAATGTCAATTTTTCTCCTAAAGGATTATATCCAATTTTTCTGGGTAGATGATTATTCCTTATAATCCAAGTTTTTTGTATTCCAGAATATCGCATTCCAATCCCCTGGATCCTTTAATGTAGAAGCTGATAAGTCTTGTGTTCTCCTGACTTTGGGTCCATGATACTTGAATTATGGTTACTTGCAATATTTTCTACTTGACCTGGGAGCTTCAGAGTTTGGCTTTAATATATCTAGGATTTTTCATTTGGGGATCCCTTTCAGAAGGCAATTGGTGATTTTTTTTTTTTCTGTTTCTATTTTACTCATTGATTCTAAGATACTGAAACTGTATTCAGTGATAATTTTTTGAAAGATAATGTCTAGACTCTTTTTAAAAATCATGATTTTCTGGTAGTTTACTCTTTGTTAAAATATCTCTCCTTAATTGGGAAGATGCTCATCAACTGGGGAATGTATAAGCAAGCTGTGGGATATGATTGTGATAGAATATTATTGTGCTATCAGAATTGACAAGCAGGATGACTTAAAGGAAATAAAAACTTGGAAAGACTTACATGAATTCATGCAAAGGGAAGTGGATACAACCAGGAGATTTTTACACACAGCAGCAACAAGATTGTAAAGTGAAGAACCATGAATGACTTAGCTATTCTCAGCAATATAATGATCAAAGACAACTAAAAAAGGACTCATCATGAAACATGTTGTTTTTCATTTTCATTTTTATTATTCAAGTCTTATACAAAATGACTAATACAGAAATGTTTTTCATCATTGAACATGTATAAAAATATAATATTTCTTACCATATCAGGAAGGGAACAGTGAAGGGAGGGAAGAAATGAAAATATGTCTTTGTGGTCCTATTTACACTAACTTTTAAATTGATATTTCAGCAATTTCTTCCATTTTTAAAAAGTTTTCTATTTTAATTTTCCTCTATGTCTCATGGAGTCATTAACTTCTACTAGCCCAATTTTTTAATGCAACATTTTTTCCATTAATTTTGAACCTCTTTTTCCATTTGATTGATTTTGCTTCTTAAGGAATTTTTCCTTTAGTGATTTTTATACCTTTTTTCTTATCATTTAACCAATTCTGCTTTTTAAGGTGTTATTTTCTTCAAATTTTTACCTCTTTACCAAGCTGTGCACTCTATTTTCACAATTTTCTGGCATTATTCTCATTTGTTTTCATATTTTTTCTCTGTCTCCTATTGGTTTTGATATTTTTTTTTCTTGATGTCTTCCAGGAATTCTATTTGAATATGTATCCAATTCACTTTTTTTCCCTTTGAGTTGTTGCATGTAGCTATTTTAACTTCATTGTCTTCATTTGAGTTTATATTTTAATCTTTCCTGTCACTATGCTAATTTTCTGCTGTCATGTTCATTGCTGTCCTTGTTGTTTGATTATTTCTACAGTTAATTTCTTGATTTTTAGCTTTATACTAAATTTTAACTCTGCTCCTGGGGTGAAAAGAGACACTGTCTTAGTTTTCAGGTTTTTAGTACTGGTATTTTCAGAATTAGTTCTGGTGGTCTTTTCATTTTTAGTTTGTCCAAGACAGTGTGATTTAATTTAGATGCTGCTTTTCTGTCCTATGCTCTGTTCTTTGAGTAAACACAAGCACTTTTTCCCACCCTGAAACAGATTCCCTGGACCTTGCTCCACTGTGGCCAGAAATATGCCTGATCCTTATGATACCAGAAATGTAATTCAGGCCAATTTCTTCTTTGGTCTCAAATGTAAATTCTCCTTTCTGCCTTGAATCTGGACCAGGACTCTTGCTTTCTTGTGAGTTATTCCAAGCACTCTTCTCTGCCCTGGAATTGTGAATAAGGCCCTTGCCTCCATGTAGCTTTAGGCACTAGTGTAGTAGTGCTCTTCTTTCCCCTGTGACTGCCACCTGCAAATTTATATAGGAAATGCAAGTTAATAAATCATCCCTTGTAATATAGCTCTGAATATTTGTCTACTCCATTTAACCATCTGTGTGCTGATTGCTCTTGGTGTTGATGCAATATAGAATGTTTAAAAGTAATATTCTAAGAAAAATAGGATTTTTCATAATTCTTTGACTTCCAAATAGCTACATTTCCATTCATTGTCTTGCCACTGAAAATAGTGTTATGGTCTTCAGCATTCCATTAAAACTGTAGCATCTAAAAGACAAATTTGATAGCTATAACTGAAAAGTACATATTAACCAGCATCTTATAATCTTGTCTCTGTAAAGTAAATATAAACTTCTGAGATGTGTAATTTTTTTTAATCTTCCACAATATCTAACATAATATCATGTATATAGTAAGGTATTCAGTAAATATCTGATGACTGGTCTGTTGAATACCATTTCATATACCTGAATACCCAAGAATTGATAATAAGAACACGATAACAACAGTAAAATATCTGTAAGCACCAAATCTCTTTACATTTAAAAATAAAAATATTAGCCTCCACATTCACCTGAATGTTTATATGACAAGACCTATGGAAATCTCATTAGAATATGATCTCCTAAAACATGTGAGAACATGTGCTTTTTATTAGAGAAAACATCAATAAAATATTCTTAATCCAGGTGAAACCAAGTTTTAAAATAACATGTGGCTTTAAAAATATGCATCACTATTTTTTTCATATTTAAAAGTATTGCTACTATTGATGACTTTCTGTAGGTTGACTGAAAATGCCAATATATGATCACCACTCGATTCTGCACCATACACATGGAATAAGAGCTTGATATATTTAAATTTGTTAAATTGACATGGTTAAGATGGAGAGGGCCCAGAGATAAGCAACCAGTACAATGAAAGGTCTTAGGAGGATCAGATGAATAACATGGGCATGTTGACCCCTCTGGAGAGTGTACAGAAGAAGAGACACGATGACAGTCTTGAGAACTTGACTTACCCAGGATCACACAGATGCTAGGTGTCCGAGGTCACATTTGAACTTGGGTCTTCCTTACTCCAGGGCAACATTCTATCCACTCTACCAGATGGCTCAGGAGGAGAAAATGAGGTTTGTGACCTTTCACAACCCTCCCTCATTCAAAACAAAGTCAAGTGCAAGTTATGTCCTCATTTCTTTGATGTCACGGTCTTAATTGAAAAGAAAGACTGAACACAACTTGTGAGTAGATCGAGCTGCCTGAGTGGGGACCAAGCTAGTAGGGTCATACTCTCCCTTCTGCCTCCTCCTCCCTTTCCTTTGGGGTTTACTGGTTAGATATCCTTCCTTCCTTCCCTCCTTCCTTCCTTTCCTTCCTTGTCATACTCCAAACCTTAAACACAGTGCACACTGAAGCCCTTAGGTTGGAAAAAATAGGTCACTGCCAAAGCTCCACTTAATGTCTGGCTAAGAGTTATCATCAAAAATAAGAGTTTATGTTTCCTTCCCAGCTTGATTTAGTTACTTTTTCTTTTCTTCGTTAAAAGGGCCATTATCTGACCACTTCTTAAAGACTTATTCACTCAATGGGCATTACCTCACTCTAAGTGAGCACCTGAAAAGGCCATCCTAAAAGGTTCAAGGTCTCTCATTGTATCCTGAACCATCTCCAGTCATCCTACTGAATATTTAGTCACTGGATTTGGATGACTCAGGAGGAGAAAATGAGGTTAGTGACCTTGCACAGCCCTCCCTCATTCAAAACAAAGTCAAGTGCAAGTCGTGTCATCATTTCTCTGATGTCATGGTCTTCTTTGAAAATGGAGAATGAACACAACAATCTTGGAGTAGACACAGCTGCCTGAAAAGGGACCCAGCTAGACAGGTAACTTAGTTCTCTTCTCCTGTCTGTCTCCCCCTCCCCTTTCTTTTCCTTTCCAAAGGAAGATAAAGTTTATTATGTAGTAAACTCTTTGATTATTATACAATTTAAGTCAACATTTTTGCTTTGACCTGATTGTGTCCTTTGATTATTAAGGGAAACATATTATTAGAAGCTCACAAACTCTTGCTTTATGAGTGTAAACTCAGAAAGATGTTGCAGAGGTCAGGTGTGAAGTCAAGTTCAGATGGCAAGAGAAGATAAGAATATATATATATATATATATATATATATTATATGTGTATATGTATACATTTATATACACACACGTGTACATATACATATGCATACACATACCTACCAATATGCAAATATGTAAGCATGAATAGATATGGATCTCTATTGAGATGAATAGCCATGTTTCTATTCTCTTTCACCTATTTTTATAGATAGATAATATCATTGACATATTTTTTCTTCCAAAATAACTTAAGATCCTTCAGGACTGTAATCATTTACGTTTTATCTTTATATCCTCTATGTGTATTGACATTTATATATGTTCATATCTGCACATGTATCTGTGTATATGTACACATGCACTCATTTACACAGCTGATATGGTTATATATATATAACGTGTGTGTTAATCTACGCACATGCACATGCATTTCACACATATGTATGATACCTATATAGTTGTATATACACATATCTACATGTTTATGTACATAAATATACACATTAGTATGCGCATTATACTTATATCTCTATACCAATGTGTATATAAGCATACGCAAGATAACTTGGGTTGCAGAAAGGAAGTATTAACAGCTGGTAATATCTAGGTGAGGCTATAAGGCCACATGTGGCCCTGTAGGTCCTCAGGTTTAGCCCTTTTACTGTATCCAAACTTCGTGGAACAAATCCCATCAATATAAGTATTTCTTTTGTAAACCTTGGACTCAGTGAAAAGGCTGCATCCTGAAACCTAGAAGGCCACATGTTGCCTTGATGTTTCAGGTTACACACTTGTGACCTAGGCACTGCTGATAAGTAAGGATGGCAAAGAGATCATCAGAAGTGGAACTTTGTTTATTTTGTTTATAATGGATATTTCAAGCAATGGAATACTTGGAGGTAAGTAAAAACAGTGAGATGTCTATTTGCAAATATCCCACATTCTTTGGGGATAGGTCATTGTGTCTGAATTGAGGAGAAGGGATAGGACAAGATTAAAGGGTTCTAGTATAAGCAAAACATCAGCCTTTGAGAATATATGGTTTATCTGAAGGGATGACTATAGAGAACAACAAATGTGGGGGTGGAGGGAAGGACAGAAAGAAGAGATTAAGATTGTGTCAATGTTGTTTTGCTTTGTCTTTTGTTTTCCTCTGTACCAAGCCTCTGATTCTATTAGTGTAGGGAAGTCTCAGTAAAGGCTTCCCTTCTTAAAATTCAGATCTGCCAACATTATGAACCTTATGATCTTTGAGAATTGTCTGGAAGCATTAAGGATTTAAGAAAATTTTTTCAGTACCTGGTGACCCAGAGAAAAAGCGTTTAGGTCACAGAGAGGATTTGAACTATACTCTTTATGACTTGAAATCCAGTTCTCTATTCACCAAGTCATACTGCCTCTGCAACAATATTATACCACTACAAAACAAACATACAAATAAATACAAGATCAGAAAACATCACCCTTAACTATTTTCTATATATTCATTGGATTTAGAGACTTTGAAATCCAGGCCCTTGACAGAAACAGACATACTTGCAGTTTGAGATGAATTAATCTGTCTCTGCCCAGGAACTAAAAAGATAAAAGCAACACTGAACAAAGAGGCACAGAAAAGGGAAAGTGAGAATGTTCTTCAGTGAACCATATCCCTATCTCTAGGATGTGAGGATTTAGATGTACTATCAGCTCAAAATTATCCTATCTCTCATACAAATCTATCACACTTACCTCAGGGAAAATTGTAGGTACAAGAATTTCAATATCTGGGGGGTGAAGCCAAGATGGCAGAGTAGAAACATCCATATACTCTAGAGCTTCCACCACAGTCCACAAAATACCTGTAAAACATAACTCTCAAGAAATTGTAGAGTAGCAGAAGTCACAGAACAACAGAGTAAAAGAGATTTCTAGCCAAGGGTAACCTGGAAGGCCTACAGGAAAAGTCTACCTCACGGGATGATGAGCTGAGCACACCCCAGCTCTGACTGTGCAACAGTGGGAGGAACAGGAGCTGAACAGACCTCCAGGGCAGAATTCTGAGCAGGGATGGTCCCAGATCCCTTAACCCACAAGTGACAAAGAAAGCTCCAAAGGTCAATGTGGGAGGGCTTTCCCAACTGGGCAAGAGGGGAATAAGGTTACCACAGCACTTGCCCCAGGCAGTGGCAGCAGCAGGAGGCA
This sequence comes from Bettongia penicillata ogilbyi, assembly GCA_023548195.1. Classification (NCBI taxonomy): domain Eukaryota; kingdom Metazoa; phylum Chordata; class Mammalia; order Diprotodontia; family Potoroidae; genus Bettongia; species Bettongia penicillata. Next base: position 1,233,303 of record JAJHZJ010000112.1, on the reverse strand, counting down.
GCAGCTACAGTGGCCAAGAAAGCAGTCTGGGGCCATTGTCCGGGCAGCTCAGCTTAAAGCCTCTGGGGGAATTGAGCAGCTGATCTGAACCTCAGCCCTCCATGGTGGCCCTGCCCACCCCAAAATCCCCCAGAGAATTGAGCAACTGAATTGAATTTCAGTCTTGCACTGGGGAGAGGAGAAGCACTAGGACCACCCTCTTGACAAAGGATTCAGAAATCAAGTAACTGGATGGGAAAATGCCTAAAAAAAAATAAGACTATAGAAGGGCTTAGAACAGGATATTCCAAAAGTCAGAAGAACTGGGATTAAAACCAAGAGTCACCTACCCAGAAAAACTGAGTATAATATTTCAAGGGAATAAAAAGCAATTCAATGATATAGAGGACTTTCAAGCATTCATGACGAAAGTACCAGAACTGAATAAAAAATTTGACTTTCCAACACAAGAATCAAGAGAAGCATGAAAAGGTAGACAGGAAAGAGAAATCATAGAAGACTTTCTAAAGCTGAACTGTATACATTACTACATGGAAACATCATATTTGTAACTCTTGAGACTTTTCTCAGTATTTGGGTAGGTGGAGGGATTTTACACACACACACACACACACATAGATAGACAGCACAGGTTGAGTTGAATCCTAACAGATGATATACATAAAAAAATAATAAAATAAAAATTAAGGGGTGAGGGAGGAAAATACTGGGAGAAGAAAGAGAGAAATGGAATGGAGGAGGCTATCACTCATCAGAGATAAGAAAACTCCTGTTTAATGGAGGAGAAAAGGGAGAAGATGAGAAGAGAAAAGTGAAGCTTACTCTCTTCACATATGGGTTAAGGAGAGAATAACATGCTCACTAAATTTGATATGAAAATCTATCTTATGCTGCAGGAAAGTATAGGAGGAGGGGATAAGTGAGGTGAAGGGAATGATAGGAAGGGCAAATGGGAGAAGGGAGTAACTAGAAGTAAACACTTTGGAGAAGGGACAAGGTCAAATGAATAAATAAAAAAAGGGAGGGGGGACAGGGCAGGATAGAGGGCAACATATTTAGAATTACACAACACAATTATTTTGGAAGACTGAAAAATAACACATATATAGCCAGTATTGAATTGCTTGCCCTCTCAGTGGGGATGGATAGGGAGAGAGGGAGGGAAAGAAGCTGGAATTCAAAATAATAGAAATGAATGTTGAGAATTATTATTGCATATAACTGAGAAATAGAAAACACAAGTAATGGTTTATAGAAATGTATCTTGGCCCACAAGAAAAGAGAGAAGATGGGGATAAGGGAAACGTGGAGTGTGATAAAAGAGATGGTACATTGAGGGAAGGAGTAATCAGAATGCAGGGTATTATGGGGAGGAGGGAAGGGAGACATAGGGAGAAAAATTGGAACTCAAAATTTTGTAGAAATGAAAATCAGAATCTAAAAATAAATTAATAAATTAAAAAAAGACAATATCTGTGTGTGTGTGCGGGGGTGTGTGGGGGTGTTTTAAGGCACATAAGGTGCATTTTATCTGATCTGAGGCATTTCTTTCAAGACTGCCTAACCAACCATTAGTGGCATCTAAGCAACACCTCAGCAGAGGAATATCTTTCAGAGGAAAGCATACAATTTGTTGACCAGAGGATTGGCATAGACTAGAACAGCTGCTATGGAAAAAGCTAAGAGGAAATATCCAGACAATACCCCTTCCAGGGGTAATTATGGGCAAGCATTACAGATGATATCAAGGTATATCAGATGTCCTTTTTTTATGGGGGTAGCCAATTGACCAATAGTTCAAGAGGCAATAGGTATACTTTGCAGTTATGTCCAGAGTCTTCATTTGTCTCTTACTTTGCTCCCTTTCACTCCCTAAATGATTCATTCTGTGCTGTTGGGTTTAGTAGACTTTACTTGATGGCAGTATATTTGCACAGGAAATAAGTTCATTGCATTTACATATGTAAACTACTAAACGTGTTAAACCTAACTGCTTCCACCTAATTATAATGGAGTGCTTACATGAAACAAACCATGGTTTAGAATTTAAACGATTTCTCTATAATTTATTATTACCTATGACTTTGCAACAAAATAAAACATTTATAGATAACTATCTTTTACAACCTCCTGAATTATGCTGTAGTATTTTGTTTTCATTTTTTGGTAGTTTTATTGTTATTTTTAATTGAGAGTGATTTAAAGGACAGATGTTTACCTACAGCTCTGTGTATGAAGAATATCTATGGCCTGTACTACAGTTAAAAGGTCTGGTCGCTGCATAAAGCACCTGTCATTGTTTCAGCTTGCATCTCTGCCTGAAGCACTACATGACACTTTTTTGCATAAATTGACTTCCTTCAATTCAGCTGTGTCCAGGCTCAGCATAGTTTTATTCTACTGTCATTTCTAAGCCATCAGCAATGATGCCATTGTGACTTGGTTTGCTTCACAACAGAGTTTTTGTATTGTTTCTCTGCCTTACTTGTTTGTGCTCACTCCATTTCAGCTCATCATTCAGTATGTGGTTTTCTTTCCTGTCATTCATATTCTCCACCATAATAGCCCCATAAAACTTATTTTTAATGAGTGGGAATCCATTGCCAGTTGTCTTAAATGTGTGTCACAACTAGAGGTTTGTCTCAAAATTTTATATGAAATAGAAAGTAGAAAACATGAGCTAGAACATGAGAAAATAAACTGACTTTATCTGCCAAAAAATGTGCTCACTTCTTGATTAGTTTTTTGGGTTCTTCATGTATTAGTACATCATTTTTTTTCAGATTTCTAAAAACCATCTAAATATCTATAAATCTATTTTTGCTAAGTTAATATAGATCATCAATAACACTGAATGTCTTCTGTTAGAACTTCATCTGAGAGCATGATTTTCCTGGTGAAAATGTAATATGTGACCTAAGTTTTCTTCAGGTCTACTTAATAATCTCTACTATTATTAGTAATTCAGTGTTTCCAGTGTACAGTAACTTCTAGAACAGAGTTTCAAAGAATTTGGCAAGAGCAAGTCCAACTTATGTAGAAGTATTTTATATACGATTAAAATATTTTTGGGGAAAATGCCAGGCCCTAGGATTTTCTCACAAGACCCTTATGGAGATGGGTAATGTAGCAAGGTAATGAGGGTCACAAAGGCCTTTACCTTTGGTTATACCATGAGGTCATTGTGTCTTCTGATATTAGTGGCACTTGAGGAAATGGTGCTGAAGAGCTACTTTCCACTTCCTGCATCGCCCCTGATATTCAAACATTTTCCAAAATTACCCAGCAGGTCAGGTTTTTAAAATCATAGATTAAGTTACAAAGAACTTTTGAAATCATTGAGTCCAACTGACTAGGACAACTGAAGCCCAATGAAACTAATTCAAAATCACAAAAATAAGAGGTGACAAAAGCAAAATTCTAACCCTGTGTTTGAATTAAATCTAACCCTCTTTCTACTACACTATGTTTAAGGTCAGTTGTCTTTTCCCAGGCAGAATCTAGAAGTACAATTAGCATGCTTACACTCTTGCTCTCCCCTACAGAAACAAACAAACAAAAAAACTAAACTAAACCAAATTCCTTATTGGAAAGATGTCATTCATACAACTTGCTCACAAGCTACTGTTGGATTGCTTCTGAATACAATGCCCATGGCAGTTTAGTACTTCTGTTCCCTATCTGATCTTGAGGCTTAGGGGCAGCTAGGTGTTACAGTGGATAGGACACCAGTGCAGGAGTCAGGACGAATTGAGTTCAAATCTCACTTCAAACATTTGACACTCACTAGCTGTGTGACTTTGGACAAGTCACTTAACACCAATTGCCTCATCCTGGGTCATCTCCAGTCATCCTGATAAATATCTGGTCACTGGACTCAGATGACTCTGGAAGAGAAGTGAGGCTGCACAGCTCTCCCTCACTCAAAACAAAGTCAAGTGCAAGTCATGTCATAATTTCTCTGATATCATGGTCTTTTTCATCAATGAAGGACAAACACACACATATGTGATCTTGATCCCACCTGTTGGTAATGTCCTGATTTACTCTTAACTCAGATCTACACAACTTTCTGATTGCATCTTGGCCCAATGGTTATTCATTGACCATTCCCCTGGAAATCATAGATGACTCATGAAATAAGTAACCTCGAGTTCTACGATTTCCAGTCACAAACCCTCTTATTATAGTCCTCTTTCTACCGATGTGACTGAACTATAATTAACCTTTTCTGTTATGTCTACTCCATGCATTTCACAATATTGTCACAATATTTTCACAGTATTGACTCACATAGGTCAGAGATTGCAGTCATAAGAAGTCATATAAAGTTTCACATGGCATATGTTGTAAAGAAAAATTCCTATTCCTCACCAATCTTACCACAGGAAATATTTCATTCTGTTTATCTAAACACTAAAAGTGAATTCAGACCAATGTGTTTGTCATTTATCTAAGGGATGGTCAAGACATTAAAAATCCAGATCACATTTGAAACATTAAATTCTTCTTTTACCTAAAGCCCCTGCCCTGAAAACTATGAAAAAACTCTATTGGATAGATAGCTCAGTAAACTTTCACCAACTCTCTACTTGAAAATCTACTTGTTGCAATAGGCATTTTACTAAAAAAAAATACTGTCAGAAAGCATGCAAATCCAAGTATCCTAAAGACCAGCACTGTGTCACTGTTTCTTCATGTTTTATAAAGAAGACTTCTCTTATTAGGTGAAAGACCTAAACTAAGAATCTATGTTGGCATATCTAAAAGATTTTCTGCATGGGCCAGAGCCATCCGAACAGTAGACTTGACTTCAAAAGCAGAGGGGTGTTCACCTTTGTAAATTCTTGTCATATTTGATTAAATGACGTAAAACATAGTATACTTGGAAAAATATAACAATCTACTTTTCAAGAAAGCAATCTGTTTTCAAGTGAACTGTATTTGGTATATTCTCTGCTTCCAGGAATTAATAAGATTAAATTGAATGATAGCAAAAGTGTTGATTTTTATCAAAGTCTATTAAAATCCCCAGATGTAGAATGATAAATTCATTTCTAGGTGTAGTTGAAATATTATCTCTCAAATTAATCTCCCTGAAAAGATTAACTAGAGATATGAGGCCCTTCTTTCTACCTTCCAAGTGGTCAGGGTGTAGAATACTTACAGGAAACAACTGGCTCTGCCTAAGTACAAATGAATAATTTAAATTATTGTTTCACATTCCTCCTGTCCCCAAATCCTTCTGGTGACATCCTTGGAGTCAACAAGGAATGTAGCGAATTAGATTTAGTTTTTCAATTAATCTCCTTTTTCATTGTTTTGTTTTTGATTCACTGGCAATAAATCAGAAAATTTATATGCTTTCTATTTACTTATCTTTTGACAGGCTGGAAATAACAGAGCCTAACACACAAGTTTTACATTAATATAATGAAAAAAATTAAATAAAATTGAAAAATGGGACTAAAACTACTGATATCTATAAATGACCAAACCAATTTAAAAGCTTTTGTCTTTTTCTTTTTCAATTCTCAAAGGAAAATGCTCAAAGGATAGTAGCAAAATATTTTTCTTGACTGCCAGTTTTGGTAGAGCTCAATGATATCTCTTGAGAAATTAATGAAATTTTCAAAAAGTTCATATTTATAATTCCTAATTACAACCATGCCCCATAAGTCTTAGTAAACTGCCAATTTCCTTGAATTGTCCTTGCCACCCTGAAATGGCTAGAATGAAGGATTTGAGATGCTCTTCCTGTAAACTAATTAAAATATATACTTTACATGTGTGAGAATAAAATTTCTGAAATGCACTAAGACTTTTATTTAAGCTGCTTTTGCATCTGTTTTTTTGACAATATGAAATGAAAAAGCATACTGACCCAGTAGCACTTGATGTCATCCTCCTTTACCAACTACAGAGATCCCCCTTCCAATCACTGAATGAGATTTGAAACAAGTGGTGAAAGCAGTGAATACTGAGGAGGAACTACAAACAACACATACGAATTCTCTTTTGCTTTTGTTCCTTTTCATTATTTGGAGTTGCTACATAATCATATCTTAATCTCATCTGAACTCTATCTTAGATTTTTCAAAAAATCATACCATAATAAAAAGGAAACTATCATTTGATATTTGATTTTAAATATTTTTTAGCTAAAATAAATAAAAATGAGTAGAGCATTATATGGTTGGCACATTTATTTTTGTTCTATGCTTTTTGGACTGGTCAATTCTGTCAAAAATTCTCAAAGATCAAGATTTATTTACTTTTTAAATGTCACCAACTTGTTACTGGAAACCTTGGATTGCTCCCCTCTGATGAATAAAATGGTCCAATTCTGGAGACTACTTTCTAAAGAATAGTAGCAATAATAAATGTTCTTCCTATAATGAAATCTTCCTTGAAACATTAGAATAAGTTTCATATTTCTGTAATTTTCTCTCCATTACTCCTTCCCCCAATTAAATGTTTTCTTAGTTCCAAGGAAAAGAATACAGAGGACACTCACATCTAAGTTCCTTTAGTGAAGCACTAGATATTTTGTGAACTTATAATCTTAGATTCTCTTTCACTAATTTGTCCAGCTATAGTCCCCACAAAACTTACAGTACTAATCAGTGACATAAGAGCGGTGTTAATGGGATGGCAGTTCTTGATGAAATATAGTGTTTGTATTTCTTCACTCATTTGCTTCACTCTGGGATACACTTGCTCCTTCGATCACTTGGAAGCGCTCACACTTTTAACTGCTCTCTCAAGGTGATGTTGCTTCTTTATCATCCCTTAGTAGGTCATATAGCCCTTGTGATTCTCATCAATGTCTGCAGCTCCTGGAAACTCTAGGCTTAACTCTGTAAATTCTCTGCATTCAAGGGCAATTGCTGCTTAAGCTGCAAAGCACTTTTGCTCTAAAGTATGATCATCTTATAAAGGAATCCCTGCTCATGAGTTCTTATGCACGTATGTGTGTTGATTCTCCTGCAACCAATTAAACTGATTAGGTGGCCTGACACCTTTCAGAATGAAGTTCTTTTATTTGTGAATCTATTTAGTGTATAACCATGATGTAAATAACTAATATAAAACATGTGTGACTAATGATGTACTCAGTGTGGTTCAAGCTCTGACAGCTTCTACTAAAATTAGTAAGAAATTAGATAAAAAGAAAAACATGAAAATAAGTGGAAGTATGACATATGTAAAATGTGACATAATAATTAAGGAAGAAATTACCTTTCAGAATTATAGATATGGGAAGAGTTCTTAACTAAACAAAATATTAGAAAAGATCATAAAAACAAAATCAAAACATTTTGTTGCATTTAAAAAGGCATTCTGTATAAAGCAAAACTGTTAAAACTAAAAGGGAAATATATGACTAAAGAAAGTGTAGCTATTTTTTCTGATATAGATCTCTTATTCAAAATATATAAGGAAATGATGAAAATTTATAAAAAACAGAACCCTAATAGATGAATTGAAAAAGGATATGCACAAGTACACTTCAAATAAAGAAAGAGAAACTACCAATAATCATATAAATTTTTCTAAAATTTAGAGAGATGAAAATTTGAGTAGTTCTGGGGTTTCATCTCACATCATTCAAATTATCAAAGTTTACAAAAGAGGAAGATGATTAATGTTGGAGGGGTTGTGGGAAAACTGATACTCTGTGTAGAAGTTTAAAATTGGTCCATCCATTGTGGAAAACAATTTGGAACTATGCTCCTAAAGTTACAAATCTGTGCATTTTCTTTGACTCGTAGGTCTTATAATAAATCATGAGACTGGTACATTGTGCATTGGGAAACAGAATTTCCATGGTGAAAATAATGGATTCTTGAAATATTTCAGGATTGGAACATCCTTTGCTTTTGAAATTATATGAAACCACTTTTTAAAAATTTCTTGTTTTACATGTCAAGTTTCCTGAAAATCCATATATTTTATCTGACTAAATATTGCCTTATCACATCATTATTTAACCCTGCAATTTTACTGCTTAGAAGAAAATCTGCATAGTATTTTTTAGCCCCCATCCATCTGTTTTAGTGTATTTTTTATTTAATTTCAGTTTATTTTATATAATTTATATAATTTTGTATAATTTAATAGTACTCCACAGGTGACTATTTTTGTTTGTTTCCAGGGGGCAAGTTGGAAATTGAAAGAGATTTTCTCATTCTGACTCAAAGGGTATATTGAGTTCATAAGTAGTTGATTTTGCAGAAGAAAATCAGTTGAAAAGAAAGACAATGGTTAAAAACTTCTCTGGATTCCTGTCTATGACTGTATATTTATGTCGCAATGGAACCAAGATAGCCCCTGAGATTCTGAGCTAAATGAGCTAATATAAATTTGCTCTATTGGGAAAGTCTTATAGCAGCTGCAAATCACTAAAGGACAAACTTAGAGAATTTCAGGCCAGAAGCAAAAAGATGGCAGCAAAGGGGAAGAGGGAATATACAGATGGTGACGAAAGCAGCTTGCAGCTTGACAACATCACCAGACCAACAGATGTGATTGAATGGGGTAATAAATATTATTCATCAGATGTACCAAGAGGTTGCAGGAAAAATGTTGCCCTAAAATTATTAAAAGCCTTGGCTACTCATATCCCCAATTGTATGTCTTTGCCATCTGAGTTTCCTTGTTACTTGTAAGCTTTTTCACCTAAATGTGGTAACATGTGGGGAACTATACCTATGTGTATAAGTGTAGTGAGAATCTTAAAAGAAATAAATGCACTTGCTCAGCTGCTCCTGATATCTTGGTAGAAATTATACCATAACTTGCTAAGAGCCCATATGGTAAAGTTTGAACTGTTTGTATTGAAGAGTTCCTGAGTTGCTGATGACATTGGGAGTTCTATTTTTTCTTAATCTGTGAAGAGAGAAAGTGTATTTGGCATAAAGATTATAGTGTGAGATTTTCCCCCTAGAGTTTTTTGTTAGCTTTATTTTGTTTTGTATCTTTTGAGAGGGAAAGAGAAAAAGAACAAAGGGAAGGGAGGGATATAATGGGGCTCTGCTCTGATGTTTGGAAGTGATATAAATCAGCTGCTGGCTTCACCAAATCCAAGCCTTTGAGGAAGACTCACATGGATAAAAGCTAAGGGAAAAAATGGAGTGGGATATGACTACATGTATATCTACAATCAATTCTACTATATTTTAAATGCCAATTTCTTTCAACCTGATTGATATAATAGGGAACAATGTAAACATTGAATGTCATTTTGGCCTATGAACTGCTCCACAGAAAGCAATGGAAGAATGTTGAAAACTGTACTACTTCATAGTAACTCAAAAACTGCAAGCCTACTGACATCTACATCCCCAATCACACTATAGGTCATTTTATTTTATTTTAATAGTATTTTACTTTTTCCAATTTTATGCATAGAGACAATATTTAACATTCATTTTGTAAAATTTTGAGATCCAACTTTTCTTTTACCCATTTCCTAAAATGGCAAGCAATTTGATATAGATTTCATATGTGCTATGATGTAAAACATATTTCAATATTACTCATACTAAGGAAAAAAAAAACAGAAAAAAAGGGAAAATAACCCACAAAAATTAGAGTGAAAATAATGTGCTTTGATCTTGATTCAGTGTCCATGAATTCATTCTCTGGTTGTGAACAGCATTTTATATCATAAGTGCTTTGGAATTGTCATTTGATCATTGTATTGCTGAGAGGAGCTAAATCACTCATAGATGACCATCACTCTGTGTGTACAGTGTTCTTCTGGTTCTGCTCATTACTCTTGTATCAGCTTATGCAAATCTTTCCATATTTTTCTTAAATCTGTCTGTTTATTATTTCTCATAATGCAATATCCCACTACATTTTTATATTACAGTATATTCAGCATTCTTTAATGAATTGACATCCATTCAATTTCCATTTATTTGGCCACCACAAAACAGCAAAAAAGAACTGCTGTAAATATCTTTTTTGTATATGTAAGTCCTTTATCCCTTTTATTAAGATCCCTTTTGAAAACACACCTGGCAGTTGCATTACTGGATCAAAAGGTATATACAGTTTGATTACTCTATGAACCTAGTTACAAATTACTTTTCACAGTAGTTGATTCAGTTTACAACTCCACCTCCCATGCACTAGGTTCTTAACTTCCCCTCATCCTCTCCAACGTTTATCATTTTTCTTTTTTTGTCATATTAGCCAATCTTATAGGTGTGAGGTGGTACTTCAAAGTTATTTTAATTTTAATTTCTCTAATCAGTAGTGATTTACAGCATTTCATTATATGATGACTATAGATTCCTTTGACTTATTCATCAGAAAACTGCCTATTCACATCCCTTGATCTTTATCAATTGAGAAAAAACTTGTATTCTTATAACTTTGATTCAGTTTTCTATATATTTGAGAAATGAAACTTCTATCAGGGACATTTGCTGTAGTACAATTTTTCAACTTTCTGCTTCCCTTCTAATCTTGGTTGCATTGGGTTTTTTTGAAAGAAACTTTTCAAAAAAATCAATATAATCGAAATTATTCATCTCTTTTATGAATATAAATTCTTTCCTTCTCCACAGATCTGACAGGGAAACTATTCTTTGCTCTGTCAATTTATGTAATTTATTTAAGTAGTTTATTTCCTCCTGTTAATCTGCATAACCTATATCTTTGTAAATGTTAGTCAATTTTGCATAGATTGTCAGATTTATTGATGGCTGGGCAAAACATTTCCTACATTATTTTTTCATCATTTATGCTTGATATTTAGTTTTCTTTTAAAAAATCAAATTAATGGTCTGTCTTTTTGTTCATTTTACAAGATCAGCTCCTCTTATTTATTAGCTGAATAATTTTCTTGCTTTCAGCTGTATTTATCTCATCTTTAGTTTTTAAGGATTTTTAATTTATTTACTTTTGAATATTTTTAATCTGTTCTTTCTCTCATTGTTTTTCTTTTATTGAATGCCTCATTCATTGTCATTCTCTTCAATAAACTTATTGATTTTTTTATTTGATTTGCTCTTTGACCCACTTACCTTAAAATTAGATTACTTAATTCTCAATTAATTTTAATCCATCTTTACACTCTGAAAAGGACACATTTAATATTTTTTTCCTTTTTACATTTGATACTGAGATTTTATGCACTAATTTTTGAGTAGATTCTGTTAACTGCAAAAATGGCAAATTCCTTCACTCATTTTTTTTCCAGAGCTTTATCATTTCTAACTTTTGTAAAATTCTGGTTACCTCCTTACCTTATTTCTTTTTCATTTGGTTGTTGGATATATCTAGTTCTGGCAGGGCAAAGCTGAGGTCCCCCAAAGTATAGTTTTGCTGTCTCTTTCTTCCTATAACTCACTTAACTTCTCCTTTAAAACCACTTGGTACACATATATTTGTATTGTTATTATTTCATTGTATATGGTTATAGTTTTCTTCCTTGCTTCTGTTAATTATATCTATTTTTTCACTTTTACTTTCTCTGAAATCCTGGTTCCTACCACTGTCTTTTTGGTTTTTACTTCAGCTTAAGCATAATATGTTCTGTTCCAGCTTTTTACCTGTATATTTTGTGTATCTCTCTCTTTCTAATGTGTTTCTTGTGAATGACATACTGTAGGATTTTGGTTTTTAAATCACTCTCCTATCTGCTTCTGTTTTATGAGAGTTCCTTGCATTCATATTCACAGCTATGATGACTAAATGTGTATTTCCCACCATGCTTTAGTTCATCCTGTTTTTCTCATTCTCCTTTAAACTTATCCCACTTTACCAATATTTTGCTTATATGAACTGCCTCCCCCAGTCTGTCTTTCATATTATCAATCATAACCTCTTTATTTACCTACCTGTCCTCAAACTTCCCCATGAAGTAAGATGCGTTTCTATATCCAGCTGATTGTGTATGCTAATCCATCTTTAAACTAGTTCTTATGAGAATGAGGTTCAAGTAATGCCCACCACATACCCTTTCATTTTCTCCTCCATTGTAATAGGTCTTCTGCACCTCTCCATGTGTGATAATTTATCCCCTTTTACCTTTCCCTTTCTCCTACTCTGAGTGTAATCATTCTTCCCTCTTAAATATTTTTCTATAACACGTTGAAATCAGCTGATAGGCACACCCTCTGTCTATGAATACTCCTATCTGCAATACTAGGGATAAAGTCCTTAAGAATTACAAGCATCATTTTCACATATATGAATATAAATATTTTATCTTTATTAAATTCCTTGTGTTTTCTCTTTCTTTTTTACCTCTTTATTCTTTTCTTGAAACGTGATATTGAGAACCAATTTCAGGGGTGGGTAGGTTCAGCTCTAGTCTTCTCTTCAGGAAAGCTTGAAATCCTTCTATTTCACTGAATAAACTTTGCTTCCCTTGATGAATTGTGTTTAGTTTTGGCAGACAGGTGATTCTTGGTTGTAGTCCTGGCTCCTTTGTCTTCCAAAATATATTCCATGACATCAGATTTTTTAATGTTGTAACTGCTAAATTCTGGCTAAATCTGATTGCTGCTTCCAGATATTTGAATTTCTGTTTTTATTTTGAGTTGGGACCTATGGAATTTGACTGCAATGTTCCTGCAAGTTTTCATTTTGGAATCTCTTTCTGGAGATTATTAATAGATTCTTTCAATGTCTATTTTACTGCCTTGTTCTAGAATATTTAGATAGTTTTCTTTGATAATTTCTTGAAGCCTAATGTCCAGAAATCCTTTGAATAATGACTTCAAGTAGTCCAGTGATTCTTAAATTATCCCTCCTGGATCTCTTTTCTAGGGCAGCTGTTTTTCCAAGAAGGTTGGGCCTGCTACTGCCTTGCCAGGACACTTTCTGTCCTGAACTGTTCCATTTTATCTGAATGAGACACCACTTTCCTGCCAATCCATAAAGTTTCACAGATAGTTGCAAACTTCTCTTTTTGCTGGTTCTATCCTTTCAGAATTTATTTGCTGTCACTATTTTATAGTTATTTCGAGGTGAATATGGGAGATTTTAGGTGATTTTAAGTTTACTCCATCCAAAACCGTTAAGAATCTTTTCAAGGTAAAATGTATAATCCTCCAGTGTAATTGAAGTTGTGTCAGAGAAACAGAACTGGTCTTCTACCCTCCACCCCCCACTCATATTTTCACTTCCTAGTCCTTTCCAGCAAGAATGCCTGATAAGGTTGGTGCCTGCCCAGCTTACTCAGTGCTAGATGAGGCAACTATTTATTGCTGTATTAGAGAGTATATAATGAAAAGATTCTAAAACCACAGTATTGGGGAGTGATGGTCATATGCTGTTACTCAAAAAATCATATGGAAATTGAAACTAAATTAGAGAAAAAGGAATTCACCATCGTATCTTAAGTATTTTGAGGTATTCATTTGACTGGTAGAGTAATGAATGGAAAGTCTAATACAATTTAAAACAGCTTCTTTGAATAGAACCAAGATGATGGAATAAAGGCAGGGACTCTAATGAGCTCTCGCTCAAATGCCTTAACTCCTTCCAAAACCTTCAAGTAATGGCTCTAAATAAATACTACAGTGTCTGAAACCACTAAAAGGTGGAACAAAATATTTTTCCAGCCCAAGGCAACTTAGAAGGTCAACAATAAAAGACTGTTTTACCAGGGTGAGAGTTGAATGCAGCTCAGTCTAGGCCATCCCAGCACTGACTGGCCCCAATAAACCAGGAACAGGCTTTGGGGGTGACTGAATTACTGGCAGCAGTGGTGGTTTTCTGATCTCTTGTTCCACAGATGTTAAGGTGATTGAAAAACGGATCATAAGTTTTACAGGAATCCCTTTTCTCTAATCAAAGGCAAGGCTCTATTGTATTACCTATTCTTGTCTGGGTCCTAGGCTTGGGTCTCAGTCCCAGCTCAAGGAGTAGTATTAACAAAAGGAGATTTTGGTCACAAGGGACCAGTACATTAAAAAACTCCTACAGCCAAAGACTAAAGAAATATGAATTGGTTTCATATCAATGAAGAACTCAAAGAAGATTTTAAAAATCAAGTAAGAGATAGAAAGGAAAAATTGGGAAGCAAAGTGAGAGTGATGGAAGATCATAAAAAAGGAGTTAGCATCTGAGTAAAAGAGATATCAAAAATTACTGAAGAAAACAACCACTTTAAAAAAATAAAATTTACCAAGTAGTAAAAGCAGCACACATCAATGAAGGGAATAATGCCTTGAAAAGCAGAATTAGTCAATTGCAAAAAGAGGTACAAAAGACCCCTTGGAGAAGGGGTTCCTTAAAAAGTAGAATTCACCAAGTGTAAAAGGAAGTAAAAAGCTCCTTGAAAAATATAATTCCTTAAAACTTAGAACTGAGCAAATGGAATCCAATGACTCCTGATATTCTAGAATCAGAAGGTAAAATAGAAACTGAAAGAATCCACTGGTCACCTGAAAGAGATACTCAAATGAAAACTCCCAGGAATACTATAACCAAATTCTAGCCTCCTGGGTCAAGGAAAAAAGTGCTGCAGGCAGTCAAAAAGAAACAATTCTAATATCACAGAGACATAGTCTGTAAAATACAAGATTGAGCAGTTTCTTCATTAAAAGATTGGAGGGCAGAGGAAGAGGAAGACCTAACTTGGATTTCTTTCATTTTCAGAGTGGAGTTAAGGACAACTAAGTGAATATCTTTTAAAGGAGAAGAAAAAGTTCTGCACTAACTTTAACAACAGACTCAAAATCAAGGTGGAAGTCATCATTATCATGCAAACAATCATGGACTCATTGCATGATACGTTGGAAGCTGGATTAAATATCAGAATGGAATATGTGTTAGTTAGACAGTTAAACTATGCTACCAAGGATCTACATCTCCTGTGTTACCAAGTCATCAACCTGATTAAAGCAGGTATAACTTAGACAATTTTCTATTAACATTGTCGATAACCTATTTTTATTAGGGTGACATTGAGAAGTACAATGAAAGTCCAGTTACTCCATATCTTTCTGAACTCAGATATACAATCCACCACTTCAGTCAGGATAACAGAGCAAAACTGAGTCAATTTCTGGAAGTGAATAATCACAATTGCACGCACAATTGCAGTACAAGCAGTTCCTCTGAGGGAACTCACCAAAAGGAGTATTGACCTCTTTGTCACTTTCTGCAGTCTATTTCTCCTGAATATTGTTGTGGGACAGCATGCATATAGCGAAAAAGTGAAGCACCAGATGTGAATCCATTCAGAGTAAGGCCTCATAGAGTTACCACAAACTTGGGCATCCACAGCCACTATGAAAATCATATTCACAATAATGTGGCAGAGTTTTCCTCTAAAGATTATTATTATACACCAAGGCCTTTACCAGGAAGCAAGCCACAATGCTAGATAGTCAATTATCACTACGTGATTAGCTCAGGCCTGCTTTGCTGGTTATTCATCATTAAAATCATGCTAGATAGTATTTTACTCCATAGTACTGATGAGACTGAGATACATTCTTCAAGACAAGGCAGGACCTTGCAAAATGAAGTTTTTAGTTTCTAGTTTACCATCAAAGAAATCTCCAGATGAGGAATATATTCCACTTATGCTAGGCTTTTAAACTTTGCTGGGGCAAACCAGCTAAAACATAATTGTATGAACAGCTTTAAGGGAATGCAATAGATGTGGCTTCTACCCATGGGAGCATACTTATTGGAGTAAACCTGGATAAGAAATATCAAGAACTCAGAGAGTCAGCTTGTGAAGCTGAGAGTAAACTTTGGTGATTCTGAGAATTGCTAAAAGTCAAAAATTTCAAACTTTCAAAGGAGGATGAAGATATCATATAAGTGTTCCATCAGCAGAAAGATGAGATTACCATATATCAGCAAAATGAAATTTCTAAAGCTAAAAAAAGATTTACTTGAAAAATTTAAGGAGCAATTGGCCCCCAAACTCATAGGACAACAATAAAGAATCCCATCCTCGGTACAACAAATAACTGAGTTACCAGGGGAGAGTATGGGTAATCCCAGACCAAAATTACAATTAATTAGACTAGCAAGCTCTAAAACATCAACTTCTATGGTGACCTCATTCACACCACCATCTACGAATCTTCCATTAGTAAACCTTTATTCCAGAAAGGTTACTCCACTTTCCTAATAGTGGGAAATGATGAATAAGGATGACCCCTGAGCCTTTCTAATTTAGATGAGCATTTCAAGGAAGAGTCCTTCCAGGTGGCAGGTGTATCAGAAGTACAAAAAGGACTTGCTGATTCTGAATGCAAAAAGGCACTGATCCCGTTGCTGACATTGAAGATTCTGGGGGTGCTTAAGCACTTGAAGTATCTCCTGACAGCAAAATCCTACATACCCCTCAGCTCCAGCTCCAGCCACATCCATTCCTGGACTAACTAGCCAATCTTTAATTAAGTCAGAATCAACAACCAAATTTCAAAATTATGCTGAAGCTTCATGTAACTACCATGGAACTTGCAAAACCTTATACTTGACCACCATTACGAGGAAACGTTATTTTTTCAGACATAATGTTTTCAGGTCAGCTCTGAAAGAAGTTCTATTCAGCAGAGCCTGTGCCATGGACTGGCTTTCCCAAAAATCTGCATTGCAAAGCCGTCATGGAAAGTCCCTACAATATTTAATTAAGGGGAAAAAAAAGGAGGAGGATTTGGACTATGTTATTCCCCAGGGAAGAAGAAGTAGCATTACAGCCAAGAATCACTTACCCAGCAAAACTGAGTATAATACTTCAGAGAAAATAATGGTCATTCAATGAAATAAAGGACATTTAAGGATTCCAGTGGAAAAGACCAGGGCTGAATAGAAAATCTGACTTTAAAATACAAGAATCAAGAAAAATATGAAAAGATAAAAAGGAAAGAGAAGCCTTAGGGAATTCATTAAAGTTCAACTGTTTACATTACTATATACAAAGATATTACTAGTAATTCTTGATACCTTTTTCTGTATTATGGTAGTTAGAAAGGAATATATATATATATATGTATATATATATGCATATACATGTATACTTATATGTATGTATATATGTATATAAACACAAATATGTATGTGTGTATGTGCATGTATATATGTGTACACATAACTATATATGTATGTATACATATATGTGTAGGTGTACATGGGCATGTATAAATATGTGTGTAGGTATGTAAATGTATACATACATGTTTGTATATATGTGTTATATGTATATATAAATATGTGTTTATATGTGTATATATACATATATGCGTGTATATGTATATATATATATATGCATATACACGCATATATGTATATATAGATGGCCAGATGGCACAAGGTGAGCTGAACAAGAAGGGAGAATACTTAAAAAATAAAATTTACATTTGAGTGGAATGCACTAGGTGTAACAGACAGGGAGAGGTAAAATGTCACAAATCATCTTACATAAAACAGGCAAGAAAGGGCTTTTACAATGGAGGGGAGGAGGGTGGTGATGAACGGAAATAAGTGAACCTCGCTGTCCTGGGATTTGGCTTAGGAATGGAATAATACACAACCAGATATAAAAATATATTTATGCTGCAGGAATACAAGAGGGAAAGGGATAGGAGAGCAAAGATAATAGAAGGGAAAGCAAATTTTTAAAAGGATAATCAGAAACAAACCTTATTGTGGGAGGACAGGTCAAGGGAGACAATGGCATAAATGAAGGGCAGAGTAGAACAGAGGGAAATGTGGTTAGTCTTTTAAAACATAATGATTATGGAAGTGTTTTGCATTTCTACATATGTATAACCTATATTGAATTGCTTGTTTTCTCAGTGAGGGTGAGTGGGAAGGAAGGAAGGGAGAGACTATGGAAATCAAAGATTTAATAATGAATGTTAAAAATTGTTTTAGCATTCAATTGGAAAATAAGATATACAGGCAATGGGGTATAGAAATTCATTTTGGCCCAGAAGAAAATAGAGGTGAGGGGGACGCAAGAAGGGAAGGATGATAGAAGGGAGGACAGACTGGAGGAAGGGGTGGATGGAGTCCATGCTGTCCTAGGGCGTGAGGTGGAGAGAGATGAGGAGAAAATTTTGAATTCAAAATTCATGTAGAAGTGAATTTTGAGAACTTAAAAATAAATTATATATTTAAAAATAATTAAATTTTTAAAAAGAATATTGCATTTTTCTACTTATAATTGAGAAAAATAAAATTAAAATATGAAAGCAAACAAAAATACCTCTTTACCTATCTGGACTTGTTTTATAGTCTATAAAATGAAATGATTAGACTAACTATTCTCTAACATCTTTCCACCTCTAAGTGTGTAATCTTTAATGACTATTTGGACCATAAAGGAAACCAGACTTGGAAACTAGAAGCTAAACTTATTGTTCTAAAGCTTCCTTAGAAGATTCGTAATAAACTAATTCCACTACTTTGATTTCACAAATTGCTCTAGTTGAGTCTTAACTTTAATTCAAGGTTAAAGTTTGGGGAACTCCAAATATAAAATGCACACACACACACACACAGACACACACACACACACACACACACACACATTTAAACTAAGACTTCCTTAGATTGAATAAGAATCTCTAGAGTAATTTTTTTCAATATTATTACCTACATAAGTTTAAAATGCATTTTGTGCCCTTTGTTCTGAAAATATATATAGGGGAAGGTAAACTTTTATCAGGCCTGTGAAGTTAGAGAATCCCCCAATATTTTACTGTCTGGGCATTTGGATACCCTCCATTTTGTTCTTCTTAACCTTGATCTTGAACCAACATATTGTTTATTGAAATCACTTCTTAGACATCTTTATAAATAATCATATTGAGATTCAGTAATAAAGTGGCACAGAAAAGATCTGGATTATCTGTTTGCAAGTGATAATTGATTATATAAAATGAATCTCAAAAACATCTTTGAAGAAAAATTTTTTGTTTATTGAAAAAAATAATTTTCTCTCTTCAATTCTATTCATGGTGAATGTATTATTACCCCTCTCCAAAGTTTTCTTCTACTGATTTTTCATTGTTTTTGCTACTGAGAGACTAACATTGAATTAGTTAACCTTGTTCTAAATTAAATACTTTATGAAGTCTATTCTACACTTTAAAGCTTCCCTTGTTCCTTCAATTCCAAATAATAATAAAAATAGATTTCAATGGATCTAAGATTTCATCTATGTCATTACTTCCTTCTAATAAAAACATAACCATCAATATATTCATTCTAAATTTTTGTGTCTCTTACCCTTACTACCCAGTAATTTTTTTCATAACTGACGAAACAATAAACTGGGGGTCTTGCTCTAGACCTTTTGATAACATATAGATAACAATGAAGATCATGGGCTGTTAATCATTTAGCTTTTTCTCCAATTATGTGATGTGTCTATTTTTTTTTCCTGCTTACACATTTTTGTGATGATGTAATTTATGGCACTTTTCTTGTATAATTCTTACTTTGTAACATAATACAGCTTACACAGTTACAGCACTAGAATTTCTATTACCCTTTGGGTGACCCACAACTTTAGTTGTTTGGCAAATGTGGTACACTATGACTCACTAGATAAACTAGAAAAAGAACTTAAAATATCACATAAATATACCTTTACCTTTGGGGTAAAAAACGTTTAACAGAATAAATCCTACCTATGTTTAGAGATAGAAAACAGTCATTAAAGATAGCTTGTCATCTATAACTGCTTAACGTCTTGGAGTCAGATTTTAACCAGCAATTTGAAAAAAAAAAAGTCAACCAACAAGGAAGCAATCATTTGTTTTCTGAATTGAATTTTAAAATAAGAAATGCCACTAATATAGCCTCCATATTACTAAAAAATTAACTAGTCAAGAAGTCGAGACAAAAAGGATGTATTAAGATTTATTATGTTATTGAGTTATATGCTGGAAATACAAGTGGAGGCAATTGTAATGGTAATCTAAAATAGAACGATCTTTCTCATTAATTAATAGGCTCATATGATCTACCTAGATCACCTTGAAACCTGGGTCACACATGGTGGGAGGAGTTTATTGGAGAGGTGGAACAGGAAGGGTGGAGTGGAACCAGGAGGAAGTGAATGAGTGGGGTCAGGTCAGAAGAGATGGAACATAGACTAACTAACTCAGACCCAAGGTCCTGCCTGAGGGAAGGGAGGTTTGAGAATGGTGTTACTCTCTGCTGTGACCATGTTTATTAACTTCTTTGTCACTATGACTGATTTTGCTTTCTGTTTCTGGTATTTAGCTTTCTGGTGTTTAAAGAAATGTTTTCTTCTGCCTTCTATATGGAGAGTCTTTTATATTTTGCAAGTGAGATCTACACTGGCATTATTTATTGTCACCGCCAATGTTGTGAATATTGACTTGGGGATACATGAATAAAATAACAACCTCTGCATTCAAATAGCTTATTTTCCAGATAGGAGGGTGATACATAAATGGGCAGCTTAAAAGCACCTGTGAAAGGTAGAGTATACCTATGTCAAGGCAAGTTAGTTAAGTCTGGAGAATCAGGAATGAATGCCAACATGTGCTCTTCCCCTTAATGGAGTTTTTAGGAAGGACTTTCAAATGGAAAAAGATGCCTAAAGAAAAAAGCATATTGATACTCTTCTGAATATCTGAACGCTAAACTATGTGTGAACAACACTAAAATTATGAAAGATTCTTATTCCTTCCAAACTATAGTTATGTATGAGAAAAACAAAACAAAACAAAACAAAAAAAAACAAAACACTATCTTGTAAACTGAATGGAATGTATTCGTTGACATACAGTTCCGAGTTTCATTATCTTATCTACTAATCATTTTGGTCTGTATTTATAAATGAACAAAGAGTGACATAGAACAAGGCTTGTGGTGAGACACAACTTTTTTAAAGTTAATATTTGCATTAGGATTGCTCTGCTTAAGAAAATTTGACACCTCTACATATTATTTAAGTATTTCAAATTATTTTGGAGTGTTTATTTTTGATTTGTTATATTTGTTTTGTTTTGTCCTTCTTGGTAAAAACTAGTGTTAACTTCTGTCTAGAAATATCACAAAGTATCTAAAAATATGTTTTACCATTTGATCACTGGAGTAATTTATAAGCTAAGAAAATAATGGTTGGCTCATTCTTGGACTGATGAAAATACTCAACACGATCAAATTAGCAAAAGTTACAAATAACAGTGATAAAGACCTCAGTTTTTTAACATATTAACGGAGATCTGGATAGGTGAAGTTTCAACTGAATTTATAAACTATTTAATACATTTCTACTATATTCAACCTTTGTGTTAGGTGCAAAGTTAACATCTTTGCTAATTTCAACCTACTCTCAAGCTCATTTGCATATACTTTATGATGAAATATTATCATTTTGGACACTTTTAAGATTATTTCAATTAAATTTCACCTATTAATTTAAATATAACATAACTATTGTCTGTATTCAACTTCCAGATACCAATAAATGAGATAGTTTACTATATATAGAAGGAAGGGGAAATCCTCAAACCTTTGATGTAGTTACAAAAGGTAGAGTAGATAATAGGGTTGTTGATGTTCTAATGAGTTCTTAGTAAAATGTTAATATCCTATTATCTTTTCATGAATTGGGAAACAGCCTCTGGTGGAATTAAACGAAGCCACCTCCATGGACAAACAAAAATAAGATACTTCTTTACAGGAATTAAAACAGCTAAGCCTATAAGAGTTGAAGGATTTAGGTTAATGCAGAGTAGGAATAATGTATGAAAGGAACCCTTTTATGGGACATCAGAGAATAGAGGATGATTACTCTTTCCTTCTCTCTAATCAACTATATCCTTTTGAAGAGGATGTACTAGACCAGTAGAATATATAGTATCCATTAGGTAGCATAGAGAAATATTCAAGGTACACACAGTCACAGAGAGGCATTCACTCAAACATAGAACAAACTTTGAAGAACAGGACCACTATCTAAAAAGGAAAGTGTTGGGTATGCACACAAGAAAAAACTTAACTATCCCCAACAAACAGCAACTGAAATACAGAGAGGGTAACACCTTAGGAGCCAAATTTAGTAAATTACCCAGAGGAGACAATGCACATAGAAGGGAGCTTTCTAAGAACAGTATGACTTAGAAGAGATATCCTATCACAGAGTTGTGAGTTACCTTGACCACTGGTGTTCCCTATATGTGTACCTCCCAAACACCATGCTATGAGTTTGTGCTGATGGATACTGTCTATGTCTTAGAAGATTTAACTAAGGGTTATGGAGAATATTCATAACTACTACAGTAGCCGCATTATCTTACTAAATGCTTTTGTCAAGAGCTAATTGTGTCCGCTGGCTCCCTCTTAATGGGAAACACACCAGAGATCTGAGAATTATTTTTTCAAATGAGCATTTGTAGGTCACCCCAGAACCCATGAGTAGTTCCTAGAATTTCTGATACTTCAGTTCATGATCATGAATCCTAGTTTAAGGGGAAAATCTCAGTCAGTCAGCATAAGTAACAGAAACAATACTAAGCATTTAAGTAGATATTGAGAGAAATGATAATTTTTCTTTCATATTAATAACAAGTTATTATATTTATTCACATCTTCCCCCTTCTCTTTCCCCAATCCCTTTAGGAGCAGCTAGGTGGTCAGTGGATAGAACACCAGTGCAGGAATCAGGAGGACCTGAGTTCAAATCTCACCTCAGACACTTGACACTCACTAGCTGTGTAACTTTGGGCAAGTCAGGTAACCCCAAATGTCTCATCTTGGGTCATCTCCAGTCATCCTGATGAATGTTTAGTCACTGGATTCAGATGGCTCTGGAGAAGAAGTGAGGCTGGTGACCTGCATAGACCTCCCTCACAAAAACAAAGTCAAGTGCAAGTCATGTCATCATTTCTCTAATGGTATGGTCTTCTTCATCAAATAAGGATGAACACACACCCATTCCCTTTAGAGTATTCAGTCAGTCTTTGAAAAGCATCGAGGAAAAAGAGATGAAATCTAAAACAGAGGAAAAACTGGGAATATTCATATCTGATCAAAAGGCAAAGAGATTTTAATCTGGAATATTCAACCTCATAATATTTTAATCAGCCAGTTATGAGTAGAGATGGATTCCTTCTTGTCTAGATTGCACTAGGTGAGGGAGTAGACTGCATATGAGATAAGTCTCTTTCATCAAGACTGAGTGATCAATGTCACATCTCTAAGCCCCTTATTAGAATAAACCTACATTTTATTATAGTATTCATTCTCTCATTATTTGTTAACCAATAAGAGTTGATTTCAACTTTCAGCAATACCAAGGGCATATAGGCATTGAGTGGGTTCCAGATGGAGTCTTTGCCATTTGAGAATGACACTGACCTCTTTCATTATCTCTTAGTATAATGAATAAAATGATTAATTACCCAGAAACTACATTTCTTGAACTTTTGATATATCATGATATTACAGAGAGATTTTGTTTCTTAACTTGCAAACTTTTAAGAATTAGGTCAGAAGAATGAACCTATCAAGTAATGAATGTGAATGTATAAGCTGCTTAATATGTTCCAGGATCTCTGCTAACCAGAAAGAATATAGTATAAATAAAGGGAAAAAAAAAACACTTTTACTTGTCAAGGAGAATACACACTAATGGAGAAGGCAACTCATCCAATCTGTTTCTCTTTCTCTCTCTTCATACTGACATACATAAAATACACATACATGCATATCTATATCTATCTCTGTGTGACTGAGTATATATTAATATATGTATGTTTGCATGTATATACGCCTGGGTGTATAGATATGCACATGCATATATAAATTTGAATGTATATATACATACGCACATATCTGCATGTTTCTCTCTGTGTGTATGCATGTGCACACATGAAGTAATTGAAGATAACTTGAAAATCTCAAGAGTTGGAAAGACTAGGAAAAGGTTTCTACTGAAGTTGACATTAGAATTTTTTCTTAAAGGAATTCATGGATTTAAAGAAGCTGAAAGTCAGGAAGGAGAGTACTATAGAGATGAAGGATAACTAGCAAAAAGAAGCAGAGAAGGGTGGAGTGGAGAGGCAGTATAGTTAGATTATAGAAATCATGGAAAATAGTAACGTCTGTGGAATCTGAAAATTTAAGAGATACCCAGGTTATAAAGATCTTAAAATGAAAAAAAATATATATATTGCTACTGGTGCTAATAAAGAATTAAAGTTGTAGTAAATTGGGAAAAAAATTTACAGCTAAGCTCGAAGATAAAGGCCTCATTTCTACAATATATAGAGAACTAACTCAAATATATAACCATGCAAGTCATTCTCCAATTGATAAATGGTCAAAGGATATGCACAGGCAATTTTCAGTTGAAGAAATTAAAGATACCTATAATCATATGAAAAAGTGCTCTAAATCACTATCGATTAGAGAGATGCAAATCAAAACAACTCTGAGGTACCACATGACACCTATGAGAATGGCAAACATGACAGAACAAGAAAATGATAAATGCTGGAGAGGATGTGGGAGAGTTGGAACACTAATTCATTGTTGGTGGAGCTGTGAGATCATCCAACCATTCTGGAGAATGGTTTGGAACTATGCCCAAAGGGCTACAAAAATATGCATACCCTTTGACCCAGAAATATCGCTACTAGGACTATATCCTCAAGAGATTATAAAAACGGGAAAGGGTCCCACGTGTACAAAAATATTTATAGCAGCACTCTTTGTGGTAGCCAAGAACTGGAAATCAAGGGGATGCCCATCAATTGAGGAATGACTTAATAAATTATGGTATATGAATGTAATGGAATACTATTGCACCATAAGAAATGATGAACAATAAGACTTCAGGGAGGCCTGGAAGGACTTATATGATCTGATGCTGAGCGAAAGGAGCAGAACCAGGAGAACTTTGTGCACACCAATGACCACAGTGTGTGAGAGTTTTTTCTGGTAGACTTGGAACTTTGTAATAACACAAGAACTTAATGGAAAAAAAAAGTAAATTCCAATGACAGTTTTCTAAGGCAAAATGCTTTCCACACTCAGAGAAAGAAATATGGAAGCCATTCACAGAATGTAGCAGATCATGTTTTGTGTGTGTAGGTTTTAGTGTGTTATGTTTTGATTTGTTATATGATTTCTTCCATTTATTTTAGTGCAACTACATAGCATGACTATAGTGAAAATGTGCTCAATAAGAAAGTATATATAGAACATATACAGAATTGTATGCTGTTGTAGGGAAGGGGGGAGTGGGGGAAAGGTGTGGGGGGATAAAATCTTAATTTTTTAATGAAGTAATTGTAGAACATTAAAAAAATTAATGAAAAAATTCAAATAAAAAAAGAATTAAAGTAGTTGATTGATTTGAATGGTTGGGAGACGTGACACAGGAATATTTACTTTTTGGAAAAATCATGTTGATAACTGTGTAGAGGATGGTTTGGAATGGAAATAAAGTTAGACCAAAAATCCAATTTGAATTTGTTGAAATTATCCAAGAGAGTCAAAGACATCCCAAATTAGTGTGCTGTTTATGTGAGAGCAAAGAAGGAGGCAAAATCAAAAGATATTTTGAAAAGAGAAATGACAAACTTTGAAAATAGATTGATTAGGGGCAGAGCCAAGATAGTGGAGTACAACAACTCACATGCTCTAGCTTTTCCCCACAGTCAATAAAATATCTGTAAAAATGGTTTCAACAAATTCTAGAGCAGCAGAAGCCACAAAATTGTAGAGTGAAAGAGATTTCCAGTCCAAGGTGCCTTAAAGGCTGACAGGAAAGGTCTATTGCAAGGGGCACAGCGTGGAGTGCAGCCCATGGAGCCCATCCTGGCCCTCGCCCCTTGGCAATGGCAGAAACAGAATTGGATCGGGCCTCTGGGGCAGAATCCCCAGTAGCAGTCATGGTTCTAAGATCCCTTCACCCACAAATGCCAAAGAAAATTTCAAAGGTCAGTGAGAAAGCTCTGTCATTTGGATAACAAAGGAACATGGTATGGTCACACCAGCAGCAGTCATTGCAGTAGCAGAATCTCATTTTTGGAGTCCTCTGACTAAAGACCCTGGGGGAATTGAGCAGAAAATCTTAATCTCAGGCCTGACCAGGGTCCTGGGGTGAGGAGGAGAAGAGGTGGTATGGTACAGCTAGGGGCAGATGTGGAGAGGGAATTCTACTACTCAGCGACTCTGGGCAGAAAAGTTTTTTGTTGCTCCCAGACCAGAGTGCAGGCCAGGAGAGGAGTAAAATCCTCTGCCTTGATTGTGCCACATTGGAGAAGCTGAGAACTACAGGTCCCCAGAGTAGACCCTGCTCTTGAAAAAGGACTCAAAAGTCAAGTAACTGACTGGAAACATACCGCAACAAAGGAAAAAGTGTAAGACAATAGAAGGTTGTTTCCTAGGTGAGCAGGCATTTTCCTCCATTCTCTTAGATGAGAAGGAGCAATGTATGCCATGAGAGGAAGATCGAGGGTTAAGGGCCTCTGCAGTCAAAACCTCGAAAGTGGATTGCAGTGGTCTGAGGTCATTGAAGACTTGAAAAAGGATCTTGAAAATCAAGTAAGAGAGGTGGAGGAAAAATTGAGAAGAGAAATGGGAGCGATGCAAAAAAATCATGAAAAGAGAGTCAACGACTTGCTAAAGAGACCCAAAAAACGCTGAAGGAAATAACACCTTTGAAAACAGGCTAATTCAATTGCCTAAAGAGGTCCAAAAAGCCAATGAGGAGAAGGGCACTTTAAACAGCAGAATTAGTCAAACAGAAAAGGAGGTTCAAAAGCTCACTGAAGAAAATAGTTCTTTAAAAATTAGAATGGAGCAGATCAAAGATAATGAATTCATTAGAAACCAGAAAATTACAAAACAAAACCAAAAGAATGAAAAAAATAGAAAATAATGTGAAATATATCATTGGAAAAACAACTGGCCTGGAAAATAAATCCAGGAGAGATAATTTAAAAATTATGGGACTACCTGAAAACCATAATCAAAAAAAAGAATCTAGGCATCCTCTTTCATGAAATTATCAAGGAAAACTGCCCTGATATTCTACAACCAGAGGGCAAAATAAATATTAAAAGAATTCACCAATCATCACAAGAAAGAAATCCGAAAAAAAAAAAAAAACTCCTAGGAATATTTTAACCAGATTCCAGTGTTCCCAGGTCAAGGAGAAAATATTGCAAGCAGCTAGAAAGAAATAATTTGAGTACTGTGGAAATACAATCAAGATAAAACAAGATCTAGCAACTTATAAACTAAGAGATTGAAGAGCTTTTAATATGATAGTCCAGAAGCCAAAGAAAGTAGGATTAAAATCAAGAATCACCTACCCAGAAAATCTGATTATAATACTTCAGGGGATAAAATTCAGGGAAATAAAGGACTTCCAAACATTCTTCATGAAAAGACCAGAACTGAACAGCAAATTTGACATTCATACATAACAAAAAAAGAAGCATGAAATGGTAAACAGAGAAGAGAAATCATAAGGGAATTCCTAAAGTTGAACTGTTTGCATTCCTATGTGGAAAGATAATTTTTGTAACTCTTGAAACTTTTCTCAATATTTGAGTGGTAGGTGGGATTATACACATATATATGTATATACATATATATGTACATGTAAACACATACATACATATATATATATATATATATATATATATATAGAGAGAGAGAGAGAGAGAGACAGAGACAGAGAGACACACAGAGAGAGACAGAGAGAGAACGCACACAGGGTGAGTTAAATGAGAAGGGTTGACATCTAAAAACAATAATATTAAAGGGTGAGAGAGGAAGTGAGAATTGGAATGGGGTAAATTATCTCTCATAAAACCATCAAGAAAAAGTTTGTCTAAAGGAGAAGAAAAGTAAGGAGTTGAGAGCAAAAAAGTGAAGTTTATTCTCTTCACATTTGGCTTAAGGAGGGAATAATATACTCACTCAATTAGGTTTGAAAATCTATCTTACACTACAGTAATGTAGGGGAGAAGGGGACAAGTGTGGTGGGTAGGATGATAGAATGGAGGGCAAATGGGAGCAGGGAGTAATTAAACGTAAGCAATTTTGGGGAGGGACAAGGTCAAAAGAGAAAATAGAAATAATGGGGAGAAGAATAGGAAGGATGGAAACATAGTTAGTCTTACAAAACATGACTATCATGGAAGCCTTTTGCAAAACTACACATATGTAGCCTGTATTGAATTGCTTGCCTTCTCAGTGGGGATGGGTGGGAAGGGGGGAAGGAAAATAAGTTAGAGCTCAAAGTTTTAGGAACAAATGTCGAGAAATATTTTTTTATACAACTGGGAAATTAGAAATACAGGAAACGTGGTATAGAAATCAATATTGCCATACAAGACAAGACAGAAGATGGGCATAAGGGAAAGGAAGGGTGTGATGGAAGGGAGCGCATATGGAAAGAAAGGGTAATTGGAATGCAAGGCTTTATTGGGTGAGGGAGTGGAGAGACTGGGAGAAAACTTGGAGCTTAAAATTTTGTGGAAATGAATGTCAAAAATTAAAAATAAATAAGTATATAAAAATCAAAAAGAAAAAAAAGATAATGGATTGATTATATAAGGTAAGAGAGAGAAAATAATCAAAGGTAATAACACTGAGATTAGAAATATAGACATATGGTTATGGACTTAGGAATGACAGAAAAAGGTTGGGGAGAGTTGGAAATAATGAATTTACATTTAGAGTGGTTAAATTTAAGATGATTTAAGATGTTTTCCAGATGGCTTTTCCATTTCTAGGATTAAAAACATCATCAACTTAATATAACAGGTTAAACATCCTGATAAGAGTAAAAAAGAAACACATGGTAATTGTAATCAAAATAGTTGAAGTGCTGAGGAAATAGGATGAGTTCTATTAAAATTTGTTTCCTAATTCTTTTCCCTTGCTAAAAATATCCCATGCCAGCAGGAAGAGATGCAAAGAGAAAGGTCATTAAAAATAGCTACAGAAAATAGAAAATATTTGTGTTTACTTGCCAAGGCAAACCCAGAAATTAATGAAAACATTAAAAAGAAACACTTTTTTAAACCAAAAATTGGATTTAAACAGTCACAGAAATTTTAATTACTCATTGCTAGTCTGAGCAAATATAACAAAACATGACAATTCTTCTTAAATTTGTTCTCTTACACAATATCATGCCAGTCGAACTAGCAACAAAATATTTTGAGCTAGAAAATAAATAAAAAATTTCATATAGAAGAAAAAAACTGTCAATAACATCAAGTGCCTTGACAAAAAAAGGTGAAAGAAAATGGTCCAAAAATAGCTGATTTCACATTAAATTACAAAATGTCAGTAATTAAAATAACCCAGTAGTGGCAAAGAAAAGGAGTGGTGAATCAGTACAAAAGATTAAGTATGCAATATACAGTTGCTAATGAATATACTAATCAAGTGTTTGATAAAACCAAACATCCATCTTTTGGGACAAGAACTCACTATTTGAGAAAAATTGCTGGGAAAACTGGAAAGTAGTTACGTAGAAATTAGATATAAACCAAGATGTCATACCATATGCCAAGATAAGATCAAAATGAGTATGTGATTTAGATATAAAAAGTGATATACACTAATTAGGAGAGCACGTAAAATTGTACCTGTCATATCTATTGTGATGGCAAGCAAAGTATGATCTTTCACTTTTTTTTATTTTAGTATAATCAAAAGCTTCTGAATGAATCTTGCTTTTAATAATCAAGAGTCTTTACCTGAAGTAAAATACAGAAACAAGTTCTTTAACTAGAAACAGTATATTTATTTGTATTGCTAATTATTTTAATGTGATTAAAGCACTCCCCAACCCATTAACTGGTCTGAGAAGATTCGAAGGAATGAGACACTGTTATTCAAGGATTGTGATGCCTTCTGACTAAAAAATGTATAAATACTCGGACGTTGAGATTACACTTTAGGGCTTAATTTTTGGAAGAAACTTTGTGTGCCAGATGAGACTCTTGGAAGCCGTAAGCCCTTGACTTTGAAAACCCAGGTTTTGGTGTTTCCTTCTCTGGTAACTACATATGTATGATGAAACAGTTGCATCTTTCTGTTGATTTATAATGTATGTGTTGCTTACTATCAGACAGTTTGGAAGCACCATCTGTTGATTTAGGTTTCTCTAAATTTTCTCTGAAGTTCAGGATGCTGACTTTTTGCCCTGAACTAAGTGAATGATACACATGCTTGATTAAAGGGATTATTGATCCTTGAAAAGCATCTTTCCTTCTAGAAAAGCTGTTCTAAGAACCTGTTACAGCAGACCCTTCTTTTTAGGTTGGGGTGCTTACTGTGACATTAATGGAAAAGGGAAATATAACCAAATAAGAGATTTAAAATGGATAATTTTGATTGCATTGAATTTAATAGGTTTTGCATAGCAAAAACAAATGGAGTCAAAATTAAACGGAAATCAAGAAAGTAGTGGGGGAAATGGTAGCATTTTTTTAATAAAGGATTCATTTTATAAATATATATGGAACTGAATCAAATGTACAAACATATGAGTCAATTCTCCATGGATAAATAGTCAGAAGGCATAAAAACGTAATTTTTAGAAAAATAAATCAAAGCTATCTATAGTCACATGAAAAATGCTTCCAAATCATTAATGCTTCAAAAATATAAATTTTCATTCTTGAAAGTTTGACTAAAGTAGCATAAAAAGAAAATGATGTATCTTGAAAGAGATGTAGAAAAATAGACTATTAAGTCTTTTAGCAGAGTTATGAACTAGTCAACTCATTCTGGAAAACAATTTGCAAATATGCCCAAATTGCAATAAAATTGTGTATACCCTTTTCTTAACAATATTAGGTCTACATCTAAAACACTATGTCTATAGCCCAAAGAAATAGGAAAAACAAAACAACAAAACAGATATACATATATATATATATATATATATATATATATATATATATATATATATATATATATATATATATATATCGACACATGCACACACACACGTATATATTATATATATACATACATATATACATATATGTATACAGAAATATTTGTAAGAGCTCTTAGACACTGGAAAAGAATTAGATATTAAGGGCAATCTTATCAATAGGGTGATGGCTAAACAAATTGTGCTGTATGATATTGATGGAATATTATTTTGATGAAAGAAATGATGAACAAGATAGTTTCAGGAAAACCTGATAATATTCCCATGAAATGATGCAGAATGAAGTGAGTAGAAGCAGGAGATTTTTGTATGCAGCCACAACAATATATGATGAGGCTCATGTGTGAATGACCCCAGTTCTAAGTAGTAGAGTAATCCAAGAAAATCCTGAAAGATGTATAATGAAAAAATTCCATTCACTTCCAGCAAGGGAACTTAAGAAACTGGAGTGAAAATCGAAGGACATTTTTTTCACTTTTTTTCCTTTTTTTTTTTTCAACAAGGCTAATATGCAAATGTTTATATGACCTCACGTGTATAATTAATATCACATGCCTTGCCTTCTCAATGAGTGACAGAAGAGTGGTAGAAAGTGAGAGGAATCAGATATCATTTTTTTAATGTTCAAAAGTAAAACATTAATAATTAAAATAAAGAAAAGAATACTCTGTATTGTTAATGTATCTCAGTGGAAAGATCTTGGTTTTAAAAAATATCTGGGATCTAAAGCCAGATGTGCTACTTAACATACTATTATGTATGTCATATTGGGCAATTTACTTCATCCATAGTGATCCATTTTTCTTCTGTCTAAATTGAAAAACCATAAGGTTTGGTTATTCATTTCCCCATTTAACTGATGAAAAAACTGAGATTCAGAGAAATATAATATAATAAGATCCCATCCAACTTTAAATTTCTGATTCTACTCAAATCTTTAATTTTTGTTTTCCTCCTACATCCTTTTTACTGTACCATCATAGAGTGATGGTCTGATTAGGTCTCCTCTATATAATTATTATTTTTTAACAATCAATTTTGGATATAACAACAAGGATTATAAATGATCCAACTTATAAGATAATTATTTTTTATCATAGAAGTTTAATCTTCATTCCCAAACAATTTTGAAGAAAATAGAAACACAGGAATAAAGTTATAATTAAAGACTTAAAATGAAACTAGCTTTTTGCTAATAATTTTCTCATTTTAGAATGATAAAATGAAGTGAATTTTATTTGCTTTCACCCTTTTTCTGTTGTTTTCTGGATCTGTGTGCACACACATTATTGTCCTTCTAAGCATGGGTTCTTATATCTCCGCGTGTGTGAAAAATACGGACCAATGTGACAGTGTAATGAAGCCTATGAATATCTTCTAGAATATATGTATATATTCTCTAGAGAAAATATAGAGAGAATATATCTAGAATATATATATATATATGCACACCTATGTGTGTATGTATACACATATATGTTTATGCATACATATATATTTATATCTGAAGAAACTATTAAATGTCAGTTTGTTGTTATGGAAAATAGAGATGCATTGTTTCTACACAATTAACAAGTCTCGTGAAATTTGTCATCAAGTTAGACATTCGTTCTAATTTCTTTTTCCTCTCGCTCCTTGAATCAATAATATAAATAGCTATTGATTTAGTATTCTATAATAATTTCCAAATAAAATTAACTGCACTTTCAATAATTTGCATTAAACTATGTAAGTCTTTATATTTGCATTTTTTGTCTCACCAAGCTTTTTTTGTATTTCCTTGTTTCTTTCCATTATAAAATAACTATTCATGACTGAATTCTCATTCTCTTCAACATAGAAAAAATGTAATAAATGTAACTTCCCTTGAGTTCAGTTTTCTTTTAATAAACACTGAGTGGAATTGTGGCTGACAGTAAGCTTATTTTAGAACATTTCAACAAACATTGTCTACCAGAACTTTGCACATCTCTCTTGTAATTGGGTTTCTAATGCAACGTGTTCTTTGTCCTAACAGGCACGGTACTGACATATTTTAAATGCACTAGCAATTACAACACCGGTCTTCAGCACTGCCTACTTTTATGCATTGTCATTTAATAAACAGCAAGTGAGAATATTAAGCTTTCAAGATTTCATCAACGTAAAACACTTCAAAAAAGCACAAAAAGAATTGGTTATAATTCTAATGTAAAACAGGTTTTGGAAAGAACTTAGTTTTAAAATGTTTTTTTACACTGCATCTACATAAGTCAAAGTACTGAAACTTAAAAATGTGGTGTTAGCATTTACCAAATACCTCTATTTATATAGACTTTCCTAAATATTCGCTTCACATAAACACCAGCATATTCTTTGATCAGGAATTTCAAATCTTACTCAAGTCCATTATATTTTGAGAAGCAATTTCCTCTCAATAGAAATGAACATGTCTGGCATTTTCATTGATTTTATTTTCAAATCCTGATAAAATAGCTGTTTAACTATCAAATAAAAAGGGAATTTTTTTTCTTTTAATCCTAGGATATTTAGTGTTTAAACTTATAATTTGTCTACAATAATACTAATTTATACTGGAATTCTTTGGTAGATTTTA
Source organism: Bettongia penicillata ogilbyi (assembly GCA_023548195.1). NCBI lineage: Eukaryota > Metazoa > Chordata > Mammalia > Diprotodontia > Potoroidae > Bettongia > Bettongia penicillata. The sequence goes on along the minus strand of JAJHZJ010000112.1, from coordinate 1,199,788 downwards.
TTTTTTGACTGCTTAGGTTGGCCCATTTATCTTACCTGAGATACAATCCAATCTGAAGAATGTTCTCTTTTATTTACCTGCAAGTATTGTTTTGACAGCAATATTTGACTGACATATTAAATTATGCATGATCAACAAAAAGGAATCAGTTAAAATTCTGGCATTCTCCCTTGCTCTGTGCTTTATGTATTTAGGAAATTTTTCATCATTTTGTGTTTGCTTTGTAAATAATATAAAAAACAGCATTTTCATACTATTTGTGGTTTCAGACATTCTCATTATAGCCATGGTTATACACTCCAGATGCAAAGTTGCCTCTAGTCTCCTTCTGGGTAATGGATAACACATATGATGTTTTCTTAAAGGCCATTAGATAGGAACAATTAATTTCTACACTTCTACATGAAGGTTACTCTATAACAATCTTTCTCTAGCCTATAATCTTATTAGTTTGTGAAAATAGGATACGACTTTTTTTTTTCAATAAAGGAGAGCAGGGATAGAGCAAAGTTCCATAAACCTAGAAAACAGAGAGTATTAAGAGGAGAGAGTAATTAATGGTACAAAATGCCACAGAGGGGCCAAAACTAATTAGGACTGTGCTATGGCCACTGGATTTGTTAACTTACTAATTTAGATCATTAATAATTTTGAGAAGAAAAGCTTTGAGAGAATGATAAGTTTGAAAGTCAGATCGTAAAAAGGTTAAGAAGAAAGTGAGAAAAGAGAAAGTTTTCTTAGCTTTTGTAAGATTTCTTTATTTAGTTACAAATTAGAGAAGAAATGTCAAGACAAAGGAAATGGAAGGTTTTTTTGTTTTATTTTGTTTTTTTTTCTTTGAATGGGATAGATAAAAGCATGCTTATAGATTGTAAATAATTGGCCTACAGAAGGGAAGAAATTGTAGTAAATGAAAGAGTAAAGATGACAGAGAGGGCAATATGTTGAAGGACATGAGATGGAATGGGATTTTTTGAACAAATAGAGTTTCATTGTGATAACGGGTATGGCAGACCTCATTTTGAATTTCATATTCAGCTTTGTGACTCTGGGGGAGATATTTAACTTCTCCAGACATTAGTTCTTGTTCTTAAAATTAGCTCTGAGCTTTATTTATTAGTTTGATAGTTCTGTCTATTTCAATTTCATTAATCTCTCCTCTGGTTGTAAGTTTTTCTAATTTGGTATTTAATTGGGGATTTTCCATTTGTTCCTTTTCTAAATTGTTTTTCCTTGCCTGACCAATTCATTGATCTTCCCTTTGTCTATTTTTATGTAAGCATTCAGAGATATAAAATTTCCCCTAAGAACTGCTTTCTCAGCATCTCATAAGTTTTGGTGTGTTCTCTCATCATCGTCATTCTCTTGGTTGAAGTTATTGATTTTTCTGTGATATGTTGTTTGACTCATTCTTTTGGATTTTATTATTTAATTTGCAACTAGTTTTTAGTCTATCTTTCCATGACCCTTTTACATGTGCAATTTTTATTGTATGATGATTTAAAAGGTTGCATCTAATATTACTCCCATTCTGCATTCAAAAATAAGTGTTTCATGCCATCATAAGGCCAGTTTTTTGTAGGTGCCATTTACCACTGAGATAAAGGAATATCATTTTTCTATCCCCAGTTTTCTCCAGAGGTCTACCATTTCTAACATCTCTAAGAATCTATTAACCTCCTTAACGTTTTTCTTATTTACTTTGTGGTTAGATTTATCTGCTTCAGAGAGGGATAGGTTGAGCTCTCTGACTAGCATAGTTTTGGTGTCTATTTCTTCTCACAACTCTCTTAACTTCTCCCTTAAGTATTTCTATGCTATACAAATCGGGGCATATATGGTTAGTAATGATATTACTTCATTTCCTCTGGAGTCTTTTAAATGGGTGTAGTTTTCTTATGTATCTCTGTTAAATAGATGTATTTTGCTTTTGCTTCTGGGAAACAGGGGGCACTGTCACATGCTTCTTGGTCTGGAGGCTAAGAGCCTGGTTACTGACATTTTGTGCTGGGTCCTCAAGTGCTGGCACTGTAGGATGTAGAAGTCAGATAGCTTACCTGCTGCTTAGCTGAAGCTGGTGGTGGTGCTTGGTGGGTTCCAAGGTTAGATACATTTATTTTTTTTATATCTCCAGGGCTATATTGAAGCTCTCAAGAAGGAGGGTGGGTATTGTGTTGTTCTGGTCACTTGAAGTCACCTTCTTAGACAGGACTGCGCTAAAGTATGGGTAGGTTCAGGGCTGGTGGATGCCTTTCTGTGGGTGCACATGGTGATTCTCCACGGTGGTTTTGCTATTTCCCCTAACTGTGTGAAGGCACTCAGGAATCCTGGTGCTGACAGTATTTTCTGGGTTTTTCACTGAGAGTAAGTAAGGGTGAGAGCAATTTATGGATTACTCTACCATCTTGGCTCCTGGATGTTGAAAAGAGTGACTTTGAAACATGCTATCTCTGGTTGAGAGCTTCAGAAGCAGCCACTTGAAATGACAGTGCCTGTGTCCAATGTCAATTCAATTCCTCTCAAGGCCTTCTCCTGGTTTGCTTGGGCCAGGACTGTGCTTGTATGACCTGTGCTGAACTGTACCCCTCTCTCATCCAGGACAGACGGACTCTTCCTACTGACCTCCTAAGTTGTCTTTAGAGTCTATGGGCTGAGAAGTCTGGGAACCACTGCTGTTGCCACTAATTCAGTCCACTAGGTCTGCTCTGGCCTTATTGGGGTCAGGTCTGTGCTGGTAGATGGCACTAAACTACAGTCTTTTCTCAACTTGATTCAACAGACCTTTCCAATCAATTCTTCAGGTTGTCTTCAACTCTAAACTTGTTTCATTCTATGTTTTTATTGTTGGTTCTGCCAGTATGGAATTTGTGCAGTGTAATTTTTTTAAAGATATTTGAAGGAGTTTGGAGAAGAGGTCAGGCAAATCCTTACCTTTACTCCATCTTGGCTCTGCCTCTGGAAATTTATTTTTTAACAATCAGTATAACTCAGAATATAATACTGAATTGTATTGAATTTGTCACCATTTTGAAAACATCATTAATAAATTATCAATTTCTTTAATATACACTTTAATTTCCTACAAAATTTTGCAAACAATAGAATTGTGTAAGTCATAGTTGTTGCTGTTTTTATTTAATCAAGAAAATGAACCCTGCCTTAGCAAACTCTAGGGATATTTACAATGATTCTATAAAATATGCGATGAAAGCTGAAGTGTTCATGCCAATACTATGAAAAAAAATTGGCATACATTTAAGTAACAATTAAATTTAAATGATAAATAATTAAAATTTTGTATATTTTAAAGTATATGTTATGAATATAAATACAAAATTTGAATGATAACAGTAAACAAAGCAACATTTTTCCTGCTATTAAAAAATTAAAGTGAAACATGGCATAAGTCCAAGATTTTTATTGTCAAGATACAAATAATGTAATATGCATTCATTTTTTCCATCAGGTCCAATTCTATGTAGACTACTTGGGGAAATTAGGGAATGAGGCATCCTCCCAAATCCTTTGTCTGATATAAATATGATTTTACACCTAAGTAAGGAAGAGCCAAAACAGAGAAAGAAAATTATATACCAATTTCTCTAATGAACATATATGCAAACACTTAAATAATTTTTTAGCAAAAAGAATGAAGTAATTTATTAACTGAATCATACATTATGATCAGGTAGCATTTATACCAGGAATGTAGGGCTGGTTCACTATTAGGAAAACTACTAACTTTATTGATCATATCAACAACAAAACTAACAAAACCCAAGTGTTTATCTCCATAGATACAGAAAAAAACTTTTGATGATATACTCTTGAAAACACTGGAGAACATAGGAAAAAATGGAACTTTCCATAAAATAATAAGTAGTACCTACCTAAAACCTCCAGCTACCATTATATACAATGGGGATAAGCTAGATCCATATCCAATAACATCAGGGGTGAAAAAACTCTGTCCGTTATTCTCACTCTTATTTAACATTGTATTAGAAATGTTAGCTGCAGCAATAAGAGAAGAAAATAAATTGAAAGAATTAGAATAGGCAAAGAAGAAATTAAGTTATCACTCTTTGCAGATGATATGATGATATACTTAGAGGTTCCTAGAATAAGAAGTAAAAAAAAAAAAAAAAAAAAAAAAAACTACTGGAAATAATAAACAAATTTCACAAAGTTACAGGTTACAAAATAAACCCTCTTAAATCTACATTTCTATATATTACCAATAGCAAGAGACAGAAAGAGAAATGCCATTTAAAGTTGTGGTAGACACTATAAAATATTTGGGAATCTACCTGCCAAAACAAACCCAGGGACTATATGAACACAATTACAAAACACTTTTCACACAAATAAAGTCAGGTCTCAGTAAATGGAAAAACATCAATTGATCATAGGTGGCCAGAGTAAAAATGACAATTCTCCCTAAATTAAATATATTCAGTGCCATGCCAATCAAACTATCAGATAATTATTTTCTAGAACTAGAACAAACAATATCAAAATTCATCTGGAAGAATAAAAGGTGCCGAATATTATGGAAACTAATGAAATGAAATGCTAAGGAATGTGGCCTAGCTCTTCTAGTTCTCAATTTGTATTATAAAACAGGAATTATCAAAACTGCTTGGTACTGGCCAAGAAACAGAAGGGTAGAATGGTGGAATATGTTGGGTAACCCAGATATAGTAGTCATTGAATACAGTAAACTACTGTTTGAGAAACCAAAGGACTCCAACTTCTGGTGTAAGAAGTCAGTGATTGACGAAAATTACTGAGAAAACTGGGTAACAGTATAGCAGAAACAAGGTATAGACCAATTTGTGACACTGTACACAAAAATAAAATCCAAATGGGTACATGATCTAGGTATAAAGATTGATACTATAAACAAATCACTGTAGCAAGGAGTAGTGTATTTATAAGATTTATGGAAAAGGGAAGAATTTTTTAGGGCTCAAGAGGTAGAAAACATAATGCAATGCAAAATGGTTAATTTTTATGACATTAAATTGAAAAGTTTTTGCACAAACAAACCCAGTGCAACCAAGATTGGGAGGGAAACAGAAAACTGGGAAAGAATATTTGCACCTAGTCCCTGTGATAAAGGTCTCATTTCAAAAATATATAGAGAATTGAGTGAAGTGTACAAGAATACAAGTCATTCCCCAATTGATAAGTTATTAAAGGATATGAACAAGCAGTTTTCAGAGGAAGAAATCAAAACTATCTATAGTCCTATGAAAAAAATGCTTTAAGTATGTATTAATTAGAGAGATGCAAATCAAAACAACTCTGAGATACCACATCACACCTATCAGATTGGCCAATATGACAAAACAAGATGATGATAAATATTGGAAAAGTGGGAGGATTGGAACACTAATTCGTTGTTGGAGGAGCTGTGAGGTGATCCAACCATTGTGGAAAGCAGTTAGGAACCATGCACAAAGGGCTACAAAAAATTTGCATACCCTTTGACCCAGCAATACTGTTTCCAGGACTGTATCCTCAAGTGATCATAAAAATGGGAAAGAGTCCCACATGTACAAAATTATTTATGGTAGCTCTCTTTGCAGTGGCCAAAAACTGGAAATTAAGGGGATGTCTATCAGTTGGGGAATGGCTGAATAAATTGTGCTATATGAGTGTAATGGAATACTATTGTACTATAAGAAATGATGAACAGGAAGAATGCAGAAATGCCTGGAAAGATTTGTATAAATTGATATTGAGTGAAAGGAGCAGCACCAGGAGAACTTTATATGCAGCAACAACCACAGTGTGCAAGTATTTTTCTGGTAGACTTCAATTTCATTGCAATGCAAGGATTTAAAAAATTACTAATGGTCTCTTAAGACAAAATGCTTTCCCATTCAGAAAAAAAAAAAAATATGACATTTGATTGCAGAATGTAGCAGATCATTTTCTTTTTTATTAAGTTTTGGTTTGTTTTATGATTTCTCCCATTCATTTTAATTCTTCTATGCAACATGATTAAGTGAAAATGTATTTAATAGGACTGTATGTGTAGGGCCTATATAAAATTGTGTGCTGTCCTAGGGAGGGAAGATGGTGGGAGTTTGGAAGAAAGGGGAGGGAGGGGAAACATCTGAGATGTTGGGAAGTGATTGTAGAACACTGAAAACAAATAAAATAAGAAAAAATAAGAAAATAAAAAAACACAAAAGTGCTGCTATAAACACTTTTTGTACATATAGATCCATTTCTTTTTTTTGGTTTTTATCTCCTTTTGGATATAGACCTTGTAGTGGTATTACTATATCAAAGGGTATGCGTAGCCTATAACCCTCTGGGCATAACTATAAATTGTTCTTCAGAATCATTGAAACAATTCACTCCTCCACCAAGAATGCATTAATTTTTTCCACATTTTCTCCCCATTCCTGCCAACAATTGTCATTTTCCTTTCATCTTATTAGCTAACATAACAGGGTTTTGGTAGTAATTGAGAATTGTTTTCATTTGCATTTCTCCACCCAATAATCATAATCAGTTAGAATATTTTAATATTACTCTAGATAGCTTTGATTACTTTATCTGCAAACTTTTCATATCTTTTGACCATTTATCAATTGAGGAATAGTATATATATATATATATATATATATATATATATATATATATATATATATATATATATATATATATATAAACTTGGCTCATTTCATTATCAAAAAGTTGCTTAAAAATTTTGCTCACAATTACTGTTGCTAACTGTACTTCCCTCTATCCTATTTTCCACCTTTTAATTTGATTCTTTTTTGCTTCTTTTCCCTCATCCTTACTTAAATGTGTTTTGTCTTTGACTATCCCCTTCGCCAATCTCCTTCCTTTCTACCATCTTTCTGTTATTTTTATAATTTCTCCATCCAATTGAGAGTATATGTTCTTCCTTCAGAACCAGTTCTGATGAGAGTAAGGTTTACTCACCTCAGCCAACTTCCCACCCACCCACCCCCTGTCTTCCACTCCACTGGAAAAGTTTTTTCTTGCCTGTCTTATGCGAGATAATTCATTGCATTCTACCTCTTCCATTTTCTTTCTCCCAGTACATTCCCCTAACACCCTTTTACTTAATTTTTGAGATACCATCTCTTCCTTTTCAACTGATTCCTGTGACATCCCCGCACAGTATCTGTATTTGCCCAAATAATGAAAAAGTTCTTATGAAATGAAAGTATTATTTTCCCATGTAAGAATGTAAATAGTTTAACTTTATTCAGTCTCATATCATTTCCCTTTCTTGTTTAACTTTAAATGATTCTCTTATGTCTTGTATTTGAAAGACACATTTGCTATTCAACTCTGGTCTTTTTATTGCTTGAAAATCTTCTGTTTCATTGAATATTTATTTTTTCCCCTGAAGGAATATGCTCAGTTCTGCTAGGTAGCTGACTCTTGATTGCAGTTCTAGCTTCTTTGCTCCCTGCAATATCATATTTCAGGACCCCCAGTCCTTTAACATAAAATCATTTAAAAATTTTTATCCTGATTAAGGCTCTCTGATATGTTACTTTTTTGTGGCTTGAAATATTTTCTTCTTGGGCTAGGAGTTCTGGAATTTGGCTAAAATATTGCTGGGAGATTCTATTTTTGGATCTCTTTCAGGAGGTGATTGGAAGATTCTTTCCATTTTTATTTTATCCCCTGATTCAAAATGAGAGTAATTTTCCTTGACAACTACTTGAAAGATCATGTCTAGATTCTTTTATTTTTTATCATGGCTTTCAAGTAGTCCAATAATATTTAATTGATCTCTTCTGGATCTCTTTTCAAATTCAATCGTTTTTCCAATGATATTTTCTCATTGTCTTCTATTTTTTTAATTCTTTTGCTTTTGATTTATTGTTCCTTAATTCCTTATAAAGTTATTGGTTTATGTTTTCTCAATTCTAATTTTTAAAGAATTATTTTCTTCAGTGAGTTTTTGTACCTCTTTTCCACTGACCAATTATGATTTTTCAGAGATTCTTTTCCTTTTTGACTTCTTGCATTTCTTTATAATTTGGCCTAGTCTGCTTTTTAAAGTGTTATTTTTTTCAGTATTCAATTTTTGTCTCTTTTACAAAGTTTTGCCTCTTTTTAAAATGATTTTCTTGCATCACTATCATTCCTCTTTCCATTTTTCCTCTTCATCTCTTACTTAATTTTCAAAATCCTTTCTGACCTATTCCATAGTTTGTGACCAATTCATATATTTTTCTTAGAGGTTTGGGATGTAGGAGCTTTGACTTTCATATCTTCTACATATCGATTTTGATCCTTGTCACCATAGAAACTTTCTGTGGTCAGAATTTCTTTTCTCTTGTTTGATCATTTTTCCTACACAATTATCCAATTTTAACTATTTTCTAAATTAGGTCTCTGCTTCCAGGATTGAGGACATACTATCCAAAGCTTCAGTAGTTTGGTCTGGGTATTTGCAACAACAGTTCTAGGGACCCATAAATTTTCAGCGCTTCCAAGGTGGTATGATCTAATTGGAGGTGTTTACTTCTGTCCTGACCTATGATCTGGCCTGTGACTTACCACAAACACTCTTTTCTGTGCTAAATTTATAAGGATGGTTCACCCTCTACTATGGCTGCTATGCTAGTGCTGCTTCTCAAGATGAGATTGCCACCCAGGATGGGTATCCAGATCTGAGTATGGGCAAAGCAACAGAGTCCTGTCTCAATACTAGTAAAAAAAAAAAAAAAAAAAAAAAAGGATTTCTGTAATCTCCTTCTGACTAGTTGTTCAACTCATTTACAATCTGTGTGCTGAGAACTCTGGAAGCAGCTGCTACCACTGATGATTCATTGAATGTTCATCTCCTTGCTGGAAATATTATGGTGAACTTTTCTGGGTAATCGATCTTGGTTGTAGTTCTAGATCTTCTATCTTACAGAATATTTTATTCTAGTTCCTTCAATGTTTTAAGGTAAAAGCTGCAAGGTCCTGTGTGATCTTTCCTGTAGCTCCTGGATATTTTTTTTTTCTTTTTAGTTGCCTGTAGTGTTTTCTCCAGGGCTTTATGTCTCTGGAATTTGGCAACGTTATTCTTTGGTATTTTTAGTTTGAGGTCCCTTTCAGGAGGTGAATGATAGATTCTTTTTATGACTGTTTTGTACTCTACATCTAGGACTTGCGGAAAATTTTCTTAGATGATTTCTTGGATGATGTTGTCCAGGATCTTTTTTTCCTCATAGCTTTATGGTAGACCAATAATTCTTAGATTTTCTCTCATGGAACTATTTTCCATATCAGTTGTATTTCCAATTAGATATTTTATTTTTTGTTCTATCTTTTAATTCTTTAGATTCTGATTTATTGATTCTTGATGTTTCATAGAGTCAATAGCTTCCTGATCTAATTTTTATCAAATTGTTTTCTTCAGTTAGTTTTTGCATCACCTTTTCCATCTGTCCAATTGTTCTTTTTAAGGAGTTCTTCTTACCAGTTAGATTTTTTACTTCCTTTCCCATTTGTACAATTTTCCTTTTTAAGGAGCTGTTCTCTTCAGTGAATTCTTTCTTCATATTTTTAAAGTCATTGAGCAGGGTTGGTTTTTTTTTTTGGTTGTTTTGTTTTTTCTATTTCTCTAATTTGTTTCTTAAAATCCATCAGTTTTTTGTGAGTGGGCCAAGCCAATATAAAAAAAAAAAACTGACAATTCTCCCTAAATTAATTTACTTATTCAGTACCATGCCAATCAAACCATCAGATAACTGTTTTGTAGAGCTAGAAAAAAGTAATATCAAAACTCATTGGTCAGAAAAAATGATCTGGAATATTAAGAAACTAATAAAAAGAAATACTAGGAAAGGTTTTCTAGCTCTACCAGATATCAAATTGTATTATACAGCAGTAATTATCTGCTGACTAAGAAACAGAAGGGTAGATCAGTGGAATATGTTAGGTACTCAAGACACAGTACTGTTTGATAACCCCATGGATGTCAGCTTCTTTGATAAAACTCACTGTGTCCCAAAAAGATCATAAAAATTGGAAAGGTCCCCATATGTATAAAAATATTTATTGCAGCTCTCTTTATAGTGGCCAAGAACTGGAAATCAAGGGGATGACCATCAACTGAGAAATGGTTGACTAACTTGGGGTATTTAAATGTAATGAAATACTATTTAAATGTAAATGGAATACTAATCTACAAGAAATGATTAACAGGAAGACTTCAGAGAGGCCTGGAAAGACTTATATGAACTGATTCTGAGTGAAAGGAATAGAGCCATGAGAATTTTTTACACATCAAAAACCACAGGGTGTGAGGAATTTTTCTGGTTTACTTAGTCCTTTACAACAATACAAGGACCTAAAAAATTCCCAGGGGAATTTAGTGGCAAAATGCCTTCCATTTCCAGGGAAAGAACTATGAAATTGGATTGCAGGATGAAGCAGATCATTTTCTTTTGTCTAATGTTTTGTTTTGCTTTGTTTTGTTTTATTATTTCTCCCATTCATTTTAATTCTTCTGTTCAACATGGCTTTGGTGAAATCGTATTTAATAGGGATGTTAATATATAACTTATATAAGATTGCAAACCGTTTCAGGAAGGAAGTGTGGAGGGAGAGGGAAAACTCGGGAAAGGGAGGGGCAAAAAATCGGTGATATGTGGAAGCGATTATGAAACACCGAAAACAAAATAATTATTAAAAAAATGCAAGAGAAAGATAAAAAGAAAAATTAAGGAAGACATCTCTTAACACACATAGAGATTTGTCTTATGATGGCAATTCTTGGACCTGTTCTATAATTTAAAAGATAAGTAATACTAAAGCTTCTCTTTGTCATTTGTCATAGTAAAATTTGATCAACCAATTTCATCTATTTGGGCACTTATAGTTTTTATTTCTCAGCCTTGACATATATGATTAGCTTATTTTAAAAATGTACTTATTATGGAAAGAACTCATTGTCCTTTTCTTTACTCCAACTTTGGATTAATTTTGTATTTACTAAGCAGCCACAAAGGGATAATTCTGGTGTTATATATTCTTTCTCCAAAACATAATTCTAGATACATTGTGGGGGATGGCTGTGTAACATCAATTGACAATTCCAACTATTAATTATTAGTGTGACTGTGGTCATTACAAACAGATTCAATATTATAAAAAATCTTTCCTGAACAATTCTTTTTTTTCCTTGTTGGAGGTACTTTAGGTGTGATTGTTAAATGCAAAAGGGGTTTGGTACTAGGCTAGTAATTTATTTTCACTGTAGCAGGGGTAAACATGGAGACAACACAACCTCATAAAAACAATTCTTTATTGATAAGTGCCTAAAATCTCCATATTGAAACCATATTTGCAATTTCACATAGAACTTTAATCTTTCATTTTAAAAAGAATCCAGATTTTAGAAAACTTTAAACTTAAAGACAATCTCAGCATATGCAAATTAGCCAAAAAAGTCTCCTATAACATTAGTAAGAACATAGAAAGAGAACTATAGATATAATAACAGAGATATACGCACTTTATGTGTATAGCTCTATTTCTATCTATCTGTCTATCCTCCCCTGAGGCTGTTTTTCTCTCCTCCATAAAATAGGGAACAAAGGATTTAATTTTAAACCATAATGTAAAATCTCTGATGCAAGCTATTTTCATAAAAAAATCTAGTTATTTTATGCTTTTTAAATTTTTTAACTCATGTAAAATTATAATCTCATTGAGATTAATTTTTTTAATGAATCTCAAAAAGTATAGGCTATGTCCCAGATTCACAGCTACTTCTGCTAAAAATTCCTTACTACATAAGAAAAGATAAGAAAAGAATGTTATGAATAGAGAGAAATTGTTTTTACCTATACATGAGTTTTAAGGATGTCATCAGATATTTTTGAAAGCAAATTTAACTGCGGTAATTCCAGCATCTGGGAGACGTTTTTTGTTGGTTCTTACAAATTCAAAAATTAAAAGACAGTTTGTTTGTTGACTAGATGGCATCCACTAGACATACAACAAAGAAAGAAATGCTACTGTGAACTCTTAAAATAGTTGTACATAGGTTGGTTTTTTTTTATTCCTTTCTTTACTTGTCTTATTTTTGCTAGGTTTCATTTGTTTCTAAGTCTTAGCTAATCGCAACCACATGTCAGTGAGTTTGCTGCAACTTCCTTGACCTCTAGTATAGATTACTAATAATTGCATCTTTTCAGTCGCAGTAGTAGTTGCAGTATATATGTGGATACAGATTTCATTCTTAATTCCTTCTGCCACCAGAAATAAATAAGTAAATAATAAATATCATATAGTTGGTCTCTCATTGAAGATATTTCAGAAGAAGAAGGTAATTGCTATAGTTATATATCATTCAAGGTTTTTTATTAAATATTAATAAAAACAACCTAAAATTATCATCATCCCACCACTGCTTCCCACCCAATTTTGAATGCACATATGCTGTACTCAAATTGTATGTAAATAAGTCTTTTGAAAAAGAGCCTTCCATAAGTATTTATTTTTCAAAAAACAGCATTGGTCATGAATATGATGACTTCCCCTCATTATACTTCCATTACTAGTACATGGGTCAGGAAAGGTCTGTAAGACAACTTAATAATTTAATCTCAGAAGATAAAATTTTAGTAACGTACTACAGCATTTCCCACTGTGCATATTTAATTAAAATGTTTTTTAGTAACTGAGAATTTGTCAAGATGAACACTCATTAAAAGCTGGGCAGGAATACTACAGATAGAGAATTTTTTTTTTCTTTTTCTTTCTGGCCACAAATCAAAGGAAAATATAACTGCCTTCCCCAATCCTAGTCTTCATTCAATTAAGATCATGCAGTTTTCTAATTGATTAGACAATTGGCATAATCTAGCTTTGCAGAAAGATGTCACAAATTCTCTTCCTCTGAAATACTTGCAAAGTGTTTATCCCTTTCTCTACTTGTTAACAATTTCAATAGAAAGGTGAAAGGAAGACATGATTATAGATTTTTTAAATTACCAGGTTGTTACCACACTTTATCTTATTTGAGCCTCAAAGTAACATCTTTAAAAGGTAAGTAATTTGCAAATGATTATACCTATTTCATAAATGAAATAGTGAAGGTAAAAGGAAAGATAGAATGACTTGTCTCATGTTTTACCAGTAGCAAGTATTAGAGAGAGGATGACCATCCACGTATTCCATTTCAAACGTCCTGAACACTTCCTGCTATTCCATTATATTTTTCAGAATTCTACCTAGGTAAAAGTAATGTGGTTGGATGGCAAATGGACAATGTTAAGCAGAATAAGACTAATCACTAGGATTAATTTCTTTTTTAGCTATAGAATTGAACTATTGCTCTCTCTCTCTCTCTCTCTCTCTCTCTCTCTCTTTCTCTCTCTCTCTCTCTCTCTCTCTCTCTCTCTCTCTCTCTCTCTCTCTCTCTCTCTCTCTCTCTCTCTCTCTCTCTCTCCCCTCTCTCTTTCTATCTTTCTCTTCCTGTCTCTCCATCTCTGTCCCCTGTCCCTTTCATTTTGCATCTGAGCTCTTCCTTTCTGCTTATCAAAATGTTCCAGTCTCTCCTATCAGTACACACACACACACACACACACACACACACACACACACACACACACATTCGACCTTGTCTCCTCATACAGTTATACTAGAACTATATTTCACTGTCACACTCCACACTCCTGAGGGGTTGGGTGAACAAAAACAAACAGTAACAAATAAACACTCATCATTTCTTCTCTCTCATTCAGTTCTCAACACTTTACAAGGTGGATTCTGATCTCATCATTGCAACTATAAATTGCAACTATATTATCCAAAATAACTGAAGATCTTTTAACTGACCAATCTAGAGGTTATTCTCTGCAATATTTGACATTGTTGATGAGTTTCTTTCTTGATGCTCTCCATTCTCTGAACTTTCATTACCTTGGTCATTCTTGATTCTCTTATCACTCTCTCTCTCTCTACCAATATACCACAAGTCTTTGCCATTCAGTCTTCCTACTTCACACTCATTTCATGACCTCATCATCTCCAATGGGTTTGATAATCATATTTATGTTATTATTCCCTAGATCTACATGGTTAGTTCTGGTGCTTATGCTGAGCTCTAGACAGTCATCTGGATTCTTCAAACTACAACTCACATAGAGATCCCCAGCACAATATGTTCAAAGCATAAATTCCAATACAAGACCATAAGCATTTCAAGTACTAGTAATATCAGTAGTCACATAATTTATCACATTTAATTGAATAAATATAGGCTATATTTTTAAATGAAACATCTTTAAAAAGGAGATAGACAGGCAGATAGATGCATAGAAAAATAGTTAGATGGATAGATAGGTGGATGGATGGATGCATAAACACATATTTAACTAGCTACCTAGATAGAGAACTAGCTGTCATCCATCCATCTATCCATGATTTCTTAAGTGGCATAATGGATAGAACACAGAACTTTGAGTCAGGAAATCTGTATTCAAATCAACCTTGAAAATATAGTAGTTTTCTAACCGAAGGGGGTCACTTAATCATATTTGTGAAACACTTTTCAGACCTAAAAGTTTGGAAAACAAAACAATAATGAGAAGCAGTACATTCTGGAAGATAGAACTGTGTAAAAAGGCAGCATACACAAGAAACCATTCTAAAATCCCCAGGGTCAGAGCTCTAAGAAACATCTAGGTAAACCTTGAGGAAGCAAGATACCAGTAGCTCCCTTATCAGGAATTCAGGAGACACCAAAACTGACAGATAAGCAGAACCTTAAGAGTTAAATCCCAGAGGTTTGGGTATGGGGGCAGTAGAGTATGATACTACCCTAAACATGGGGTCCTAGGTATGAACTGGTTTAGAATGAAGTAAGCAAAATTAGGAGAAAGATTTTATCATAATACCAGTATTGTAAAAACAAGTAATTAGTGAAGATTTGGAGAATTTCATCAATATAATATTCATGCATGATACTATAGGGGGACAATGAAGAAAAACGCTACCCATCTCCTGATAGAAAAGAAATAGAACTAATGTGATGAAACTTTTTGCACAAGTCCAATGTGAATTTGTTTCAAGTGGTTACATTTATTTGTTACATATATTCTAGGTTTATTCTCCAGGACAGAGTAAAGGAAGAAAATAAATACCTGGTAACTGAAATAAAAATGACTTTTAAAAATATTTAATAAATTTAGGTTAATATGGCTCAAATTATTGACATAAACACAAAGAGTCAAAGTTCTCTAAGCTTCATATAAGCTTTTCACTTTCCATTATAATATCAATAAGAATGTAAGGTAGGATGGGCAAGTGAATAAATGATTTGTCCTTGCTGAATAAGTTTTCCCAAATGGTATGGTAAAATCATTTACTTTAAATTGATTATAAAAGGCAGAAGTAGCAATTATGATTTCAGAAAAGATAAGAAAATAGACAAGAGATGAATAGGAAAACTACATTTTGCTGAAAATTATTTAAAATAAGGAAATAAAACCAGTATTATGTATGTGTGCATATATGTACATATACATATATAAATATATATACATATGTATGTGTATATATGTACATATATAAACATATAAATATATACATATATATTAAACATGCACATATACACATTGAATGACAAATAAAATTTGAAAACTTAATTAAAAGACCAAAATAGAATCGTTATTGCTTAAAAATAGTTTAATAAAATTCAAATAAAAATTATTGAATTGATAAGTAAAATTTAATGCTATCTTAAAATATCAAGCAATTTTTGAGCATTTGTAAGGTTCCTACAAGGTGCCAGGAATTGTGCAAAGCACTTGTTATACAAAATGAGGTCAAATTCAGTCACTGTCCTCAAGAAATTAAAACAAAAGAGATGAACAGTTTTTACCTTCTTAAAAAAAAGAGAGAAGATAAACAAACTGTCATTAATAATCAAAAGGAAGAAATTAATCTTAGGTGTAAATCTAAAAATTAACCATACACTGACAAATTATTTGCATAATTGTTTGTTTTTTATGCAGAAAATCCCCCAAGACCAGTTGTTCTCTATGTCTTTGCAGAAAGTATGAATGCTGAAGAAAATCCAAACCTTTGATATATTGAAGTAAAATCAAGATAATAATATATAGACAAGTGATCCTCAGTTGGACCTGCAACAGAATTGTTCACAGATTTCCTAACTGGAGATTGATGCAGTTGAAAAAATAAACCCTTTTGATTTATCTTTGAAGTATACTATATAGGCCTATGCTTTTCTTATATTAGCTCCTATGACTTGAATTAACATATCTCTGATGATCATTCTCAAATCTACATTTCTTTCCTCAATCTCTCTTTTGACCTCCAATCTCACTTCTATTTCTTTGTGTTGAAGAGGATTTCTAGGATAAACACACCGACACATATATGTATTTGTGAATATACATACATAAACAAATATATGTATTTCTGAACATACATACACACATATATGTATAAGTACATATTATATATATATATATATATATATATATGCCAAACTAATTTGTCCAAAACCCAACTTATTATTTTCCTCTTAAACCCTTAACCTCTCCTACTTTCCTTATGCTGTTGATGGCAATATCATCACAGCAATCCCCCAGGGTGGCAGCCTAAGAACTATCCTGTCTTCCTCATTAATTCTTGACTTTGGCATTCAATCTGGTGATAAAGTCCATCAATTTCACCTTTGCACATCTTTCTAATACATTTCCATCCCTCCACTGATACTGCCACCATTCTAGTCCAGCCCCTTATCAACACCATACTGCAACAACCTGCTGGTGGTTGGCCTACCTCAAGTCACATTCCCCTCCAAATCATCCTTTATTCAGTGGCCAAAGTGATTTTCCTAAAACTCAAATCAAAACATATCAAACACACACACACACACACACTCCTCCAGCACAATCTCCAGTGAATTTCTTGTGCCTCTGGGAAAAAATACAAAATGTTATGCTGTTTGGTACTCAGAGTCCTTGAAAAACTAGCCCCGATCATATTGTTTGTGGTCACATGTGGCCATCCAGGTCCTAATGTATGGGCCTTTGAGTCTGTTGAGTTTGGTTTTAATCAGAGGGTCTCACTTGAGGACATGGAGTGTCATATGTGGCCTTGATGACACAGGTTTGCCACACCTGCCTTATCTTAAATTTCCAGTCTTCTAATTTTAAATATGTATATGTATATACACATATACATGTGTGTGTATGTATATGTATATATATATATATGTGTGTGTGTGTGTGTGTCTATGTATATATATATATATATATATATATATATATATATATATATATAACTTATTTATTTTCTGTTTTCAGCAATCACTTCCAAAAGTTTTAAATTTTCTCTCCCTCTCTTTTCCCTCTCCATGATGGTGAGTATAGTGTCAATGATCTCCTCCTTTGAAGTCATATTTTGATCTTCCAGGTCCTCATAGTAAGACTTAATGGTCTTTATCTTTCTAATTTGCATTTTCCTCATGCTGATTGTCTTTTTCCTGGATTTTAAAGTCAATCTCTGCTTCTGATTCCCAAGGGCCCCTGTCCCAAGCTTCATGTTCTAGAAGCTAGGGTTCTGGTCGCTGGCTTTTTGTGCTATGACCTCTGATTCTGTCAGCTAGAAGCTATATAATGCTGCAGCTCACCTGGTGCTGAGCTGGAGCTGGCTGGTGTGTCCAAGGTCAAGGCCAGGAGGAGTCTTTCTGAGTTTTCCTATGGTTACACAAAAGATTAGGACATGAGGTATGGAGAAGGGATGGTATGGATGCTGGAGGTCTCCTCCTCCACTAGGGCTTTGCTAGATCACAGGTAAACTTTTACTTTTTTAAAGTGGTCGACACCTTTCTACAGTGGTGTGTGCCAATTTCCCTGGTTGTGTAAAGCCATGCCTGGTATCCTGGTATTGGTTGTTGATAGCTCCATCTCCCTTAGGCTCAGAATTTCCTGCTGGTCTGTTGAGGTGGGGCTGCATGTATGCCTCTCAGCCTCATCTACCTCCTTTCATCCAAAGCAAAGGATACCTTTCCTGGTGATCTCCTTAACCTCTTGAACTAAAAGACTGCAGGAGCATTTCTGCTGGCTCCACTATTTCAGGACTTTTCCTGGGGCAATCTTCTATGGGCTTTTCAAGGTCACTAAAGTGGGAGATGAGAGCACTTAAGGATACTCCTCCATCTTGACTCCCAGAAATTCAAGTAGGTGACTTTCAAACATTAATCTGTGGGTTGATAGCCCCAGGAGTAGCTGCTCATAGGCCCTGAACTTCTCTATCACTGAGCTCTGACAAAACCCATCCTGTGCTGAGAGGTTTGAGAATCACCACTGCCAGGGAAGCCCACTGTAGCTCCATTATGGTGAGGTGTAGACCCTCATTCTCTGTGAACTCCCAGACCAGTGCAACAGGCCCTTCATATTGACCTTCCACACTCTTCTGGGATAGAAATCTGCCACATTTTGTCTCCTAGTGGGTTCTGACACCCTCAAATTTGTTCAGCTTCACGTTTCAAAGGTATCTGAAGGAATTTGTGAGAGTGCTCAGTTGAGTCCCTGCCTTCACTCTGCCATCTTGGCTCCTCCCCTGCCTCCAGTCTTCTTGCATCTTATTCTCCAACTTTTAAAAATATCCATGTTGCAAGCATTTTATATGATTATCTCCCATATGTGGAATGCAGTCCCATCTTTGCTGTATCCACAGACATCCTTGTCTTCCTTTAAGTCCCAATTAAAATCTCACCTTCTACAGCAAGCCTTCTCAAATCCATCTTAATTCCAGTTACCTCCTATTTATCCTCTATACAAATTTCTCTGTCTATATCTGTTTGCCTATTGTCTTCCCCATCATATTGTGAGATTCTTGAGGACAGGAATTATATTTTGTCTTTTGTATCCCCAGCACTAAACAAAGTGATTTGTACATAATAGGTATTTAATAAATGCTTATTGTTTGACTAAATACTAATAAAATTAGGTTGCTGTGGATATATTCCAGTGATAGCCTACAGAGGTGAATCTTCATATGGACATATAAAATGATTGTTTATTGAATAAATTATGTTTAGTCATCCTTTGAGTATAAGGTTGATCACTGAATTACATTTTGTTTATTGGTATTTCAGTTTTTGTCTATTTTACCTACTCAATCAGACTTGATGTGTTGAAGTCAAGGAAGGACAAAATGTTTGGGAAAAAGTCTTTATGTAGATGTTAGTGATTTACTATTTTATTTCCAAGAAGATGAGAGATCTTTTCTGATTTTATGAAGCAAAATCCCTAAAGGATGAGTTACTTATCTAACACTTTAGAAGAAATGGCTACAAAGATAAAGTCATACCCAAGGAATTTTCCTTATAATTGGGTGGTATAATGCCCAAATAAGAAAAATAATTTTGAAATTTAAAGGTTATTTTATCTTATTTGATGTGAGCATTAGATGACTACAGTACATGAGGGAAAAAAAAAAGAACTCCTTTTAAATAGAGTTAGAAGGCAAGGATAATTTACTAATGAAGATTCTAAAGTCAATTATCAATATTGAAACAAGGTTAACTGATGGAGCTGGTGTTTGCTTAGGACTATACAAAAGCTATTAAGTTAGACTGATGAGTATTGCAAAAGATGGCATTTTAAGTATTCTCATATGTATATGAGAATTCATATTATGCAAATTGTGATTTGCATTTTTTTCTACTTCTACACTGATATTCTATACAAGCTAATATAACTTCCAAAGCTTAATGAGAGAGTCAGTTTGATGTTCTAGACAGAGATCTGGACTAAAATTAAGGAAGCTTTGAGTTTAAATCACACCAAGCACATTTGGGCAGCTAGGTGCCTCAATAGATAGATTACTTGGTCTGGAGCCAGGTACACTTGAGTTCAAATCTGACCTAAGATCTGTTTTAGCTGTGTGATCCTAGGCAAGTTATTTTACCTCTATTACATTCAGTTTTCTCACCTGTACAATGAAGTAGCAACAATCTCTACCTTCTAACGTTGTTGTGATGATCAAATGTGGTAATAATTGCAAATCACTCAGCATAGTGCTTGGCATTGAGTAGGTGCTATGTAAAGACTAGCTATTATTGTTATCTATGAGGGGTTTGGACATATGCAAGTCACTGAACCTATTTGGTTCTCAGTTTTCTTATCAATAAAATGGACAAAATGATAGAGGTGAACACTTGAGATGATTCAAATAACTGGATGAGATGTACAGAAGCATTTGAAAATATGGAAATGTGAACAATTTTTAAGTTATGAAGATACTTATTAGTTATATTTTTGTCTAGCTAATTCTACTTAGAAAAGCACAGTCCAAAGAAAGTTAGGAAACCAGATATTTTATCTGATCTCCATGATCTCTCAAACCTCTTCAAAAAAGAAATTACTCAGCAAAGGTAAAATAATTTTAGCTACCTCCATAATCTAGGATATTTACAACCCATGAACTGACACTCACTGACCCTGAGCCCACTCAGCACTTTTTCCCTACCTCCCATGCTACTAGCACTGAGGCTGCCCCAGCAGACACAAGTACCTGACATAGACACAACAAAACTTACCTACATGCTCTGGTTTCCTTACAATCTTTCCACTGCCATAGATATCTCAACTCTAGAAAATGGTGCAATCCTTACTGCTACAAATCTCTGGAATGCCAATCCCAGGGCAGACAATCCCATTGTATCAGAATGATAGTTCTCTAAACAGCTATCACCAGACCAGAGTAGTACAAAATAGTGTAAATGACAGCATGCCATAGTGGGTATGTGGTGGTGTTGGGGAAATGTAGCATTCTAGTTAATCTGAACTAAAGAGCACAACATCTAGCTGGGGTCAGTCCTGAACACATAAAACAGTTGGGGCAGAGACATAGCATGGTGAACCATATTCAGCATAAGACCAGCCTGAGATGCTCTGAAGTCCAGTTTCCAAAGAAACCACTGTAAGGGGAAAGTGAGTCACAAAGTAAAAAGGGAAAAGTAATAAATGGGTATAGGAAGAGATACTGAAATTACTAAAGTTTTCAGGAAGGAGAAAATTCAAAGTCTTTGAATGAAAACAGATAAATCAACAGGAAAAACAACAAAAAATGAAGGAAATGTGGCCTCCAGGATTAGTAAATGAGTTCAGGAATCTATAAATAAAAACTTCAAAACAAAAGACTACAATCCAGTACTTGATGAAAAAGCATATTTGAAGATAATATTATAAAATAATATGGTTATTTAAAAAGAAATGAGAATTATGAAAGCAGAATTCATGACTAGAGCAGCAAAATAGAGGGTAGAATAGAAAAAACTGGAATTTGTGGTGTACAATCTCACCAAATAAATAAAAAAGAGGAAAAAAAAAAGATTGGTAATGCAAATAAATAGAAATAAAAAAGAAGAAAAGAAAAAACCAGTAAGGCTAAAAGAAGCTAGGGTAACCAGGAAAACAAAACATGTTGATCTTGAAAATGGGATATGAAGAGACAACTGAAGAGTCAAAGGTCTTTGTGGAGAACTTAGCAAGACAAAAAAATCGAACATTCAAATGCAGGAAATCATGGATGAAAGCTGTCCAGAATAAAATACCATGATAAAGAATCCATAGATTACCTCCAGGAAAATACACTTCCACCCCCACCCCCACTCCACCACACACACCTGCAAATGCTAAGAATTGCACTGGTTCAATTTAACATTTTAGTCCAGAAACAAATTCTGTAAATGATCAGGCTAAAGACCTTCAAATACAAAGGAAGAAAATTCAAATAATTCAAGAATATTTTCTACCCAAGAAATTGTATCAAGGACAATGAAGCTCAGATTGTAATGCATACGTGACAGACCATAAAATATGAATTTAACCATACATTAAAAAAGTTAAATATTTAATAGTAAAAAGACATTTGAAACATTTTTAGAAAGAAAACCTGAATTGAAGAGATTTTTTTTTTACTTCCTAAATGCTTTAAACAACAAAAATTCAGGAGTGAATAAATGTAGCAGTAAAGGATAGTAGCAGCCTCTGATGGACAACAAAGAGCCCAGTAAGATCTTTCTAAATATAAATGAGAAATAGAAGAAAGCAAAAGTGTGGTAGAAGTAATAATGAATAGGTAGTCATGGGGAATTTTGGGGCATAGTTCATACCATTCCTGGAGGGGAGGTTTTCTTTTTTCTTTTTGTTTCTTTTTGTTGTGGGGAATTATTACAACTTGAGAGGTTAGATAAAAGGGGAAATAGAAAAGAACGATGGAGAGGAAGAAGACTATGTGATGTGGTAAGGTCCAATAGAGCCCAAGTAATTAGAAGAAGACCACTGTGGTCTCAGAGAAAGATGACCCTGTGGAGAATGGGTGAGGAGAAGGGAAGTAGGACTGTATGGAAGAGAAAGTAGGAAGGCTTTCCTTTGGTGATGTGAGTGTGTTCCACTGATACATATTCCTACAGATGAAAAGAGATAATGTGTCCTGTGAGGGAGGAAGTTAGAGTTCCTTAGTCCAATTGACACTGGGAAAGAACAGAAAAGCATGGATCCAGGTTAAAGATTTTGAATCAAATGGGGAAAGAAAAGTAACCAGTAGAATGCATGGACAAATTATAGATCTCATAATTAGGGATGTTTTGATACAGGATCCCTACCAGATGACAGTGTTCTCTCTGACATACATAACAGTTGTCAATTCTCTCAGAGTGAGACAAAATGGAAAAGAGAAAAATGGGAAAAGCTTGAAAAGATTCTGGCAGAAACTTCCTAGAGGATAGAGTCTAGAATGCCTAATGTAGAACCTTTGATTGCATGAGGAATACAAAGAAAAAAGAGACAAGATAATTATAGAGGTAATAAATCATAGAATGAGAGTCTAGATTAGACTGAAAGAATGGATGCACAATCAAGAGAGTGGTGAAAATTATTGGTTAAAGGGGTTGAAATAAAATGTTTTAGAACTATAAACAACTAATGAACAATACTGTTTGAAGCGAAAGAGAGCAAGTGGAGAATTATTTGTCTAATTGAGAGGGAATAAGGGGGAGAAAAATAAATAATCTGATGAAATTGGAGGAAGGGGAAGGAACTAATAACTGATGAGAAATAGAAAGGGATAACAAATGAAATGAAATGATCAGGAGTGAGTAGAGGTCATATAGGGCAGGGCCACCTTAGAAAAACTGAAGAGAAATAACAGAAGAATAATTATACTGTGCATAAAACAACATGAAAGAATTTTAGCTTGAAAAAATATATATTAGTGGCAGAGGAAAAAATAAGCCTAACTTTTAGCTTTAAATATGAATGAATTAAACTATCCAATAAAATGAAAAACATTAAAGATTAGAAAGGAAAGAAATTCTAAGATTTTTTTTCTGACAGGAAACATAATAAAACATTTTCACACTCACACAAAATCTGAGGATATGCAAAAAAATACTATGCATAAAGTGTATTAGAAAAGCTGACAATGTAATCATGCTATCTGAAAAACAAAAACTTTCAAAAATAAAAAGCGATAAAATTAGAAACTATATTATGCAGAAAGAAGCCATAGAAAAGCAATCAAGATTAGTGATAAACATACACTACGATTGCCTTAGCATCCAAATTCATAATTAAAAAAGAAAAACAAGCAAAGACAATAATACAACAATGATAGAATGAGTCCTTATTCAATAAATAATTGGTCACAATATATAAACAGGAGGTTTTCAGATGGAGAAATAAAAACTATTGTCGTATAAGAAAAATATTCATCCCTTTAGCTCATGTGTCACGGCAAAGGAATTGGATTCTTTACTGGTTCCCATTATCATTTCCAGGATCTCCTTCCATTGTACTTTCTTACTAACCAACCTCTCCTCCTTCACAGTTCATTAAGTCCATATTTACCAATTAAATCAATTTTTTTGAGCTTGTTTTCTCCAGATCTGAACATCCAGGACCCTTTCCTTTAAAATTCCCCAATGACTGTAGTTACTTTACTCTCCACAGCCTTTGTTCCCCCTCCTCAAGTCCTATTGCTACACTAGAGCAAGGAAACATACATACTGACACTTTTATAAATACTCCAATCTCCTTATTCCTGTTGTTGCGCATTTCTCATTACTTACCCATCTGTTCAAGCATAGCTATACACAAACATGGTCCCATAAAACTCACATTGTTTCAGCTCTGTTTTCATGAAGTTGGAATTTCACTTATTTCATTGTAATCTATTGTAATTTTACTCCTCCCTATTCCCTGAAATTGAAAACTTTGTTCTTGTACTTTTCTCAGTTTCCAATATGTCTATTCCTGTGTTGTTGTTGTTTTTTTCCTCTTGGGCAATCGCCCCTGTAGTGTCTTCACTCTCTTCCCTTCCCCATCTTGATGCCTCAGTAAACCATTTCAAATAAACACTTGAGCTCTTTGCCCTTTAATCCTATCACTTAATGTTCTTGTCCTCATAAACCCTAGCCTTGAACGTCTCTGATCATAATCAATTTTTACTCCTACAAATTTGTTGTTTGGCAAATCTGGAGAAAATTATGAAAATGTGCTTGCTAGGTCCACTATAATTTTACGTTACATAAACTTGACTCAGTCTTCATTGAGACGTTACATTTAAGATTTTCCAAATAGATTCACCACCATACTCTCTTCAGGAGATTTTCATACCTTTTTCATCTTTTAAATCTCATAGCTTCCTTTTTTTTGATATTTTCCTTTATATTTCATTGAAAAAAGTTGAGGCCAGAGAGGTCCTCCTTCTTCCCTACTCCTCAACTCATACCATGCAAATGTCTTCTGTCTTCCTTTATTCCTGTTTCTCATGTTGATGTGATGTTTGTTTTTACTAAGGAACATCACGCCAAAGCAATTCTACCAGTTTTTCGAATGCAAATTTTCCTTTTTATTTTCCTTTCTTTCAGTAATTGCTGATTACCACCTATGTAATGGCTGCATTTCTACTGCTTACAAATTTTCTTATTTCTCCCTCAATTTCAAAGTATTCTCACAAGATTCAACAATCTCTACAAGCTTACATTCTATACCACTATTTAGTTTGGTAGTTAAATTCTTTGAGAATATCATTGAGTATAGATGCCTCAGTTTCTTTTTTCTCAGTTTCTTCTTAATTTTTCAAATATTTGGCATCCAATTTTATGAATTGAAACTATGGTCGCTCAAGTTGCTAATTTTCTCTTGTTTTACAAATCTAGTGGCCTTTTTTCAATCTTCATCTTTCTTCATTTCTCTGCAGCCTTTGACAGTCAAACATCCCCTTCTCTTTCATATTCTAGTCTCTTTAGGGTTTTATTTATTTATTTTTTTTGGGGGGGGCATCCTCTCTTGGTTACCTTCATACCTGTCTAAAACTTTTTGTCTGTCACATTTCCTAGATCTTCATCAACATCGTGAATTTAAATTATGGGTGTTCCCCCGTGTTTGATAAAGGTCCTCTTCAGTTTACCTTACACTGTTTATCTTGGTGATTTTATGTGCCATTCTCCTCCTCCATTCCTCTTTTTCCTGTGCCTTGTGCCTCACTACCTCGATCCACTCTAGAATCAATTGTCTTTAACTTCCCTGTTGCTTGTTCATTCTTTCTTTCTTTCTTTCTTTTGATTCTAAGAGAAATTATTTATTTTCCAAAGAAACTTAATAGGCATACTAGAAACCCATAATTGATGATCTAATGTTAATGTGAATTCAGAAACTGACATTTAGGAGTTATTGGAAGAGATAAAAACTATAAATTAGGAAGTTGTTTCACAGGTAGAATAATGAAAAGGAGGCACATAGAGATGAAGAGTATGAAAAGGTGGAGTAATTTGAAATCATATTAGGAAAATATTTCTACCCTTCTTTCCTTCATTTTTATTGCATTTTCTTCTCTCTTTTTTTATTTTATTTTTTCCAAATATATGCAATGCTAGTTTTTGATATTCATTATTGCAGGATTTTGAGTTCCAAATTTTTTCCCTTCTCTTCCACCTCCCCAAGATAATAAGTCATTCAACACAACTTACATGTATAAATCATGCTATAAAGATTTCTATATTAGTAATGTTATAAAAATAAAACAAAAGGGGAAAATTACAAGAAAGAAAAATAAAATAATAGGGTTTGTTCTTCATTCAGACTCTGGATTTTTTTTCTCTGGATGTGGCTGGCATTATCTATTGTAAGTGGTTTGTAATTGTCTTAGATCATTGCATTGCTGAGAATTAAGTCTGTCAAAGTCAATCATTGTACACTGTCACCATTACTGTACTGTTTCTGCTCACTTCACTCAAAATCAGTTTATATAATTTTTTCCAGGCTTTTTCTGAAATCTGCCTGATTAAGGGGGTAGAGCCAAGATAGCATAGTAGAAACAGTTCTGCTTGAACTCTCCTCCAAAACCCCATAAAATACCTGCAAAAATGACTCTAAACAAATTCTAGAGCGGTAGAAGCCACAAAAATAACTGACTGAAACAGGTTTCCATTCCAAGACAATCTTTAAACCTAATATAAAGGGTCTATTGCACTGTGCTCAGAGCAAAGCACAGATCAGCATGGACTTGGACAGTACAGACAGGACTGGAGTAAGACTCAGAGCACTGAATCATTAGTAGCTGAAGTAGTTTCCAGAATTCTCAAACCCCAAAACGCCAAAGACAGCTTCACAATAAAGTGAGAAAGCTCTCTGGGTGAGGGAGCAACATGATCCAGCCCCTGTCCCTGGCCCAGGTACAGGGCAGTGGCAGCCATTGTTTCTGAAGCTTGAATTTTCATCCTTCAGATGGTAGGGGAATCAAGATGCTGATGTAAGTCTCAAACCTGGGTGGTGGTTCTGGCACAAGGAAGACCACTAGCATGCCAGAGGTGGTTGCAGTTGTGGAGAGAGAATCCTACTCACAATTCTATGGTAGAAAAAAGTGCTCATGGTTTTTCACAGACCGGAGAGCAGGCCATGAGAGGAGTAAATGCCTTTCCTTTGAATGCACCACTGTGGAACAACTGATATTTTACAGGAATCCAGAGATATCTCTCTAAACAGTTGCAAAACAAACCCCTAAAAGTTGGGGCAGCACACTCTTCACTTAACAAACAGCTCAAAAGTCAAGTATTTGGTTGGGGAAATGACTGAACAGGGGGAAAATAAGACTCTGTAATGTTACTTTCTTAGTGAAAAGGGATTTCCTTATATCCATGGGAATGAGTACGATCAAAACACAAACTAGAGGGACATGAAAGGATACAAGCAGAAAAAGACAACAAGGTCAAGTTTCCTGTAATGAAGACCTCAAAAAAAAAAAAAAATATGAAATGGTCTCATGCCATGGAAGAGCTCCAAAAAATCAACTAAGAGAAGTAGAGGAAAACTTTGGAAGAGAAATGAGAGCAATGTAATAAAATTGTGGGAAAAAAGTCAATAACTTGCTAAAGAAAACCCAAAACAATACTGAAGAATGTAACACCTATAAGAAAAGACTGATTCCAATGGCAAAAGAGGTCCACAAAGTTAATGAGAACAATGCCTTGAAAAGCAGAACGGGCCAAATGGAAAAGAAGGTCCAAAAGCTCACTGAAAATATTAATTCCTTAAAAATTAGAATGGAGAAAATGGAAGGTAATGACTTTTGATGAATCAAATGAGTGGAAAACAATACCAAAAGAATGAAAAAAATAGAAGACGATGTGAAATATCTCACTGAATATACCACTGACCTTGAAAATATATGAAGGAAACATAATTCAAAAACTATTGGTGTACATGAAAACCATGGTAAAAAAAAGTGCCTAAACATCATCTTTCAAGAAATCATCAATGGAAACTGCCTTTGATATTTTAGAACCAGAGGGTAAGATAGAAATGTAAAGAATCCACTAATAACCTCCTGAAAGAGATTAGAAAAGGAAAACTCCTAGAAATTTTGTAGCCAAATTCCAGAGTTTCAATGTAAAGGAGAAAATATTAAAATCCACCAGAAAGGAACAGTTTAATAATTGTAGAAGCACAATCAAGATAACATAGAATTTAACGGCTTCTACACTAGGGGATAGGAGGGCTTGAAATATAATATTGCAGAGGTGAAAGGAGGTAGGATTAAAAACAAAAGTCACCTACCCTGAAAGACTGAATACAATACTTCATGAAAAATCTGGAATTTCAATGAAGTAGAGTACTTCCAAACATTCTTCTTGAAAAGACCAGAGCTGAATAGAAAATTTGACTTTCAAATATGAAAAGCAAGAGAAGTATGGAAAGGTAAAGAGGAAAGAGAAGCCATAAGAGACTCATCAAAGTGGCAATGTTTAGATTTCTACATAGAAAGAGGATATTTATAACTCATGAAGCCTTTTTCATTATTAGGGTAGAGAGAATACACACACATATGTACATGTACACATACATATACACATACAAGCTTATATATAAATGTATATATACATACATACATACCTGTGCATATATATGTATGTGCATGTACATTTATGTGTGTGTATATATACAGAGAGAGAGATAGACAGAGACAGAGACAGATGGCACAGGATGAGATGAATATGAAGGGAGGACACTTAAAAACTAAAATTAACTTTTGAGAGGATTGCATTGGGAGAAAAGAAAGGAAGAAGTAGAATGTAACAATTTATCTCACATAAAAGAGACAAGAAAGAGCTTTTACAATGCAGGGGGAAAAGGGAGAAATGAGAGGAAATAAGTGAGCCTTACTCTTAACAGATTGGTTTAAGGAGGGAATAGCACACTTAATTGGGTGTGGAATTCTTTTTTTCTGTGCAGAAATAGTATAGGAGATGGGGGATAACAGAAGGCAAGGCAGATTAGGAGAAGGAGTAATCAGAAGGAAACACAATTTTAGGAGCTCCTCAAGTTAGAGAACAGAATGCAGGGCAGGACAGGAACAATAGAAATGTCTTTATTGTTTCACAATATGACTGTTATGGAGGTGTTTTGCACCACTACACATGCATGACCTGTATCAAAATGCTTACATTCTCCAAGATGGTGGGTGGGGTGAGAAGAAGAGAGAGAACATGTAAGTCAAAGTTTTAAAAATATGTTTTTAAAATTTGTTTTTGTTTGCAAATGGGAAATAACATGTACAGACAATAAGGTATAGAACTCTATCTTTCCCTACAGGAAAATAAAGAGGATAGTGGTTGTAGAAGGGGGATTGAAAAAAGGGAGGACACATTGAAGGAAGGGGAGTTTAGAGTACATGCTGTCCTGGTGTGAGGGAAGGGAGAGATGGGGAGAAAATTTGGAATTCTAAATCTTGTGGAAGTGATTGTTGATAACTAAAAATAAATAATATTTTTATAGTATAATAAGGTAAATCTTCCTGATAATTATTTTTTATAGTAATTCCATGACATTCATACACCACAGCTTGTTCAGCCATTAACCAATTGATGGTCATCACCTCACTTTCTAATTCTTTGACACCACAAAATGAGCTCACACCATTTTCCACTTGAAGGTCTTTTTTTTCTTTTTATGATCCCATTGGGATAAATGTCTAGTAACGACATCACTGGATCAAAGGGTATCAAAAGTATCAAAGGATCAAAGGATATGCACAGTGTGGTTGACCTTTTCACATCGTTCCAAATTGCTATCCAAAATGATCATATCAGTTCTCACCTCTCAGAACATTGTCTAAGGGCTCTAGACATAGTCTTCTAGACATGATCTGCACTGGACTGTACTTCCCTTTGACCCAAGGGAGACTGACCTTTCCTCAAGTCCTTCTAAGTTATCTAAAAACAGAAAAGTATTTTACTTCATTGTTTTCTAAGTTCTGTCTCTCTAGAATCCTTTTAGAGACTTGATTTAACATTGTTTCTGAGGGAAACTGGGAAAAGTTCAGGTAACTTCATGGCTTGTTTCTGCCATCTTGTCTCTACTCCCATTGTTTCTCTTTGTTATAAAGTACCTCATAGTCCAATTTTGAGCAAATACACTTGCTGTTCCCCATTTCTGGAACACTTTTAGTCCTCGTCTTTGTGTCATAGGTTCCTCCTTCTTTCAAATTTCAAAAAAATTCTCACCCTCTTCAAGAAACTTTTTATAATCTTTCTTAAGCACAAGGAGGTTATAATAGAGGGAAATGAGGAAGAAAGGAAGGTGATTAAAATAAATGAAACAAATAATGTGAATAGGAGATGTATAAGTGGAAGCAGTGGAAGCAATGGATGAATGGATAGCTTTTTCCCCTCTTAAGAGATTAACTATTGAATAAAACAGAGAAAGATCATGATGCCTTGATTCATAGAGTTAAATGAATTTTTTACTAAAGATGATCTGCAACTAGGCAAAAAACAAAAAGAAAATAAAGGAAGATTGAAAATCAGACACCAAAAATGAATGATTGGAGAGGAAAATCACCATTAAAATTGAAGTTAAAAGAATCAGGTAACAATTAAAGGTACTTCTCCCTCTAAAACAAGAAAACAGGAGAAGCAAGGACATTATGATGCTGGGAACCATACAACAAATATGCATCAGAGACAAGATTTAGCAACAGGTCTTCCAAGTCTAATATTCTATATACTAAAATGAAGAACTGCTTGGAAACTGGCACAGCTAGCTTCAGCAATTAAGTCTTAAAAATTTCTGTGATTTGCCCTCAAATAAGAACGATTCACACATTAAAATTAGATCATATTTATGTAACAGTTTACAATGTGCATGGAACATTCTTTGCAATAATTTTGTGTGGCAAGTACTATAAACATTAATAATTCCACTTTGTAGATGAGAAAGCTGAAACCAAGATAGGGTAAGTAACTTCTTCAAGGTCACATTTCTTGTAATTACAAACCATAATTTGAATTTAGGTACTGACTCCAACTTTGATATCTTTTCTCTCCTGCCCCACTCTTCCATAGAGGAGTATAAATAAAATATTTCTAACATTTTCAGTCATGATAACAAGGGATTCAAATAAACACACATATGTACATATAGATATGTGAACACATATAGATATATTTTGTATATATGCTTCAGAACCATTTCATCTTTGAATTACAAAGTACTTTTAACTATGTAATTGCAAAAGGAACAGCTCTTAGAAAGTGTAATTAACACTATTTTACATGTATAAATCTGGAAAAAAATAACTTTCTCTAGCAGCCCATTCAAATTTAAAACATTAGTTTGCTTTATTCTAACAAATATTTCCATTAAGTTAGAAATGCCCAAATTTTTATTTCAGGTTTCTTATATATTTTAAAGCAACTTCCATTTCAAAATACTTATTTTTTTCCATTGGAATTTGTCAAATTGGTAGTACCCATGATAATATCTTGACTACAGCTTTTGTCTATTTTGTGTTGTATCCAAGGAAGATTCAATTGCATGCAGTAGTATAATTTGTCAAAAGGTGCTCCTCAAGGGAAACATTCTTTAATAAGTTGCTTTATTTTTTAGTTTTTGATCAGAAAATAATCTGGTTTTCATGCACAAAGATATCAGTCCTTATACACCATGGGTAAAAAATCCAGTTATGCATGTTTTGTATGGACTTAATTTTTCTGCTAAGGTGAACTTCATCAGTCGCTCAATTTTTTCAAGGTGATTTTTTCTGAATAACAGTCCAGAGTGGGGGGCTTGCCTGCCATATTGTACCATGTTACACACTAGCTTATTAAGCTAGATTGTGCAATCCATATGACAATCAATGTGTTAATAAAGAGAACTGCACTAATCAAATATGTATTTGCATAGATCTATGTGTTGAGAGTACATAGAATGAACCAATGGATGAATGAAAGAATAAATGAATGATTTAAAATGCATTTATGAAATGGTTACAATATGGCCAGGGCTATGAAAGGGAAGTGAGAGAAGAGGGGAAAGCAATATGATATGAAGTTGGTCAGGAAGACATATGCAGTGGCTGGGTCAGGTTAGATATGACAAATTTATCAGTCAGAAACTGGAGAGTAGAGGGCAGGAGAATTACATGGACATATTTGGGTAAATATTTTATTAAAAAAAGGATTATGTTGTGAACAGAAATATAAGATCTTTCTTAGGTGTTAATTATCTGATAAAGACAAAATAATAATAACTGACATGTATAAAAACTTTTCAGTTTTGTGTGTGAGAAAATATATTTGAATATGTATGTATACTATATATATTATATATATGCACATAACATATACATATACAAACATATACACACAGATGGACTAATAAGTTCATGAACTGCACAGAGCACCTATGCTGGAGTCAGCAGGAATTATGTTCCAATCTGGTCCCAGACCCTTGCTAATTGGGTGATTCTGGGCAAGTCCCTTAACCTTGTTTACTTCATTTCTTCATTTGTAAAATTAGGTGAAGCAAATCACAAGCCATCCCAGTAACTTTGCCAAGTAAACTTCAATTGGGGTAACAAAGAATCAGATAAGATTGAAATGATTCCATAGAAACAGTATGTGTGTGGGTATCTATACATATGTACATACCAATATGTGTATGTGTACATAGATACAAACACCCACACACTTTGGATGAGTCTTAGAACAACCAGGTGAAGTAAATGATAGTAGATATTCTATAGATAAAGAAATTGAGGGAGAGAAAATTTAAGTAGCATGGAGAGGGTCACATAGCTAGTAAATGTTTGAGGTAAGAATAAATGCCAGTTCCTTACATGAACGCTTCTCTCTGAGGGAAAATAAACCCAAACTTTGGGTTGAATGCATTTAAAAAATAAATCCATTTACTTTTTTCCTTGACAACTAAGTATGACTGAATTAGAAAACTTCAGAAACATAATTTGTTCACCATGGGTGGTTTCTTCATTGACGTAGAATGTTCTCATTCTGTAAATTGTTGTGGAAAAAAAGAAAACATCACTTTGAGCAAGCTTTCTGCTTGTCTGAATTTAGACGTGTCACGAAACTTTCTGTTTTGGTTTGTCTACATCTCTTTATTTTTCTCCATCACTGTCTTTCTCTGTCTCACCCTCTCTCATTTCTCATCCCTCTCATTCATTTTATCTACTACAACTGCATCACATTATTTCCTCATTTCCAAGTCCAAATAACCTCCCATTTCTCTATGTCACTATTTTTAGGATAATGTTGAATATTTCTTTCATGATACATTATAGTAAAAGAAATCATTATGAATAAACAATTAGTCTATTTATAATAGGTGAATAAGAGAGTAATTGAAATAGTTTCAGTCAAGAATGTGTTCCTGGGGGGGAGGAGCCAAGATAGCAGAGTAGAAAGACACACATATGCTAGCTCCCAAACATAAAACCTATAAAATACCTGTAAGGAGGAACTCCTGACAAGTTCTGGAGCAGAGGAAGCCACAGAACCACAGAGTGGAGGAGACTTCTGTTTCAGACAGACCAGAAAAACCGACACCAGGGGTCCATCACACACCAGACCAGAGTGGAGCCCAGCCCTGCCCTGGCCGCATGGCCCCTGGAGAAGCAGATCTGGGCTGGCTTCAGGGATGGAATCTCCAATGGCCACGCGGTTCCCTCCAACCACAGCCACAAAGGTCAGTTTGGGGGCCTGTTTGGTTGGCCAAGAGGGGAGCTGGGTGTCTCCATAACTAGGGCCCCCTCAGGAGGCAGCAGCTGACAGGAGCTCCCAAAGTAGACAGGAACCCAGATCCACTGTTGAGGGTCTCCACGTAAACACCCAGAGGGCACTGAGCCCTCTGAAGTGGCTTACACCCACCTGAGCAGCTGAATTTAATCTTACATTGAATAGCAGCCCTGCCTCCTCTGAAAGCCCTGAGGCTGGGAAGCAGTATTTGAATCTCAGACCCCATGCACAAGCTGGGTGGATCTGGAGGCAAGGCAGGGGTGGAGAGGAATCTCAGACATCAAGTAACTGGCTGGGAAAAATCCCAGAAAAGGGGAAAAAGTAAGACAATAGAAGGTTACTCGCTTTGTGAACATATATTTCCTCCATTTCTTTCAGATGAGGAAGAACAATGCTTACCAGCAGGGAAAGACATAGAACTCAAGGCTTCTGATCCCCAAACATCCAAAAACAATATTCAATGGGCTCAGGTCATGGAAGAGCTCAAAAAGGATTTTGAAAATCAAGTTAGACAGGTGGAGGAAAAACTGGGAAGATAAATGAGAGAGATGCAAGAAAAGCATGAAAAACGGCTCAATACCTTACTCAAGGAGACCCCCCCAAAAAAAAAAAACTGAAGAAAATAATACCTTGAAAAATAGGGTAACTTAATTGGCAAAAGAGGTTCAAAAAGCCAATGAGGAGAAAAATGCTTTCAAAAGGAGAATTAGCCAAATGAAAAAGGAGGTTCAAAAGTTCACTGAAGAAAATAGTTCTCTCAAAATTAGAATGGAACAGATGGAAGCTAATGACTGTCTAAGAAACCAAGAAATCACCAAACAAATCCAAAAGAATGAAAAAAATGGAAGACAATGTGAAATATCTCATTGGAAAAACAACTGACCTGGAAAATAGATCCCGGAGAGACAATTTAAAAATTATGGGACTACCTGAAAGCCATGATCTACAAAAAACCCTAGACATCAACTTCCATGAAATTATCAAGGAAAACTGCCCTGATATTCTAGAACCAGAGGGCAAAATGAGTATTCAAGGAATCCACTGATCACTGCCTGAAAGAGACCCAAAAGGAAAAACTCCTAGGAATATCGTGGCCAATTCAAGAATTCCCAGGCCAGGAGAAAATATTGCAAGCAGCTAAAAAGAAACAATTCCAGTATTGTGGAAATAAAATCAGGATGACAGAAGATCTAGCAGCTTCTACATTAAGGGATCAAAGGGGAATAGGATATTCCAGAAGTCAAAGGAACTAGGACTCAAACCAAGAATCACCTACCCAGCAAAACTCAGTATAATACTTCAGGGGAAAAAATGTTTTTTTAATGAGAGAACTTTCAAGCATTTTTGATGAAAAGACCAGAGCTGTAAAGAAAACCTGACTTTCAAACACAAGAATGAGAACAAGCATGAAAAAGTAAGCAGCAAAGAGATGTCATAGGGGAATTACAAAAGTTGAACTGTTTACATTCCTACCTGGAAAGACAATATTTGGAACTCTTGAAACTTTTCAGTATCTGGGTAGTTGGTGGGATTACACACACACACACACACACACGTACACATGTGAGCACACACACATACACACATACACGCACGCACAGAAACAGAGAGCACAGAATGAATTGAATAGGATGGGATCATATCTTAAAAAAAATTAAGGTAAATGTATAAAAGAAATGTATTGGGAGGAGAGAGGGTGAAATGCAATGGGGAAAATTATCTCTCATAGAAGAGACAAGCAGGAGACTTTTTAGTGGAGGGGAAAAGTGAAGAGCTGAGGAAAAAAAAAACATGAAGATTACTCTCTTCATATTCAACTAAAGGAAGGAATAAAATGTACACTCTTTTTGGTATGATAACCTATTTTACAATACAGGAAAATGGGGGAGAAGTAGATAAGCAGGGTGGGGGGGATGGTGGAAGGGAGGACAATGGGAGGAGGGAGCAATTTGAAGTCAACACTCGAGGAGGGACAGGATTAAAAGAGAGAATATAAACAATGGGGGGCAGGATAGGATGGAGGGAAATAGAGTTAGTCTTACACAATACGACTATTATCAAAGTCATTTGCAAAACTACACAAATATTGCCTATACTGAATTGCCTGCCTTCCCAAAGGAAATGGGTGGGGAGGGAGGGATGGGGAGAATTTGGAACTCAAAGTTTTAGGAACAACTGTTTATTATTGTTCTTGCTACTAGGAAATAAGAAATAGAGGTAATGGGGCATAGAAAGTTATCTGGGCCTACAGGACTAAGGAGAAGATGGAGACAAGAGAAGGGAGGGATGATAGAAGAGAGGGCAGATTGGTGACAGGGGAAATTAGAATGCTCAGTGTATTGGGGTGGGGGAGGGGACAAATGGGGAGAAAATTTGGAACCCAAAGTTTTGTGAAAATGAATGTAAAAAGTTAAATAAATAAATTTATAAGAAAAAAAATTTCAAAGTTTGATGAAGAAAGAACAATTACATACATCACAGAACTGGCAGATGCCTTATCATACTGAAACTCAGAAAAGGTGATTCATTGAGATATTAAGCCAGAGAACTTACTACTTGAATCAGACAGACAGTTGAAGTTTGCAGATTTTTGGCTGGTCAGTTCATACCCCATCTACTAGGATGAAAACTCTTTGCCACACATTTAACTATTTACCTCCTGAGATGATCGAAGGTAGGATGCATGATAAAAAGTGGATCTTTGGAATCTTGGAGTTCTGTGCTATGAATTTTTAGATGGAAAACCTCCTTTTGAGGCAGAAACTTATCAGGAAACTTACAGAAACATTTCAAAGTTTGAATATAAATTCCCTCCCTTTGTAACAGAAGGGTCTAGAGATCTCATTTTAAGACTTTTGAAGCATAATCCTTACGAAAGGTAGATACTAAAAGAGCTCCTTGAATATCCTTGGATCATAGCAAATCCTTCAAAATCACCAAGCAGCCAAAAAACAAAGAGTCAAACAGTGCAAAATCTTAGCATTCTTGCCTTGTAGGACGCTCTAGCCAAGATTACTGTTACCTAATGTTACCTTATGTCTGGGCTGTTGAAGGGGGGGAAAATAACTTGAATTGTCAGTACTTTAACTTATACTAGCTCTAATCTTCAATACTGTGAGGTAAGTGAGAAAATGCAACTATACGTAAAACATCATTCTGAAGTAAGACAGTTGAAGGAATAACGGCAAGCACAAAGTTGCTTATTGACTCAGTTCTCTGAGGTAGGTTTAAACAGAAGAACTGCCAAAAAGCCTGTGTTAAGATGCCCTAGACACAGAATATTGCAAAACCTGAGAAAGTGGGACTAAATGAGGACACCAGTTTTCTTTTATCTTGGTATCTTCTTAAGGATAGTACATTAACTTCCCAGTAACTCTGTGTTGTTGCTTTTTATTTATTTATTTATTCATTCATCCATCCATCCATTCATTTATTTATTTATTTATTTGTTCATTCATTCATCCATCCATTTATTTATTTATTTATTTATTCATTCATTCATTTATTCATTCATTCATTTATTTATTCATTCATTTATTTATTTATTCATTCATTTATTCATTTATTTATTTATTTATTTATTTAGCTTTTTACATTCATTTTCACAAATTTTTGGGTTCCAAACTTTCTCCCCTTTTCTCACCTCCCCCCACCCCAATACCCCAAGCAATCTAATTCTCCCTATCTACAATCTGTCCTCTCTTCTGTAATCCCTCCCTTCCCTTGTCTCTATCTTCTCTTTTCTCCTGTAGGGCCAGATGACTTTCTATTCCTCATTAACTGTATGTCTTCTTTCCTAGTTGCAACAACAATACTAAACAATTGTTCCTAAAACTTTGAGTTCCAAATTCTCCCCATCCCTCCCTCCCCACCCATTCCCTTTGGGAGGGCAGGCAATTCATTATAGGCCATATCTGTGTAGCTTTGCAAATGACCTTCCTGATAGTCGTGTTGTGTAAGACTAACTGAATTGCCATTCCTCCTAACCTGCCCCTCATTGTTTCTCTTCTGTCCTTTGATCCTGTCCCTCCCCAAGTGTTGACTTTCAATTACTCCCTCCTCCCTTTGCCCTCCCTTCCATCATCCCCCCCCCAATATCTCCTTCTCCCCCGCTTTCTTATACTGTAAGATAGGTTTTCATACCAAAATGAGTGTGCATTTCACTCCTTCGTTTAGTCAAATGTGATGAGGGTAAACTTTTGTTTGTTTGTTTGTTTGTTTGTTTTTTCCTCAGCTCTCCTCTTTTTCCCTCCACTAAAAACATCTCCTACTTGCCTCATAAATGACATATAGTTACCCCCTTCCATTTCCCCCTCTTTCCTCTCACTACATTTCTCTCTCACCATTTACCTTAATTTCTTTTAAGGTATGGTCCCATCCTATTCAGTTCAATCTGTGCTCTCTGTCTCTGCATGTGAATGCATGTGTGTATGTGTGTGCATGCGTGTACATGTGTATGTGTGGTCCCACCAACCACCCAGAAACTGAAAAGTTTTAAGAATTAGAAATATTGTCCTTCCCTGTATGAATGCAAACAGTTCATTTCTGGTAAGTCCCTTAATACTTCTCCTTGCTGTTTACTTTTGCATGCTTCCTCTCATTCTTGTGTTTGAAAGTCAAATTTTCTTTTCAGCTCTGGTCTTTTCATTAAGAATGATTGAAAGTCCTCTGTTTCATTGAAAGACCATATTTTCCCTTGAAGTATTATACTCAGTTTAGCTGGGTAGGTGATTCTTGGTTTGAGTCCCAGTTCCTTTGCCTTCTGGAATATCCTATTCCACGCCCTTCGATCCCTTAATGTAGAAGCTGCTAGATCTTGGGTTATCCTGATTTTATTTCCACAGTACTGGAATTGTTTCTTTCTAGCTGCTTGCAAGATTTTTTCCTTGAGCTGGGAGTTCTGGAATTTGGCCACAATGTTCCTAGGAGTTTCTCTTTTTGGATCTCTTTCAGGTGGTGATCGATGGATTCTTTCAATACTTATTTTGCCCTCTGGTCCTAGAATGTCAGGGCAGTTTTCCTTGATAATTTCATGCAAGACGATGTCTAGGCTCTTTTTTTGATCATGGCTTTCAGGTAGTCCCATAATTTTTAAGTTGTCTCTCCTTGATCTATTTTCCAGGTCAGTTGTTTTTCCCATGAGATATTTCACATTCTCTTCCATTTTATCGTTCTTTTGGTTTTGTTTGGTGATTTCTTAGTTTCTCATAAAGTCATTAGACTCCATCTGTTCCATTCTAATTTTGAGAGAACTATTAAATTCAGTGAGCTTTTGAGCCTCTTTTTCCATTTGGCTCATTCTGCTTTTGAATGCATTCTTCTCCTCATTGGCTTTTTGAACCTCTTTTGCCAATTGAGTGAGACTATTTTTCAAGGTGTCAATTTCCTCAGCATTTTTTTGTGTCTCCTTTACCAAGATATTGACCTTTTTTTCATACTCTTCTTGCATCTTTGTCATTTCTCTTCCCAGTCTTTCCTCCACCTGTCTAACTTGCTTTTCAAAATCCTTTTTAAGCTCTTCCAAGGCCTGAGCCCACCCAACACCCCCCTGGGGTGTCTGGGGTACTGAGGCCCCGCCCTCCACATCTTTCCCTGATGGGAAAAATACGTTCTCATCCTCCCCATCAGATCCGAAGGTTGGGATCATTTGCATTTGTTGGAAAAAACTCTCTAAAGTCTTATTTTTCTTCTTCTTTCTAGGCATTTTCCCAGCCAGTTACTTGACTTCTGAGATTCCTTTCCACCCCCGCCTGGATCCGCCCAGCTAGTGCTTGGCCTCTGAGATTCAAATGCGGTTTCCCGCGGCAAGCTTTAGTTCTGGCGCAGGGGTGGGGGCAGGGCCGCCTCCTAAGCTTGGGCCCTCAGGGGCTTTCTGCAGAGACTTTCAGGAACTGAGCGGGTGGGGGTGGGGTGGGGGGCCCCGCCTGCTGTGCTCAGCTCCCTTGAGGGTTTTATTCAGAGGCGTTCAGCAGTAGAGCAGGGTGGGGGCAGGGCCGTCTCCCCTGCTCGGCTCCCTCAGGTTGGAAAGACCTTCAGTATTGAAGATCTTACCTGCTGCTGGGGGATTCCTGAGTCCCGGGCCGCTGCCGCCTCAGCCGCCCGCCCACGCCTCTGCCTCCGTCGCTTCCTGCCCCCGTCTTCTCCGCCGCTGCTTCCTCCCGAGGGGGCCCGAGTCACGGAGAAGCTCCGCTC
Source organism: Bettongia penicillata ogilbyi (assembly GCA_023548195.1). Lineage (NCBI taxonomy): Eukaryota > Metazoa > Chordata > Mammalia > Diprotodontia > Potoroidae > Bettongia > Bettongia penicillata. The sequence continues at coordinate 1,160,007 of JAJHZJ010000112.1, read as the reverse complement.
CCCTCCCCTATCGCAGCCTTCTTTCTTACTGACCTGTAGCTTCTGTGGGCGGAGGGACTTTCCCGGCTGCCGGAGCTTCCCCCGGAGCTTTCCTCTCTGAAGTCTGCTCGGGTCAGCTTCTCTGGGGCCGTGGCCAGGGGTGGTTGTGGGGTCCGCTTTCCGGAGTGTGATGGACCCCGGGGACGGCTCTCCAGGGTTCAGTGGAACGGAAATCTCTTCCCCTGTGTTTATGCACCCCCTGCAGAGATTCAGAATTTATGGGGATCTCCTTTTACCTCAATTCCATGGGTTGTGGGCTCGGAGCTTGTAAATGTGCATCCTTCTACTCCGCCATCTTCTGTGTTGTTGCTTTTTAACTTATTGAGCAGATGAGGCTTTTGTCATTTAATCTCAATCTGAACAAAACTGATAAATTCCTATGAACACTGATTTTTTTTTTCTATTCCTTTTGAATATTGAATACCAATTTACTAAATAAAGACTTATTTTAAAGTAAAAAAAAAAAAAATCTCCTGCACATCTTACTTTTCTAGATTATATTGAGGTATGACTGTGTTACAATGGAACACTAGTTGTTTTTCCTTAAGTTCTCCTCCCAGAATTTCCTCCCAGAAGTCTCCAAGCAGCATCTAACCACTTTTCTCAATGTCCCTGAAAGAGGGGAGAAAAAACGTGACCGACTCAGAGCAAGGGCATCCCCTTATATGACAGTCCACAGTCCCACTGATTGACCAGAAGTCAGCGGAGCTATAGATGCTTCTGTTAGTGTCTGGACTCTCCAGGGGTCTCACTGCTAGGGTGAAGTAGGAGCAGAAATGTCTGGGGAAAACAGCAAAGAAAAGGGGGTTTATCTCTTATCCCAGTGGATAGGAGAAGATCATAGGAGTGCAGTTAATATTTGAATTCCTGGATTTCAGCACGAAAATGTTGAAGAGAGAGATAGGAGTACTGGTTTAAAATATCATGGAATTCACTTACACGTTTTCTGTAGTTGTTGGAAACTTTGTTGACACAGAAGCAGTGGATGTGAGATTTATCAAGGAGCTAAACAAAGGCAATGCTATAGGAAAAGGGTCAGACATAGAGGGTGATTACAGGGTTTCTTTGGAGATCTAGAATAAATTTTGCAAGATAAAGAAGTCTGGCAAAATAAAGATAAAGGCACAGGGTGTGGACTATGAATATCACAAAATAAGAAAATCCCATTCCCTGGGATGAGGGGGGAGACAAGGAATTTTATGGTCCAAGACAAGGGGAAGTTGTGGTAAGGGAAGACTTTAGGGCACCAAAGGCTTCACAAAGTCAGTTATTTTAACTCTTAGGGCATTGTTTCTATCCACATCAGTTGTATTAGATAAACAGTAAGCAAGGTAATTTGAACTCTCAAAGTCAAGGATTCTGGTAAATTATGCTCCAAATTCTATTCCCCAGATACTACTATCTGTGTGTGTGTGTGTGTGTGTATGTGTGTTTGTATACATACTGAAACATATGCATATGTGTCATATACATACCTATACACACGGCTATTTATACAGAGGATTTCATATTTTTTATGTTTATTTATGAATTTTCATGAAATTACTTAAAGGCTAAACAGTACCCTGACCTATAAAGAAACATGTAATGGAAAAATGCAGAAGCACAAATTATATGTTTTATGAATAGTTAAAAACAAATTTTTGTGAAAGTAAAGGTGAAGAACTGAAAATAAATAAATTATATACTAATAAAAATAAAAAAAATAAAATAGCAAAAAGAAAGATACTATTTTTTTTGCCACATAAAATACAGAATAAAATATATGAATTATTGAAACCAAAGAAATTCTGGTGCACTTAAGTAGTAAAAAAACACATACATACACACAGACACCCCGTCTCCCAAATACTGATGTTTTGCTGTATTCATTTGAACCTCTGTGATTCTCATATTCCTCCCATTCTGTAAGCATTATTTGTGTAATTTTTCTTACAATACTCTTGTTTTCAACTAGTTTTCCAGGAGGTAAATGAGCTTGTTCTTCCTCTATTCCTTACCCTTAGAGATATTGAATGTCAATAGAAACAGTTTCTTTTAGAAACAGCAACCCTGAAGATCTTGCCCCTACCAGCATAATTTATCTATTTATTTTCTTTTCTATTAAAGGAGTCTTCACCCTGACTACATTTTAAAGAGCACGATTTACTGAATGGGCATTACCTCATTTTAAGTGAGTACTAGAAAATGGCTTTGCCTAAGAGGCCAAGGTCTCCCATTGCATCCAGGACCTTTTCCAGTCATTGTGATGAATATCTGGTCACTGATTCCAGATGGCTCAGGAGGAGAAAGTGAAGCATATGATCTTGCACAGTTCTCCCTCACTAAAAACAAAGTGAAGTGCAAGTCTTGCCATCATTTCTCTGATGTCATGGTCCTCTTCAAAAGAAAGGATAAACACAACCTGTGAGTAGACTGAGCTTCCTTCCCCTCCATCTCCTCTCCCTCTCCCCTCCCCTCCCCTCTTCTTCTCGTTGAAAAGAACAGAAGTGAATAGTAAATTTGCCTTTCAAATACAAGAATCAAGAGAAACAAGAAGACGTAAACAGGAAAGAGAAGTTTTAAGGAACTCATTACATTTGAACTGCTTAGATTCCTACATGGAAAGATGTTATTTGAAACTTATAAGCCCTTTTTCAGTATTAGGGTAGTATATGTAAATGTAAATATGTGTATGTGTGTATGTATGTGTATATATGTATATACGTGTGTGTGTATACGCACACACACACACACACACATAGACAGAGGACACAGGGGCACAAGGAGTTTTGAATATGAAGGGAGAATATCTACAAAAAAAAATTTATTGTCGAATGGAATGTGTTAGGAGTAAGAGAGAGGCAGAAGTAGAATGGAGCAAATCATCTCACATACAAGAGAGAAGAGGAAGCTTCTATAACGGAGAGAAAGAAGGGGGAGATGGAAGGAAAATAATTTTTACTCTCATGGGATTTGGCTTGAGGAAGGAATAACATGCACTCAATTGGATATGGAAATCTATTTTATCCTGCAGGAAGGCAAGGACAATAGGGATAGGAGAGGAAAGTTAATAAGAGGGACAGAAAACTGGACAAAGGGATAATCAGAAGCAAACTCTATTGTCTGAGGAGAGGTCAAGGGAGTGAATGGAATAAATGAAAGGCAGAATAGGACAGGGGGAAATGTGGTTAGTCTTTACAACCTAAATATTATGGAAGTGCTTTACATTATTACACATATATTAGCTATATTGAATTGTTTGTTTTCTCAATAAGGGTGGTAGGGAGAGAGAGAATGTGGAATTCGAAGCTTCAAGAATTAATGTTAAAAGTTGTTTTAGCATAGGACTGGAAATTAATCTTTATGGGCAATGGCATATAAAAATCTATTTTGCCCTTCAGGAAAATACAAGGGAAAAGGTATGGACAAAAGGTGGGTAATAGAAGAGAGGACAGACTGGAGAAAGGAGTAGATAGGGTGCATATTGTCTTGGGGTGGGAGTGGGACAAGATGTGGAGAAAACTTCGAATTCAAATTTTTGTGAAAGTAAAGGTGAAGAACTGAAAATAAATAAATTATATATTTATAAAAATAAAAAATAAAATAGCAAAAAGAAAGATACTATTTTTTTTTTTTTTTGCCATTGATTACCCAGATGAAATTTATCTCATTACTAATTGCTGGATCTGAAGTTGCTGCTTCTAAAATTACCATCTTACTGTGCTTTATATCACTCAGTGCTGGAGGAATCTTGAATAACTTATGTACAAAACATTTTTACATATGATATTTTTGACGCTTTATTTTTCTCAGGTAGGGAGCACCAGGACCACCCCATCTGACTGTGAGTGCTCTCTTGTCTGCAGTCCATGGGCTGGCATTGTGCTGATTTTAATTCCTTTTTTGAATGAGATTTCTGTGAGGTTTGTGTTAAGTTTGTATTGTTCTACTTCCGTGTTTAAATGTACTGCTCTTTGGTGTGGTCTGTTTGGGAGCCAATCTGGAGAAAGAGCAAACAATAGGGCAAGGGTTTTGATGCTGAAAATTAACAAAATGTCTTTTGAAATAAAGAAACCAGCCCTCCATTAAAAAAAAAAAAAAGATACTGGAGTGCTTTGCCATTTCCTTTTCCAAATCATTTAAAAGATGAGAAAACTGAAGCAAACAGGGTTTAATGACTTACCTAGGGTCACACAGATACTAAGTTTTGAGACCGGATTGGAACTCAGATGTCATTGACTCCAGTTATGACCCTTTATCCACCATATTGTATAATTGCCATAAAATAATTTTACTCTTATATTTTTTCTAATATCACTTAAATTTCTCCCTCTGTTTTGCACTCTCTGTTCTGAACTCTCTGTTCTCAGAGAGCCACATGACAAAACAAAGAATATTTTTAAAGAAATATATCTAAACCTATATTTAAATACATAATACTATCAGCAAAATACACCAGTAAATTAAAAAGAATCTGGAAATATGTGAGATATTCCAGAGGGAAACTATGGTCTATCTCTACAAAGCACTGGAAAAATCATGCATTTTTTGTGACTTGCTTACTCTTTATAATTTTCCAAAATATTATTTTAATATTTTTGTATGTTTCTTGTTTTACTTATTTTATGGAGTCATTTTGCATGTGTGTTGCATGTACATACTTATTTCACTTTGCATCAGTTCATGAAAGATTTTCTACAACTTCTGTCATTCTCTGATCATTGTATTCCTTCTCCAGTCCACTCTATTCTCTATTCAACTCTTAAACTGATCTTCGTGAAGCACAAATCTGACCATGTCACCTCTCTTCTCCACCTTAATAAATGGCTTCCAATTTCCTCTAGAACTGAATGTAAAATCTTTTTACTTTTTAGTTCCTCATGACTTGCCCCTTGCCTCCAGACATTTCCTATCTTCTTCTACCTTACTTAGCAACATATCCTTTGTCATATGGAGACACTGCCTTTGTTTCTATTCCTGGTATATTAAGAAACTGAATCTCCCAACTCAGTGCATATTAATTGGCCTTACGTCTGGATTTCTTTCCCTCTTCATCACTTTCTTCATTTCATTAAAGGCACTGTTAAAATCATTCCTTTACCAGAAGATTCCCTGGTAACCATTGCCTTCCCTCATATTCAGTCTTATTACTACATAGCCATCTACATGTCCCCTCCATTAGACTGAGATTCTTGAGGGCAGATAAAGAATTTATTTTTTTGTATTCTCAACACATACAACAGTGCTAGACACAAAGTAGAGATTTAATAAATGCTTGTTGACTTCACTTGGCATTCCTTACATCAGAAGAATATTCCACAAGATAAATTTACCACAATTTGTCCACCTGTTCCCTAATGATCTAAGAGATAATCAATATAATGCAGCCCCTTAGAGTCTAGTTATTTCACACGCACGCACACATACACGCACCCTCTTACATCCGCCTTTCAGCATGAGGAAATGTGTTTTCTGACTTTTATTCCCTTCCTCTTAAAAAACATCTCTCATCTTTTCTTATTTCCATATTCAGTTTTATATATGTAGTCAACCCCTCTTTATCTAGTTAGAATAAAACAATTTCAAAAAAGAAAAAAACTAAACCCAGCATGTTCTAACTGTATTTTGTTCCTTTTCATAATATTTGTTCATTACCTCCCTCCTTTTCTTTTCTTTTCTATTCTTTTTTTTCCTTTATTTTCTCAAACCCTTGGAGAATAATCAGTTTCATCACAGAAAACTCTGACGGTTTTATATAGTAAGCATTCTCAATATTCTTTGAAAACATGAAAGTTTGAAAGGGACACTTGTTTCTTTTCCTCCTATTATAATGTTAGAATTTTATCACAATAATGTCTTACAGTTACTCATACTTTATTTTTCTCTTTTTAGATTTCTCTGGACCTTAATGTTTGAATTTCATATTTCTTGTTCAGGTTTGGTCTTTTCATCAGAAATGTTTGCAAATCCTTTGTTCACTAAAAAGTGATTTTTCTCCCCACAGGATTGTACTTATCTTTGCAGTGTAGTTATTTTTGGTAGTGAGCAAGTAGGTTTAACTTGTTTGTTTGATTTTCCTTGTTGAATATGATATTATGAGATCATGTCTCATTTTTATTTTTTTATTGTTTTCCTTTTCAGTTCATTTTCTTTTACATTTTTTTATCTCATTTATTTCTTTTAAATGTTCTACAATTGCTGCCACAAAACTTAGATTTTTACCCCCCCCCCACATCTACCCCACTCCATCTCCCTCGCTCCCCAGAACAGCATACAATTCTATATAGGATCTACATATACTTTCCTATTGAATACGTTTTCACTATTGTCATGTTATGTAGATGAACTAAAATTAATGGAATAAATCATATAACAAATCAAAACATAATACACCCACACACAGTTATATATGAGCTGCTACATTCTGTGAATGAATTCCATACTTCATTCTCTGAGTGTGGAAGGCATTTTACCTTAGAAAACCACTGGGAATTTTTTTTTTTTTTTAAGTTCTTGTGTTATTACGAAGTTCCAAGTCCAGAAAAAAAACTCTCACGGACTGTGGTTGCTGCTGTGCACTAAGTTCTTCTGGTTCTGCTCCTTTCACTCAGCATCAGATCATATAAGTCCTTCCAGGCCTCTCTAAGGTCTTCTTGTTCATCATTTTTTATGGTGCGATAGTATGTCATTACATTCATATACCATAATTTTTTCAATTGATGGGCATCCCTTTGACTTGCAGTTTTTGGCAACCACAAAGAGAGTTGCTGTAAATATATTTGTACATGTGGAACCCTTTCCCATTTTTATGATCTCCTGAGGATACAGTACTAGAAGCGATATTACTGGGTCAAAGGGTATGCATATTTTTGTATCCCTTTGGGCATAGTTCCAAGCCACTCTCCAGAATGGTTAGATGAGCTCACAGCTCAACCAATAGTGAATTAGTGTTCCAACTCTCCCACATCCTCTCCAACATTTATCATTTTCTTGTTCTGTCATGTTTGCCAGTCTTATAGGTGTGATGTGGTACCTCAGAGTTGTTTTGATTTCCAACTTTCTAATCAAAAGTGATTTAGAGCATTTTTCATGTGATTATAGATATCTTTAATGTCTTCCTCTGAAAACTGCCTATTCATAACCTTTGACCATTTATCAATTGGGGAATGACTTGTATAGTTATACATGAGTCTGATCTCTACATATTCTAGAAATGAGGCATTTATCCCCGAGATAAGCTGTAAAATTGTTTCCCAATTTACTCCATCCCTCTGAATTGTGGTTGCATTGGGTTTTGTTGTGTAAAAACTTTTCAGTTTAATGTAATCAAAATTATCCATCTTGCATTTCATAATGCTTTCTATCTCTTCTTTAGTAAAGAATTCTTCCCTTCTCCATAAATCTGATAAATACACTATTCTTTGCTCCTCCACTTGGTCCATGGTATCAATCTTTATACCTAGACTGCGTATCCATTTGGACTTTATTCTTGTGTGTGGCATCAGGCATGGGTCTATGCCTAGTTTCTGTAACACTGTTATCCATTTTTCCCAGCATTTTTTGTCGAACAGTGAGTTCTTATACCAGAAGCTGAGGTCCTTGGATTTATCAAACAGGAGGTTGCTCTATTCCTTGCCTACTGTGTCTTGAGTGCCAAGACTATTCCACTTGTCTACCCTTCTGTTTCTTAGCCAATACTAAGTGCTTTTGATAATTGCTGCTTTATAGTATAATTTGAGATCTGGTAGCACTAGGCCACCCTCCCTAGCATTTCTTTTCATTAGTCCTTTTGATATTCTGGACCTTTTGTTCTTCCAGATGAATTTTGATATCATTTTATCCACCACTAGAAAATTATTATCTGATAGTTTAATTGGTATGCCACTAAGTAAATTAATTGAGGTAGAATTGTCATTTTTATCATATTAACTCAGCCTACCCATGAGCAACTTAATCTGACTTTACTTGTAGAAAAAGTGTCATGCAATTTTGTTCATACAGTCCCTGGGTTTTTTCCAGCAGGTAAACTCCCAAGTATTCTATAGTGTCTACTTTAGCTATAAATGGGATTTCTCCTTCTATCTCTTGCTGTTGGACTTTGTTGCTAATATGTTGGAATGCAGAAAATTTGTGCTGGTTTATTTTGTAACCTGCAGCTTTGCCAAAGTCGTTTATTATTTCAAGTAATTTTTTACTTGAGTCTCTGGAATTCTCTAAGTATATCATCATATTATCTGAAAGAGTGATAACTTACTTCCTTCTTTTCCTATTCTTATTCCTTAAATTTCTTTATCTTGTCTAATTGCTACAGCTAACATTTCTAGTACCATATTGAATAATAGTGGTGATAATGGATATCCTTGTTTCACCCCTGATGTTATTGAAAATGCATCTAGCTTATCACCATTTCAAATAACGCTTGCCGAAACTTTTAGGTAGATACTGCTTATTATTTTATGGAAAGTTCCCTTTATTCCTATGTTCTCCAGTGTTTTTAATAGGAATTGGTGTTGTACTTTGTTGAAAGCTTTTTCTGCATCTATTGAGAACGTCTCATTTTTAGTGGTAGCTGCCAAGTGTTGTGAGAGATCCTGATGATAGTTCCATAATACATGAACTGTTTCTTTCTATTTACAGTATTTTTCTTTAACATGAGAGCTCTGGTTTTTAGCTGTGGCATTCCTGTGACATTTTCTTGCATAGTTTAACTCAGAAAGTGACTGGCAGATTCTTTCCCTTTTGATTTGGGTTCTAATAATGTTGGTCAGTTGTTTCATGATGTTTCAAAAATATATTGTTCATGATCGTTAGATAAATGAATAGATAATATATAGACACAGTTTTCACGGGGTCCAACGATGCTTAATAGACTTTTCCTTGACCTTTATATTTGAAGTTGTTTTGGTATTGAAAGAATATGACACAGTTTTTTCCAGTCTTTGGAATTAATTTTATTTTTTGTTGCTGAATAGCATGAATTATTCATTTCTGTTTTATCTAATTTGCAAACTTCATTTTTTCTAAGGATTCATACAATCTTTGTGAAAAATTTATTTTCCCCCTTGAGTCATTGCTTTTCGTTCTTGCAGCACAATTCTCTTATTTTGAAAGAATCTGTTTCTTTTTCAGGCAGCAATCTGGGCCCTAATCTTATATTAATTTTTGATTAGCTCATTTTATTTCATAATGGGTCAGGAACTATTCTAGGTTGAGATGAGAGAAAAAGATAAACAGTACCTGTACCCAAAATAGTTAAATTTTATTGTTGGGGAAAGCATATGTACCCAGAAAAATAAATGTAAAAGTGTGCACAAAGTACCCACAAAGCATTGTCATGGGAAAATGCACTAACAACAGAGGAATAAGAAAAGGCCTTAATTAGAAATTTCTATAATAAATATGTGAGATGAAATTTGGGGGAAAAAAACATATATTATAAGAGTTGCAGATGAAAATTGGATCTATTCTAGACATTAGAAGCATCCTGTGCAAAGATATAATGATAAGAGTTGGAGTATTATGTATGAAGAATGGAAACTAGACATTTTAGTCTAAAATGTATAGTGCATGAAGGGGAGTAATGTACAATAATCCAATAGTCAGATTGAAACCAGATTGAAAAGAATTTATATGTCAAATATTCCTTGTCAAATCTCCTCAAGGAAATTCAATCCAATTACCAAAACACTAAGCAAAAACTCTGCAATAATTCAGTATTTTCATTGTGTACTCTGCATATGTTGTCTGCTCTTTGAGATCTTAGTCCCATTGGTTCAAATACTTTTTCTTTGTGTTGTTTGACCAGAAGCAGGACTGATCGGAAACCTTGGTGTTGCTCAATCATTGCAACTCTTTGTGAAACTATAGACCACATTGTCAATGGGTTTTCTTGGTAAAGATGCTGAAATGGTTTATGATTTCCTTATGAAATACACTAAGGCAAACAGAGCTTAAGTGATTTGCCCCCGGGTACACAACTAGTAAGTATGTAATGTCACATCTAAACTCAGGCCTTCCTGATTCCAGGCTCAGGACTCCATCCACTTAGCCACCTAGCTGCCTCTATTCAGAAAAAAAAGAATAAAGTAATAGATCTAAATATTAAGGAAAAATACATAGTGTTGTATTACCCAAACTTTAGGATGTGTCCTGTAATAGTTCCTGATGTAAGAATATTTACAAGTGAGGGTTTACTTTCTGGTACACGTGTATAGGACTCACTGCTGCCTGATTCTTTACCACATAAATAGTTGATTAATGGAGCAAATTGTAATGTAACTTTTTTTTCTATTGAGTAAGAAGGAACCCATTAAGAAATGCTAATATTAATTCTGGTCCAATGAATAATTGTACTGTCTTAGATTTGTAGAGAAAGAATTATGAAATAGATATGAGTTTAAAGCCAAAGAAAATCTTTAAAAAAATCTCTCAAAAATTTAAATACACACATATTGTATACATACATGTTTGTATGAGAGAGAGAGAGAGAGAGAGAGAGAGAGAGAGAGAGAGAGAGAGAGAGAGAGAGAGAGAGAGAGTGTGTGAGGGAGGGAGAGTGTGTGTGTGTGTGTGTGTGTGTTGTGTGTGTGTGTGTGTGTGTGTGTGAAAGACAGCAAGAGTGCTATCTTTTCTAGTGATACCACTCAGTCTTGATTCAGTCTTCAGATCTGATGACTAACCACCTTTTCTTCCACAACACAGTCTTATCATTTGTTTTCCTAAAATGTATTCTTGCACAAAACTGTCTGGTTCCATATTATCAGAATCTATAACTTTCATTCAGAAAACTCTTTCATATTCTAAAAATTTGTTAGGGTTTCTCATACAATGACTTTGAATGATTCAAATAGATGTATACATCCTGTCAACACTTGATTTTGACTGATAGATTCAAGAACTTAAAACAAGTGTTCTTATGTGAGGGAGGTAATGCTAAAAGAGGTGAAGTAATCAATGAAATCCCTTTCCATACACACATTATCATTTTTGATCTTTACAATAACACATTATGGCAAGTGATCATGTTATTTCCAATAAATAGATGAGGAAAATACAAATGATAATTTGGGTTATGCATAGTCACATAGGTAGAAAACTTATGTCTCCTGACTTTTAAGTCCAATGTTTTGTCTCCAATGTCTTTCTCCTTCTTTTTAGCAACAAAGCAACATTTGTTTGATAGTGTGGAAATAAAAGCTAACTACTACAACAACCATTTCCACCAATAGTTGAAGGCATCATAAAACATTGCTGTGTACATCGTCGAGTTTAACCAGACCTGCACAATATACAGTTCATGTGGGGCCTACCAAAGTATTTCCAATGGAAAGTGAAAAATGTAGAATTGCCACTGAACACTCTCCTGTTTCTTTGTAACCTGGGGCAACCAACCACTGTCGGTCTGTCTCTAGTTTAACCTATATGTCATCCAAAAAATATACAATTTGTGAAGATCTGATTTAAACTGGTTATTTTGTGAATTACTGCTATTAGCAGAGAGAGGGGCAGAGGCATGGCATGGCTATTTGTTAAAAAGAAAGAACACAAACCAAAACTTTTGTAAAATTGTTATTAAAATTGCTTGTGTTCCCAAATTCACTTCAAGTTGAAAATATGCATGAGAAGCTAGGTAACTTTTAGCAATTTTGCTTCTTTTTTTTGTTTGTTTCAATTGTTTTTCAATATGGAAAGGGAACACATTAGCTAAAAATATCTCTCCTAGTAATTATTTTTTAAAGTGGAATCTGTATTGTTAAAATTTTATCAGTTACTTTCTTAAGTCTAAACAGTATTGCCAAGTTTAAACAGAAATGAGGGTCACAAAATCATACATAAGGATACTTGTTGGGAGCATATTGGTTTTCATTTAATTGTATTTATTTTTTTATTTCCAAATTATTTCCCTCTTTCATCCATCGCCCCCACCTGTTGAGAAGGAGGAAAATTTGTCTTGCTACATAGTACTGGCCTGGAAAAATGATCCACATTGATTTGTTTTAAGTGGATGGGGAGTGTAGGTGGCTCTCACAAACAGCATTTGGTTTGGTAGAAATTATAGGTTGTTGTGGAGGAGGTATGTTGAGATGGCTAGGCAAAAATTTTGACTCCACTCCCCCACTGTCATCATTGTACAATAATGGAAGCAACAGGAAAATTAAATTTAAAAAATTATGAATTAGCAGAATTTGAAGAAGTATTTCACTTATTTGTCACTTATCTGTTTGTAATACTTTCTATTTTTAAACGTTTGAATAATTAATATCCACAGTTAATCATGATAGTTAATATATCATGTATTGGCAAAGTATATTGGGGTAAAACAGAATATCTAGACAAAATGAATGGCTAAAATGAGAAAATAAAGAAATTTTTGAATAAAAATATGAACTGGTCTCATGATGAGGTCTTCGAATAAGTTTACATAATCATGGTTGTTCAGTACTATTTTCATTAAACAAACAAAAACCCTAAAAATCAGTTTAAGAGGTTTAGGTACAGTATATATATTCCAAATGTTTCACTTTCCAAAATTGTTTGCCTTGATAATTTCATGGAAGATAATGTCTAGCCTCTTTTTATGGTCATGGCTTTCAGGTAGTCCCATAATTTTTAAATTGTCTCTCCTGGTTCTATTTTCCAGGTCACTTGTTTTTCCAATGAGATATTTCACATTATCTTCCATTCTTTCATTTTTTTGGTTTTGTTTTGTGATTTTTTGGTTTCCCATAAAATCATTAGCCTCCATCTGTTCCATTCTAATTTTGAGAGAACTATTTCCTACAGTGAGCTTTTGAATCTCCTTTTCCATTTGGCTAATTCTGCTTTTGAAAGCATTTTTCTCCTCATTGGCTTTTTGAACCTCTTTTGCCAATTGAGTGAGCCTATTTTTCAAGGTGTTATTTTCTTCAGCATTTTTCTGGGTCTCCTTTGCCAAGGTATTAACCTGTTTTTCATGCTTTTCTTGCATCTCTCTCATTTCTCTTCCCAGGTTTCCTCCACCTGTCTAACTTGATTTTTCAAAATCCTTTTTGAGCTCTTCCATGGCCTGAGCCCATTGAATATTTATTTCATATGTTTGGGATTCAGAAGCCTTGACTTCTATGTCTTTCCCTGATGGTAAGCATTGTTCTTCCTCATCATAAGGGAAAGGAGGAAATATCTGTTCACCAAGAAAGTAACCTTCTATGATCTTAGGTTTTTTTCCCTTTTCTGGGAATTTTCCAAGCCAGTCACTTGACTTCTGAGATTCCTCTCCACCCCTGCCTTGCCTCCAGATCAGCCCAGCTAGTGCTTGGGAGTGTAAGATTGAAATGCTGCTTCCCAGCCTCAGGGCTTTCAGAGGAGGCAGGGATGCTATTCAATGTAAGATTAAATTCAGGTGCTCAGGTGGGGGCAGGGCCACCTCTTAGGGCTCAGTTCCCTCAGGAGGTTTACGTGGATACCTTCAACAATGGACTGGAGCTCCTATCTGCTTTGGGAGCCCCTGTCAGCTGCTGCCTCCTGAGGGGGCCCTAGTTATGGAGACACCCGGCTCCCCTCTCAGCCAGCCAAAGAGGCCCTCTCACTGAACTTTGTGCCTGTAGGTGGAGGGAACTGTGCAGCTGCTGGAGATTCTATCCCTGAAGCCAGGTCGGATCCACTCCTCCAAGGGCCATGTTGCTAGGGCAGGGCTGGGCTCTGCTCTGGTCTGGTGCGCGACGGACCCCCGGTGTCGATTTTTCTGGTCTCTCTGGAACAGAAATCTCCTCCACACCATTGTTCTGTGGCTTCCTATGCTCCAGAACTTGTCAGGAGTTCCTCCTTACAGGTATTTTATAGGCTATGGGTTTGGGAGGTAGCATATGTGTGTCTTTCTACTCCACCATCTTGACTCCTCCCGCCTCCAAAATTGTTAACAACAAGCAAAAGCTGCTTTTTACTGTGAAAAGTAGATTATTTTCATTATTATTGTTGTTGTTCTTGTTATTTTCTTTGCTTTCAGTGTTCTAAAATCACTTCCATATACCTTAGATTTTACCCCTCCCCTCCTTCTTCCCTACCTTCCAACTCCCTCCCTGATATGGTATATAGTTTTATATAGCTTCTACCCATATGTCCTATGAAATACATTTTCACTTTAGTCATGTTACATAGAATTATTAAAATGAATGGGAGGAACCATAAAACAAACCAATACACAATGCAATAGGAAACGATTCCGTCATGCTGCAGTTGAATTCCATAGTCCTTTACTTGGATGTGGGAGGCATTTTGCCTCATGAGTCTATTGGGAATTATTTAAGTCCTTGCATTGCAATAAAGTACTATGTCTACCAGAAAAATTCCTCACAATCTGTGGCAGTTGCTGTGTACAAAGTTCTCCTGGTTCTGCTCCTCTCACCCAGCAGAATTTCATATACTTCTTTCCAGGCCTCTCTGAAGTTTTCTTGTTTATCATTTCTTATATCACAATAGTATTCCATTTCATTGATATACCATAATTTATTCAGCCATTCTCCAATTGATGGGCATCTCGTTGATTTCCAGTTATTGGCCACCACAAAATGGGCTGCTATAAATATTTTTGTGCATGTGGGACCCTTTCCCATTTTTATGATCTCTTTGGGATACAGCCTTAAAAGTGTTATCGTTGTTTGTGTCAAAGAGTATGTATATTTCTGTAACCCCTTGAGCATAGTTACAAATTGCTCTCCAGAATGGTAAGATCAAGTCACACCTCCACCAACGATCAGTGTTCCAACACTCCCACATCTTCTCCAACATTCATCATGTTCCTGTTTTGTTATGTTAGCCAATGTTGTAGGTGTGATGTGGTATCTCAGAGTTATTTTGACTTGCCTCTCTCTAATCAAGAGTGATTTAGAGCATTTTTTCATGTGATTATAGATACCTTTGATTTCTTCTTCTGAAAACTTTCTGTTCATATCCTTTGGCCATTTATCAATTGGAGCATGACTTGTATTCTTGTACATTTGATGCAGTTCTCCATATACTTCAGAAATGAGTCCTTTATCACAGAAACCAGTTGCAGAACTCCTTTCACAGTTTTCTGCTTCCTTCCTAATCCTGGTTTCATTGAATTTGTGGAAAAAAATTTCAGTTTACTGTAATCAAAATTTTCTATTTTGTACTTTAAAAAGCTTTCTATCTCTTGTTTGGTCAAAAATTCTTCCCTTTTCCATAAATCTGATAAATATGTTATTCCTTGCTCCACTAATTTGGTTATAATATCAATCTTTTTACCTAGATCATGTACCCTTTGGGACTTCATTCATCTGTATAGTGTCAGGCATTGGTCTTTGCCTAGTTTCTGCCACAATGTTATCCAGTTTTCCCAGCAATTTTTTGTGGAATAGTGGGTTCTTATCCAAGAAGATGGGGTCCTTATGTTTATCAAACAGTAGATTGATATATTCATTGATTAATGTGTCTTGAGTACCTAACCCATTCCACTGGATTACCCTTCCATTTCTTAACCAGTACCAAGTGATTTTGATAATTGCTGATTTAAAATACAGTGTGAGATCTGGTAGATCTAGGCCACCTTCCCTAGCATTTCTTTTCATTAATTCTCTTGACATTCTGGAATATTTGTTCTTCCAGATGTTTTGATAGTATTTTATCTAGCTCTAGAAGATAGTTATCTGATAGTTTGATTAGTATGGCACTGAATAAAAAATTAATTTAGGTAGAATTGTCCTTTTCATTATATAGCATCTGCCTAACCATGAGCAACTGATGTTTTTCCACTTACTTAGATATGGATATGTTTGGTCAAAAAGTGTTTTGTAATTTTGTTCATGTAGTCATTGGGTTTGTTTTGGCAGGTAGACTCTCAAATATTTTATAGTGTCTACCACAACTTTTGTTGTTTTCTCTTTCTATCTCTTGCTATTGGGCTTTGTTAGTAATACAAACACACACATATTATATATATATATATAATATGTAATAATATATGTATTATTATATAGTTATATATAAGTGTATAATATATAAAACTATATCATATATGTATTACATATATAATATATTACTATATATATATTTATAAAAAATGCAGATGATTTGTGTGGGTTTATTTTGCAACTTTGAACTTTGCAAAAGTTTTTTTTTTAACTATATTAAGTGGATTTTTACTTGAATCTCTGGGATTCTGTAATTATATCATCATATCATCAGGAAAGAGTGATAACCTAGTTTCTTCTTTGCCTGCTCTAAATCTTTTAATTTCTTTTTCTTGTCTTATTGCTACAGGTAACATTTCTTGTATCATATTGAAAAGCAGTTTTGATAATGGACATGCTTGTTATATTATTCACTTATGCCTGATTTATTTTTATCTTTTTGGAACATAGAATATTGAATTTTTAAGAGAATAGTACTTAAGATATTGCGTCTTGGTCAGAGCAACCATGGAAAAAGGAAACAGTTCACAGCCATCTGTAAGCAAAGAAAGAGTGATCTGACTACTTGGAAACTCATTGGAAATAATCCTCAGCCTGGTGATTTTTTTTTATTTGCTGGACCCTCTCTTTACTAAATATGAAACACATCTGGTCTACTCACTTTTTTTCCTTTGCATTTTTCTCGTCTGAACTCCCCGCCAGCAACAATACAGACTAATTTTTTGACCAAAGACCCATGGAACTGAATTCACTTCACTCTGCCCTAAAAAACAGCTAGTCATGGGAATTAGGTCTAGGCGGACCACAGAAACTTGGGTTTGAGGGAAATAATTTAAATTAAATATTAGCGTTACTGGAATGAAAAGACAGTAAAAAAAATAGCATAAGCAATAATTACTGATCTCTTCCAATATCAGTACTTCAAATTTGATTTTTCTGATGAAGAGTATATTCAATGTTTATGATCCACATGTGTTTGAATGTCATGTGTCTGAAACATATTCTTCTACACACACTTCCTGGCAATTTACGTGTCTCACCATTCACAAATTGTGTGTGTGTGTGTGTGTGTGTGTGTGTATAAATTAAACTGAATACATTTGTTTCTCTTATAGAAAGCAATTTGTTTTAAATTATTTGTTTTCATATCTCATTATCTGTCAAATATAACATTCCACTTCCTGAAGAATAAGCCACAACTTATAATGAAAACTTTAAAAAGAGGAAAAAGACAGTTCAGCAAAATTATTCAAAAGCCTTTACTACATCTGACAATATTTAATATCCCATGAATTAATGAATGAATAAAAAATAACTTATGTGTTTGTTATGCACAAAGTACTGTGCCATATCTGGTCAATTTTATCGAACAGTTGACATATGCTTTTCATTGAGCTAAGTAATGAAAAACAGCAACAATCCTTGCTTAATTTAGATAAAAAACAGTCATTCTCCAATAAATAAATGGTCAAAGTACATGAATAAGCAGTTTCTTTTCCTTATCTTCAGGAGTTATGATAACTAAGCAAGTGTGCAACGATACTTTCTGAAGCAGTTCCAGATAATGTTTGACGATACTTTCTGAAGCAGTTCCAGATAATGTTTGACAAAGGCTCCAGGGAGTGGGAGAAAAATAGGGTTCCTAGTCTGGGAGGTCTTGCTAGCAGTAGAATTCAGATTTATTTACTTATCTTTGACAGTTTTTGTTGGTGGGTAGGGTAATTTTCTTTGCCAAAAATGTTACCCCCTCCTTGATAAAGGCAGGCAATAGGTATATAAAGATTAGAACTATAACTATTTGTCTAATGTTCACTGTTATTTCTGAGTGTCTTGAAAATAGTATTTTGGATTGTATTTGTCTGACTCTTGGAAGGCAATAATAAAAAGAAGTGACTTGGCTTTCATTCCCATAATCTCTCATCTTTTCAATGAAGGTAGAGAAGGACACTTTTCAGTTTTCTGAGACCAAGTTTAGTTGTTGGAGTTACATAATATGGTGGTAAAAATTTTAAATGTATGTGTGGATAGCTAGGTATCTAGGTAGACAGCTAGATAATAGATACATATACACGGAAATGCATCACACACACATACAAACATTTTTAAGCATTGAAGAACCCCATGCTTACCTCTTAATGTTATTAAATTGAGCTTTATATATTATCTTCTCCTTCCTCTTTTAAATTGTGGTCACAAATTCTTAGCATATATGAATCATCCACAAATATTCATTAAAGAGTTTTTTTTTTTTCTTAAGCATCAATCCTGTCCTAGCGCACAGAGAATTAGCCACGAACTGAGTTCAATCCTACATGAGTTATAGTTCTGCCTATAAAAATAAAAACCACATGACCTTGGGCAAATCATTTATATAATCTAGGACCCAGGAAATACTTTAAGATTATAAGATGCAGATAAATTGTTGATTTGCAATGATGAAAGAAATTTCCACATGAATTATTTCCCACACTGATAAAAATCACAAGTAGATTAAAAATTACAACAAAACATACATCAATGATACTTGTATGTAATTATATTCAACTCATTGGACATGTAGTTTACAATCATGAGACTTTATAAGCAGTGGAGAGGAGGTAATCACTTAAAGACCCCTAAAATATAGTGCTAAAACAAGTTATGTTAAGTCATTCTTTTACTGGATTTTCATTTTTAGGTTCTACGATGGCTGCTTTTTTAATTCACATATTATTTACCTCATTTTTTTATCTTATTGAGTTTAGAAAGAAAATGAGAGTGTGTGGGGGGGCAGAGTATGGGTGTGTGTGTGTGTGTGTGTGTGTGTGTGTGTGTGTGTGTGTGTGTGTGCACCTGCCCAGTGTTGTGAAGATATAATGAATTACTGGCAGGCTGAACTCTATATAGAAAACGAATTTGGTATCTCATTGTTCAAAGACCACAATTTCTTCCAGTGGGTCTCTTCATGTTGAGGTACTTTGCATTCACAAAGTATCTCTTTACAAGACATCTGGAAAAGATATAATTTTCCTAAAGATCTCACAGTCTCTTTGGTTGTTTGAATTTTTTTTTTTTGAAAAACAAACTAGGGCTAGATATTTACATAAAAAATGATATAGAAAACAAAATAGGCTTTCGTGTCACATTTCAATTAGCTCTCAGTTAATATGGCGTATGCCTTCTCAGACCATTTGGTTAAGGTCTAATGAAGATGAATATTTTGTTAATCAAAATTGAAAAATTTGCATTTATATGAACATATGCCTTCAATAAATTGACCAATCTTCTATAGTCAAGATATATGGTTTAGGTATGACATGACACACAGTTTGCATAAACTTCCAAAAATCAGTCAAATTTTCTTGCCTGAGTCTATTTAATATGTGTGCATATGCAGCTGGTGTGTTTGCGTGTGTGTGTGTGTGTGTCTGTGTAAAATGGAAGAAACTTGACATGAACGGAGAATTATTATTCATACTAAATGTATTTATATTAATCTATAAATTAAATTTATATTAAATATATATATTAAAGCAAACTATGATATAACTATTTTTTTGTTTTGATTAGCAGTTCTTTTATATACTGTGACCCCTCACTGATATGCACAATAATATCCGGGGATTTTAGTGATACACACACACACACACACACAAACACATATACATATACATAAGTAAATATATATATGTGTGTGTTTTTTTGTTGTTGTTGAGTTATTCAGGAATGTCCAAGTCTATGGATCTTCTGTCCTTCATTGTCTTCTGAAATCTGTCACTAGAGATGGGGTTCCTTTTCCAATGCCTCACCTTTTTTCACAGCTCTCCAGTATGACCTGTCTATTTCAGGTAACTGTCTTGAGTATGTGTTTGTGTTTGTATGTGTGAGTTTGGCTGTATGTATTATGTATTTTCTGATTTCAATCTGCCTTTCCAACCTTATTGCATATTATACTGTGCTACAGTCCAAAGGGGATTTTTTTGTTATTTTTCCTATGTGGCACAATATAACCCACCTGCGTGGCTTATCGTTGACAATGCTAGTGCCTGGAAAATATTCTCTATTTAACTAAATTTCAAGGAATTAATGATTTCCTTCAATGATTAACTCATTTTCTTGACCCTTCCCATCCTGCTTCTAATGCCTTTCTTCCAAAATCATCGTGTTTATTTTGCTTCTACCTACACATGCATTTTTTTTTTTTTCTGTTCCCCCTGGCTAAGCTATAAGTTTCTTGAAGGAAGGAGCTGCTTCACTATTGTGTTTGTGTCACTAAAACTGACTATACCAATCTGTCACATAGCATGCAATTAAGAAATACTTGATTGCTAAACTGATGAAGGAATAAATGCATACAAGAAGTTACTAGCAATTGACAAGCTAATCAGTTAGTGTTACTTACAAAATCCAATTCCTTGTTCCATGTTGGATTTAAATAGTATCACTTGTGTGGTAACTGCACAAAAGCAAAACTGCAGTAACCTTGATGCTCATCATTTCTGAATGACTCCTTAAAGTTGTCATATTTTCCTTTATATTTGGGAGAAATTATTAAACCTTTTTCATTAGTTAATCAGTCTCTTCCTAAAATGTAAGGTACTGGACTTTCAAGCAAATAACAAGAGGCAAAGGTTATCAGACAGTTATCACCAAGTTAAGACAATTAGGTTAGTAAAAATAAAAAAACAACATTTGATAGCCTAAAATTTCTTCTATGAAATGGAACTTACACAGGGCATGTTCGTTGTTAACGGGACTTTTATTCTAATGGGTTAATTTCATATTTATTATAAGGCTACAATAAGAAAATAACACAATTAGATGCACATACAGGTATAAATATTCAAAAGTTTTTGGTTTTCTCTCAAAAAAATTTCCTTAAAATATCCAACCTTTAAAAATTGATAACTAAAACAGCTAATTTCCCTAAGAGAGACTTAAAATATAAAATGAGTTTAGTAGATCTATTTCTAGGCATTTTTGATAAGTTGCAATGCTTGAAAATTTAGACTAATTTATGAAGATGAAATTTATTTATTAATTAAATTAATCACTTCTTCCACAATCTACAATTTAGATTGCAAAGAAGTTCAAAATTATTACTAATTTTTATAAATATGAGGCTTCCTTTATAATATGTTAGGGTTTTTGACTTCTTTACAGAATTGGGAATAAAACAATTTAAATCTAGTTAAAAATGTTGAAAACTTCTTCAGGTAATCATAGATCAGATAGATTCAACTATAATCTGGCTTTTATTAAAAGCTGAAATAAATTACTATGTTCCTTATCTAGTCATCTGCTACAGGTATCTCATATAGATGAATTGCTTTATAGAATTGAGCTTGTATTTACACAATCATGTGTACAGAAGTTCAAATAAATATAACTTTTTTTACTGTAATCTTTCATTTTCTCTACAGGAAAAATAGCTGTGATATTTGCAAGCTAGCTTTCCTTCATACCTTTAAATATCTGCTGTTGACAGTAGTTTAACATTTTCAGAAAGCAAAATAATCCCTTCAGAACAAATTTACATTAAAGTTAAATGTTTAATAGTAATCAAAATCACTACTGGAGTAATGGATGGACTGTAGGATAGCTCACTCTGGAAAATAAGATTTGAAGATTCCACTATAATCTGTCTTCTGTTTATTAAGGGCAATTTCTGAAGAATCTTGGTTCAGAAAATTCTCTTTTCAATCTGTGTAAATACCACAGGAATAATTTGTAAAAGGATGTCTTTTTATTTTTTAAAGTTTATTTTTTTCTTGTACTTCTTTCCGTGATACAATTTTTCAATCTTGTTTCATTCTTTCCAAAGAGTAATCAACACTAGACAAAACTTGTCATAAGGAAACATCCATTTCCTTTAGAAAAAATTATGAAAAACTGTGAGTAATTTTACAGCCACAGCAGAATGGAGTCCAGACACATATACATTCTCATATAGACAAGCAAATTATGTAAGCACTGATCTTCATACCCTGCCCCACCCCACCTCACCCCTTTCTTCTTGGATAAATGTAGTAGACTGCTCTCATCATACCTCCCTTGGACTGTTTTATGGATCCCCTAAATGATTTATTTCTACACAGTCTTTGCAACACCAATCTTTCCTCCATGCAGCTGCCAAAATGTTCTTGCTGAGACATACATCTGCCTATTTCATTTGCCTATTGAATAATATTTAATTATTTCTAATATTCTCTAGCACAAAACACAAACTCCATTATCTGGCCTTTAGATTCTCCATAATTAGACATTTACTTTTTATTGCTCCATGCAGTGTGTGTGTGTGTGTGTGTGTGTGTGTGTATGTGTGTGTATCTGTGTGTGCATGTGTGTATGTATGAATGTATATTGTGTATGTATGTATGTGTGTATGAATGTATGTATACATATATCAATCTGTCTTTGTTTTCTTCCCTCCCTTCTTCCCTTTCTTCCTGCTTTCCTCTTTTCCTTTCTTCCTGTCTTTCCTATCTCTCTTTAAAAAAATACCACAAAAGTCAATGTTCTAAACTTTTATTAGTTGCCTGTATTTCTGTTCAATCTGATCCATATGGTAGAAATAAAGATCTTTGAGAGCAAATGCCATTCATTTTTTAATCTTGGTATTTCAATGTTTTTAAAAAGTGTCTTGCGCATAGTAGGTGCTTAATTAATATTGATAAAACTGAATTGAAGTGTTGGAGTTTATCTCACTTTCAAGACCATAAGTAATTTTTCATGTCATCATAGCTTTGTGGACAAGACAAAGAAATACAAGATGGGCAATAGTATACTGATGCAAAACCCAGAGTAAGTTGATTAATGAATCAAAGCAACCTAGTAGGCAGATTCTAGATTTTATCAATGGCTTTGATTAGTATATAACTATTATGTATATCACATTTGAAGATGCTACGCAGAAAGGAGGGACTGCTGATATGCTGAAATAAATTAATACTTTTGACACTTTCAAGACACTGGAATGATAGGTAAAATCTAAGGGAAAAAGAAAACAACTCCATATAAAGATTTATGTAAAGAACTAGAAATGGTGCAAAATCTTACATCACAAATCGAAAATGAAGGAGGAGGGCTAATCTTCATGAACACTCATGTGAGGAAGAATTGAGGATTTTTATTGACCAGAAGTTCAACATAAATTGGAACTCTATTGTAGATTCCAAAACAGGTTATATAATTTTAGATTTTGTTTGTAGATATGGAATGTCAAGTATTAAAATAAAAATAGTCTTGTATTCTCTCTTAATTGCATATATACATATGCACCACACAGAAGTGACAAAACTGTCTCCACAGTGAACAGATTCTATAAATATTCTTTTATGGAGCAAAAATGTGGGATTTCAAATTTTAAGATGTATATTTACAAAGTTGAACCTTCACAAGGGAAGACGTCCATGAATTGGAGCAATATTGAAAACAATATGAGGGATATTTAGCCTGTAGTATAAAGAGACTTGGGGGGCATAATTACTGTCTTCAAATATGAAAAGAGTATGTCATATGAAAGAGAGATTAGATTTTTTGTGAATGCATATCTAGGAAAAATGAATATAATGTACAAGTAGACTAATTTTGACTCACTATGAGGAAAAATCTACTCCATTAAGAGAATTTCAGAATTTTGACTTACTACTTGGGTTGACAATGCTGAAATAAAATTTAAAAAGAAATAACTAGGATTCACAGAGAACAGACCTTTTAAATAATCTGTAATGTCAATCTATATTCAACACCTGGGGTTTGGAAGAAAGATATATGATGATGTCTCTTTTCTCATCTTGCAATGCATTTTGGTCCCTAAAAATATGTATGACTGTTCTATAGTCTTTATTTGTGAAGTCAGTCAAATGACTGATAAGAAACTTATGCCAACTCCAAATGAAAAAAAAGTAGAGTCTGCAGTATTCCCACATAGTCAAATGAATTAAATATCAGGAGAAGACTTTTTGTTGAAACAGATATGGGTATATTTGAAAGGTCAGGCAGCTGGGCAAGAATGAAGAGAAAAACAATGAACAAAGAGCACTTAACATATCCCTATCGTGGGAAAGCAGGTGCACCAATTTTTGTGATGTAATATCAACTGTGTTGCAGTTTAAGAAAGGTCCCCTAGCCTCCTGACCTTTGTTCACTCAAGCATAGGCAAATCAGAGCAAATAAATAAAGGGAGCCAATTTGCAAAGAATATCATCACATATCACTGTGGACAGAGTATGGCATACTCTGAAATATCATGGGAATGAGGAGGTTGCCTACTTCCTCCATAAACATTCACTCTTGAACTTGGGAATTCCATTAACTTACACCAATTATAGAAATTGAAGCAATAGGGGTACAATCCATGTATGCCTAAGATGGAAGTAAGAACTAAGATGAACATGTTGGAGTATCAAAAGGTCAGGATTTTCTAATTGGTGGGAAAGCTTGTGAATGTCAGTGATGCATAGACTTCCAAGGGGGATTTCTAGAAAGAAATGCGATCGAACACACATGTTGAGATTTTCCTAGGATGCAAATGTGCTTACTTTCTGTGTTTGTGATTCATGACTAAGAAAGTTCTTTGTATCGAACCCAGAGATTGACTTCTTGGTGAAGTAGAGTGTTGGAATTGTTCATGCAAATGTCTGGGGTTCTGTAGAGATAATTCCTTCAATGAACAAAAGAGTAGATCATGACATTTAAGATATATTTCAATACAACACAACACAGAAGAAAGTAACAGAAAGCAATGTAATAGTTTGTTTTAAGCATCTACTATGCTAAAGAATGCTTTTGTAGGTGCTGCTGAAGATGCAAAGGTTAAGGAAACTTGATCTTCCCCTCAGGTAAAGGAGGATGCCTCATCTGGTAGTTCCTTATCTCGATGAGACTGCAGATTTAATCCTTATCCTCACACTACTTTTGCCTTTGCAATATTATTATCATCTAGTCCTTAGTAAGTACTTATGAAGTACCTACTATCCATTAAGCATTGTACTTAGTACTGGGAATATAAAGATAAGGAAACAAGTCTCTTCATTCTCATCCTAGGACATATAATTTATTCATGTACCTCTAGTATATGAATGACATTTTGTTTTGCTCCACTTTTTCTTTACTTGGTCTTGAATTGATCACAGTGAAGTGATGATCAGACCTTTAATAAGACTACATGATTGCTGAAAAAAAGTAAAACAACAATGACAAGAACAATAACAATAAAACAAAACAAAAAAACAAAAACCACTACTCTGGGAAAACTTCCATCCTAGAACTTATTGAAGTTTAAACTTTCAGGAACTCCAAATCAATGTAACAGTTAATAGTAAACAATAACAACATGACATGATTTCTTTTGCTCATTTTTAGGACATGAAAACTCTCCATGGCATATCAATGAATCCTATAACGAAGCTACCTTTGGACTGCAGAAGAAAGTCTTTATTGTATTACTAATCAAAGCAGAGTGTATTTCCCCAAATTTTTCTTTTGTAATCAATTTTAGGTAAAACTGAACAGAGAGTTCTTAATGGAAAATTCACATAAACGTTTGCAAGTACAAACTCCTTATATCAGTTGTTCTATTATCCTTCAATTTCCTCAGCTTTTTTCCCTTCTGAAGTTGGAATGTTGCTACGTTGTTTATGAATTGTAATGTGAAATGATTTGTTCTTTTTTGTGTAAATGTTAGGTCGCTTTCCAATTGCTGACATAATACTTCTATGCAAAAGTAAGTTTAATTTTAAGAATCATAGTAATATTCAATTTCATTTTAAAGACAGATTTCCTCAAGACTAGTAAGTCTCAGGGCTCAAAATGTGCTTTGATTGTTAAATCAGACACTTTGAAAGTAGAATTAATCTCTCTTAGGTAACTGATATTTCACTTACAGGAAATTAAAACAATAATTATTAAAATCGGTAGTTGCAGTTGGAGCCTTTTAGGGATCTAAGTTGTCAATTTATCCATGGAATAAATTAAAAACTAAGACAATCTTATTCATTATTATATCCAGCTTTGACATTTTGTATAGAGTAATAACAATAAATAAGAAATAGTAATATTGATTCATTTTTGAAAGATTGGCCTTTTGATTAAATAACTAACTGCCTTGACAATGAATCAGAATCCTTCAGAAGATGGATTATTTCATTTAGGTCAATGATTTAAGTATCTTCAGGGATTACTGTTACTATCTAATCTAAATGGTGCCTTGCTGTTTAGAGAAGTGAAGGAAGCATCTCAGAGGGCCCATTTAAAAGCCTCTCAAATTGCTTAAAACACAAAAACTAAAAATAATAATAAGTATTATTCCTAACCATAAATCCACAAAGTGAATAGGTCAAATGTAACTCAGGAACTTCTCTATCCTGAGATATAACTGGAAGTTTTTGTGAATCAAACAGAAAATATTTAAATAAGAGACGAGGTCACAGTCAGGGATACGAAGATTTTGAAACCTTGCATAGAACACTGGGAGAACTTTGATTGCCACCAATATTCTTTGTTTATGACATCTGCTTCCTGTGGTGCAGAAACTGGAGACAGATGAAAAAGGGAAGTGTAGGACAAAAATCAATTGTGACAATCACTTTTGCTGAGTTTTTGAAATGACATATTTTCAAAAGTTAGTCAGGGATCATATTGAAAGGCAGAGGTCATAAAAAAAATATAAACACTGAAATAAAACCACTGAAAGTTTCCATGAAATCTTTTTTGAAAAATTTAGATAGATAAATATATATTAGATCAATACACATATGTGCATACATACCATATATTCTCAAATTATGTGTTTCCAGTTTCATATTAGTCCATATTTCCTATATTCATATCATTTTTAGAAAATCAGTAATTTTGATTTCAAAGTATTTGGTATTATGAGTAATCATACATCTTGTCATTTCAAGATGTCCTTAAAATCAGAGTTAACTACATAAACATCATTTTTATGACTTACTTTATACTAAACCACACTACACAGAATCTTTGACAGAATGATGATTTATATAGATTTATATATTATATTCTTCAGAATTTGAATGTAGTTTTTTTACATTTTGTTGTCTTCTGATCTTGTGTTTTGGTATTCCTGTCGCCATAGAATCATTTTGTTGTTGAGTTCTTTTTGTGTGGTTTGTTCATTTTCCAGCCAATTTCTTGACTTTTAACTTTAATCTAAAGTTCTAGGATTGGGAATGGGGATGGGGAGTCATTGTTCTAAGTCTCAAGATTTTTTCAAGCTGCTAATTTTGAAGCTAAAAACGATGTTTTCAGTGTTTTTTTGTGGCTGTGCGATCCAGAGAGAGGTATGGTCACTGCTCCCCTGGATTGCACCCTTTAATTATATTTTTTGCATTTTTCCCCCAGAAAGGGACCTCACTTCCCTGCAGCCACAAATGCAAGAGCTTCTCTTGGCCTTGAATCTATGAACATGACCTTGACTCTATTGCAGCCACAATAACTAGTGCTATTTTCCACCCTGGAATCACAATCTGGATCTGTGATATGAAAGTGCATATAAGCAATGCAACAGGTTCTTCCTCTTATTGTGAGATCATATCTCCCCTAATCTATTTTTGATCAGTTTTCTGAACCCAATACTATCTCTAGGTTAAGAGCTCTTGGTCTCCAAAGCATGTTGGTGAAACTGAACAGAGAGTTCTTAATGGAAAATTCACATAAACGTTTGCAAGTACAAACTCCTTATACCAGTTGTTCTATTATCCTTCAATTTCCTCAGCTTTTTTTCCTTCTGAAGTTGGAATGTGGTTGAACACTTTCCATAAAGCCTACGTTGGTGTCATAGACCTCTCCTTCAGACCTCCTCCATTGTCTTGACTTAGAAAATTGACCCACTCTGACTTTGTATTGCTTCTGTTGCATGGTTTCAAAGTTCTTTGGAGGATAGTGCTGGAGGGGTTTGACCAGGTTACTATCTCTACTGTGATATACTGGTTCCACCAGGCCATATGATTCCTTAATATACTTTAGCTATAAAAGGGAAAGAAATATAGGAAGATGTGTAGCAGGTACAGTTTAATTAATTACGAATTTTTATTTGTTTCTTTAAAAATTGGGAATCTTGGATGTATTTATAAGTGGAAGTCAGGGAACTTGTGGATACAAAAAGAATAAAGATTTGAGAGAGTATGGATATGTTGCAAGTGGCAATGTGCTGAAGAATATGGAGTACATAGTATCAGGAGTATATGTACAGAGATTTTATCTTACCAAGAAGAGATGAATAAAAGAAAGGATAGTCGAAAAAGATGCCAGAGTATTCAGTGAGGAGGAAGTGGAGATAAGATTCAGGTGAGAACCTCAAACTTTTTGGCAAAGGTACTGGAAAAGGCACTCAGCTGGGAAAGTAGGAGGATTGAAATCTATCTCATGCCAATTTCTTTTTAGGCTCTTTCTTTATTATGTTTTTTGCTTGTTTTCTATTTTTTCCCTGAGATCAGCTATTAAGGCTCATCATTTTGAGCTTGAACTCTGAAGTAGTGATTTTATGGCTAGTATGATTTTCTATAAGTCAAGGAAATGAAATGTTTGTTCAAAGGTATATTTGCCCTTCTTTATTCTCATTTTGACAATTTGCTTTACTAACCATCAGTTAAGGTTGTCTAAAATGATGATAGATTATTTGAGTTTGTGTTTATCTATTTTTTCCATTTAAGATAAATAAATTAATGAGTTTACAAGGAAGTGCTAAATTCATAAACAATGATTTATTTCACTATTATCTTTTCACCTAATTTCTTCTATTTTTATTGCTTTTAGCCTTCATAAGAACAATCAATTATGAGACATTACAGAGAGTTCTGATAGTGAAATCCATTGTTTCTGAATATATATATGTAAATATATAGACATTCATTTCACCTTTCTTCCTTCCTTCCTTCCTTCCTTCCTTCCTTCCTTCCTTCCTTCCTTCCTTCCTTCCTTCCTTCCTTCCTTCCTTCCTTCCTTCCTTTCACTTTTTCCCTTGTAATTTTAAACACTTACATTATATTGTGCTTTCTAAATCTCTTCCTGAAAGAAAGTTTGGGTTGTTGTCCTTCAGACTCAAAGAGGACAAAAATAGCTTCATTATGTTTGAATCAAGTTGCAGTGTGTCTGCTTGTAGCTTATCAGACCAGTATGAGCGCTGAGTGCTCTACCAGATGCAGTACAAATAGTCCATGTGAAAATTTAGGGTGTGTTCTCTAAATTTTCTAATCACATTTTTGAGCTATTCAATTCTGTTTCAATAGAGTACAGCATCTCCTTTGATGAGGGGACATCATACTGGGCAGTCCTGTGCCAATATCTACTATGTCACAAAATCAGTACCAAAGGTTTTCAGAAAAAACTTGAGAATATCCTTACACTATTTCTTCTGATTACTGTGTGACCATTTGCCTTGTGTGAGTTCTTCATAAAACAGTGTTTTAGGCAAGCATATGTTTGGCATTTGAATAATATGGCCTGCCTAATGTACTTGCTCTCTCAGTTCTAGAGTTTGAATGCCTGGCAGCTTAATTTGAGAAAGGACCTCAGTATGCCATGTGCTATCCTGAAAATTATCTTCAGAATCTTTCAAGGTAATTCAAATGGAAATGATTCAGTTTCCTGGAATGGTACTGGTAGACTATCCAGGTTTCACAAACATACAACAATTAGGTAAACACAGTGGTTCTGCAGACCTTCAATATATTAGTCAGTCTAATACCTCTTTCCTCCTGAACTTTCTTTTGGAGCCTTTCAAACATTGAGCTAGGTTTGACAATGTGTGCATGCGTGTGCATGTGTGGACCTCATTATCAATGCATACATCCTTGGAAAATATACTGTCAAGGTAAGGGAACTAATGTACAATATTGAGAGCTTCTCCATTTGCTCTAACTACTAGTTCTACATATAGATGGTAGGATGCTGGCTGGTGGAGCACCTGTGTTTTTTTGGTGTAAGTTGTTAGGATAGTGTTATCATAAGTGTCAGATAATTGATCCATACACTGCTGCATCTCATCTTCAGAGGCTGCATCAAGGACATAATCATCTATGAGCAAAAAATCATGAATCCCTTCACTTTGGTCTTTTCAAGTTGAAAAATTTACCATCAGTGTGATAACTGATCTTGATGTTGTATTTATCCTCATTGAAGTTTTCTGAAAACAGTGTTGCAAATATCATCCTAATAATCATGGGACCAAGGACAGACTCTTGTCTCACTCCACTTATGACTGGGAAAGTGCAAGAGCATTGTCCATTATCCAGAACCCAGGCAAATTGCTATCATGAAATTTACTTTACTTACAATAGAGATGAACTTCTCTGGGCAACCAAATTTTGACAAAATTTTCCATAAACTTTCATGAATGATGGTATCAAAAGCCTTGATCTGAGTGATGAAGATTGTTTCTTCAACTTTGCTTCAGCTTGTGTTATTGCTCTTGGAGTTTTAGGGTAGCAAACACTATGCCAACCAATCCTTGGCCTTTTTGAAGACACACAGATTCTCAGGTAGGTGACCATCTTCCAAGTGAAAGATCAACATATTGACTAGGACTCTGACATGAATCTTATCTCCAATGTATAAGAGAGAGTTTCCCTTGTGATAGTCACAGAATAATCTATTTTCTTCATCTTTAGAGAGATGGAAAATGGAGGAATCATTGGATTTCTGGGGAATTTACTTCTCTTGCCACATAACCCAGAATATTACAGTCAGCTTTTGTGTCAACAATGGACTTCCCGGGAGGGGGGAGGGCAGAGTCAAGATGGTGGAATAGAAAGACACACATATGCAGGCTTTCTCCATACAGCACACAAAATACCTGTAGAGAGGGAATCTCAACAAATTCTGGAGCAGCAGAAGAGGAGAACGAGAAAGTGGAGGAGATTTCCAGCCCAGGGTGAACTGAAAGGCCCATGGGAAACATCTGTTGCACTGGACATGGAGCAGAGCCCAGCCCAGCCTTGACTACACAGGGTGGCATGGCTCTAGGAGGAGGACACCTTGGGGGTGGGGGGGAGGGGGAATGCTCAGCTGCAGCAGCAGCAGATTCGCAGATCCCTTAACCCACAGGAGCCAAAGGCCAGTGACAGCGTTTTTTTTTCAGCTGGCCAGGAAGGGAGAAGGACCTTCCCATAGCTCTAGCCTCAGACAGCGGCCACACAGGCCACATCGGGCAGGCAACAGCAGTTACCAAGGCAGCTCTTACAGCAGCCTGTATCCATTGTTGGATTGTAAAAACCCCTAGAGGCATTGAGGAGGCAATTATTACTTCAGCCCTGTGTAGAGGGCCTGAGGGAGCTGATCTTTATCTCACACTGAATGGTGGCCCTGCCTCCCAATCTTTACTGAATCCCAGCCCCCAGGGCTAGCTTGGCAGAACTGGAGGTGAGGTGGCTGTGGAGAGGAAACTGCTAAGATTCTGGGCAGAAAAATCTCACTTTACCCCCAGATCAATGTACATGCTTGATTGTGCCACTTTAGAGGAACTGAGATCTTACAGATTCCCAGAGTATACACACTCTTGACAAAGGACCCAAAATTCAAGCAACTGGTTGGGAAAATGCCCAAAAAGGAAAAAAAAAAAAGATTATAGAAGGTTACTTTCTTACTAAACAGATATATTTTTCCATCCTTTCAGATGAGGAAGGACCCATGCTTACCATAAGAGAAAGACATAAAAATCAAGGCTTCTGTATCCCAAACATCCAAAATAAATGTTCACTAGTCTCAGGCCATGGAACTGCTCAAAAAGGATTTTGAAAATCAAGTAAGAGAGGTGGAGGAAAAATCGGGAAGAGAAATTACAGAGATGCAAGAAAAGCATGAAAAGTGGGTCAACACCTTGCTAAAGGAGACCCCAAAAAAAAGCTGAAGAAAATAACACCTTGAAAAATAGGCTAACTCACTTAGCAAAAGAGGTCCAAAAAGCCAGTGAGGAGAAGAATGCTTTAAAAAGAAGAATTAGCCAAATGGAAAAGGAGGTTCAAAAGCTCTGAAGAAAATAGTTCGTTCAAAATTAGAATAGAACAGGTGGAGGTTAATGACTTTATGAGAAACCAAGAAATCAACAAAGAAAATCAAAAGAATGAAAAAATGGAAGATAACGTGAAATATCTCATTGGAAAAACAACTGTCCTGGAAATAGATCCAGGAGAGACAATTTAAAAATTATGGGACTACTTGAAAGCCATGATCAAAAAAAAAAAAAAAGAGCCTATACATGATCTTTCATGAAATTATCAAGGAAAACTGCCCTAATATTCTAGAACCAGGGGGCAAAATAAATATCAAAAGAATCCACCAATCACCTCCTGAAAGAGATCCAAAAAATAAACTCCTAGGAACATTGTGGCCAAATTCCAGAGTTCCCAGGTCAAGGAGAAAATATTGCAAGCAGCTAGAAAGAAACAATTCAAGTACTGTGGAAATGCAATCAGGATAACACAAGATCTAGCAGCTTTTACCTGAAGGGATAAAAAGGCATGGAATATGATATTCCAGAAATCAAAGGAACTAGTTTTAAAACCAAGAATCACCTGCCCAGCAAAACTGAATATAATCCTTCAGGAGAAAAATGGACTTTCATTCATTTCCAACTCCATTCCTCCCAAGAATTCCTTGCCATATATAATACTCTGTGCCTACTCTAACACTGATGTCATCTAAAATTATGAGCTTGTCCACTTTTGGCATATTGATTAGTATAGTCTCCAAGTCGTCACAAAATTTTTCTTTGACCTCATCAGTGTTTATCATGGTGAAGTCATAGGCACTGATGATAACCTCATGGTATTTTCCTGCAAGTGGCAATTACATTATCATGAGCTTGTCACTTACTCCTTTTGGTTGGCATCCAAACTTGTTGACTAGATTAGTTTTGCTTACAAAACCTATGATACTTTTCACAGAACTCCTCTTTACTGTAACCACATCAGAAAAAAAATATCCATTTCCAAATTTGGTAAACAGTCCTTCACTTTCCAGCTTTCTTTAACTCAGGGCTACTATTTGGATATGATATTGTTTTCTCACAACAAGAGCTATTTGTCTTTCAGACATACTGGATTTTGTGTTGTCCATGAGTATGCACACTCATGAACACATTCAGTGTTCTGATGGTGAGCGGAATGATCTCTGCAGTTTTTGTACAGTGTCTGTGTGTGTGTATGTGAGTGTGTGTGTGTGTGTGATTCACCCACAATGTGGGATCCCCACCTGAAGCACTGGGTAAGCAGACAGTTTTTAGGGCATTTATTAGCCCCTTCTTTACAACAGGAGGTGAGTAGTATGGTCCTGGAAAGGCTACTCAGACACTATTTATTGAAGGAAAATGGGCGAGGCAGTCATTTGGTCATACTTAGAAAGAACAATTTGCCACCTGAGGGAAAGTACGTTAGATTTAGGAGAGATTTTAGGCAGTGAAACAAACCAGCATACTTTTGGAGTGAGAGAAAGAGAAGAGTTGAGAATCATACTTAGATCGTAAACCTAGAGGTCTATAAGAATGGTGATACTCTCAATAGTAACAGAGAAGTATTGAAGAGGAGAGAGATTTGGACTGGAGGATATGAGTTAGATTTTGAGCATATTGATTTTGAGAAGCTTACAGAATATCCAGTTCAAAATATTTAATAGATAATTGAAGACATTGAGACTGGAGGTCAGCAGAGAGATTAGAACTCTATAATTTGACTTGTGAATCATCAGTATGGAGATAATAGTTAAGTCCCTGGTAGCTAACAAGTTCATCAAGTCAAGTAATAACAAGGTGAAGAGTTGAGGACCCAAGACCGAACCCTGTGAGACACAACTTGAATAGTGGGAGTGACTTAAAAGGATATTTGGCGAAATAAACTGAATATAGTCAGATACATTGAAGCATGAGGATTAAGCAATGTCTCACATACACACACACACACACACATGCACCCACATATCCACACAGAATCTGCAGAAAGTCAAAGAGATGAGGCTGAACAACACTGTCAAAGGCAGCAGAGAGATTAAAAAGAATGATTGTTGAGACAAGTCCGTTAGATTTGTTAAAAGATCATTAGTAATGTTGGAGGGTAAAAATCTTGATTAAATGATGAGGTTGGACACAAGATTATAGAATTAAGAAGAGAATGAGAGGGAAATATAAAGAATCACATTTTGTAGATTTTCTTCTCAAGAACTTAAGCTACAAAAAGGAAAAGAGATTTAGGATGATGGCTAGCGAGGATTTTCTGAGAATGGGGGTGGGGTTTGGATATTTTTGGAGCAGTAGTAAAGGAGCCATTAGACAATGAGAGGCTAACAAAATGGGATGGAAAGGGATCACTTGTGAATGTACAGAAATTTTTGTGGCAAAGAGATGTTCCACCTCAATAACTAAGGAGGCATTGATTGTTTTCATTAGTTCTCAAAGAGGACCAAAATGACACCATTATGTTAGAGTCAAGTTACAATGTGTCTAACTGTGAATGGTCTGGTCAATGTGAGCTCAGAATGCTCTGCTACAGATAAGGCACAAACAAATAGTCCATTGGAATATTTGGGGTGGCTTATCTATATTTGCTCATCTCACATTTCTTTTGAGCTACCTCAGTTTTATTATGCTTATAGAGCATAGCACCTTCTCAGATGAGAGCACACCATTCTGAGCAGTCCTGCACTGATGTCTCCAGTATCACACAACAAATTCTAAAGTTATTAAGGGAGACCTTGTGAGATTCCTTGTATCATTTCTTCTAATCATAATGTGAGCACTTGTCCTGCATTAGTTCTACACAAGTCTTTTAGACAAGCATATGTTTGTCATTTAAACAAAGTGGCTAGCCTGATGTAGTTGCACTCTCTACAGTAGAGTGATCACAACAAAGGTGAAGGAGGAGATAGTAGCAGAAGGCATATGGGTGATATAAGACTAGGTGGAAGGAAGAAGTTCTCTTTGTAAATGACCTCAATTTTCTTTCAGGACAATATGAAAAAAATTTCTTATTTGAGAGTAGAGGGATGAAGAACCATGGGAGACTTCAAATGGGATGAAAAAATTTAAAAGAACTACTGAGATGAATAAGATGGTAAATTGATTAGTAATGCATAAAAGGATTACCTTGTATTACAGTGATTCCCCAGTTTAGGTTACAGAACAAATTTGGAGTGGACCAAGTCAACACAGTTTTGTGATTTTTCTCTAGCAATTGATTACAATGAGCTAAATCAGGAGACTGTGGGAATTATCCAAAGATGAGACTTACCAGATCAGTATTGCTGATATGATAAGAGGGCAAAAGGCTCAAGAAAGGATGACAATGTAAATTTTAAATGATTTACCAAAATAACCTGATAGGGAAGGGGGGATAAGGTAGTTAATACAGGGGCAATAGCCAAGAAAAGAACTGATGGTTTGAAAGAAAACAGGCAACCTTGTTGATTAAAAACAGTTTGGAATTGCAAAGCAGAGGAAGAGCTGAAATGACAGTAGTTTTTGATCATATAACTGAATTTCAAAGATATTCCCATGGAAGACGTGCATTTGAAGGTAAAAGTAAGATCAAAGATATGATCATTTTCATATGTTGGGTGGAGGAGTATGTCATGGAAAATGAACAAGTTGAGCAAATGTTAGGTTAGATGGAGAGTTTCTAGGATGAGGTCAGGAAGTTAACTGAGAAAGACTGATTCTGGCACTGAAATTATCACACAAAGAAGATAAATATCCTAGGGTTTGATAGACAACAGCTAAAAGAACTTTGACGGGATGCTAAAAGACTGAATGCACCTCAAAGGAGGAAAGTTAGATAATGGTAAAGGGAGAGCCTGGAAATGGGAATGGGCAACAAGGAATTTCTTTATTACTCTCTCTGGACAACTGAAATGGGGGGAATGTATCCAGTT
Source organism: Bettongia penicillata ogilbyi (assembly GCA_023548195.1). Classification (NCBI taxonomy): domain Eukaryota; kingdom Metazoa; phylum Chordata; class Mammalia; order Diprotodontia; family Potoroidae; genus Bettongia; species Bettongia penicillata. The sequence goes on along the minus strand of JAJHZJ010000112.1, from coordinate 1,124,218 downwards.
GTGGAAGTGGAACTCAAGGAGTCTTGTATCATCAGGAACTAGTTGGGTCTCAGTGAAAGCCATAAAATCAAAAGAATGGAGAAAGGTAAGAACCTTCTTTTAGAAGAACATCTATATATTTTGCTAAAGTGACAGATAAATGTTTGGTCTTTGCATTTTGGTGAACCAGAAAAAAAAAATAACTCTTATGAACATAGTATTTCCTTCAAATAACTATGATGAATGAGACAGGAAAATTTCTGAATGGCCTGATAGTAACTATTTTTAATTAAACTTTATCCACTGGAGGAATAGGACTGTTTTAATAAATTTTACATTTATGTACCCAGATGAATGAACATATAAAAGAATTATATATTACTTGTGATATTGGGAAAGCTGTGCAGATTCAATATTTAAAAATGAAATAATCTTGGATTAGTTCTTATATGAGACACTACTTCCCATTACCACGTTGGGTCTTTGGGTGATACCTTCATTTAGAAAGGCATGTTGTGGCTGTTGCAATTCAGTTGTTTTAGTCATGTCTAATACTTTGTAGCTCATTTTTTTTTTTTTACTTTTTTGCAAAGGCCCTGGAGAGGTTTGTTGTTTCCTTCTCTATCTCATTTTACAAATGATGAAACTAAGGCAATCAGAGTTAAGTGACTTACCTAGAGTCCCATAGTAAGTGTTTGAAGTCAGATTTGATTTCAGAGCTATTTACCTATCCCTAACCTGTCTTGTTGGCATCAACTATGTGGTGCAGTCCAAGACTGGAGTCAGGAAGACCCAAGCTCAAATCCAGCCTCAGGCATTTACTATCTATGTGACCTTGAGTAAGTCAATTAACCCTATTTGTCTCTGTTTCCTCATCTATATATAAAAAAAGTTCATGTGTGTTCGTCCTTCATTGCCGAAGAAGACCATGCCATCAGAGAAATAATGACATGACTTGCACTTGACTTTGTTTTGAGTGAGGGAGGGCTGAGCCATCTGAATCCAGTGATCAGATATTCATCAGGATGACTGGAGATAACCCAGGATGAGGCAATTGGGGTTAAGTGACTTGCCCAAGGTCACACAGCTAGTGAGTGTCAAGTGTCTGAGGTGAAATTTGAACTCAGTTCTCCTGACTCCTGCACTGGTGCTCTATTCACTGAACCACCTAGTTACTTGGTGGAGAAGGAAATCTCAAACTACTCCAATATCTTTACTCCCCCTCAATAAAGGAAAAAAAAATGCCAAATGTGGTCACAAAGTGTCCGACATGACTGCAATAACTGAAAAATAAAAACAAAAATTTCATGACTCCAGGTCTAGCACCCAGACCATTATACTATGTTGCTGTATTTGTTATCTATGTAAATAAATATGTTGTCACAATTCCTGTTGTGTCAGTTTTTAGGCTCCCCATCTACTCCAGTACACCAAGTCCTGGCTGTGTGCCTTAACTCATCGAGATTCTAAACAGATCTAAATAAATAATAGATAAATAAACAAACAAATAGATAAATAAATAATGAATAAATCTAAATAACATGTTGAAAAGTTAATCTAAGAATGAAATTGAATGCTCTTCAAAGTATTAAAATTGCAAATCTGTTGTATTTGATATGTGCACCGTCACCATCAACCCCACCAAATCAGGTCCTGTCTCATCCTGGTTCCTTTGTTTATTGTCTCATAGGTTCACATTCTGCAACTTATTATACTGTGTACAGGCAGTTTATTGTTTATGAAATAAAGACAAAAGGAATTGTATAAAATATTTATATAGGGACAATTATCTCCAGCCATATGTCACATCTCTTCCTCATTGTCTTTTCATATCTTTAGGTGTGGGAATTTCAATCATGCTCAATTTCTAACTGATGGGAAGTAAATAATAGGAAAAAGATGTCTGGTCCCTCAGGATCAGAAACTTGAAACAATAACAACAAACAGGGAAGATAATGAAGAAAATAAGTTTCCCACCTCACTCAAAAGAATTCAAGCAAGTTGAAAGTCTCTGCTGTTCTGGGTCTTTTCTCTCATTTCATGTTGGATGATAGTCTCCTTCTACTTAAAAGGTCATGAATCTGACCAACAACGAACATCTTTTCTTCTCCATGTTCTCGAGTTAACAAACATTCTTGTTAATTCTGGAAGCAGCAGCATCAGTGACAAAAGAGGTATCTTGCACAATTCCAGTACTTTAGTAGATCAACTCTCTGACACCCATCCCCCAGAGGATACAGAATTGGCAATGTCAACAGAAGGAAGAAAATAAGTGAACCACAGATTCTTCAGGATACAGATGGAATTTCCGCCTCTGTTCCTGATCTTCCTTCCTTTGCAATGCATTTGAGAAAGGAAATCATAAATCAGTAGTCTTAAAGATGATGGCATGTCCCACAAATTCTACTTCATCTGCCTCCCTCTGTTGAAGACTTGCTGAGCCCCAGAATCTTGACAGAGAGGGGGAAAAACAATTGAAGAAGACCGGCTCCATTAGTTTTCTGTATTTACACATTTTGCCCACTATGATATCAATTTGCTTCATGGATGACAGCATGCCTTTTTCTATCATTATTTTTTGATCTCTGGGATAAAGAGAACCTTCAATAAGTGCCCTATCTAGGTAAGCACTTCACATGCACAGTGAATGACCAACAGCTCTCTATATATGACTTCAGTTTGTTCTATTTTTTTCCTGTCACTTTTTCCTTGATGTTGAATTTTCTATATTTGCTTGGCTTTGGAGATTGGAGATTTGGTTTTGAAACAACCCAGAAGCATTTCTTTTCTTTTTTCAAAGTACTCTGCAGGATGCTTTGACTCAAAGCCAAGAGATAAGAAATAAGAGATCAAGGGCACTAGAGATTGTTCCAAATGCAAGTCTTTGCAAAGCTTTGAGAGACAGTGAAAAAAAAAAAGTTTAAACTAGCTTTTGAAAAGATAACCTGCAGCTGTAAACCATCTGCCCATGACAGCTATAATCTGACCATATGGAAAAGAAGTATAAACAAAAACTATTTTGTAAAGGAATAGATTTGAATGTTAATACTGAAATCGGGTTGTTTCACATGCAGAGAATAAGTTGATTTGATCAATTAGGGTGAGTGTGTTTTGGAATTGAAATCAAATACCAGAATCATTTTGGTCATTATAATTGCTTTGACATAACTAGTGACAAGGTGATATGGCCATGAATATCCTGGTGCAATTCTGAATTACTAAATACCACAGACTCTCCAGATGGAAGACAGAAGCAAAACATTCATTCAGACAACAGAAAGCCAAATCCAACATGGTAACCAAAATCTATACACAGTAACAATTCGGAAAACAACACCATCCCCATGGTAAGCTTCCCACAAACTAGGTCCTTTAAAAAAATCACAAGCAGGCTTCCCTTAAGGAAAATGCCCTTCTCACTCTCACAGCCAGCTGTGGACTTGCCTGCATCTTTCAGATCTGATTACTCTCAAGACTAACTTCCTCTCATGTAATTAGTGAATTAATGAATTTGAGTAATCCATTCTTTATTTCTAAATTCTTAATTATGTTAACATGCAAGACAACTGATTTGAAAGTTTTTCTTTCAAATGTATTCAAAATCATTTATTAATTATCAATTATATTCAAATCACTGTCCTACATATAAAGATGAATATAGAATGTGATTCCACAAAAAGGAAATTTCAATTTGAGACAAGTCTGAATATTAGGAGGATAGCCAATTATGGGTAGCATTTTATTGATGTGAATAGGGAGTCAGGAAGACTTCTGTGAACTCCTCCTTCTGAACAATACTAGGTGTGTGATTCTGAGAAAGTTAGTTATCTTATTAGTTATCTCAGAAAATTTTTATTGTTAGCTGAATAGTTACAATCTGCATTGCTAAAGAATGTTCTCTGCTTCTTGCAAAAGGAGAAACTTGAGCTGAGACTTTAAGGAAGCATGGAAAGGTAGGAGCCAGTGGTGAGGACAGACAGCCTTCAAGGCATGGGGTATAGACAGTTAAAATGCTCAATCAGAAATTGAAATGTTATTTTCTAGAAAGAGCAATGAGATCAGTGCCACTGTACCACTGAGAATAAATGGGGTGGGGACAGTTTAAGGTATAAGTAGAATGAAAAATTTGGAAGTGAAATTATGAAGGGTTTGAATGCTAAATTTTGGAAAGTTTGATTGTCAAACAAAATATTTTAAATTTGATTCTATGCGTTATCAGGAATTGAATGAAAACATGATTAGACCTGCACTTTAGGAATATGATTTTGAAGGTTGAGTGGAGGATGGATTGAAATGGAGAATTGAGGGAGGGGGACTGAGGAGATTCCAACTACAATAGCCCATATTTTGGAAATTGAAGTTTGCTATTAGGATAGTGGGAATGATGGAAGAGAAAAGGAAGTGCTTATGAGAGATTTTGAAAAGGAAAAAAAAATATGATTTGTTGAGATATTGGACATAGATGCTAAAAGAATTTTCAGCCAAAGACAAGAGTCTGAGTGACTACAACAAAGGCAGTGACTTCAACAATAATTAGAAAATTAGGGAGAGGGGAAGAATTGAGGCAAAAAACAATAAATTCAATTTCAGACATAATGAGTTTAAGATGTCTTAGGCATTGAGCTTGAAATAGTTGACAAATGGAAATGTAAGACTCAAGGTAGTAGTAGTGTTGGTGGTTGTTGAGTTATGTCCAACTCTCTATGACCTCCAATCCATATAGTTTTCTCGATAAAAATACAAGAATCATTTGTCACTTCCTTCTTTAGTGTGTCTCCATTTTATAGATGAGGAACTAAGACAAACAGGGTTAAGCAACTTGCCCAGGGTCACAGAGCTAGTAAGTGTCTGAGGTAAATTTTGAACTCAAAATTTCCTACCTCCAGGTCTGGTGCTCTATCCCTTTTACCACATAGATGCCCCCAAAGACAGAGAGTAGCGTTAGATAAATAGATTTGAGGATCATCTGTATGGAGATGATAAATGAATCAATGGCAGTTCAAGTAAATAGATGAGAAGAGAGCCAAGGACTAAACCCTGAGTAACAAGGATGTTTACACCATAAGATGTAGTAGAAGATCCATAAAGTCACACTAAGCAATAGTCATATATGCAGGAAAGGAAGTCAGAGACAGTCATGCCATGAAAACCTACAGGGAAAAGAGGACCAGCGAGAAGAGGAAAATTGAAAATGTCAAAGACTACCAAAAGATCAAGAAGTTTAAGTATTGAGAAAAAACAATTAGATTTGATGACTAAGAGATGAGGTCGGAAGATGTGTAAAGTTTAAAAGTGATTGAGTGGAAAAGAAGTAGAGGAATTAATTATGAATTTCTTCTTCAAGGAGTTTGGACATGTGAGGGATCCATGACCCAGGACACTTTTCTAAACAGCAACAACAAAAAACAGTGCTGGATATGTCTTTACTTCCTATTAGTGCTTTAGTGCTTTTGGAGGGTTAATTTTCTTTGAAAACTATCTCTCATTTTTTTTCTCCATTCACATTCCACTGTACATCAGTTTGGGGAAAGTAATTTAGAAGGAAGGAGTGAAATTCAATTCAGCAAATATTTATTGAACTGCTACTATGTTCACGAAGTTAAGTTAGGTTCTGGTGGACCCAGATAAGGGTCCTTGCTTTCTGGGAGCTTACTGAGTAGTAGGGCTATGTGATATGTATCTAGGCAGATATGTACAAATTAATATTACAGTTATAGGAGATAAATATCCTTCTAATACATCAATATTCTATTGATGTTTCTATATATCAGTTAGTCACAGTTGTTAGTCACAGAAATTGAAACTGTATATTATACAGAGGGCAAAGCAGAGATATGGTAGATATAAGCAGGTTACAAGATATAATTAATGAAGACTGTTGAAAAACAAAAGTGAAAAGGTTCATTAAGGTAATGTAAAATAGAATAGATGGACTTTTTAACTGGAATGGGTGAAGGATAGAAAAGTGATAGCCACCATTCTTCACTGATTATCTTGAAACCTCATGAGAAATTTAGGGAGACTTTCAATATATTTAGTGGACTTCCTGTAGCAAACATAAGGAGAGAGACTGACCTAGAATCATATAGTATGTACAGGAATGGAAGGGTTGCGAGCTACGTTTTTGGAAGTGATAAATTAAGGAGATCATATATCTTAGTGTTTTAATCCAATAGAAACCAAAGATGGATGAAAACAAAATATTAGAGGGAAATTTGCATTATGAGAAAACACTTTGCTTGTTACAATATGCAGAGAACACAGCAAGACAGTGAAGTTACTCCAACTCTTTATGTTGATATCTAGAGGAAAGCTTGTCTTTCTGGTTTTGCTGAGTCTTCTTGTGTCTGTGACTACTCAATGAGAATATGTTTCTTTAATATATACCCAGATTCTATCTATGTCTCTGTGTGCATGTATATTTCCATTTACACTTCCCAACATACCTCTTTACACATACCCAGAGGAAGGAAAACATCAATAGCATTTTGCATAGACACCAAGGATACTAATAGAAATAAAATCAATATGAGAAACATCTTTCTTCAAGAACTAAAATCAAAACAGATACACACAAGCAATTTCAGAGACACTGCCCTCTTCATTCTTCTTAAAAATTCCATGTGTTGATATGGCAACATCATTTCCTCCCACTTGCCCTGAAATTTCTACATAAAGCTCACAAAAGTATTTAACTTTCAATTCAACAGGTGCCTAAAATGTAGATATTCCAAAATTTACAAGAGCAAGAATTTCTCCTGTAACACATTAGCCTTTGCTTGACAATTTCTAGTTAAGAGGATAATACAATTATCTTCTGTCACTTATTCTACTTTACCTAGCTCTAACTTTTTGCACTTTTTCACACATCAAGCCTATAATTTATCTTTAAAAATTTTATTCTGCTTCTCTCGAGGAAGCAGATGGAAAGTATCCCCCTTCTATATGAAATCCCTTCAAAAACTTGGACTAGGCAAAAGGCCACACGCAAGGACTCAAAAGGTCACATGTGTTCTCAAAGGTGGAGCTCCAGTATCTATGTACTCAAAGATGCAATTCATTTGGATTAGAAGAATTGAATTTATACATTGTTATTTTACTATCTCTTTACATATCTTAACCATCACCTCTATTATTTCATTCAGTTTAATTAACAAGTATTAATTAAGTGCATCCATTTTTGAGACATTTGATATAATATGAACTACATAGGAAAACATACTAAAAAGTCTTGAACATTAAGAAGTTTAAATTCTGTTGTGTGTGTGGGGGATTTACTTTATATAAAGGAAATAAAAAGCAATATCTTGGGGTGCATTTGAGGTAAGAACAATAACATCTTGGAAAGCATTATTCAAGGAAGTGGCACCTAGTCTAAGAAATGAAGGAAGCTAGGAATTTTTCAAAAGAATTGATAATGTGAGAATGTAAAGCTTTCCAAATGTGGAGAAAATCCTACTAAAAATCATGAAGGAGAAAACAGGGTATTATATGTGGGAAATAATTAAAAGACCCGTTTTGACTTGAACATGGAGTGCATGAGTTTTGTAATTTGAAACTAATCAGGAAAGATAGGTTTAAGCCACATTATGAAGGACTTGACGTTTCAGAGAAAGAAGTTTGTATTTTACCCTCTTGGACATAGAGTACTAATACAGTTTGTTGAGAACAGGATGGTTGTGGTCAAACGCATCATTAGGATGATTATTTTTACCAATTTTTGGAGAATATATAGAATGAAGAAGACTGTAGAAGCAGAGAGACAAATTAGAAGGCTATTTTAAAAGTACAAGTAAGAGGAGATGAGGACCCAAATTAGGGTATTGATTTGCTCAGTGGAATAGAGAATTTATGAAGGATGTTAGAATAGAGTGCTGAAATTGAAGTGAGAAGACTACCATTTGCATCCTGCCTCTGGCAGTTAGTAGCTATGTGACTCTGTGGCTATTCATTAACCTCATTTAACCTCAGTTTCTGCGGTTTCCTTGTCTTAAAGTGGGGCAAATAATAGAACTTATTCCCCAGGATTTGTTCTGAGGATCAAATGAGATAAAATGTGTAAAGTATATTTGCAGACCCTAAAGTGCTATTTGACAAAAAGCTATCATCATCATCATTATCATCATCATCACTGCCATCACCTTAATAATGGGAAGAAAGAATCAAAGCAATCTTCAAAGTTGGAAAACAAGTGATAGCAATGATGTTAACGACACTGAAAGAGATTTTTGAAGTTGTGAGAAAGGGAAGGTTGATGGTAAGATAATGAGTTCTTTTCAGGACATGTTGAATTTGAGATATCTATTTAAAATTCAAATGATACTTCGTATTGGACTGTAGGTAAGGAGTGAGACTGAGGACTAAATTTTTAGATTTGGAAGTAACCTGCCAGGAAATTATATCTGAACCCGTGAGAATGAATAAAATTATTAAGGAAGAAGAATTGTAGTGACAGAAGAAAAGGGAGCTCAGAAAAGACTCATAGGTGTTGCCCAGATTTGGGAAGTAGGACATGAATGATGATGCCAAAGATGAGAATAATGAAAGAGCAATGTCTGAATAAAAACATGAGGGAGGTGTCATGACAGGGAGGATAGAGTGATAAAAATAGTGTTGAAAGTTTCATAGCCATAGAGGTAAATTGAAAGTGAGAAACAAATATTGAACTTAACTTAAAAAGTTTAGCTTAATCGATTGTTGGTGACTTCTAAGAGAGCAATTTCAGTCATATAGTGAGTTTAGAAGCAGAATGTAAGGGACTTATCATTTAGTAGGAGGTAAGGGAGTGGAAGTAAAAAAAAAAATGTGGCCAGATTTTTCTGAGTTTCCCTGTGAAAAGGAAGGCAGGCATAGGATGATAACCTGAAGTGATGGCAGAGTCAATTAAATGATTTTAAAGGACAGAAGACAGAGATCGTGGAAAGAAGGGGAAAGGACAATATATTAAAACAAATTAAGATGTGAGAGAGAATATGATGAATGCAAACTCTAGTAGGTGGTCCTGGGTGTAGCTAAAGTGGCACTTTAATAGATAAGGTTAAAAATATGATTCTAGTGAAAACTGAGGAAAGTTTATTTAGCTCATGTAATTCTATGAGAACATCATTTGTAAAAAGAAAATTAAATGAAATATTAAAAGATTAATGTCCATCATTTATGCCAACAAAAGAGCATCAATAGTCGCAGCATATTGCCTTGACCAGCAAACAGGAATCATTAGATAGTCAGAGAAAACTTCAATAAAATGATGCAATAGCATCATCTGTACAATTAGAGTAATATAATTTAGAAATGGAAACAAAAACCACAGAAAATTCAAGGATCAAATATCAAGGATAAGTGTTTTATATTTTTCTTTCTACATTTTAATTAAATTTGTCCTTGTTCAAAAATATCATCACTTGTTAGGTTTACAATACACTCTTCTAGTGTCTGAAATATTAACTCACTTTTTGACTTCATTTTATTTTGTAGAAATAGAAATATTTTAAATGATGCCTGAAAAGTTACCTTGGAAGGCCTACTAATTTTTCAGTTTAATAATAACAAACCATCTATATATAATAAATCATATATGTGATATATGTGTGTATGTATATAATTATATGTGTATATATGTGTGTATATGTATGCATGTGTGTATTTGTATGTACATATGTATATATACAATACATATATGTATAAATAGTGTGTATACACACAAATACATGCATATATGTACATATATGTGTGTATGTATGGTGGTATGTATTCTATTTTCATCAGGGATTGCAATATGTAATTATTTTCAAAACAACCTTGCATGTTAGGTAATGCCAATTGTATGTCCAATGTGTGGAAATGAACCTAAGGCTTTGAAAAAGATAAAATTTGGTCAAATTCATAAACTTTATAACTTCCAGAGCTAGAATTAAAAATCCAAATCTTAGGTTCCTAATAAGTTTTGTTTAACAATGCAGCTAGTTTCTTTTATATATAATTACAGTTAGTTATGAAGAAGTGTTCCCTACAATTTCAAAGAAGCCTGCAATTTCTTCTAGTCATAGTTCAAAAAACTGTGTTTTCCATAACAAATTATTTTGAATCTTTTCTGCTAGAAAGACACAGCAATAAGATTAAACATAAGCAATGGAGAATTAGTAGACACTGTATATTGAATTGTATAATCAAGTAGATTGAGAAGCAGGACTTTTTCACTGTAGCACAATGAAAATAGGATTGGGTTTGGAGATAAAGGACCTCTGTTTTGAGGCACTTATCTGTGTTCCTGTCCTAAACTTGCTACTTGCTACTTACTACTTATGTGGATTGTAATAAATCATTCAACCTGTGGTTCTCCTCATCTGTGACATGAAACAGTCAGACTAAATGATACCTACTATTTCTTAAAGTTCCACAACCTATGGTATTCTGTAAAGTAGGTCATTTAGGAATTCTATTAAACATATTGAAGTACAATTTAGTCTCATTCTGTGGCTGAGTTCCTTAATGACGTATGTGTGTGTGTGTGTGTGTGTGTGTGTTAGAGAGAGAGAAACAGACAGACAGACAGAGTTATCTATATCTCTCTGCTGAAACCTATGTTCCTCTTCTCAGAATGTTGATTTTAGATGCCTATTAAAAATACTGTGGTGTACAAAGGAAATATTATATTTCAACACAGTAGTAAAATTTAAAACCATAATAAGATAACAAGTCCCAGTTTAGAAAAATCTGCTCTATAGGATTCTTGATGACAGTTAATAAAAACATTATGAATCTGCTTTCTTATTTCTTTTTAAAGCTGTAATTAAGATAAAGACAGCATGGGGGAGATTTTTAAACAAGAAGGTCTTGGTTCAAACTCTACCTCAGACATTTAGAAGCTGTGTAAATAAATGAATGTTTCTTTGTTTCAATTTCCTTACATGTAAAATGAGGACACTGGACTTGAACTCTCAGAATTCTTCCTGCTCTATATTTACGATCCTGTAAATTTGTGACACAATATTCTGCATATCAAAGTGATTTTCTTCAGCATTCTCTGAGTCCACTCACGCTGGGAATTAATAACAGAATTTCTAGGCCAAAATAATTTTTATTTATCTGGAAAAAACACTTACAAGTATAAATAGGTCATAGAAGGTACTTGGATAAATATGGTATGTGGGTTCAAGGTCCACATATTCAATACCAGAACTGAATCTTTGCCAGTAAACCACACAGCCTCGTTTTGCCCAAAGAAGATAAACTGCATAACCACAACTGCCACCACCACCATGACCACCACCACCATCATCCTTAACCTCCAAAGAATATGCACAGACACAGACACATATATACATATATTCTTACCTACATAAATGTGTGTATACACACACATACACATATATCCACTTTAAATGTCACATAATGCTTTCTTCATTATAACGGTTGCTATTGTTCATTCTTCCTTCTCAAAGAGGATCAATGACAACGTGAGAGGGATATCTTTGCAAAAGTATGAATTCCTCTAATTACATAAGTGAAAAAACTGCTGCCCATTGGAATTACATGAAATACTCGAATTTATATGGAAAGAGATAGAGTAAGGACTCAGACTCAAGTACTGTAGTTCCAAATTTGGTTCAAATATAATTCTTTTTCTGTTACATCATGTTGCCTTTAAAAAAAATACAGTTTTATTTGTGGACATGGACACTATCTACACTCTATGCCACTACCAATCTTACAACATGAACAAAAACTAAAGCTCCCTCCCCTGTTTCAATCTATGCGTTCATACAAAAATGCCTGAGTATAGAAAACTATTTTAAGTGTATAACGTGAAGCATAAAATGAAGGAAAATGCAGTGAAACCCAAATCTATCAAAAAGTACATAATGATAACATGTATCTGGTAACATGTATCTTTATTTTATTAGCAGAATAAGTCCCAATATTTACTTTCCCTCCCTCTTTAAATAACATATAAATAATTATGAAAATTCTAGTGATATCCTATTAACACAAGGCTCAACTCTTTATCTACAAAGAAATGGTACTTTTACCTAACCCATTGTTTACTCCAGAGCCCATTTCTTCTTTTCTTAATTTGTCAAGTATGTATTAAATATATACCCAGTTAAAACAAGTGCTGCCTTTAGCACTTTAGGGAATACAAAAGAAGTAGAAAATATGTGATCTCAAGTAACTAGTAAAATAAGGGATAATAATAGGTAACACACACACACACACACACACACACACACACATATATATAATACGTTACTATATGCCAGAGACAGTGCTGAGCATTCTATAATTATTATCTCATTTGATTCATGCAACAACTCCAAGATGTGGGTGCTATTATTTTTCCCATTGTACAATTGAGCAAACTGAGGTGAACAGGATAACTGGTTTACTCAGGGTCGCATAGTTATATGTAGATATATTTATATGAAGCAACACAAATTCTCAAATAGTTTGGTAATATCTGTAATTTGGAAGTTCCCTCCAATTATGTAACTTTCATTCCTACCATGGATAGCCGTCCTGTTTGACTTTCTGTCCATGTTGACACAAATTCATTACAGGAGATCCTCCCAAAGTATGAACACCACTTTCTCTTGGCATTACAATTATGCCAGCAGAACACTTTGGCTGTCAACTACCCATTCTGTCAACGCATATTTAGCCCATCGTCTTTTTCAAATATGTGTGCATATACACTTGAAATTGAATCCACTGACAACTAGATACCGGCATATATGTATTTGTTGCTATCACATTTTTTCAGATTCATATTGTTGTATGGTGAAGCTTGCTCTTATCCTTAATGTACCACTGCATTGATTGTTCTATTATCCTCATTTTTAAATACTTCATTGAATAGCATTTTACATGATGAAGCATTATAACATCCCAGGTAAAATACAGGAATTACAAAGATGAACCACTTTATTTGGGATACTTGAGTATTATTAAAGGAGCTGTGTAATTTTATGAATGGAGGCAAGCCAACTTTTCAAATTCTGCTGAATTATTAACCCTGAACTTGTCCAACTGTGCTATCTTAGATCCACATATGCACATATGTGCTAAATGTATGTATGTGTACATATATATTCATACAAACATATATACCCACATGCATGCATACGTGTGAGTATGTATATAAGGACACACATATTAATGGACAAGTCCTACAGGTTACGCATCAAATTTCCTGCTATAATTTGGTCAACAGAAACATAAAATTAAGGATATGAAAGAACAAGGTTAATTTAGTATAGTAATAAATAAGGAAACTTTCTTAAAGGAGTTAAGTCTTGAACTGAGTTCTCAGTAAAAGGTGGACATGAATTAGTGTGAATGATAAATCAAAATCATATTCTCATTCATTCCATTAATATTCTTTAATGTAAAGTAATCATAAATGTAATGTAATGTATAACAGTACATTAACACTAATGTACAACAATAACAGTAATGTAAAGTAATCATAAATAATTAGTTTCTAATGCTGTTAAGGTATTCTAAGTTGAAATTATGCAAAAATATTAAAAATAATCTTTTTTCAAGTGAAGTCTGTCTTGTATGAATTATCTGAAAGCAATTCATTTCCAATGATCTCATAACCTCATTGAGCAAAGATTTATTTATATCACACTTATGACCAGTTCTCTTTATAAATGCTTATAACTTCCTTGGCCTAATCATTAAAATGTATTTTTATTTGAGAACTACTTCCACATGTAACTGATCATTAGTTTTTTAAAATACATTTAAAGTATATATATGTACATTAAATATTCATATTGCATATATTTACTTCATAAAAACTCTTGTTTAAATTATTTCTCTGTCAGAAATATTGCATTTAGTATTTTAATGTTTTGAATCACGTTCTATTGGGTAAATTTTTTCAAATTAATTTTGGCTGTACCTGAGTTAATCTGTTAATGGGTTACTTTTTTGAACTCCTAAAGGGTATTAAAATTTCATTGCTACACTGTCCAGTGAAACCTCTTAACCATGCCTAGACAATTACCTTGTTTGAGACATCTGAATAGGAAGCAATAAACTATTTTCATCCATTCTTTACTTGGATGGCAAGAGTAATATCAATCATTTTCAAAGCCCATGCAGAATGCTTACCCTTCAGAAAGTCACTTTAAAAGAAAAGGCTGCAATATATCCTGTTAATTAAGGTAATAAGCACAGTTATGGAAACTAAACTAAGGATAAAGTAACCACTGTCAGTCTCATATAATTATCTCTGCTCTTATTTTTCATACACCAGTCTTTCAAACCCATAATGGTCTATTTGGTCAAGTATACATATGGCAAAGAAATCTCCTGAACCTAAGTAGAAGTGGCAGTGTTTATCATCAGGTGGGATTCACAGAGTGAATTCAATTTATTAGAAATTACCATTACATTAACCACTTTATCCACTTATTAAGTGCTTGCAGTTATTTATTATAGCACTCAAAAGTTTTTTTATCTGTGTATTGCCTACTGTGCTTTTTCATGTGCATATAACTAACTTTCACTTAATAACTGGTAGAATTCAGATCATTAAATATTAAGAAACAAGCATACCTAATAAATAAATAATACATCAACCTTGTTGTGGGCAAAGGAGATATTTCAATCCTGTCTCATTGTTGAAAATTCAAAAAACATTTATATCTCTCCAGGTTTTCAGTGTCTTGGTTAAAGGTTTCCTCAAATCATACTTAAAAACATAAGACTTTTTAACTGGTGGAAGCATAGCAAAGTTGGGCATATGCTTGACTTAAAATCAAGAGAATATATATACCAACTTTGTGACTATGAGCAAATTATTTAAACTCTTGTTTTTGGACCATCTCTATGATTTATTTTTCATTCAAATTGGTTTCAATTCAACACATATTTATTAAGTGCCTACTAGACATGGAAATAAGCATTTGTGTAGTACCCAAGTGTCAAGCACAACAAATATCTTACAAATTTTATCTTATTTGATCCTATTAACATCCATGGGAGGTGTCATTATTTTTGTCTATTTAACTGTTGGGGACATTAAGGAAAACTGAGGTTAAGTAATTAGTCCAGGGTCTCATAGTCAATAAGCTTCTGAGATTGGATTGGGATTGTCTTCCTGACTCCAAGCCCAGCCCTCCTTATTTAAATGACTCTAGTACTTTCAAAACATTGTGGTAGGTACAAGGGATACAAAGTTACAATTAAAAGGTCCATACCTTCTTGGAGTTTGTATTGTGCCAACGGGATACTAAAATAAGTAAATTTAAAAATAGGTACATTCAGTCCTCAACATTTGGTGTTTACCTTTCCTGACTTAAAATATTCCAGTGATTTCATTAATAATTCCCTTTTCATTTTTGTGTTGGCAAACTCATATGTTCACGGCAATGTGCTGTAGAAGGGAAAAGAAAAGAGACATAATGAACACAAGTTTCTGGAGTAACCACTATCCTACTAGGCACTAAACTGGTCTTGTTCACCTCATGGTGGCAGAGAAAAGAGTTCTCTGTGAGTTAAATGCATATATTTCCTTGTTTAAAATTGAAATTCTGTGTTGCAATTATGTGCAAGTTGCAATCTAATCCCAAGGGTGCGATTTACTGAGAAAAATAAAGATTTTAGACAAACTTTTGTCTCAATTTCAGCTGGTTTGGCCTAATTGACCATTTGACTAGAGATATTAAGTATTAAGACTGAAGATTGCATGATCAGTCTCAGTCTCAGGTTAAATGTCAACTCATCTCTGCTATGTTCCCATACTATGATAACATTAAGGATCTCAAAAGGCACGGAATGCACACATCACTGACAGATTATTTCTCACTGGTGCATCCTGAATGATTTCTAAGTCTATCCACCAGTCATGAGAGACAGAGTGTTGGAGGTGATCATCACCAGTCCTAGTGTATACTGACAGCAGAGACTGAAGTTCCAGCAATCTCTCTCTTTGCTTCCAGAGGTTGGCCAAGGTAGAGACGTTTACAGCAGTATAGTATATGGTACAACACCCACACAATTATTTCACAGACGTAAAAGGAAAGATTCAGGTTAAAAAATGTTTTCTTTTAAAACAGTATTTGCTCCACAGTATTTATAGCAATATAGATTTAATGTGCTATGAAAAGTAGGTATTTTCTGAAATCAATGCTTTTTGTTTTTATTCAGATGTTAGCAAAAAAGATGCCAGAATTTTATTGATTACTAGCAAGAAAAATATTTTGTATGCTACCAATTTTATTTTGTGTATCTTTTTTATGTTATTTCACGGTTACTTTGTTAGTAAAAATGCATATTATCAGAATTATTATTTTGTTATAATGTAATGTATTCTAGAAAAGGGTATTTTCAGCATCCTCTAGCAAGATACTAGAGTTTGGTGTAGCTGAAGGAACCCAACTCCCTATTTCCAGTAGGGTTAATTTATTAACATTTTGTGTGTGTGTGTGTATGTGTGTGTGTGTGTCTGTGTAATTTCAACTATTTTCTTGGAACTTTGCTTTGTAGTTGTTTCCTATTCCTCCTTAACCCCACCCCTAAAAGTTAAGAATTTACTCTATATGAAAATCAATACTAATTTGCAAAGGGAAAGGATAATTACAAATGGAGGATTAGGAGAGGTTTTTTATGTAGATGCATTTTAATCCATGTTGGTGGCAGGAGTTTCCAGAATCAGAGAAGAGGTCTTTCTTGTACATATCCATAGGAATTTTAGACTATTTTCTGATTTTAAAAGTTTTAGTCCTCCTTCTGAGCAGTTTCATAATGTCCTTGTCTTTTATTTTACAGATGCTTCTTTTCATCCCCAAAATAACTAAATATGGGAGAAGTAACCTAAACACACATCAGCCTCCTTTCATTTACGAGTTGCAACATATGGAACCAATTTAATCCATCAGTGACTTTCCATATTAACATAAAGTGACCTTATGCCTTGCTACGCAACAAGTTTTGTTGTATTTTGCTATAGAGCTTTTTGTACTAATCCAGGACTGAAGGGATTTTTGTCGTTCTTGTCATTGTTGTTGCTGTTGGATTGTGTTTGTTTCATTGAAAAAGAAAAACAGAAGAAACACATTTATATGAATTTGCTCTTGGGAACATCGTTCAGCAGGAGTTTACTGACCTATTTTCAGTGGTCCTTTTCATCCACATAATTATGACAAGTTCCTTCTCAGATATTCATTTTTGGCTCTCCAAGTTGTCCATGAACATGATATTTTATCAAGACAGTTTTGGGAAGATACCATAGTGATCCAACTCAAGTCACCTCTGTTTTTGATGGAATTATTTCCAATGAGGAGGAGTATCATTTTGGAGTGAGAATGCTTTTCAATTTCACTTTCATAATTATGTGATCATCTATTCAAAAGGCTAGGCAAGGGCACAAACTGTATAAATGACAATTGAACTAATTATATGAGGAAACTCCCTTCCTATTCTAAGAAACCTTTTTAAAAAACTATTCTAGTAGTTAAGAGATAATCAAAGTGCTTTTTCTATGGACAAAATCCTGTTATAGCTACATAAATTGAGTGAAAAATATGTACTGTTTACATTCAATAAGAAACCAAATGACAAAGGAAGTAATGTTTTTCTTTCTTTGTCAAATCAAAGCTATCTTCCTGAGATAGCATATATTAAGTGCTTAACTGTTTAACTCTGTGCGTACATAGGTGATCAGACTGTCTTGTCTACTAATAAAATAACACCCAACCAAAATATTATATCATTGTAGTGAGTGTCATGAGGCTCTTAAGGGATTGGCATGGACTAAAGTCAGTACATAATTGAGAACTTATGTTCTAACTGTTACTAAAAGAGATTTAGCCACTGAATGAGCTTAATTAGTACAATTTAGATTAAGCTGTGAAATACCATACTTGGTAGGCCATTTCGGTGAAGACTTTTAATCTGGATTCAATGTTCAGCACTCTTAAAATAAGGATTGCCCATACATTGGGGTGGTATATAGGTCAAATTTTCAGAAAATACTAAGATCTTCCATTGCATACCCAGTATGAAGGGTGTGTGTGTGTGTGTGTGTGTGTGTGTGTGTGTGTGTGTGTATGTGTGTGATTTGGGAAGAGTATAGAAAAAGGTGAACCTCTGGGGAACAAACTATGTTTATTAAAAAAAATAAAACCTTTGCTCTTATTAGAATTTTTATTCAATTGAATTTAGTTTCCGAAGAAATTTCTGATCATATGCACCTAATATATAGAGCAGTTAATAAAAAGGAGACCTTCAGACACAGCAGTTTTATAGTTACACACACAAGAAGTAATCATTCTGACAGCTCACAGTAAAAGAGAAGTGGCTTAAATGGGAAAACATACTTTAAAAACAATTCTTTCAGCTGCGATTTAAACTACTCAACTGACATTAAAGGGCTCTGGGAAAGGGCTCTCCTTTTTCTGAAGCGCTTCAAACTTTTTAAATACCTTCATTGATTTGATAGAAATTGGAAAACCTTTCAAGTAAAAAAAAGTAAATTCAATTAAACTAGAATTATGTAAAAGTGTTAAGATATAGATTATAACTGAATATTTCCAATTGACATTTTTGTCAGAAAGACTCACATGATTACTAAATTCATATTTGTACAATAAGTAGCAGCTTACAGACCACCACGGTGAATGACATAATTATTAGGACCAGATTTGTGCACCTTAGATTTATAATTTCTGATACACAGTGTTTGACTTGATACATTTCAAGATAATGATTTTGGGTACTTCTTTTGCTCTGTTATATCTCATTCTTACCTCCATATCTTTTCTTTTTCTTTAAGTGAATTAAACAGGATCTAACTAACATGCTAGATGTTTTTAATTTGTTCTATCAGTTCATCAGAAAGACCAATGTATCATTTTATATATGTAGTTATCTTATCTCTTTCATATATACACACATATATATCAACCTGTTATTTGACTCATTACCATATGTCATAATTATACAAAAGGATATAAAAACATTTATTTAAGTGCCTACTCTCTGCCAGAAACTGTGCTAAATTCTGGGGATTCAAATAAATAAAATACTGACTATCTCAATGAGCCTACGATCTAATATCACCAAGGTCCTAAGGCAATTAAGGGATGCCTTTATAACTGCTAGTAAGTTATTAAAATTTAAAATCCCTTAATTTGTCAATTAGCTCTGAGTTTGTTGTTAACTCATTTCAGTTGTTTCCAACCCTTGTTAACCTTATAGGAGTTTTGTGATTTCCTTATCTAGTTTGTTTTACAGATGAGGAAGTTGAGGCATACAGGGTTAAGTGCTTTACCCACTACACAACCTAGCTACCCTAGCTATGAGACTCCACTTCATTTGGTTAAATGTTATTCATTGAACACACTGGAGAAACTTCTTTTCTTTTTAGTACTTTATCATCTCAATGTATGTATCAATTTAATCAAACCCATTTTTCTTAGGTTTAAATATTAAGATCATTGCTCTACAAATTCATAGTATAATAAGCACTAAAACATGATTATAAATAAATATCTGCAATATATCAGTTTGAGAAGAATCATGGTCATACTTATCCTTAACCATCATGGCTACTCTGTACTTCTCAATTCTAGAAATACTCCAATTCATCTGTCTCAGGATAGCAGAAAAAAAATCTTAAGAATTCTCTTTAAATAGTTTCTTTACAAGATATTAGTTAAATGTAGACTTTTAGCCAAGGTATTCTTTAGTCTTTTCACTCTGTATTTCATTCAATATCTCTCCAAACATGACACTTAACTCTTCAAATTGCTAGTTAAACACTCAGGCTCTTCCTAATACTATTTATGTGATAATTGTATGATCCCATTCATTCTTCCACTTACTATAACAATACCTATACTCCTGTGGAAAGGTCTTTTGGATTTAATGTAACACTCACACAAACACAAATGGAAAATGAGTTGCATGTAGAAATTAAATTAGAAGCAAAGAATGGAGAGTAGGCTGGAATATATTCATGAAAAATATTGCTGATGAGGATGTCAATTTTCAATTTGTTTTTGAACAGGACCACTGACATCAGAGAATGATGTTTTGTCTTGCTTGTGAATTTGTTTTAAGTGAGGCACAGTTGCATTAACCTATCAGCCTCACTCTCTCTTTCTGAATCACTGAAAGCCAATGGCAGGAGAAAAGTCAAGTTGACTGAAGAAGACCCATCATACATTTGATAACCTTGGGTCTGACCTATGATGTCTGACCAAACTCTAAACACTTTCCAGTATTTGTTCCATCGGAATAAATTGGTCTCGTTTGCTCATTCCACCAAGGACACTGTCCATATGCTTGGGGTAGACATTCTCTTTACTCACTAAATGGTTTAAAGTCTGTCAGTTAGCCTCAACCTGTTTTAGCCTGTCTACTTAGATAGTTTTGCTGAATGTTGATCACTGCTCCACTTTCTTGGAACCAAGGGTGAGAGTTGGTGGCAGGTGAAGATCAAAGGTGGGTGAGTAGCCCTGAAAAGGGCTTAGCAAAACTTTGCCCCAAAAGAGCTAGTCCTCCATAAAAGCCTCCATACACCCGGAAGCAAATCATATTAACAAAAACATTGTACTGGTTTTGTTTATAAGTGGAATTTGTAGGGCAACAGTGCAGTCTTCGAAAATTTAAAATAAACATAAAATAAAGTGCATTGGAGACCTGGATAGTAGGTGAGATTTTACAACGTATAACAAAAGTGGAGTTTGGAAGGTTGGAATCATTGACATGTATGAATGCAAAAGACCATGATCTGGCCACATGTTGACAGCAAGGGATAACGTGTAGACAGACAGATGCAACTGGTTTCCTTCTGACGTCAAGTGAATTTCTGGAAGATCCAAGAATGTAGAGTGGATATTCTGTGATGAATTTATGAGATGATGAGGACAAGGGTTACAGTGAGGCAGGCAGAGGTAACTTTTGATATACATTATTATTGGGATATTAATGAGAACACAAATCTATTTGAGAAGTTGAGCAAGAATTCAGAGAAATTGAAAGGGGGGTGGTGTCGCCAGTGCCTGAGCCTGATCCGGAGCTTGAGCCTGAGCTTAAACCTGCCCCTGCATCACGGCCCGGGAGGCGGCCCCGGCCCCCTACCGAGGCTGCCCGGGCGCCATGGCGGACTCAGTCTTCTGCTGCCTACGCTGCTGCGGGGACTTCGGGACTGGCCACATCCCTCTAAAGGAGATGCTGGACGTGCAGCTGGACATGCAGCACATGGGAATAGATGTCATTGTGAAAAATGGATGAAGGATATGTGTAGTACAGGAGGTTGTTTAGCCAATGCACCTTTGCATCAGAACAAAAGCTACTTTGAATTCAAAATCCAGTTCACGGGGATCTGGGGCATTGGAGTTGCAACTCAGAAAGTTAATTTGAATCAGATTCTACTTGGCCGAAACATTCATAGCCTTCTGATGAGGAATGACGGAGCCCTCTACCACAACAATGAGGAAAAGAATAGGTTGCCTGCAAACAATCTTCCACAGGAGGGAGATGTAGTGGTTATTACATATGAGCATGTAGAATTGAATGTTTATTTGAATGGAAAGAATATGCACTGTAAGACAGTATATCCTCTGTTATATATGTTGCAATTTTGGATTGTCAATTCAGTGACATTTATTGTATTCCTCCAACTGGTTTTGAAAAAAATATTATATTGAACAGCAAATCTGAATATACTTGCATTGAAAACTTCTACCCTTACCATATCCCCCCAAAACATTTACTATCATCTTAATAAAGCCTCACTTCATCCATAGGAGGCACATTCTCTGTTTTTAATAAATATTTGTGAAGTTATCTAAGGAATCAATAAGTTAAACACAACAGCAGAATTGTGTTTTAAAATACCAGGTTGTTTTGTGATGTGAAAATCTGCATTTTGGACATTTTGATTTTTATATGTATAAATGGAAATTCACAGACAGTATTAAATGAAAATTTTGATGCTCATGACATTTAGAAAGGAAATTTATTTCTTACCTGAAATACTTGACTTAAGTCATAGGAATAAAATCAGTTGTGATTTTATTCATTCTGAAGTTTGTACCTTGTTAAAAAGAGAAGCACTGTCTTGTCTGCAGTCATCTTATCTTCTTTTATAGGATCCTTTTTGTGCACTGAATGAAGAGTGACAAATATGTCAAATTAATTCCTAGTTTTTTTTCCAGCATGTCTATTCAGTATAAAAGTTACTCTTTCATAAATGTTAAATTTGTTTAATTTGTGTGTTTCACTGCTTTGTATTTGTTTTATGTAAGAGATAATAGAATCATATATTTTTAATGATTGTCAAACATTATTATGTTGAATGTGAAAAAGCAGAACTGAATACAAGAAATGTTTATGAAGACCACCGTGCTGTATTATTCTATTCTCAGAGTAATTATGGATTAATCAGTGATGTACTGGACACTGGCAAAACACAATGGAAAATTATGATGAAGCTTTACACTTGAACTGTAAATCATAGTAATCTCTTCTGGAATATTTTATTTAAATGTCTTGTTTTTCTGCAATGAGCAATAAAATGAATAATGGTTAAGGTGAAATTCAAAGAAAAATTCAGAGAAACTTTGGAAGATAGTCATAAGGATTGTCATTCCTCTTTACAGAAGACTGACAGGCAAACATACCTTTCTTGCTTGCCAGATAACCATTGTATATTGAACTGTATGTTGTCCAACATGGCTAGAAACTTGATTTGTTTGGCCTAAGTATACTTTCTTACAAAGAGAATGCAGACAGCGAGAGTGTGTGTCTTTGAGAAGAAAGGTATAAAAATCATCAACAGAATATTTATTTTATGTTAAATATATAAATATAATTATTAATTATATTAATAAAGAGATCTCTAAGTTCATTTCCATTTCAAATATTCCTTTTTTAAAATGTATACACTAAACTGACACAATTATTTCAAGAAATTAATTTAAGTTTGAAGGAACCTTCAATTTCACAACTACAACTCCCTTATTTTACAGATAAGGATAATGATAACTAGATAGGTCAAATGCTTTGCCTAGGGTCATAAATATGATAAAGACAAGTCACTATTCAAACTCAGTTATTTTTACTTTTAGTACATTCTCTAAAACACAAAACAGTACATGGATCATATGTAACCTATATGTGCAGAGTTAGGTTCTTAATCCCTAAGGAATGATAAAAGGATAATAAATTACATGTTAATTATAAACAGTGAGAAAAAGTGATCACTTTTTGAAGCTATGGTTAATGTATGAAATTAAACTGTTCCTTATTCTATGTGATTCTGAGTTACACTGGAAAAACCTTAAGTTTTGCAAGTCAGAATAAGAAATCCTCAAAAGTCTCTTCTATAAGCCTGAACATTTTTCATGCACTTTGAATTTCATTTTCTCACACCAATTCTCATTATTTTTCATACTTGATGGACCCTCTTAATATGTAGAGTTCCCACAGAGGATTTTATCATGGGTAGAAATTCTAGTGTGAATTTCAATGAAAAATTAATTATTTCTTGGCAACCTAAAGAATAAACGGAAGGACAAAGGGGGAAACAAGATGTTTACTTGTTCATGTTTCTCTTTTTCCTCGTTTGCTTGAAAGAAATGTAACTTTCCCCAATGTAATTTTGCAATACTTGCAAATAGTAAGGTTTAACACGCACAAAATAATTGTAAATGAAATGTACAAATTCAAAAATGAATATATTAGTTTTGAACCCAAGTAAGTGAAAACACATACATTGTGGGAAATTCCAAAAAAATTTAAAGATGTTCATTATTTTATTAAATTAAAGCATAATGGATAATTTCTTGAAACCATGAACAGTACCTATTTGTCTATGATCCCAGATGTATTCTTAATATGCTTATTTATAAAAGTACTTTTACATTTGAAAAGTTATATGTCTAAAAGTTTTGTCTCAAGATCATTTATGAAGATCTTGTTCCAGTCCAGGTCTGAGACTTACTAGCTAAAACAATATTTTTTTTTCAGAGAGTTTACATTTTAATGAGGAAAAAAAGAAATATGTAAGTAACTAGTTGGATATGTGACATATGTAAAACACATAAAAAGTCATCTGAGAGAAAAAGCACTTGAATGTGAAAAGTGGAATTTGAGCTGAGTCTAAAAAGCCAGTGAAACTAAGAGGTAGAGGAGATAGGGCAGAGCACTGTATGCAGGGGAAATAGGTGATACAAAGTGAAGAAGTACAGCATCATACATGAGGAAGAGGAAGTAAATCAAGATAGCCCGATCTAATAGAAGAAAGAAACTGGAAAACTAAGAATGAGCTAAGTTATGAAGGATCATTAAAGAACTCTTGGGGAGTATAGTCACTCAGATTTAAATTCACATGATTTCATTATCACTCATTCATGTTTGTCTGTGATGTGCAGAAGGACAATTATTTGGGGATACAATGACTGAAATAACTGATGCACTACCCTCCATTGGTAGCTACCTTAACTTAAAAAAAAAAAAAAGAAATGGAATTAATTTGGTGATACTTTCAGTGAACTTTTCTACTCTGAATCATGATTTTTACTTTCTAAGTAATAAAAAAGTATCTCTAATAATTTATTCTAAGATTAAGTTCATTAAACAAGATGCTATCTTATCTCCTATTTTAAGTTTCAACTACTTTAAAACATCTTTGTTTTGCTGTCAATCTACTTCACATAATATTATAATTTCCAGATGACTTTACTCAAATATTCACAATGGATCCAGCATTTCACAAACTCACTTCATGTTAATGATTCACAGCACAACCCATGCATGCAGTCTTGTACATCTTCCCAAAAGTTCAACAAGTGACATCCCTTATCTCCCACAAGAGAAATTATAGAGACCCTCCTAAATATTGGAAGCTGAAAGAAAGTTTGTGCAGAACTTTTTCCATTACTGGTTCTTATCATATATCAGCTCTTTATTCTCTTCCTGCCTTTCATTTTTCTGATGACTTTTCTTATTATTACTATTGTCTATTTTCTGAGTTCATGGGTGTTTATATGCTGCAACCTGTTCACACTCACCATTACTCTTTTGGTTATTCCCACTTTGGGTTCTTTATACACATATACTCCATGTTTTAGTGCCTTAAAACAACACTGGAAAAAAATTAGTGTTGGAAAGATGCTATTATGTCTTTGATTTTTATGAAATTTCTAGGAACCATTCCAGCCTAGTCTCTCTCACCTTTAAAGTCTAGGTTTAAATGGTTATCCATTTGCATTATTTTTTTTCCCAAATATACACATTCTTGGCACAGTTCTAGGAGGTCAAGTGAGTTTGATATTTTAAATATCTTGCACAAGTCTCTACCATGTTTTGAGGCTTGAGGCAAAGCAACACAGTAATATCTACAAAGATGAGAAATGAGATGACCTTATCATCTGTAGATGTGCTTTCAAATCACATTCTATACTATGCCAACCTCAACCTCAGTAAAATGTAATTTTGATGAGCATTCATTCTTTGGCAACGACCCTCTAAAAAGGCATATTATGTAACTTACCTGATATTTCTTTTTGGAGGACCATTGAAAAGAATAATTGTTATTGTTATACGGTCTAAGTATCTTCTATAATTTTGATGTATCAGTCAAAACACGCTGTGCTGTAACAGTCTGTAGAGAGATTCATTTTGCTCTAATGAACCAAAGTTTTTCTGGTAATCAGCTGAAAATCAGAACAATAAGATTTTGTATTCTAGCCCTCTTCTCTCCACAAGCTTTCACATTCATGTCATTAAGTTGTTATTAGATATTTCAAAATGGCTGTTCCAGGGCCATCCTCCATTCACTATGCCTAAAAATGGACTCATTATATTTCCCTCTGAACCCTCTTTCCTCAACATTCTTAGTAATATATTTTTTAATTGACAAGTATCCAACACTTTCATTCTGCTGAGTATTTCCAATTTATCTTGTATATAGCTCATCTGAACATGTTGTGTGGAAGTTGTCTCCCACATTGGACTGTGAATGCTTTGAAAGAAAAGAATCTCTTTTCCCTCTGTTTTCCTACCACTTAGCCTGAAACATAGTCAAATGCCTGAAACATAATAAGCCCTCAATGTTTATTGACTGAATGACACTTTTTCACCCACTCAAATCTTTACCTACCCACACTGAGAAAGAAAAAAAAAGAAAATCGAAACAAAGCATTTGTAACAGATATGCATGGTCAATCAAAACAAATTCCCACAATGTCTGTGTCCAAAAATGCATCACATAAAACATAACTAGTCCATCATTTCTACATTGTGGTGAGTAGAATTTTTCATCATTGGTGACCTGAAATCTCGTGATTCCAGAACATTCTACCTGTTACTGCCAAAATAATTCTTCTAAGTATAGATCAGATCATATAAAAGTCCACCTCTGAAACAAATTTAGTCATTTCCTATTGTTGCCACGATAAAAATCTAAATTCCTGCTTTTAAATTTTAAATTTTAACATAATGTGGCTGTACTCTATATTTGTAGCCTCATTGGATAATGCTCCCCATTCTGTACTCAGCAATCCAGTTAAATTTGCCTTCTTTTTCTACAATTCCTGTGAAACTCCATTTCCAATGTATCTTTATGCCTTTGCAATAGCCATTCACAGGACAAAAGAATGTGCTTGCATTTTAACTCGGCTCACATCACTTTTATTTTTCCCTTTAAGATTCATCCAAGGAAACATCTTTTGAATGAAGCTTTCCTTTATCCTTATAAGTTCTGCTTTTGCCTCTCTTTATCTTTTTCACATTTAACTTCTTCTTTATGCATATGCATACACACACACACACACACACACACACACATATATATATATCCATGTGGATGTTTGTACAAAAGTAAATATGTAAAAATTTTTATGATTTAATTTATTAACTTTGTTTTTATACCTATAATAATGTATAGGCTATAAACCCATTGATTGTAGAGGAGATGCTTTTTGATTCTTTGTGACTGTATCTTAGTGACTAATGCAGAGCACAGAGCACAGAAAATGTCCAATAAATAATTGATTGTAGATTGATATATATATATATATATATATATATATATATATATATATATATATATATACATAGTGTCATTTGAAGCTTACTATGTGAAGAACATCTCAATTCCTTTCTCTCCTCCTCCTCCTCCTCTTTCTCCTTCTTCTTCTTCTTCTTCTTCTTCTTCTTCTTCTTCTTCTTCTTCTTCTTCTTCTTCTTCTTCTTCTTCTTCTTCTTCTTCTTCTTCTTCTTCTAGTTCCACTCCTCCTCCTCCTCCTCCTCCTTCATCTTCTTGTTCTTCCTTTTCTTCTTTAGAACATATCCATGATCCAGAAGTGTGAGTTTTCTCTCTTAGTCCACAAGTCTTTCTCTTCTCCCATTTCTTCTTTACTCTTTCCCCAATAATTCCTCTTGTCCTTTATGTTCATTCTTGCAACTGGAATTTAAATTTCTGCTGTGTACCTGTGTTATATACCAGGAATATGATACAAGGCAAAATGTAAACCCTTCTCTTAAGTAACTCACAGAGTAACAGGTGATATTTACACTCTGTTGTTTGGTGAACTCAACATAAACCTGAAAACCTTGTATTAATATCAATAAATATTGAAGTTTCTTTCGTTTAATTTAATGGAACCTCTAAATTTCTTCATAAACTTCCACTTCAAGAACTGGTGATGATGATGCATAAGCTATAATTATTTTTATTATGATGATTCTTCAAATACTTATAACTGAAATATGTAAAGATCACACATTCAGTAAAAATTTTCCTGCTTTCTTTGACCATTTAATAAACTCATTCTTTAAAAAAAAAACTTTAAAAAAATTTCTAGGAGTAACTACAGAACTTCTTTCCATTTAGTTGCTTTTTTTTCTTTTTTCTCCTTTAATTTATAGGGGAAAATCTCAAGATTGATATGATTCATCTCTACTCTCAAGAGCAATCCTTGATTTTTGGGAAAAGGATTTCACATATATACTACCATCAATCAAATTAAAGTATATTAATAGTTGTAAAACACACCTTCTTTATTTTAATATGCATTATGTCATGATTAAAACTACCAAACAATGTAATACAACTATTTTCTCTTGAATGTATTCAATATAAAACATATTAAAATAATATGTAAAAGTAAAAACCTAAGTCTGATGTAGCAAACATCTGTGTATAAGTCATGAGTTTATCAAAGTTTGAGTATTTCAGCAAAAATCAAGGATGACACTATATAAGTTCATCACAATTCAATTGACCATAATAATAAATGAAATTTTTAATATAATTCTCAATTATATGTAGTCACAAAAGTTTATATTAGCTGTAATAATAGTTTTAAAAAAGCAAAAATACTAGCTATCAGAAAAGAATATTGGATGAATTATTTATTTAATGGCAAAAGCAACACCACTGTCACACACTGTCTGCATTTATATTAGGTTTAGAATTATCATGTGATCCACAGAAATCTATGTTTTGTGTTTCTCTGTCCTCATAGGATTGGGAATTAGGGTCATTTAAAAAAATTCCCTTTATATTCATAAGTAGAAGAAATAGTAAATATATAAATAAAGGAATATAAATTATCATCATCAAATAGACAAACTAATGGCAATAAGTCTTTCTCTAATTAAGTACTCTGACCCTCAGATCATTTTTGGAATACTCTGAAGTTTCTCTAGCATGCTCGATCTTTCCAAAGTTCACTATATGCTATCATGGTGTTAAGAATACAGAGACATCTCTGTGAAATGATGAAGCATTGGCGCAGAAGTTTGCAGAGGAGAAAGTACTTTAGGCTTTACAAAATATTTTCCTCCTAAGAGAGAAGTAATATTATTATGTTGATTTTCAAATAAGGAATCTATGTTTTAGATATGATATGACAAACCCATGTTTACACAACTAAGTGGTGTCAGAAAAAGGTTATAAATCTATGTTAAATTGTTCCAAATAAAGCAATCTATCCAACCCCTTGCCCCTCTTAATGGAGATCAAGACAAATTAAAGATTAAGTATGATTTATCTCTGTTTTTACTTTTGTTAGCGTTAAAGTATCAGCCACTTTAACTCAACCTATCCCTTTACAAACCATAATGAAAATATCCTTTTATTTGTACTTGGTATTTTGGATAAGCTTGAACTTACTCTGAACTACAGTATGCCTGATTTCATTGAAGTCTTGTTATAATCTTTGGTTATATTGCTTTCCTTAACCTTTTGCATATGTCCTATATTCTTGACTTTTTACAATTAAATTATTTTGCTTTTTTGTAATTCCATATTTTCATTCATTTTATAAATATTTCTTACCATATTAACAAAAGCCATCCCTTTTCCATATCTTCTTAAGATCCTTCCACCCTTTTGTCCTCCTTTTTTCCCTTTCTTATTCCTTTAACCTCACATGTCCATCTTCCAATGAGTGAAAATGTTATAGTATTAAGTATTAAACATGTTAATCAATTTCATGAAGAATGACAATACAGTTAGTTCTTTCAGCATCTTTTCCTCTTTTCACTAGCTTCTTGTGTCCAGAATTAGGATCTCTTTAGATCTCCACTGCATTTGATTTTAAAGTGGGTTAAGTATTTTAAAGGATACATGTGCAGCTAATGAGTATGTGCCACTTTGGGTTTGGTAAATCAGAACGTATAAATTACCAGAAAAAGTAAATTTAAAATCTAATGAATTTAGAATTTTCTTTTCATTGTCAAGTTAGGCATAAAGTACAGTTAAACAAAATGAACTTTTTCAGAAGTTCATTAAGTATTATGACATTAGTTTAACCCTGGATTCAACTGGTCCCTGAACATTATGCCATCATTGATAGCTTTGTGTTGTCTAACATTTTATTCTTCATTGATAACAGGCTAACTTCATTGTATCCGTGAAAATAAAAGTAGGTAAAGATGTGTCATTTGTACTAAATCAACCCAGCAGTCTATCATACTGCCTTCTCCAAGTATTGTTAAATTTTCTCAGGAACGTGAACCTGGTCTGTTATTTATTCATGTATACAATTTGTTACTTTTCCCTTGAGAACTGGGAACAGACTTCTTTTCCCTACTAACTTTTATACACTTCAGTGCTAACTGTTAAGCAAGATCTATAATTGACATCTGTGGGAGGTGAAGTACCCAATCAGTAAGAGTCAAACCATGCATGAATGATTTAAAAGACCTTGCTTTTCATGAACATTTGATCTGTCAATTATCTGAATAGATTTTATTCCATGTGTCTGTTATTCAAATATTTGTCTAGACACTGCAGGATATGTTGACATTTTGTTGGGGGCACATTAAGAAAACAAGTGAATTGAAGACAAAATGCAAATGAATATAATGGATAGAAATTTTGACATGTTTGTACAAAGCAATCCATTTTCCCCAATGAAATTAACAAAAATTTTACAGCGATAGACAAATACCATGAAAGGTTAGTAAAACATTCTTGGAAAGGTGGGCAAGAAATTTAATATCACAACCAAATCATGTCAGCCTTATTTTTAAAGTGTCTTATGTTTTCACATTTTGGTTATAAGCGTCCTTATTATAGAGACATACAAAAGAGCAGGTTATGAAGAGTATCACACATATCATCTAAGGGCAGGTACCTTGACTTGAATAATAAGCTGTCAAGTAGAAGTGTAACAGCCCAACAGTATGTATCATTATTCATTTACTATTAACAGTTCAAATCTACTTTAATGCACTAAGACTTGTGTTGTCTCAATTTCTTCTCCTTTGACAACTGCTGTATTAAATCACATAATATTAGAGGATAAAAGACAAGTTAGCTAAAGGGAAAATACAGGATTTTAAAAATATATATTAACAGCAAACATTCAAAATTTGTCCAACACAAATCAAACTATCAAACCACCAAGGACAAGTTTTGAGTCCAATATAGTCCAGTTCCAGCTCCTGTGTTGTTGTTTACAGCCCAGAAACCACTCTAATGAAGCAGGATATGGTGCATTAACAATTTGACCCTGAAAAGACAAAGAAATATTCTTCATGTCTGTATAAGAATTGCCATGGTCATTAGTCATAAGAATGTTCAATCTTCAAGCAAACCAGTGCTGCTCCCAGTATGATGTCACAGTCAAATGCAACTACATTACATCTATAATCTGACACTGGATGAAAAATAGTCATTTTCCATATCAAAACTTCTATGTTAACAAGTAAGTCTAGCATAACAAGAGAACATGAATTTACTTCAGTTTCCATAAGAGTCTCCCAAATTAGGAGACACATAATTTCCCTGTTTCTACATTCTTACTCAAAATTATGAACTCAGAAGTGTTTCCTTTTTTTGCATTCATGTTCATGTTTCCATGGTATCAGAGGAATCTATCTACTCTCAAAGCACTGTCAGGATTACATAAATCTTCAGAGTCTTAGCAAATAAAATGCTAATCAATTGATGTAAATTTAAAATTTAGCAAATCTTGCAAACACAGATAGCATCTAATGTGTTATACAGGCTACACTAGAAAGAATATTACAAAAAAGACATGTGCACATGCTTTATAGAGACAGAACATTTCTAAAATAGATTTGGGATGCTTCATCTATGTAAGTCAATTGATGGAACTTTGGGGATTGAACAACCTAATTAAGTAACTACACAGACGCAGAGCCTTACTTACTTATAGCCAGTGTAAGTTTAAATCCCTTTGCACATGTTACACTCTTAGTCCTTCCTTTCAGTTTATCATCCCAGGAGTTTGTCCAGGGATTCTAATAGTTATAATAACTCAAAAATTCCTTGTGTTTCAACTCCTTATCAAGTCATGCCATTTGATCATTTCAATATTTTCTGTATGTTTTTCCCAACTGAAAATAACCTTTCTTTCTAATGGAATTATCATGTTTTTTTCTCTGATCCTCAGTATTGTGATTCTAATATATGTTTGGGTATTCATATATATATATATATATATATATATATATATATATATATGTATGCATACATATGTATGTAAATAAATATGCGTATATACATACACAGACACACATACATATATATGTGTGTATATGTATGTGTGTGTGTGTATATATATATATTTTCCTCGCTTGTTGGGTTTGAAATTGTTATTCATTAACATGTAAGTTAAAGGTATTTACTAGAGTGAAAACAAAATTAACAAGGCTACCTTTAAAACATCAAGCAGTTAGAAAATTAGCTTTTCAAATTTTGGTGTGAAGTCTCAAATTCCACAGCCATTATTTTTCCCCTTGTGTTTTCCTAGACATATCCAAACACTTTGTTAGAAGGGAATCAACTTCAAGCATTTTGGTCTCAAAAGTAAAAGGTGCAGTAAGTAAGTTTACCACACTGACCTTGTGCTAACATATTGCTGGACTTTTTAAGGCTTTAAGCGACCACTAAAACACCTTCATGATCTCTTTCTCTGACTCTGTCTTTCTCTCTGTGTCTCTATGTCTTTCTGTCTATCTGTCTCTCACAGACATACATACACACACACATGCACACACCCCCCCACACACACACCCTCCTCTTCAATGTCTCTCATCAATGGAGGATACTCAACCTCCTGTCAGCTCCTTTAGGTCTATCATGTATTTCTCAGGAATCCTCTGATGTCATCTATTTTTTCCCTCAGACTTGAGGGAGAAGATTCTTCACATAAACCAAAAGAACAAGAGATATCTTTTGTTTTGAAAATATCTTTCAGAAACAGAGAAACTATTTTCAAATGTCCCCCTTATTATATTCTATTAGAATTATACAGATATTTCACTTACATTAATTCCATAAAAATACTCAAGCTCACTGTGCCCATATGCTACTTGGCATTTTAAGATATGAGTGATGCATGAGACAAATAATGGATAAATGAAGCTATCGGGTGGCCATCACAAACATTTGCTAGGTAAATATGAAAAACAAGTATTTAGATTTGGGGAGATTACAGCACATAAAAGTGATACCACATGCACACAAATTAAATAAATTATAATAAAGATAAAAAATTCAGAAAAAACAAATATAATAAAGTTTTGACATTTGTCTGGAGAAATCAAAGAAAACCTTTTTGATAAGTTGGCATATGAACTGGTCCTACGTGTTAGAGATGGATTTAAAATGGCCAAGATGTGGAACCAGTCTGTCTAAAACCTGGAGCATGACTTGTACCAATGTGTGAGAGCAGAAGTATATAATCTGAGATCAGGGAAGTTAATTGTTCATAGCAGATAAAAAGTAGAATGTATGAAGGGGAATAATATGAAATAAGACTGTAAAATTTAAACCACAGGATTTATGTTAGAAGGGATCTTTGGAACTATCTAGTCCTACCCTACCAACATTTTTTACACATTAGGATATTGAGACCAAAAGAAATTGTGATTTGTTTATTTAATAGTACACTTCAAAGAACATGTAGTAGATAAAAAAAAAAAATCATCTCAGGTCCTCTAACTCCACGTCTTGTGCTTTTTAAAAAAATTTGGGTGGCTGATAGAGAAACCAAGGAATTAACTGATGTATTCATTCATTTACTCATTTTTGGTTAGTTTATTCTCATTCATT
This sequence comes from Bettongia penicillata ogilbyi, assembly GCA_023548195.1. NCBI lineage: Eukaryota > Metazoa > Chordata > Mammalia > Diprotodontia > Potoroidae > Bettongia > Bettongia penicillata. The sequence continues at coordinate 1,090,680 of JAJHZJ010000112.1, read as the reverse complement.
CATTCATTTAACTTCTATGCAAGAGTGAACTACTGAAGATTTATAATGTTTTAAATTTTGTTTTCTCCCTTGAAGAGAGCAAACAGTTTTTAAATATAAGAAGTTGGTTATAGGCTTTACTCACCTTGTAAATAATGTTGGTCTCAGCAAAAATTATAAACTGCCTCTTCTAATAATATCTATTAAACAAATAAAATGTATATTCATTTGGGAATCTTAAAAGAAACCTAAAAACAAAGAAAAACACTCACACATATATACATATTTATCTTACCCTTTAAGATCACCTTGTTTCTATTTTCTACATATCTTCTATATACCTTTATATAAACAAGTGTCCTCATTAGAATAACAGCTCCTTAAAGATAAGGACACGTTTTACTTTTGTCTTGGTATTCACAGTACTCAACGCAGTTTTTGCCCAGTAATAGGAACTTAATAAATATTTGGTGATTGCTTTACCAATTATCAATAACATCCATGAAACAAATTCCTTTTACACTGAAATATTTGAATAATTGTATCAAGATTCAGTCTACTTTGTTAATTTGTATAACTTTAGGTTAGTTATACCATCAATTAGCACAATAGCTATAGTACTCTCCATATTGTCAAGCAATGTATGGACTATTCAGAAAGGCTCTTTGACTCTCTGCCTGGATTAATGAGCAGTAGATACTCAAAGGCACCTGACCACCAAAATGGGGCAGGGCAAGCATTTATAACTCAATTTGACTTCTGTCTCAAAGGTATTTTGTGTCACTCTCCAAGCTTTCATTTTCATGTTTTGTAAGTAAACACATTTGTTTTTGTATTGCTACATTACCACATAAAATCTCTCTTTTGGAGATCTATAAAACCATATGTAGGAATTCTCTTCCTATTAAGACACCTGCTTCTATAGAGGCAAAGAAGTACATCCTTCAGCTCACGATTGTCATGGCAACACAAGGGAGAAAATTGAGAATCTTTTTCTGCGTGCTATTTCTGTTCTCAGGAAATGGAAATCATGAGCTGTCAAGTTTCTAGTTCAATTTCTACATTAAAAAAGTACAGTTAAAATTGTGGATGAAAATTTGGGCTTTTAGGAATGTACTAGATGTGAACTAGATATTTTCTCAGTGTTTTTCTTCCTCTTACCAAAAATGATATGGCATTCCCTGGAGCTAGAATATTTTTTTTTTTTACTACAAACTAGAAATCCTATATCCATATGCAAATAAAGTTGCTTATACATAGTAGATATATGTGGATATAAATTGTTTAACTACTTTCAAAACTCAGCTGTTACTTTATATTTTGAATGACTTTTGTTGCTGTTGTTTTTCAATCCTATCTGACTTTTCATGAACCATAAGTGATTTTCTTGGCAAAGATAAAAGAGGGGTTTGCCATTTTCTTCTTCAGTAAAATAGGCAGAGGTTAAGTGACTTGCTCGGTGTCACACATCTAATGAGCATCTAAGACCAGCCAGATACAGCACCCTCTCCATTCCGTCAACCTAGTTGAATAACCCTAGCGATTAATAAAAATCAATCTGTCATTTAAGCTTTTATTAAGCAGCAATATGCCAGGCATTATCCTTTTTGGGATGCCCAAGCTACAGAAATCATGGAGTCTGCTTGAGGAGAGTTTGTAAACAAGTTGGGAGAGAATACCAGCGTACAGGAAACAACTTAAAAATTATAGCAAAAATCTATTGCGACTTAATTCCATGAACCTAGGATTTCAGAGAAGTGACTGCAGGGTGTGAATTCTGGTGTATTCAGTACCAAAAATTTTAGTGCAAGCTGAAATATTCAGTCAACAATCCAAGTGTTTATAAAATATTTGTGAATCTGCCACACTGAGACAGCTAGTTGATTGATAGATGTTGAGTGACAGATAAAGATTTTATTATTTTCTCTTAATAAAAATTTATTTATTTAACTTTTTACATTCATTTTCTCAAAATTTTGGGTTTCAAATTTTCTCCCCTTTTTTCCCCTCCCCCCACCTCAATACACCAAGCATTCTAATTTTCCCTATCACCAATCTGCCCTCTCTTCTATCATCCCTCCCTTCTCTTGTCCCCATCTTCTCTTTTGTCCTGTAGGGCCAGATGACTTTCTATTCCCCAGTAACTGTATGTCTTATTTCCTAGTAACAACAACAATACCCAAGAGTTGTTCCTAAAACTTTGAATTCCAAATTCTCCCCATCCCTCCCTCCCCACCCGTTCCCTTTGGGAAGGCAGGCAATTCTGTATAGGCCCTATCTGTGTAGTTTTGCAAATGACTTCGATAATAGTCATGTTGTATAAGACTAACTGTATTTCCCTCCATCTTATCCTGCCCCCATTGTTTCTATTCTGTCTTTTGATCCTGTGCTTCCACGAGTGTTGACTTCAAATTGCTCCCTCCTCCCATTGCCCTCCCTTCCATCATCTCCCCCCTTGCTTATCTCCTTCTCCCCCACTTTCCTGTATTGTAAGATAGGTTTTCATACCAAAATGAGTGTGCATTTTATTCCTTCCTTTTGTCGAATGTGATGAGGGTAAACTTCTTGTTTTTATCTCAGCTCTCCTCTTTTTCCCTCCACTAAAAAGTCTCCTGCTTGCCTCTTGAATGAGATATAATTTACCCCATTTCATTTCACCCCCTTTCCTCCCACTACATTTCTCTCTCACCATTTACCTTAATTTCTTTTAAGATATGGTCCCTTCCTATTCAATTCATTCTGTGCTCTCTGTCTCTGTATGTGCATGCATGTGTGTATGTGTGTGTGCGTGCATGCATGTACATGTGTGTGTATGTGTGTGTGATTCCACCAACTACCCAGATACTGAAAAGTTTTAAGCATTACAAATATTGCCTTTCCATGTAGGAATGTAAACAGTTCACTTTTGGTAAGCCCCTTATGACTTCTCTTTGCTGTTTACTTTTTCGTGCTTTTTCTCATTCTTTTGTTTAAAGTCAAATTTTCTTTTCAGCTCTGTTCTTTTCATCAAGAATGCTTGAAAGTCCTCTGTTTCATTGAAAGACCATATTTTCCCCTGAAGTATTATTCTAAGTTTTGCTAGGTAGGTGATTCTTGGTTTGAGTCCTAGTTCCTTTGACTTCTGGAATATCCTATTCCATGCCCTTTCATCCCTTAATTTAGAAGTTGCTAGATCTTGAGTTATGCTGATTATATTTCCACAGTACTGGAATTGTTTCTTTCTTGCTGCTTGCAATATTTTCTCCTTGACTTGGAAATTCTGGAATTTGGCCACAATGTTCCTACGAGTTTCTCTTTTTGAATCTCTTTCAGGTGGTGATTGAAGGATTCTTTCAATACTGATTTTGCCCTCTGATTGTAGAATATCAGGGCAGTTTTCCTCGATAATTTCATGGAAGATGTTGTCTAGGCTCTTTTTTTGATCATGACTTTCAGGTAGTCCCATAATTTTTAAATTGTCTCTCCTGGTTCTATTTTCCCAGTTAGTTGTTTTTCCAATGAGATATTTCACATTTTCTACCATTTTTTCATTCTTTTGGTTTTATTTTGTGATTTCTTGGTTTCTCAGAAAGTCATTAGACTCCATCTGTTCCATTCTAATTTTGAGAGAACTATTCTCTTCAGTGAGCTTTTGAACCTCTTTTTCCATTTGGCTAATGCTGCCTTTGAAAGCATTCTTCTCCTCATTGGCTTTTTGAACCTCTTTTGCCAATTGAGTGAGCTTATTTTTCAAGGTGTTATTTTCTTCAGCAATTTTTTGGGTCTCCTTTACCAAGGTATTGACCCGTTTTTCATGCTTTTCTTGCATCTCTCTCACTTCTCTTTCCAGTTTTTCCTCCACCTGTCTAACTTGCTTTTCAAAATCCTTTTTGAGCTCTTCCATGGCCTGAGCCCACTGGACATCCACCTGGGATGTCTGGGATGCAGAGGCCCCGACCTCCACGCCTTTCCCTGATGGTAAGAATATTTCCTCCTCATCAGAATTGATAGGTGGGAACATTTGCACTCCCTCAAAGAAGCTCTCTATAGTCTTATTTTTCTTCCATTTTCTGGGCATTTTCCCAGCCAGTTATTTGACTTCTGAGATTCCTGTCCACCTCTGTCTAGATCCACCCAGCTAGTGCTTGGAGTCTGAGATTCAAATGGGCTTTCCTTGGCAGGCGCAGCTGCTATTTAATGTGAGCTTAAGTTCTGGTGCTTAGGTGGGGGCAGGGAGCCTCAGAGGGTCAGCTCCTTCAGGGGGTTTATGCAGAGACATTCAGTAATGGAGGGGGGGCACGCCTCTCTCCCAGGCTCAGTTCCCTCAGGGGGTTTATGCAGAGACCTGAGCTTCTACCTGCTGCTCTGGGAGTCCCGGGCCGCTGCTACTGCCTCTTCCGCTTCCTGACCCTGCCTCTGCTGCTGCCTCCCGAGGAGGCCTGAGTCACGGAGACACCCTGCTCCCCTCTCGGACAGCCCAGACGTCTCTCTCACTGACCTGTAGCATCTGTGGGCGGAGGGACCTTCCGCGGCGCCGGAGGTTCCATCCCTGAAGCCTGCTCGGATCAGCTCGTCTGGGGCCATGCAGCCAGGGCAGCACAGGGGTGGGCTCCACTTTCTGGAGTGCGAGGGACGCTGAGGATGGCTCTCCAGGGCTCTCTTGGATGGAAATCTTTTCCACTGTGCTTCTGTGTGCCTTGCAGTGATCCAAAATTTGTGGGGAGTTCTTCTTGCAGGAAATATATGGGATGTGGGTTCGGAGCTAGCATATGTGAGTCTTTCTACTCTGCCATCTTGGCTCTGCCCCCAGATAAAGATTTTAATTGGATAATTGTGTGACGTATAGTATCCCATTGTAATGGCAAGGATATTAATTTTGGAGTGAAGAAAAACAAACAACCAAAAAACTGAGTTTAACACCAGCTCTACCGATAATTTTTAGTGTAACCTTGCTCAAGTCACTTAATAATTGTAAGCTTTAGTTTCCTTATCTCCAAAATGAATTTCTACTCCTTAAAGGAAGTGATCATAATTTAGGTATCTTTAGACCATGTACAGTGCCTACAAAAGAGATTTGCATGTAGCAGTCATTTTAATAATGTGTTCAATGGATGCATGAGTCACAATAAAAATATATTTAAAACTGTAGGTTTCAAATCCTGTAATGCCAGTAACAGCCAGCATACCCAAGGAATACTGCTGTGAATGGTTTCAAGGTTGTAATTGCATAGTATAATGAAGTCTCTATTTAGTCAAGAAATAGCTAAGTATTGTTCAATAAAGTAAAGCATGGCATCCATAGCAGCATCCTTAATTCCAGGTTGGCTTAGGAGTCCCAGGGCTCTTATTCTGTGGGCTGACCACTCCAGACTCTTGCCTCTATTCACACATAGATAACTCCTCCTGCTGAATGTCTCAGCTCATGGGGACTTCTCCACTCAGCAGCTTCTATCTCTGGGAAAACAAAACTCTGGGAAAAACAAAACACATCACCAGCACCATTATCTCAATTCATTCATAAAGACCTAAAGGACTTTGTCTGAGAAATCAACACAGGTCAACAGAGGACTTCTTCCCAGCTCTTAGAGGTCTTCCTTCTTATCAGAGGTGTTCTTTCAGTTATCTTCTCAGTGCTGACTCACCTCTTCAATGTTGACTCTCTTCTCAACTGCTTCTCTCATCTATTGTTTTCTTTACATATAACTCTAGTAATCTTCTGATTGGCTAGAGCCCACATGTATCTAATTGGTTAGAGTCCACTTGCAGTTGCAGATGGCTGATCGGTTAAAACTCTCTCTATGACATATATATATATATATATATATATATATATATATATATATATATATATATATATATATATATGCACTGTTTCTAATAAAAGAGTCGATTAATCAAAGGCAAGATTCAGATAGAGGCACTTGATTGCCTAAAACAAAATAAGATATCATACTTTGCTTGCCATTACAAATCTGAGATTGTTATGCTATTCATTCATATGATTTAAATTATTTTCATTTTTATGAACTGGTCATGATATGATAGAGTAATTTATTTTACATATTAGAAATAACAGATACATGTATTCTGATACATTTTATTTGCCTACTTTTTGAAAGTTACAAATTTTTCCATTTCCCTTACCAAGATAATCACTAGGCATTGATCACTTTGCCATGTCTGGCAGGAGTTGTCACTTAGGTCACTGTTCCTGGTTTTTACCTCAATCATTATTTGACCAGACACCAAGAATGTTCCTTCATTACCACCTCACACTTGCTATAATAACTATAATCAAATAAAATTTTCCTTGCCTCTGGAAAGAATTTTTCAGTAGAATATGTGTGGCGTCAAAGTACAAAACACTTTTTTTTGATCAGTAATTCTCTAGCTTTGTAACTCTTCTTAATAGAATATAAGCTGCTTGAGACTAGGGGATATCTCTCATTCTCAGGTATTCCTCAGTACTTAATATGATGCTTGTCATCCACTATGGTAAGTACTCTATCCATATATACATAGTTGTATATTTATACATAGGTATAGATAAATAGAGAGATAGTCTTCTATCCCTCCCTTCCTTCCTTCCTCCCTCAGTCCATTCCTCTGTCCCTCCCACCCTTTTTCCTTCCTTCCTTCCTTCCTTCCTTCCTTCCTTCCTTCCTTCCTTCCTTCCTTCCTTCCTTCCTTCCTTCCTTCCTTCCTCCTTCCCTCCCTCCCTCCTTCCCTTCCTTCCTTCCTTCCTTCCTTCCTTCCTTCCTTCCTTCCTTCCTTTCTTCCTTCCTTCTTCCTTCCTTCCTTTCACAACAGGATTCCTCCTACCTTCTGGTGCCTGTAAATCCCTATTCATTTGGAGATGGTAAGGTGATCCTCACTATTGTTAATATCAGAATCCCTGAGAAGAGATTCAAATCTATAATATTATTCCAAAGCTGGAGAGTTCTTTCTTCTTTCATAATTTTATTCCCCTTCTGTTCCAGGATCTTCCCCAGATAACATCACAACATTAATTTCTCTCTCCTTTCTTCCTTGAAATCATTTGTGCTGTATTTCTTTCTATTTCTTTTATATAGTGCATGAAACATAGTCCCACCCCAAAAAAGAACAAGAAGTTCTCTGGAGCCATTTTTCCTTTTGGAAGGGAGACCAACATGTACTTTCAGCATATATAATTGGTGAATACACCAGGGAGTACAAAAATATATATCCCCTATGTCATCCAAAATGCTACCTTGTTTACCTCATTTATTTGTTTAGTAGTTGAATGAATAGTTATTCTTACTCCTCACTGGAAACTTTAAGAAGGTGCCAATGTCCAGGTTTGGGCTGCTTTTAAGGCAGTCTCCTTAGACACTTCCTTTTCCTCCTTCTAACTAATGCTGAATGTAAAAATGACCAAGGTGACAAGGACTTTCAGGGGATGTATGTAATATACTGACAGAATCCAAGAAAATGCTTCTTGTCCTCCATTGCGAGTCTGGCCACTCAATAATAAAAGTTATTTTTTTTCCAGTAAGCACCTGTTTGTTTCTACTTTCCCCCATGTCTGTTCTCCATTTCACTTACAACAGAGAAATGATCACCTCCTCTTTATTTATATTTTTTCCATTTAAGAAGGTAAAGAATACTCAGACACATCAATTTCATATTCATATGTGCAATAGGAGAGAGAGCTCAGAAGCTCCCTGCATTACAAGATGTAATGTATAATATCCACTACTGTCAAATGTCTCTAGGTATGTCCTCATCTGGAAAGGAATGTCTGAATCATCTTTCTTCCTGCATTTAGGTATTTCAGATTGTTGATTCAGTTTGGTAAAATATTCAGTGTCTTTCTTAAGTAGTAAAGAAATATGTAAACAATTTATTTTGTGGCAAAGAAGATTGAATCACTGTTGCAGTCCTATTTCATTGTGAAGTATTAAACAGGACTCTTATCTTGAAAAAACCCAGTTTTACTTTGGCAGCTATGACATAGCCTCAAGACAAGACTTGTCATGGTCCCTCAGTTGTATGACATTAGCAAACTGTGGGGAAAAGCAACACATCCATTTGTGAAGGGCTCCTATATAAAGAAAAAGAGACATGTTTGAGAGGTAGATTATTGCAGTTGCTTGTCATCCTATTCACTCTGGCATATTTTAGCAGCTGATCTCGGTTTATTTAACCAGAAATGATTTTAGTATTATTTCAGACATTGTCACTTACTAAAAATGAATTTTAATGCTGTGGAAATGTCATGAGATTCTACTTATATACCTATAGAACACAGCAAGTTAAAATTGCTGTTTTCATGCTTAGCAATATTTTATGGAATGTTCATCACACAATTATTTTCAGTGTCCTTCAGTTCTTGAACCTATTCCCTTCTTTAGAAGCTCTGTACTTTCATATCTTATTTATGTAATCTAGGTGAAGGGGTGATATCGTGAACTGGTCCGTAACATGCCGATGAGAAGATGCAAACAAAATGTCAAAATGCAAGATGGTTATTTGACTATTCCTTGCAAGATTTCACGTATTTTGTCCTGGTAAGTTAATAGTCATTGGTAGCTAAAGAAAGTTATTATGTCTTCAATCGATTTAGTGATTACCTTTAGTTTAGTCATTTATCAGTCCACTTTAATAACTGGTACCACGTGCACTGAAGTATTTCTCGAAGGTAGAATGTTATTACTTGTTAACTGTTCACCTATACCTTACCTTCTTAAGCACAGTGGATAAAGCTACTTACTATCAGAAGGTCTGAGTTCAAATGCTACCTAATGGAAGAAGGTGGGAAATGATTTAGTTCTTCCCTTTTTCCCCTTATTCCAAAGGAGAAAAGACTTTCTGTTTCATACTCATTTTTGTTACTTGATGCTTCTACACCCATTGCTGAGTGTATAAGTATGCTTCAGTCAGGACTGTGTTTTAATTTCTCTATTTAATTTTATGTTCTTATTCTCTGTTTATTTGTGTTACTCATGAAAATAAATATGACCAACTCAGAGTATGACTCTTTCTTGATGTCTCTTCTCTCCTTCCTCATCTTTCTTGAAGGCAGAGAAAAGCAAAATGAAAAACTCAAAGGCCTTTGGTAAAAAAGAGGTGGGGATATTTGACTTGGAGATAATGAGTTTAGCTCAAAAGGGTATTAACTGATGGGTTAGTCACATTTCCACTTTCTGTTATTTTTTTCTACAAAGCTAAAAAAAAGATGAAAGCAAGAAAAAAATCCCTAAAATACTAATAATCTATCATATGCAAGAAAATTCCAAAAATTCTGTTGAACACTAAAGCTGTTGAATTTTGCATAATCAAAATCCAGATGTAACATTAATTCAAGATGTCATTATATGTATATGTATTACATGTATAGAACCATTGCTTAAACAGTTAGGAAGTAATAGGGAAAAGTACTTAAATATTAAAGCCCCTCCTTATTAATTAATTTTGCCACCCCTTGTTCTGGGCAATAAAATTGAAGGGAGGAACTAAAACGGAGTAAGTGTATGACCGTTCTGCAGTTTTTTTTTGTGAAAAGTCAGAATTTAGTCATTCTTTTCTAAGGTATATTAATAAACCTGACATCCCCTTAAGAAATCAAAAAAGCAGTTCCATCCACAAATAGGCTTCTAAGTCTCCTAGGAAGAATCTTCCATATGTCACCGCATCCCCTTGTCTTTCTCCAGAAAGATTCTCCTAAATTCTCCTATTCTGATTATTCTGACTTTCCATCCTAATGCTGAGAAACAAGGGCTGGAATACGATATAAATCTCCAAAGGCCTTGGCAAATTAGAATATGTTGGATACAGTCAGTCCAGCTTTGACAAAGGGACTGTCTCATTTGTAACATTGGCTTGCCTCTTTGATAGAGATTTCGAAAACATGGCCTGTATTCACAGTAATTCTCCACTTGGAAGGGTAGTTATGAAATTGCTTGTACTTATCTACCCAGTTAGAGAGTATAAATCAAAATGGGTAGGAGTTGAGCTTCCAGTCTTGATCTAGATCCCTCTCTCCCTTTCACCATTTATCCTATGTGTCTTCTATTACACCTTCAAGCTACAAACAAAAGGACTCAAGGAGACACAAAGATAGTGTTGATTATAGGCATTTATGAGAAATAATATAAAATCCAGCAATTGAATTTGTTAAATTTAAAAACAATTTTAAGAATTAATTTATGAAAAGAACAAATCCAAATAAGGCTATGATTGCAAAGGATATTTCTCAGCAAACCTCTTACTAGAGCAAGTACACCTAATCAACCACAGAGAATAACATGTACTCCCCAGTTAGTCTACTAAGATGAAACTAGCTCTCTTTGCCTTAAGGGTGCTGAAGATTTGACAAGCACTGGATATTGTTCTGATCCTGCTGTAGCCATGGTACTACTGTCTCCTCTTCTCTCATTCTCTTTAAGAGACCTGAACTCTCTAGGTATTAGTTTCCTGTCTTCACAACCCAGAAAAAATACAAACATCAGAAGCTGTGGTCAGAAAACTCTTGCCAGAAGTTCTTTATTAAACATTCATAGAGCAACTTATTGGCCAATAAACATGAGCTGTTTTCAGAGGCTACTGAATTGCAGAGAAAGGCAGAATAATTTTTTAATTTAGAATTTAATACAATTTTATTAACATTCAAGTCACTTTACATATAAAAGTAATGGAGCAAAAATATGCAAAATATTAAAATGTCCATATGATAATATTATTATTTTGGATAACCTTGATATTTATTGCAAAGTTTTGTTCTGTTTTTCAAAATCCGGTGTATTTGATCCCCTAATACTCATAATATTTTTTTTCAAATACTTATCTTTCTTTTTTCTTTAATTAACCTAGTTCTCTCACTTCCTCAAATGACAGGAATGGGGAAGGAAGAGAAACAAAGGTTTATTGAGGTTTGCTTGCAGCTGTTCTGGGACACAGGCAGCAGTTTTTCAAACCCTTTGATGGTTACTGCCCTGGGGCTTGGGATATAACCCAGCCACTTAAGGCAGTTCGGCAATGACCTTTATAAGGCCACTTATCTGAACCGCCATCTGACTAAATTTGGACTTGCAAGATTTTTCCCAGTTATGTCTCCCTTTTAATTTTATTATACTACACTGTACAACTTTTAAATTATATAATGAAAACTGTTTGGTTCATCTTATGTACTCCTTGGTTTTGAGTATTTTGTCTTGAATTCTTCCACTTACCCATACATTAAAAAAAAAAATTGCTTCCTTCTTTCCCATTCCTTTTTTTAAGTGATATGAATTTTTGTATCTAAGTCATGTTTTGCCAGCAGTTTTTTTTATTTCTTCTTTAATGTATCATCTAGAAGAGATCCTAAGGGGAATTATAGTTCCCTACAAATTATTTGTCTTGGTTCAGAGTTTAAGCTTATTTTACCAGCCATGAGGAATCTTTGTACCCTATGTTTATAGAAAAAAAAAAACAAACAAAACACAGAAAAACATTAGCCATGCTCCCTCCTACCCTCTCTCCCCCCTGCGCTCTCTCTCTCTCTCTCTCTCTCTCTCTCTCTCTCTCTCTCTCTCTCTCTCTCTCTCTCTCTCTCTCTCTCTCTCCCCCCTCTGTCTCTGTCTCTCTCTCTGTCACTCTTTGCCTCTCTGTTGCTTTCTGTCTCTCTGTTTCTCTGTGTGTCTCCCTCTGTGTGTCTCCCAAAATATCATGATGAGCAGTAAAATATCCAAAAGCTTTGACCCAAGAAAAATGAAAATATTTGCAGTGAACCCTGGTTATCCTTCAATCCTCTTCTATGAGCTGCTTGAAAGAAGAGAGTAACTCAAAGAACATGTGTTTATGTCAATCTTATTTGAAGCTGTCAGCCCTTGGAAGCTCTTCGTACTTAGAACTAGAAGAATGGTAGGCTCACTCATGAGTCCTGTTTCCACCTTGCCCAACCTTTCTCCCCATGCATACAAGAAAACAAAGTAACAAAATATCTGACATTATTTTATGTCAATATATGTTCATGCAAACAAGCATTATTGATATATGGAAATGAGTTTCCATGAGCCATATATTTAATTGTTTCTTCAAAATCCCAAATCATATAAATTCAGTCACTAATGTTATCTTCTTCTTAGGGTTAAAGAAAAAATATATTTATTGTTTATAATTTTTAATTGAGATGTGTAATTGGTGACAGACTGAGACAGTCAATATATTTGTGTAGAGAGATAATGCATTAAGATTCATTGATAGTTAAAAACAATAATCCAACATTATGTTTTTTTACAAGAAATACATTTGAAATAGGGATAAGCACTGTTAAAGGTAAAACGTTGGAGTAGAATGTATCATGCTTCAGCTGAAGTAAAAAATAAAGCAGAGGTAGCAATATTGATCTCAGACAAAGCAAAAGAAAAATTAGTTCTAATACAAAGCCATAAGGAAGGAAACTATATCCTGATAAAAACACCATCAACAATGAAGTAATATCATTACTAAACATATATGCACTAAATGGTATAGCACACAAATTATTAGAGGAGAAATTAATGGAGTTATAGGAAGAAATATGCAGCAAAACTTTACTGGGGGGGTTCAAACTCACCCTCTCTGATCTTGGTAAATCAAACCTCAAAATAAACAGGAAATAAACTAAAGAGATGAATAGAATTCTGGAGAAAACAGAATGGCAATAAAAAGTAATTTAGCTTTTTCTCAGTTGAACATGGCACATTCACAAAAATTGACAATGTACAAGGGCATTAAAAATCTTACAATCCAGTGCAGAAATAGTAACTGGGAAATAAGAAATACAGGTAATGGAATGTAGAAATCTATCTTGCCCCATAAGAAAAGAGCAAAGATGGGGATAAGGGAAGGGAAGGGTGTGATAGAAGGCAGATTGGGTGAAGGGGAAATCAGAATGCATGGGGTTTCAGGGTGGGGGAGGAGAGAGATGGGGAAAAAAATTGAAACTCAAAATCTTGTGGAAATAGATGTTGAAAACTAAAAATCAATGAATTGGGGTAAATAAATATATAAATGATGAATAGATAGATAGATAGATACATAGATACATAGATAGATAAATGAACAAATGATTGAATGAATGAATTGTGTAAAGTTTTACTTAGCCTAGGGAAAAATATTATGGTATATGAATGCAATGGAATACTATTGTGAGATAAGAAATGATGAACAGGTCTACTTCAGAGAAAAAAATCAAACCAACAAACCTGGAAAGACTTATATGAACTAATACTGAGTGAAGGGAGTAGAACAATGAGAGCAATTTAACAGTAACAGTCCCAAAATGTGGGGAATGTTTTTTATATACTTAAGCCTTCACAGCAATGCAAGGACCCAAAATTTCTCCAAATGAGCATGGTGCAAAATGCTATCCACATCCAGAGAAAGAAGTATGGAGTTGGAAAGTAGAATGAAAGAGAAGTATTTTCTCTTTTGTTATGTTTTGCTTTATTTTATTTTTCTCATGTCTTCTCCCATTCATTTTAATTCTTCTATGCAGCACGACTAATGTGAAAATTGGTTTAACAGGTATGTTAGTGTAGAGGCTATATAAGATTGCTTGTTGTCTTTGGGAGAAAGGGGAAGAAGGGGGGGAAAAGTTGAAACTTATGGAAGTGACTTGAAAACTGAGAACAAATAAATGAATAAATTTGAAAAATATCTATTTTCTACAGGATTTGAAGCATAAAAAAACTGTATTGTTATTACTAGAAAAAGGATCATTAATCAACAAAAATGCCAATATTGTTTTGAACATTTAAAAATAAGAAGTAGCTAAGTTGTAAAAGGAGTATAACACATTTCTTTTTTGGATTCTGCTTTGCTTTTAAGTTTTAAAAATATCACTGCTTTATAATCACCACAATCAGTTAAGGCTAGCTCTAGCTCAAGCCAGAATACAATGTCTCTGCCAAGGATACCTCTTATCCAGTACCCATCTAGGCTTCTTTAATCTATAAAGGCACCAAAGACTGAGAGACACCCAATAATTTCACTGACCATACTTACCCTGGAGTAAGAGGATGGAACTACTAATTTTATATCTGCTTCTTTGCAGCACCTTGTTGAAGTTTACTAAAGAGATAACATGAAGAAATTCCATTTATAGAAACAGGCAAACCCTAAACAGCAGTCTTTGCAATATTATAAGGAATTATCACCTGATATTTTATTTTGACTGCTGGAGATACTATGAATATTTTCAGTGTTACAGTTGGGTTGAACAGTAGATAAAAGTGGATAGAATAGTAGACCTGGGGTTAGGAAGATATGAGTTCAAATCTTTTCTCACTTATTAGCTGGGCAATTCATCTAAACTCTGTTTGCTTCAATTTCCACGACTATAAAATGGGAATAGTAACAGTACCTACCCCACGGTTACACCGTAAAGATCATTTTGTAAAAATATTTAGCACATAGAAGGAATTATAGAAATGGTAATTATTATATTAGCATAGCTAATTATTATGCTATCATCAACTATCATTCTGCATACCCTTACACAAGCTCAAGTGTTTTCTTTTTTTGGAGGGGTATAGCTTTTCTTCTACTTTATATTTTATTAAATTCACTGAAAAAGAAAATAAAGTAGCCAGTCAAATTTTTCATGAACATCATGGCTATCCTAATAATTTTTGCTACTTTTTAATAGTTGTTAAAAATATTCACATTTTCCAGTTCAGTACAATATCATATTGGCTTTAAAAAATCTTCGACGACTAACTTCAAAAAGCAGTTGCTTTGTCCTGCCTCAATAATCTTCTTCATAAGTGTTTCTCATAAAACGTTATATCCCTCATTAAACTGGAGCACCTAATTGTCAAACAGAATATAACTTTTACAATTGTGCACTATTAAAACAAAGCAATTTCTGCAAAACAAAATAAATTTAATATTAAGCAGAATTTCTCATCCTGAATTAATCGAGTTTTAGTTTTCTTATGGTTCCCTGTGCAGAGGGCTAAGGGGAATGCGAGTCCCGTGATCAAGGCCACAGCTGAAGTGAAGCCTGTTCCTGTGGAACATGTGCTTACACAAACCCTGGCAAAAGTTCTCCATGACCCTGGGACCTGATATTCTTTCAGATACTGACTTCTTTGCAGAAAGTTGCAGTTGGGTCAGGGAATTCAGGAACTAGCTTCGGGAGCAAGATAAGCTTCAGGTACAAGGACATGGGTGAGTCATGGGATGGTGAAGTAATGTCCTGAGATGGGGAAGTAATGGGAGGAGCTCAGCCTGCGGGTGATTGTGGTTCTAGCCCTTAAAACCTTGACCCTCAGGTGAATAAACGGATTGCTCTCTTGCTTTCCCACTTGCGCCAGGTCTTTCTTCTCACCGCTCACTGAAGCACTCCATGGACAGTGGTGGCCTGCAGCATTCCACTTATGTTTGTACTCAAGTCAATCAGACATATCGTATAAATTAGGTCTTTGATGCCCTCTCACCTCTGTGGAAATTGTTGATAATAAAGGTTTCCATACACAAAGATTACGATAAACTCTGAAACAACTTTCAATCATAGATCAAAAGCTGGAAGCTTTTCCAGATTCTGAGTCATTTAGTCAAACCACCCTCATTGAATCAAGGCCTAGCAAGGTAAGTGCTAAGTCTCAAGGCAGTAATCAAAATTAACACGTAGAGGGTTCAAGATGGATAACCCCTTTTTTAGATTATGGAAAATCGTAGGAATCACGGTGGGACTTCACATTACCCCCAAAATGGAAAAAAAAAAAAACCCGATTTAAATATCCTGTCACTTATGACTTGTAATTTGATAGAAATTTTTATTGAAATTTCTTTAGCACAAATCTAGGATTATATAAAGGAGAATGGAGAAAGACTTCTAATCAGTATTTTCTTCTCTGTCCAAATCTTTGTCAGAGAGATGATCATTGGTAGACAAATAATATAATGATGAAGTAATGGTGACACTATTACACACTTACGTAAATCTTGACAGTAAATCATTTCCCATGGAAATTTCCCATTACTGAGAGCATCAACAAAAGTAACAAAAATGCAAAAGAAATTATAAAATAAATAAATAAAAACAAAAACAAGCAAGCTGGATGAATTTTTAAAAAGTAGGAAAAGTTATTAGGCATCTATGTTACAGTAGGATTTGGAGACAGACTATTTGCATATAACAAACAGTTTTGTGATCCTGTCTCTTCCCTTGTATGGGTGTCTGTTTCCCCTTTCGTAAAATTAGAGGGGGTTCAACAAGAACATTTCTGCTGCTCCTTTCCACTGCAAATCTATGATCCTATAATTCTCCTACTTCATTCTTCCTTCAACCATAGTTCTCACTAGAGATTTGACAAGAAACTTTAAGTAACAAATTGCTTTATCCAACAGGTTTGGAAAATTTCCACATGAAATTAGACCTTTAAAAATGTCAGAAACTGTTACAGTGATTAATGAAAAAAGCACTTTAATAGTTCATAATATTTTACGATGATAATTGATATAATATGGCTCAAATCAGTTATGCAAATTCTATTATTTTGGTCTTGTCACTTTCTCACTGTGTAATATATGGTACATACTTTAAAATACACACCCTATTTAATCTCTCCAATTTTTTTTTTCCTTATTAACCCAAGAAATCATAAAGATCTGCATTGAAGTCAACCTCTAAAATAACCTGTGATTCTGGGCAAGTCATTACAAATTTCTGTGTGCTAGGGAAACTGTCTTAAGACAAAAAGAAATGTGGAGAGGAGACTGAATTGCATTATAGAGGGGGTTTCCTCAACCTGTGGTTTTCTATAACAATGAAATTCTAACACTTCCTACATATTTGATCTTGATTAAGTCACTCTACCTTTGTTCTTTTTAGTTTTCCCTTGTATAAAAAGAGAGGATGGACTAGATTTAGTGGTGTCAAACTCAAATAAAATTAGATTCCTAGAAATGTTACAGTGACTTAAAAATTAGTATTTATATTATATTGCACTTTAATTTATTAAGGATTTTCCAATTACAATCTAATTTGGCTCAGTGATTTTGATGCCTCTGGACTATGGTCCCCAAAGTCCCTTTTATCTTTTTTGCTGTTAGTTTCTATGTCTTACAAAGGTAACTCATTACATTTGTTAATATATTTTATTCCTCTTTTTTTAGTCTTCCTTTGTGCATATTTGTTTACTTGTTGTCTCCCCCATTAGATTTTGAGCTCCTTGAGGACAAGGGCCATCTTTTGCCTATGGTGTTCAACAAATATTTATCGATTTAGTGATTGACAATAATATAAGGAGATAGTGATGAAAAAACTTTGTGCATAATGCAGATCAGCCCTTATTCTTTTATGTCAAAGTTTTAGAGAATTGCCTAGGGGCCAATATATGTGAAAGGAAGGCTTGGAACATGGGTCCTGAACTTTCTGACTCAGCGACTTCTCTCTCCACCAATCACACTGTGTGCATATGAATATGTATATGTCTGTGTGTCTGTGAATGTGAATGTGTGCATGTATGTGTATATGTATGTGTATGCTTGCATAGTTGCTGCTTCTCCAGATGTTGTTTCTGAGAACTGAATTGGAAGTAAGACTGGTGCAATTTAGAGGGCTTCCACTCTCAGAGTTGCCATGCCCATCTTCCTAGAAATTGGCTAGCAGTTGTTGCTGTTAGTAATAAGAAATAGAGGCCCTTTCTCCACAAATGGCCTTTTCCCTTGATGATGGGTATGTTGGAAGCAGGTTTTGTGCCTGTTCTCCACAAGGAATGGAAGGTAATCAATATTTATAGAGCACTTACTATGTGTGGAGCACTTTACAAAAATTACCTTATTTAATCTTTGATCCAAGGCCATGAGATATCCCGTACAGGGCCCAGTAGGACAGAATAGTCATGGTCGTGGTGTTGGTGACTTGCCTCTCATATACTGCCTTCCTTTTTCTCCTTAGGGTGTACCATCACTCCAACTAGAGGATTTCTGTATGGATTGTAATGTGATTCTTGAGATCCTTTTCAATTCTGGGATTTAGCAAAATTTAATGTCTTCCCTTATGTTAATTACTGAAAATACTTGTATAATGAGGAAAGAATTGCAAATCATCCTGTTGAAAATATTTTTAGTGCTGCCTATTTTTGCACTTTAAACTTAAAGCTAATAGAGTGGAATAGAAAAAAAAATCATGTAGTTAGAATTTAGAGTCCTGAACGTGAACCCATGTTCTGATACTTGCTACAGAAGTTGTATGACCATGGGAGAGAAAGTTCTGGGGTTTCATTTCCTAAACTATAAAACTGAAAATAAAATGACTGCTGAATCTACCTGAAAGGATTGTTGTGAAGACAAACCTTTCTATGCTTTAAAGTCCTTTGTCAGTCAGTTATTACTTCTAATGTGGCCTTGGAAAAATGACAGTCATTCTGACTTCAAATTCCAGACGCATCAAATGTGAAGCACACACTGGATTCCCTCTAAGATCCCTTCTAGTTCTAAATTCTATTTTCCCACTATTTCAAATATTTGTGTATTTATGTCCAATGTTGCAAAATAAAACTCTATGATGTTGGGAGCAAGGAAAAAAAGGCCAGTGATGTGAATTTTCGACACTGACTGTCATTTAGATGTAAACATTAACCCTCCAAAATTGGCCCCTTAGGAAGGGTAATCACAGGCTAGACAAGCTCTGCACAAGTTCCTGCCACTTAACTCGGTATGCTGTAGGGCCTATAAGTCAACATTTTCCCTTTATCATTATACTAGACTCTAAGCTGAATGACATGATCTAACAGGCCCTAACCATTCAACTGCTGATGTTTGTCATAGTGTTTGAATAAAACAGGCCTGGTTCTCTGATGAGTAAATCACCCTCTGGAATTAAAGTGCTTACTTACATGATAAAAATTACCTCTTTTATGGAAAACTACTTAGTACCCTGGAAGGAAGTGTTTTACTAAACACTAAGTGCATTTCTATAGAAATATTCACAATTAAATATTTTGTTTTTTGTGAGTCAAGAAAATTTTATATATGGCATATAAATGGTCCCTTCATCTAGCACCATCATAGTTCATAAATAAGAGTTATTTTTAAAGTATAACCATGGGTTGGGAAGGTTATTGGTTGTCTTAGACTAGTACTTTAAGTTATTTGATCTCAAATAAAACAATACCATTGAGCTTTAAAAATGGCATCTTTAAAGATGTTGTCATTACAAGAAAGAAATATTTACATGAGACTTAAACTCTACTTCTGTACAGTATCAAAATGAACAGCTTTTTTTAGATGCTCTGATTTTTCTCCCCCTTGAAAGAACTGTGAAGGATAAGACAGCAGAGTGTCAGCCATTTCAGAGAAAGCTTATGTCCTTTCAAAGACTCCTACTTATTATTTGTCCTTGACTTTCTAATTGACCTCTGTACCCATAAATGCCTATTGAAAAAGTACCTTGGAAGGTCTACCAAATCAGATCTATCAAAATAAGTATGTTTTTCTTAATTCTACCTATAGTAAATGTTTCCTCATTTGAAGCATTAGTAAAAGTATGTTCTTATTTGAAGAAAATAACAATATGCTTTGAGAGAGGTTATTATTTTTATTCGTGGGTAAGATAGAAATTTGTTTTTCAAAAAACAATTTCTTTATATTGCAGACTGCTATATTCTCCATCTTTCATTACCGAAATGCTTTAAAGAATCAGTTTTAAAAGTCAATAATCCCCGGGGTGATACAGATTATCTCCTTGTACCTCAAAAGTAGCTAAGTCAAAATATATTCTATTTGTTTTTTGGTCATGTCTGACTCTTTATGACTCTGTGGACTATAATAAATATATAATAATAAAAACCCTGAAGTGGTTCATTGCTATTTTGAATTAAGGAAAACAGAGATTAAATAACTTGTCCATGGTCACCCAGCAACTAACTGCCTAAGGCCGAATTTGAATTTACCTATTCCTGACTCCTGCCCAGTATTCTATTTACTAAGCTACCTAGCTGCCTATTCTATTATAGTTTCTTTAAAAAGTCTTTTAAAGAGAATCAAAGAACTTCTATTTAAAAAACAATTATTTTATATACATATCCAGTCATGTATGTCTGTATGTACATATGTATGTATATATGTGTATATACATATATATGTATGCATATATGTATGCACACACATTTATATATACACATATAGGATGCCTTAAGGTGGTACACTTGATAGATTTCTGGGTCTGGAATCAGTAAGACACCTCTTCTTCCTGAGATGAAACCTGACCTGAGACTCATTAGCTTGGCGATCCTGAGCAAGTCACTTAATCATCTTTGCCTCAGTGTCCTCACCTGTAAAATGAACTGGAGAAGAAAATGACAAAGTATTCCATTATCTTTGGTAAGAAAATCCCAAAAGGGTAACAACAAGTCAGACCCAACTGAATAATGACTAAGCAACTAAAACAAAGCCCTTTATAGCTAACATCTTAGTTTTTGCTTAATTTTTATTTTGTTTTGCTTTATTTTGTTTTGTTTATTAAAATGGAAATCAGGATAACAGCATAGAATAAAAGACCAAGGGAAAGGAAAGATAAAAGAAAGAAGTTCGTGCTTCCTTCAAAGTTTAGCTCAAGTGTTATGTTTTCCTGATGTCCCAACTACTACTCACTGTGCTGTTCCTATATCATCTTGTACACAATTTGCAAATCCATACATGTGTACAAACCATCTCCCCAAGATAATGCAAATTTGAAGACAAAGAAAGTTTCATTTTTATGCCTACATACCCAATTCCTGGGGTAATGTCTGAAACATATTGGTCACTTAAAAAAACACTTGCTGTTAGATTGGATGATTGCCAATAATGTCTGAAGTTGGAAGAATCAAACTTTTGCTTGGTATTTTTTCCCAAGGTTAACTGAATACATATATTGAACTTTGATCTAGGTGAATATGGCTCCACTTTCCAGGAGCTTTTGTTATTTCAGTAGGCCCCTTTCTCCTTTGTCACTGCATGATTCTTCTACATCTATTGAGAAGCTAAAATGACCTTTCAGGCCAGTAAGAGAGGCAATCATTAGTTTCTTTCTCTTGTAGCAAGATACTACTGACTGAGTTCTGGAAAAATGCTTTTACCACCTTTCCCTAGAGCTCTACCATCCCAAAAAAGAATGGAATTAATTATTAAATCATCTTACTTTCCTTAAACCATTCTGAAAATGTTTTACTTTATTTTTACTATAAATTAATTACCCATCCCATTTTAAAAGGGAAATTGACATCATTCCAATCAAAACTTTCTTTAGATTATTAGAACACTTGATAGAGTTTTACAAGTGCCTAAAGATTAATGACTGAAGTGTCTGCCAACTTCAACTCCTGTCAATTGCCTTATTATACTTTAGAATGTAAAGAAACACAAAAGTAAGTAATTTTTATCTTTTGTTAGTAAAACAGCCTGGTTTTATTTCATCCATATCTGCTGGGATTTTGTGCCTCTTGACATTTAATACTTCACTGAATGAATACACAGGTAAGGAAGAGAGAAAACTTGGTATTAATTAGAATCAAGTATATATCTGGCCCAGGGGATGAGTGAGCTAAGCTTTAAATAAGTATAGGAACCACTGGCTTTTGGATCACTAAATGCAATGTCAATGAATCAAGATTGAGGTTACAGTTAAAAGACAATCCAAAGGCTTTCTTCAGTTCTCTGAGCATTTAGATAGGCAGAGAACTTCAAATTCATGATAAGTAATTTCAGGTGATGTAACTACACTCCTGAAAATTGCATTGGAAACTGACTCAGCTTCTTGCTGTTGTTGTTTTTTGGGGGATTTTTTTTGTTGTTGTATTTTTTTTTTCCTGCAAGGGTGTGTAGTCTTCTTTTACTTCAGTCCATGTACAGGGCCAGTTTGTTTTCCCTTCATTCTGGAAGAGCACCAATGACAACAGGAAGGTGATATCTTCATTTGCAAGTAAATTGGATTTAAGTGAGATAGGTCTGTTCAAAGTCATCAGACTCACTTTCTCCTCCAGAGGCATCTGAGTTTAGTGGCAAAACATAGATCAGGATGAATGGAGATGGACCCGGATGTAGAGGGATACATTGAGCTTTTTGAACTAACATTTTTTCCCAGGTCTCAATTTGCCTGAGGCTGTACACATTCAGTGACTGTCCATGAACATTTCTCTCCCCACTCCCAGTATTTTCTCTGGCTGTTTACCTTATTTGGAATATTCTCCTTCCTTCTCTCCACACACTGAATTCCCCGTCATTATTTAAGTCCCACTTAAAATTCCATGTTCTACAAGAAGCCTTCCCCATCTCCTCTTATTTCCTGTGCCTTTTCTCTGTTAATTATTTCATATTTATATCTTATTAAACTTGATTTTTATATATTGGTTTTCATGTTTTTTCCTTCATTAGACTGCAGACTTTGGGGCCAGGAACTCTCTTGTCCTATTTATACAACCAGTGCTTATCACAGTGCTTGGTATTTAGACAATTAATAGAAGATTGATTGCAGTTGATTAAAATATTTCATATTAGCAAAGCAAGTTAAGGAATTTCCAATAGTGATAAGAAACAAGCCCAATTCTCAGTTTTCAAAAGCAGACCTTGTGTAGGCTATAGACAAATGAAGATTATAAGCAGACAATTTTGAGCATATTACTAACATGGTTTTTGTTTTGTTTTACACTGTGTTTACCATACATCAGCCCTTTAACAAAGAGAAAATCTATTTGACAAGAGACATACTGTGCATTCTTTAATCTGCTTTTTTTTCTCCTTAAGGGAAAGAAACCATTATGCAGTAGTGAACTGAATAGCTTTCATTTTTACTTTTGGTAATGTTTCACTTTTACATTTCTTAGTCATCTACTGAAAGAAAAAAAGAGAATGAAAAATAAATACAAATAAAGTAATCTTATGCAGTAGTTTTCAGCATGTTGAGACTGGGAAGTTTAGGACATCATTACTCATCATTTTCTTTCACAAAAGTCTTAAAAGAAGTTCAGGTCTGCAAGAGTTCCATTGCATCAGCATCATAAGAACTTGAGATCTGGTTCCTTTTCTAGTGAGCAAAGAAAGAGAGTAATTGATAGGGAATACACTTTGTACTGAGGTGGTGCAAGAACTGAACTGATACTTCATCACTACTATTAAAATGATAAATTCTTCATGCTTTATTTGGATTTGTAGAAGACATGCATTCTTGTTTCTACTTATTGTGGACATTTAAAAATTTTTATGAGTAGAAATTAGAACTAAGAGGAAAAATATTTCCATATTTTTCTGTTCTAGATATTTTTTTTACCTGTTCTTTTTAGTGTTACAACCCCTTTAAAGATCTTTTCATTCTATTTACAGCTATTCATCATTTCAGGAGCAATTTTACTAAGCAAGATGCTATTCTGTAACTCAAAAGTATAGAATGCCTAAGTTGAAAGGGCCATCCGCTCTGACAACTACTTAGTGTGTGAATTCTCTCTTTACAACATGCTAGATAAGTGTCTATACAAGGCCAATGACTATCTACTCCTAAGTGGCATAATCATAAATATTTTCTAAGATAGCTCATCTGTGGTTTTGAAAAACTTGTTATTTCAAAGTTATTTGCTTTATTGACAAGTTATACAAGCAGGAGTTATTTTTTTATTTCTTGAATACCTGATTTATCTGGAAAGGTGTTGTGAGGGGCGGGGCGAGGGGAGGAGAAGAAAGAAACATTTCATATGTATTTATTAAATGTCAGGTACTGTATTAAGTGCTTTACCAATATTATATCACCTGATATAATGAATTATCTAGAATCCATTTATTTGACAAAGTAACTTGTTGTAGACAAAGCCAAAAACAATAACAATGTATCTGGTGGGGAGGAAGGAATAAAGGTTTACTTAGGAATCCAAAACCTCATCCGCTAAAACTCACAGTAGAGTTATTCTCTTTTCTTTTACACCTAATTGTAGTAAAGTCATTTTTTTCCTGTTTCTCATATGGCACAAAATGTTATATGTAGCAAACAGGAAATGGAGGAATGAAAATGACTAGAAATAGATAGACAAAATGAGCTTGTTGGGAGTTAGATAGCAAGGGAAGGAGACAAAGAAATCTATAAAAACAAAAAGAAGTTTAAACACCAACAGTATGAATAGGCTTAGTGAGTAGAGAACTGGGTCTGGAAACAGGAAGCCCTGAGTTCAAATGTGACTTCAGACACTTGATAGCTATGTGATACTAAGCAAGTACCTTAAACTCTCTTTGCCTTAATTTACTAGAGAAGAAAATGACAAAAAAAAAAAAAAAAAAAAAAAAAAACCAAACAAACAAACAAAAAAGCCAACCCATAGACAGTATGGATCATTGGGACTGAACAATAGCATGAAATCATTGGAGTAAGGACAAGGACAACAAATACACCTCAACAGATTCTGAAAACCACATTACCAGTACGTGAAAGAATCCTCAACCTGATGATGAGGGTATCAATAAAAGATGAAACAACATTTAGTAACTTCTCTTAAGAAAATGTAACTTTATTTCTTTGACATTTTTATTTAAAGATTTCAGTTCCAAATTCAATTTCTTCTTTCTCTCTTTCTGAGATGCTATGCACTCAAATATACTTTATATGTGTGCAATTATGGAAATATTTCCATAATAGTCATTTTGTATAAGAAGAGTTAAATAAAGAAAATAAATGAAAAAAAGTGAAAATAGCATGCTTCAGTCTGTATTCAATCAATATAAGTTCTTTCTCTGGAGGCGGATAATATGTTCTATCACTAGTCTTTCCGGATTTTCTTAGATCATTGTATTGCAGAGAATAGCTAAATCATACACAGTTTATCATTGAACAATATTGGTATTACTTCATACAAGGTTCTTCTGGGGCTGTTCACTCCACCAAGCATCAGTTTATATAAGTATTTCGGTGTTATTTTTTTTTCTGAAGTCATCTTGTTTGTCATTTTGTATAACATGACAATTCCATTACAATTTTATACCACAGTTTATTTAATCATTCATTAGTTGATGGGTATCCTTTATTCTCCAATTCTTAACAAAGACAAAAGGAAATGCTACAATTATTTTTGTACAAGTATGTCCTTTTCCCCCTTTTTGGCTGTCTGGGATATAGATTTAGTTATGGCATTATGAGATTAAAGAGCATGCAGAGTTTCATGGCCTCTTGGGCATATTACCCAATTGCTCTCTAGAATGGTTGCATCAATTCACAATTCCATTAGTATTCCAATTTTCCCAGTTCCCCTCCAATATCCAACATTTTCCTTTGCTCTCATATTAACCAATCTGATAGGTGGTACCACAGAGTTATTTGAACATACATTTCTCTAATCATTAGTCATTTAGAACATTTTTTCATATGACTCTAGATAACTTTGATTTCTTTGACTGAAAACTTCCTGTTCATATCTTTGACCAGTTATCAATTGGGGTATGATTTGTATTTATATAGATTTGGTTCAGTTTTTTATATAGCTGAGAAATGAGTTCTTAGAATACTTGTTGCAACCTCCTCCCTGGCCTTGTTTTCTGTTTTCCTTAAAATTTTGGTTGCAATGGTTTTTTTTGTACAAAAATATTTTTTTTAATTCATCAAAATTATCTATTTTATATTTTGTAATGATCTCTATATCTTCTTTGTCCTAAATTCTTCCCTGTTGCATCAATCTGACAGAAAAAAAAATTCATGTCCTCTTAATTTACTTATAGTATCAATATTTATATCTAATTCATGTACCCATTTTGACCTTTGTATGATATGAGACGCTGATCTCCACCTAGTTTTTGTCATATTGCTTTCCAGTTTTTCCAGCAATTTTTTTGTGAAATAATGAGTTTTCATTTCTGAAGTGCACTAGGTTACTATATGATCGTTTGCTATAACATAATTTGCACCTAATCAATTCCATGATCCACCACACTGTTTCTTAGGCTGGACCAGATTGTTTTGATGATCAACACTTTATAATACACTTTAAAATCTGGGATAGGTAGACCATCTTCTTTCATTTTTTTTTCAGTTGATTCACTTGAGCTTTTGTTCTTCCAGATGAATTTTTTAATGTTTTTCTCTAGCTCAATGAAATAATTTTTGAGATTTCAATTTGTATGGCACTGAATAAATAGATTAATTGGAATACAATTGTCCTTTTTTTATGTATTGATATGGCCTCCCTGTGAGCAAATTGTATTTTCTAATTGTTTAGATCTGACTTTGTATTAAAAGGGATTCATAGTTTTGTTCATATAGTTCCTCAGTTTGCCTTAACAGGTAGGCTATCAAGTAGTTTATACTAAATCTACAGTTATTTTTTGTGGGGGAGGTATTATTATTTTATTCAATTTATCACTCTTTCCCATTTATTGCATGTCTAGGTATATTCCAATTACAAATTTTGACATTTCAGTTTAGGTTTTTCTTCATTTCTAATGTTTGTTTGATTTTTTTCTTCTAAAATGGAGGTTTTTCACTTTGCCACTGTAATTACAACACTAGGTCTACTCTGTTAATTTTGCTTACCCTTGTGAATGAATTTCTTTTTTCCATTGGCTCTATAACTTTCACCCTCAACATCCACTCCATTGCTATTTCTTATTCCTTTCTCTGAGTTTGTTTTCCTTGTCATTTGCTTTTTCTTTACTATTCTAATCTAGTTATTTAATTCTTCCCATCTTTTTTCTCCCAACTAAGGCATTAAACCTTATCTTTCTTCCCTTTCAGGTTTTATGTCTCCAATTTTAAAAATAGTTTTCTGATTTTTAAAATCTTATTTTCTGTACACTTTTCACTTTTTAATTTTTATTAACTTTATTTGTTTTCAGTGTTCTACAATCACTACCACATAATTTAGATTATTTCCCCCCTCCCACCCCCTTACCTCGGGCCTCCCTCACTGAGATAGCATATAGTTTTAAAAATGTTCTACACATACATTCATATCAAACAGATTTTCCCTATAGTCATGTTGTGTAGAAGAATTAAATTGAATGGGAGAAATCATATAGCAAATCAAAATGTAATACAAAAGAAATTGATCTGCTACATTTGGCGATTGAATCCCAAAGTTCTTTCTCTGGGTATGGAAGACATTTCTGCCTTAAAAGACCACTGGGAATTTTTTTAAATCCTTCTGTTGCCATGAAGTTCCAAGTCTACCAGAAAACAAACAAACAAACAAACGCAAAAAAACCAAGCCAAGCCAAACCAAACCAAACCAACAAAAAACAAAACAAAACAAAACAAAAAACAAAAAAAAAAAACTATCACACACTGTGGTCATTCCTGTGCACAATGTTCTCCTGGTTCTGCTCCTTTCACTCAGCATCAGGTCATATAAGGCTTTTCAGGCCTCTCTGAAGTCTTCCTGTTCATTATTTCTTATAGCACAATGGTATTCCATTACATTCATATACCATAATTTATTCAGCCATTCCCCAATTCATGGGCATTCCTTTGATTTCTAGTTTTTGGCCACCACAAAGAGTGCTTCTATAAATATTTTTATACATGTAGGATCCTTTCCCATTTTTATTATCTCGTGGAGATACAGTCCTAGAACTGGTATTGCTGGGTCAAAGGGTATGCATATTTTTGTAGCCCTTTGGGCACAGTTCCAAATTGCTCTCCAGAATGGTTGGATCAGCTCACAGCTCCACCAACAATGAATTAGTGTTCCAACTCTTCCACATCCTCTCCAACATTTATCATCTAACTGTTCTGTCATGTTAGCCAATGTGATAGGTGTGATGTGGTACTCAGAGCTGTTTGGATTTGCATCTCTCTAATCAGTAGTGATTTAGAGTATTTTTTCATATGATTATAGATATCTTTAATTTCTTCCTCTGAAAACTGCCTATTGATAATGATCCTTTCACTGTTTATCAATTGGGGTGTACAGTTATTTTAAATGAAATTAATCTTTCCCTTGCTACTAGGCTGTGTTGGTAATATATAGAAATACTGGTGATGGGTTTATTTTGTATCCTATAATTTTGTTAAAGTTCCTAATAATTTCAAGTAGTTTTAGTTGATTCTCTAGAATTTTCTAAGTATAACATCATACCATCTGCAAAGAGTGATAATTTTCTTTTCTCATAGACTATTCTAAGTCCTTCAATTTTTTCTTCTCTTAGTGCTGCGGCTAACTTTTTTAGTACAATATTAAATCAGAGAGGATATAATGAGCATCCTTGCTCATTAATAATAGTATAATTATATTACATTATATTATATAATTATATATAATCATCATGTAATATAATAATTTTACGTAGCATGTAATATTTTATATAATATGTAGTATATATTATATAACATGTATAATTATATGTAATAATAATAAATAATAAACTCTGATTGTATCAGAAATGCTTCTAACTTGTCCCTATTCCAGATAGTACTTGATGATGATTTTAGATTAATATTACTTATCATTTTAAGGAAAACTTTTATTCCTATCTCTTGTGATTTTAATGGGAATGGATAATGTGTTTTATTAAAAGCTTCATTCTGGTTACCCTCTTGGTTCAACTGGAAAGCATTAGTCCTATCTTCTCCTTTCCAGACATTCATATTGCTTACTCTCCATTTTCAAATTTTTCTACATCCCTCCCACCATCAAACCCTGTCAACTGACTCTTACGTGTGATCTTGGCCCATTTTATTGTAAGCTCCCAGAGGACAGGGCTTTTCTTGCTAATTTAGACTTGTATAACAATGCTAAGTACTGTGCCTTTCATACTGTAACCTCTCAATAAACGTTTTATCTTTCACTTCAGAGCACCTTGTGCCATTATATTTCCCCTAATCATTCAAGACCACAATTCTGTAATTTCATGTCTTCTCTCTAAGTAGTATGCCATGTTGTGTAATAGTAGTCTTTTGGTTCATCTTTCAAGCAATTTTTTTACAGTGTCTTATCTTTTGTACAGCATAGTGTCATTGTTAGTCTGATAAACTGATTCAAAAAAATAAGTTGGTTATCAACTTAAAGGTTTATTTCATTCAGTTTGCTTGTTTTGCTCAGAGACATTAAATGAAAAGAGTGGGAATTTTAGGTGCAGTTGTAGCTTATTTTGAGGGGGTTAGGTACAATTCAGTATTTTTCATGGAGTCTGGCACCTGTTAAGGATTTAATAAATACTTGTCTATTGACTGATTATTAAATTCTATTTCTTTGGGACAGTAAGAGAAGTAGAAATGTGGAAATATGAGAGTTTGGAAAAATAGGAAGATTCAACTAGTTCATTTAATTTCAAAGGATTTAAATGCCTCCTATCCCCAAGACTCTGTCTTAGGTGTTAGGAATACAAAAAGAAAAAGGAAAATCTGTCCTTGACTTCAAGGAACTTATAATACATTGGGAAAATATACGACATTTATAGAGGCAAAGAGAAGATAATTTGAAGAGCAAGAAAGTAGTCACAACTCAGGGGAATCACATAATTAATCAAATGAGTGAAAACAAAAAAAGGAGGGGGCAAGGTAAAGGTAATATCCTATACATTGGCAACAGCTTCTTTAAAGTCCCTTTTTCATACTCTTTCCTTCTGGCATTAAGTTCAGTCATTTTTAGAACTCTGCCCCCTTCTTTGTTCATTATGTTTTAAGCTTGCTGGAAGTTTAAAATATTCAAAGTAGTGGTTACCCACAGAGCCAATAGCTAAAAGCAAACTTTATTCACAAATAAGGATCTAAGGATTCTACCTTATGCCCTTTCCATCATTTATATGCATTACCTAGAAACTCCCTTTGCTAAATGGAAATAAACCAGTCCAACTTACATTTCACATACACGCATACATATATATGCACATATATCTAAAGATATCTTCATACATATACATATACACACATAAACACTCACTGTGTTTTTTATAGGAATGGATACTGTATTTTGTAAAAGGTTTCATTCTGGTTATTTTCTGGGTTCCAGCTTGTAAGTACAAGAAGATCTATTTCTATCACCCCAATGGAAGATGGTGAGGCAGTAAGGGAAGACGGAAGAATACCCTGTCTTCTTTAGTACCCATTGTCAAGATTTGTCTGTGTAGATGCCTGGCCTTGAAAATGGATTCTAAAAATGTTTGCTGTGATCTTTTGATGTTAATTATTGCACGGAAATAGGTATAGGATTTAGGTATAAAGATTGATACCATGAATAAACTGGAGGAGCAAGGAATAGTGTATTTATAAGATTTATGGAGAAGGAAAGCATTTTTTACTAAAGAAGTGATAGAAAGCATTATGAAATGCAAGATGGATAATTTTGATTACATTAAACTGAAAAGTTTTTGCACAACCAAACCCAATGCAACCAAAATTCGTAGTGATGTAGTAAATTGGGAAAAAATTTTATGGCTAAGTTCAAAGATAAAGGCCTCATTTCTAGAATAGATAGAGAACTGACTCAAATGTATAACCATACAAGTCATTCCCCAATTGATAAATGGTCAAAGGATTCAGAGGAAGAAATTAAAGGTATCTATAATTATATGCAAAAGTGCTCTAAATTACTACTGATTACAGAGATGCAAATCAAAACAACTCTGAGGTACCACATCATGCCTATAAGATTGGCAAACATGACAGAAAAAGAAAATGATAAATGCTGGAGAGGATGTGGGAAAGTTGGAACACTAATTCATTGTTGGTGGAGCTGTGAGCTCATCCAACCATTCTGGAGAATGGTTTGGAATTATGGCCAAAGGGCTACAAAAATGTGCATACCCTTTGACCCAGCAATATCACTACTAGGACTGTATCCCCAAAAGATCATAAAAATGGGAAAGGGTCCCACATGTACAAAAGTATTTATAGCAACACTCTTTGTATTTGCTAAAAACTGGAAATCAAGGGGATGCCCATCAATTGGGGAATGGCTGAATAAATTATGGTATATGAATGTAATGGAGTACTATTGCACAATAAGAAGTGATGAACAAGAAGACTTCAGGGAGGCCTGGAAGGACTTATATGATCTGATGCTGAGCAAAAGGTGCAGAACCAGGAGAACTTTGTGCACAGCAACGACAACAGTGTGCGAGAGTTTTTTTCTGGTAGACTTGGAACTTAGTAATAACGCAAGAACTTACTAAAAAAAAAAAAGCCCAATGGTGGTTTTCTAAGGCAAAATGTCTTCCACACTCAGAGAAAGAAATATGGAAGTCATTCACAGAATGTAGCAGATCATGTTTGTGTGTGTGTGTGTGTGTGAGTGTGTGTGTGTTTAGTGTTTTATGTTTTGATTTGTTATATGATTTTTTCCATATATTTTAGTGCAACCACATAGCATGACTATAGTGAAAACATACTCAATAGGAAAGTATATGTAGAACCTATAGAGAATTGTATGCTGTTGTGGGGAGGGAAGCGGGTATTGCAGGGAAGTGTGGGGGGGATAAATTCTTAATTTTAAGGAAGTGATTGTAGAACATTAAAAAATAATAATAAAATAAAAAAATTAAAAAAAAAAGAAGATATAGCTAGACTGCAACTGGAGGGCAGAGTTTTCTACAATAGTGGCAATAATCTCTTAGAAAACAGAAAAGAGAGCTGAACAAGTGAAGTGGGACAAGCAACAGTTGCCCATGGAAGATGTTTTCTAGAAGACAGGATAATACTTGTACTAGTCATAGCTTTTTCCTTTTTCTGGCTTGCCACTCAGCTTATTAACATGGAGTTACTAAACTATGCCTACTGGGAGAAAACATTGGAATGATGGTGAATTCATTTCACTGTTTCTCTTTTATTATCACATGCTACAGATTGCTTCTCTGTTATTTTAAATTATGCTTACTGGTTATTTGTATGATGGTTTTCTAGAGATCATTTTAATTGATCCCTTAGTTTCTTTTCTATAGAGAATAAAATATGTATGAGAAAACTGATGGATCATTGGATATAATGAAAACAAAGTTTGTTTCAGGTTAAAAAAAATAAAAATGTTTGGTGTGATCTTTTGATGTTAATTATTGCATGAAAATAGGCACTCACCTACCTATACTTCTCTGTTAGTATATCTTTCTAGAGACGCAGGTTTGTTATTACCTGAGGCTGTTGTTATCCTTCTATCATCCTCCCTTTGGAAAATGCATTCAGTTTGCATGATTGTTTCGCCTTTCCCTCCCACCCAAAACTTCATACAAGCAACCAAGAAACTGGACACTTTGTACACTGCCTTACCCAGATTGTTTGGCGAGATTTTAGTTGAGTCCTTAGTTATTTCTGCCATGTCATATTTTCCTGGGTTTAAAACCTCAACTACATCACACTTTGACATAGTTACTAAACAGAGCAGATTAAAAGCTCTTGATGAGTTTGACTACTGTAGGGTTGATCAGTTCCATCACCAAGGGTTGAAGAAGTCCCTTAGTGTTGATATTGCTGTAAAGCTAATCATGACAGCAAACCTGAGTACTGCTATTGTAAATCATTTTAAGGATCCAATTGCATAGTATATTGAACTGTGTATTTATTCAGCAATAAATTAAATGTTGTTCAATAAAGTAAAAGCATAGCATCCATAACAATATCCTTAAGCAAAACATATCTTCTAATATGTATATATATATGTAATATATTTACATATATATTTATAGGTATATAAATATAGATACAACATAAAACTCAGTATGTCAGATGAAACATAGCATATATCATTGCATCTCCAAAATCAGGGAGTCCCAGGCTAAGGTCTTTCCCAGCATGATGCATCAGGTGTAGCACAAAATACCACACCATCTACCTCTATCACCGTGAGAACAATTTTCTTAATCAATACACTGTACCTAAGTAAAGTCCTCTCTCATCTTGAGTTAAGGCTGATTTCCAAATCCCATGATTATTCTTCTGTGGGTTGACCACTCCTAATTCCTGACTTCACATGCAGGAAGCCCTCTGCTCCTGTTCATTGTCTGGTTTCATTGTTCCACTCCAAACTCTTCCTGCTTCTGCCTCAGAGCAGGTCCCAGGGAGTCTGGTCCACAACTTCTGTTTCTAGGAAAACAAAGTTTAATAGGGTTTTAACAATATTTGTACACATTACCAGTGCTATTATCTCAATTCACTCATAAAGATCAGCAGACAGGGCTTCTGTCTGAGAAATTAACACAGACCAACAGACAGGGCTTCTTTGTGAGGAATTAACAAGAAACAGGGCTCTCAACATCACAAACACTCTTTCTGTTAGGCCTCCTCTCAAGCAAGGTACCTTAGTCTGCTTACACATGATTTTTTCTTTTAGTTTATCTGACTGCCCTACTCTCTCTCCAAACACTATAGTATATGTACTGTTTCCAATCAATAATTCTTAACTAATTCAATCAAAGGCAAGACACAATCAAAGGAATTTGATTGGCTAAAACTTAGGAGCAAAAAATCCTACTTTGCTTGCAGTTACAACTAGTCAAATGTTTCCCATAGTGGGTGGTTTGGGAAAATTTAGGGAAGATCCAGTTTATCATATTCAGAACGACTGATGAGGTAAACATGTCAGATGTGACCTACTCACATTCACCATTCGGAATGTTGTCTTTTTTTTTTATTAACAAGAATGCATGCTTATATGTTGTTATGAGGTATATTTTGGGGTGAGGTGGGAGGGGCTGACAATGAACAAGTGTTTATTAAGTGACTACTATTGCCAAGCAGTCTTCTAGGGATCCAAAAACAAAACTGAAATAGTACCAGCCCTCAGAGAATTTCCTTAAATTCTACCAAATAACAAGGAATTAGATATCTGGGATTCTCTGAGATTTTTAATACATTATGGTTTAACTTATGCTTCCCTCACTACTTAATTTACTGCATCTCTTATTTCACTACAATGCCTGAGCACTCTTCATTGCTTAAGTCTTCCACATCTCTCTTAGTGCTTTAAATTTCAACTGTGGGATTCACTTTGGCAAATATTTATCAAGCAACTATCATATGCCTGATAATATGCTAGACAATCTAATCACTAAGACAGATATGACAACACATGCCCTCAAAGAGTCTTTATGTAATGCTAAAACTAGTGGTTTCTTCATGTAGCTTCCCAGACCTTAACACAATTTCCTTTTCTCCTCTTACTCCTCCTTCCAAACTGATTAGTCTAAATTTCTGATGCAGCATATTGGTTCAGGAGCATAAAAAGTCCCGATCTCTTGTATTAGATATCTCTCAGACTTGGTAGGGGACCAAGACTACTCAAGTGTAGGCTGAAGATATCTAAAGAAACGTAGTGCTTCTGTATCCTTGCTGTGAATTCATGCTGTACTAACACAAAATCAACATCTTTTGTCAAATATTCAACAAATTGGGAGTGTGTCATTTCAACCCAACAATGAACTTGAACTAAGAGAGTCAAATCTACAACATATGCTACAAAGAGGGGAGGGTGATACACCCTTATATTTAAGCTTCTCTTCTCCAATTTCTAAATGTGCTTCTCCAAACAATATTTTGTAGAGAAGAGGTGGCATGATACTTTACTGCCTGGCCGAATCTTATTATTTCTTCCTAATAAACTCATCATTTCAAGTAGGGAAGGATATGTACTTTCTTTATCTGTACCTTGCCCGTTTCTGCCTCTCTGTTTTCTCATACTCACTATCCAAATCCACAGCACTGAACTCACTAAAAAACTTGCCTATCACTATTGGGAAAAAGCCCCAAAAAACCAAAACCAACAAAAACAGAAAAACAACCTAATACTTAATGTGTCAGACCAATAGCTCAAATACCTATGTTCTACTCTAATCATTCCCCCATTATTTCTACTTATATAAATATTATCCATTCTTCAGGCATAATTCTAATATCACCTGCTCATTGAAAGCTTCCTTTGCACCATGCAACTCAGAATGATTTCAGTGTCATCTGAAAAACTATAGTACTTATTGTCTATACTATTTGTTTATCATATGATGACGTTTTTGGATATTTAACATTTACTATGTACATTTCATTTGTCCCATAAATCTCTATTTTATAAACATGTATCCCTCAAGTTGCTACGTATGTATTGGGTGCTCAGAAATATTTGTTGAATGAAAGAATGAATAACTATCTAAAAAGTAAAAATCACCTTTCACATACTGTCATTTTCATAAAGTAAACAAAAAGCATACTTACCCTGTGAAGTTGGTTGAATTTGTTAATATATTTGCTGTTGTTGTTCAGTCATTGAAATCATGCTGACTCTTTTTGACCTCTCATGGGTTTTTCTTGGCAAATAAAATATAATAATTTGCCATTTCCATCTTCAGCTTATTTTCTGGATGAGGAACCTGAGGCAAACAGGGCTAAGTGATTTGTCCAGGTTGACACAGGTTTTAAGTGTCTGAAGTCAGATTTGATCTCACAGGCCAGCACTCTGTCCACTGTGTCGTGGAGCTGCCCTGATTATTATATTGTCAATAGCCTTTATTCATTTGCCTCCTCCAGATGAATAGGAAAGGTTTTTCTAAATTAATATAGACTTTCCCAGTAAATTAAATAGAAGACTTTAAAAAAAAAAACAAAAAAAAAACATTGTACATGGCATTTTATTCTCCATAGAATTTATTATGCTTTATCACAAGTTATTTTGTTATATTTTGCAGTTTTAAGGAATACCTGATCTCATCTCTGTAGATACTGGCCCTCTAATATTGGTTCTTAACCAATCATAATATTCAATTAATATGATACTTTAAGAAAAGTGAAAACTGTTGAATAATAGTAATGAGAAGTGATGACTCACTGAAGCATCATAACAGAGTAGAAAGGTAACTTCATAAAATTCATTGGAATTGGGTTCAAGGCACCTTCCACCATGTTTGACTTGGGCTACATTCGTTTTATCTATCTGATTCTTGGCTTCCTTATCCCTAAACTGATACATACTAGTTCACAAATTTGTTGTGAAAATAAAATGAGACAATTAATGTAAATTAATTCCTAAATTGTAAGGTATTTTAAAAATATCAGTTGCCCCTGCATTTCACAGAATCAGAAAACATTTGCTCTTAAAATTATTTTTTGATTTGTAAATACTTTTTTCCCTTGAGAATATGCCCTAGCCTTCTACTACAAAGTAACCTCTGTGAGGATAGCCGTTGTTCTCTTTTCCCCCCTTTCTTTCTTCTTCCCTTCCTCCCTTCTCCTACCCTTCTCTCCTCTGTTATTCCCTCTTCTTTCTCCCTTTGCCTTCCCTTCTCTTCACACTTACAAGATATCATCAGTCCAGATAGCTTCTCAAATTAAAATTGCTTATTCTTAAAATTCAATGTTGGCCAGCTAGGTGGAACAATGGATAGAGTACTGGGCCTGGAGGCAGGAAGATTCATTTTCCTGAGTTCAAATATGTCCTCAGATACTTACCAGCTATGTGACTCTGTGCAAGTCAGTTAAGCCTGTTTGCCTCAGTTTCATAACCTGTAAAATTAGTTGGAAATGCAAATGGCAAATCACTCCAGCCTCTTTGCCAAGAAAACTCCAAATGAGATTACAGAGTCAGACAACTGAAAAAGGCTAAGGAACAACAACAATTTGATGAATTGAAGAAATTATTTATTTATTAATAAGTAATTTATTTTCAGTTTTCAATATTTGCTTCTATAAAATGAACCCCAACCATTCCTTTTCACAACCTGCCCTCCCTTCTATCACTCCCCATTCTCCCATCTTCTTCCATTCTATTTTCCTTAAAGTACAAGATAGATTTCTATACACCATTGTCTGTATAACTTATCTTCAAGTTGCATGCAAAACTCATTTTAGCATTCATTTTTAAAGCTTTGAGTTACATATTCTCTCCTTCCCTCCCTCCCCACACACCTTCATTGAGAAAGCAAGCAATTTGATGTAGGACAAACATGTATAGACATACAAAACATTTTCATAACATTCGTGTTGTGAAAGAGGCACCATATTTTCCTCTATTGTATCCTGTCTTCCATTTATTCCATTCTCTCCTTTGACCTGCCCGTGACAATAGCATTTGCTTCTGATTATACCTTCCCTCAATCTGCCTTCCCTTCTATTGTCCTCCCTCTCCTATTACCTTCTTCCCTGTCTTCTTATAAGGTAAGAGAGATTTCATAGCCAATTGAATGTGGGTTATTCCCTCCTTAAACCAAATCTGATGAGAGAATGGTTCACTTATTCTATATCACCTCCCCTGTCTTCACCTCCACTGCAAAAACCTCTATCTTACTTCTTTCATGTGAGATACTTTACTACATTCTACCTCTTCCTTTCTCTTTCTCCCAGTATATTCCTCTCAACAATTAAATTTTCTAAGTATCCTCCCTTCATATTCAGTTCTCACTGTACCCTCTGTCTATATCTAAATATATATATATATATATATACTATGAGTATATTATATATAATATACACCCATGCATATACACATGCGGATATACACATGTGCATATATGCACACATACATATACCTGCAGACATATAATACATACGTGTGTGTATACATGTGTATATGTGTGGACATATAGATACATGTACATATATAAACACATATATGCATATACATATACACATATATACAGATATACATATATGTGTGTATGTGTATGTGTATAGAGATATTTATATCTATATCTATTTATCTATCATTCTATCTATACACATTCCCTCTAGCTACCTCAACACTGATAAAGTTTTCTTTAGTTATGAATACCATCTTAGCATGTAGGAATACAAATTGTTCACCTTTAATGAGTCCCTTATGGCCTTTCTTTCCTGTTTACATGTTCAATGTTTCCCTTGATTCTTATATTCAAAAGTCAAATTTTTTATTCAACTTTGGTCCTTTCAGAAAGAATGCTTGGAAATCCTCTATTTCTTTGGAATTCCATTTTTCTCCTAAAGTATTATACTCAGTCTTTCTGCATAGCTGATTCTTGGTTTCAATCCTTGTTCCTTTGACCTCTGGAATACAATATTGTAAGCCCTCCAGCATTTTTGTGTAAAAGCTGCAAAATCCTGTGTTTTTCCATGTTTCCACAATGCTTTGTTTCTTTCTGGCTGCTTGTAAGATTTCCTCTTTAACCTTGAACCTCTGGAATTTGGATAAAATATTCCTTAGAGCTTTCTTTTATGGGTCATTTTCAGGAGAGATTGGTGGATTCTTTCAATTCCTATTTTTCCTTCTTCTTCTAGAATAACACTACAGTTTTTCTTCATAATTTCTTGAAAGATGATTTCTTTGCTCTTTCTTATACATGGATTTCAAGTAGACCAGTAATTTTTTAATTATCTCTCTTGGATCTGCTTTCCAGGTCATTTGCTTTTCCAGTGAAATATTTCACATTGTCTTACATATTTTTTCATTCTTCTTCTTTTGTTTTATATTTTCTTGATTTCTCATAAAATCAATAACTTCCTTTTTCTCTGTTCTAGTAATTAAGGAATTATTTTCTCCAGTGAGTATTTGGACCTCTTCTTCCATTAGGTCCTTTCTGCTTTTAAAGGCATTCTTCTCCTCATTAGTTTTTTGAACCTCTTTTGCAGTTCAGGTTAGTCTATTTTTAAAGGTGTTATTTTCTTCAGTATTTTTTTCCTGCTTTAGCAAACTGCTGACTAATTTTTCATGACTTACATCACTTTCATTTCTCTTCTCAATTTTTCCTTTACTTCTCTTACATGAATTTTAGAATCCTTTTCCATGGCCTAAGACCATTTCATCTTTTTCTTGGAGCCTTTGGATATAGGAGCCTTGACCTTGCTATCTTCCTGTGGCTGTGTTTTGATTTTTCTTTAGTTATATGCTTTGGTCTTCCTTTCAAAACAAAATACCTTTTCACCAAGAAAGTAACCTTCCATAGTCTTCTTTTTCCCCTCTTTTGGTCATTTTCCCAGCCAATTCCTTGAGCTCTGAACTCCTTGTTCAGTGAAGGATATATTCCCCCACGTTTCAGGGACATATCTCCAGGGATCTGTAAATTCTCAGGTCCTCCAAAGTGATACAATCAAAGGAAACATGATTACTGATCCCCTGCCCAGCACTCTTGTATCTGAGCAACCACAAACACTCTTTTCTGCCCTGAATCTTCAAGTAGGATTCCTTCTCCACCCCAACTCTGTCATGCAAACATTCCTTCGTGCTCCAGGACTGTGACCAAGATTAGTCACTGCAAGCATCTGTAGGCCAAGCATCTCTAGGTAAACAGCTCCAGGAGAACTGGGTCACTTCAGCCACGACCCTGGGGCTGGGGTTGAGTTCAGACCACGTTCCTTTCTCATCCAGGTAAGATAGTTTGACCACTGACCATTGAAGCTGTCTTTAGCATTTGTGGATTGAGAAGTCTGGAAACTTGTAAAGTGATTTGACACTCTGAGACCTGCACCAGTCCCATCTTTCCTGATGTGGCCCACATTGAGTCATGCTCTGCTTTCTGTCTGGTGCAATAGACCCCTCTTGTTGGCCTTCCAAATTGTCTTGAGTTGGAGATCTGTTTCACTCTGTCATTTTGTGGCTTCTGCTTCTCTAGAATTTGTTCAGAGTCATTTTTTACACGAATTTTGAGGGGCTTTCATGGAGAGCGCAGGCAGATCTCTACTTCTACTCTACCATCTTGCCTCCTCCCCCCTGCAATGTAGAAATTTAAAACAACGTATCATATTGTAAAGAGTGGAAATGGATGAGGGGAAATCAATGTGATTGGAATAGTACAAGTTAATATTTCCATCTGTTCATCAGTGAAAATTTAGCTCAAAGTTTGTAATCACAAGTAAAACTGAAACTTATTCTATTTTTGTCCTTTACAGATGAACAATTTGAAGCAGGAAAGGAAGTATCTAACTAGAGAAAAGTGAAGGATCTTACCTGTACACATATCTTAGAATTTGTGGAGAAATTCTAGTCAAATTAAAGAATTAAAATATCCAATTTGTTTAACTCATCTAGTGAACACATTGAAAGGTGTTTACATAAAGTTTTTCTAGTGGAAATCAAGCTGAATGAAGAGAAAGTCTAATAACTTATGTTCATAATTTCATAGTTGTTTTTTACTAAATAATTTTCATAATGTAGATAATTTTGGGGGGATGTACATAACTTTGCATCATTTTCTTTATACAAGATTTTCTTAGGGAAGAAAGGAGCTATTATTCAAGAAAAGATATGTACATTTATTATGTACCTTAAATATGATACAAATGAATCTCTAGAAAAAAAGGAAGGAAAAAAGGCTAGAGATAATTTATGGCAAGTTCCTCAGTTAACCGATGAGGCCTCTGAAGTCACGAGAAATTATTTGCCCACAGTTCCACGTTACACTATGGCTAAATTATGAGAAAAATGGAGGACCCCTGACTCCCAGTTCAGTGGACTTACTAGAAGATCATGTTGCCCCAAATTTAACATCTTGGACAAAATGGAAGCAATGTGAGAGGCATCTCTTCCTATGTGACTGAAGAGAAAGCTGAGTGTAATTCTACAAGTAAGGATGGAAGGATTTTGTTAAAGCTATGTCACATTTGTCTTCATTTTACATTGATTACTCAAGGTGTGCTTATTTTCATCAGTGACACCCTCCACTGGCATCAGTTTTAGTTGGGATGACAAATGCTTGTGTGCTCAGATCTGATCACAAGGAGACATAAAACATTTTGAAAAGAATAGGCATGGTAGAAAATGGCAAGGAAACTAAGCTCTCCTTCCCAGTGTGACTCATATCATTGCAAATGGTATATTAATGGTCAAGAAAAGTTAATACTCTTCCCAAAATATTTGGTGCACATTGAAAGGATATTGTAGTGGTTATTGAAGAGAATGTAACTCGAACAACTAATTGACACTAGTTCTAGAAAAAGCAAAACAAAAATATAGGTATATATATAATATGTAAATGGGTAACATTTCTATTTTATTGCTTGTTTTTTTTTGCTTTTGTGCAGTATCTTTTAACTGCATTGTGAAATCAATAAGTAATGCATGTATATCTGTATACATGCATTTGTATACATATACATGCAAATATGAATATCAACACATACACACATATATGTATATATACATATATGTGCATATATTTAATCTTCATTTTTGATATTCATTAAAGCAGCATAAGGCAATGAGATTTCCTCACCTTCTGCTTTGTGGGTTTTTTTCTTTTTCATAAATATTGATATATTTCCCCACCTTTCCAACATAGTAACATGCTGATGATTCATTGATTTTATTCTTTGTATATCAAGAAAAATAATGACATTAGTTCTTCCTTAGAAGCAAATTGTTCACAAATTTTGTTTTTTTTTCTTGTAGCTGGTGATTTATTTCTATGAGAGCAGAATATAAATATTATAAAGTCAAACATAATTGAA
The DNA here is from genome assembly GCA_023548195.1 of Bettongia penicillata ogilbyi. Classification (NCBI taxonomy): domain Eukaryota; kingdom Metazoa; phylum Chordata; class Mammalia; order Diprotodontia; family Potoroidae; genus Bettongia; species Bettongia penicillata. The sequence continues at coordinate 1,049,453 of JAJHZJ010000112.1, read as the reverse complement.
ACATTTGGGAATATAATTTTTATTTTCTCCTCAAAGTGACAGATTATTTTTTTTCACATAATATACTATTAGAATTCAGACTTTTCATTTCTGATTTTTAAAAAACTGTTAATAATAGTGTTAAAATCTAGTGTGTTTGACAAATCCCTTTCTCCAGAGGCTTTTTCCACCTGAAGTAAAGCTACACTATTTTTTTCAAATTCCAACTTAGTACACAAAATCAGAAGATGATCTTTAATACTCCAGGGCTAAAAAATAAATGTCAGCTTTCATAGAATAGTAAGAGAAATAATACTCACTCTATTACTGATTATGGATACTCAGTTATGTTATTACACTAATAAAACACTTATCAATATGCACTCAAGTATTATAGATATCTAAAATTGATGAAATTTTTTATCTTAACATTTCCAGGAGATGTTATGTATTTCCCCCATCCAGATGTTAGTGGCAGTGATTTTTTTGTGGAAAGAAAATGGAAGCCAAAACAAAAAGAATTAAATTCCTTAAGAAAATGTTTATTTTTTCTTTGATCTAAAAATACCCTTAATATTTTCCTCTACATGATGAAAAACAAGATAAAAAAAATCTAAGGTTACTAGGTGGCATAATGAATGGAGTTCTCAGCCTAGTGTCAGGAAAATCTAAATACAAATCTCTTCTGACACATTTTTTGGTTGTGATTCTGAGTATTTCAATTTACTTCTGCCTTCCTCAGTTTTTTCATCTATAAAGTAAGGAATAATGATAGCTCCCAATTCGCAAGGTTGTTGTGAGCATAAAATGTGATAACATGTATAAAGACAATGAATACCTTGGATGGATATGTAAAGATTCACTGAAATTATAGTGGACAAATAATTCAAATAAAAAAGGTTAATAGACTTGTTGAACTCAAGAGACTTAGATCCTAAGTGGAGAAAGGGGATACATAAAAAAAGCAAACGGAATTTGAGTATAATACCAATACAACATGAAAATAAAATATTGTCTTGTGTAAATGGACAGATGATTTAAGGACATAAATGTATTAGTGAACAATAGAGGCTACATTTTTAAGGAAGGAGTGATCATATTGACATCAAATCTAGGCAGAGTTCATGTGAAAGGACATGAATTTGAAAATAAAATAGAGTTGAAAAACAAGAAATGGTGTGGTGGCAACATTTCTTTTAGGCAGAAGATTATAAATAAAAGTAAAAAGGAGTGCAAAAACAGTGATTAGGTGTTTCTTTAATTTCATTGTGGTATTCTAACATGCTGACTTTTTTCACTCAAAAATTCTGAGATTACTTTTATTCTTTTCAAAAGAAATCAATACAAAACTTGCAATACATAAATGACCACTTTCGTAAGAAAGACACAAAACAATGACCCCCTTCTCCTTCATTATGAAAGAAAATACAGACAAAACTGCTTTCTTTAACTGATAAGCATCTTTTTCAAATTTATTTATTTTTAGCTTTCAACATTCATTTATTTCCACAAGATTTTGATTTCCAAATTTTCTCCATTGTTCTCCTGTACTGATAATGCATTTTTGTTTATTGTTCATCATAAGTTTGCTTATTAATAGGAAGTTCTTTCCCATCCATTAATAGGCCCATGTGACCTGCTAAGGTAGTAACAAGTGGCAAAGAACAGGAAGGGGTGGAGTAGGAAGGGTGGAACAGGAAGAGGCAGAGCTAGAGCAGAGCTCAGAGGAAATTAGTCAGAGAGCAGTAAGAGCTGGGAAGGATAGAAAAAGCAGATAGGTAGGATTGTGAGTGTTTGTTTGTGGGAGGTCCTGATAATGTGTATAGACTTATCAATTACTTTCTATGATGAATATCTTTGTTGCTATGATGAATTTGGCTCTCTGGTGTTTGAACAAATGTTTTTCTTCTGCCTTCTATATGGAAAGTCTGTTATAGTTTGCAATTAAGTACTACACCAGCGTATTCATAGCCGGTGTTGTTGCTGTGGATATTGCCTTGGTAATACACCCTCCACCCCACCATGAGATGGTATGTACTCTGATTACCCCTTCCTGCAGTTGACTCTACCTTTCATCATCTCCTCCTTTTAGCTCCTAACTTTTTACTTTCTTGAAGGGCAAGAGAGATTTCTATACCCCATTGCCTGTTTATCTTATTTTCCAGTTGCATGTACAAATGGTTTGTGCATTTGTTTTTAAAATTTTGACTTCCAAATTCTCTCCTGTCTTTGTTTCCCACCCACCCCCATTGAGAAAGCAAGCAATTCAATAAAGAATACACATGTGTATTTATGTAAAACACTTCCACAATAGTCATGTTGGGAAAGACTATACTTTCCTCTATTCTATCTTGCTTCAAATATTCTATTTTCTCCTTTGACCCTGTCCCTTTTCTAAAGTGTTTGCTTCTGCCTACCCACTACCCCAATCTACCCTCCCTTCTGTCATCCCCACTCTAACCCCCTACCCCTGCTTTGCTGTAGAGTAAGATACCAAATTGAGTGTGTATGTAATTCCCTCCTTAAGCCAAATATGATGAGAGATCACAAATTCCTTCTCACATTCCCCCTCTTCCTTTCCACTGTGAAAGTTCTTTTTGCCTCTTTTATATGAGATAATTACCCCATTCTACTTCTTCCTTTCTCCTCTCAATATATTCCTCTCTCACCCCTTAATTTTATTCTATCATACTTTCATATTCAACACATTCTATTCCCTCTATTGTCTATCTGTATATCTATCTATCTATATCTGTCTGTCTGTCTATCCATCTTCCTCCAACTATCCTAATACTGAGAAAGGTATCATGAGTTGTACACATCATCCTTCCAGACAAGATTGTAGATAGCTCAACGTTAATAAGTCTCTTATGATTTCTCTTTCCTATTTATTTTTTCATGATACTCTTGATTCTTATATTTCAAAGTCAAATTTTCTATTCATCTCTGGTATTTTCTTCAAGGATGCTTGAAAGTTTTATGTTTCCTTGAATGTCACTATTTTCTCCCGAAGAATTACACTCAGTATTGCTGGTAGGTGATTCTTGGTTTTAATCTTAGCTCCTCCAACCCTCCTAATATCATATTCCAAGCCCTTTTATGTAGAAGTTTCTGGATCTTGTGTTATCCTGATTGAATTTCCACAATATTCAAATTGATTCTTCTGACTAATTGCAATATTTTCTCCTTGATCTGGGAACTCTGAAATTTGGCTATAATATTTCTAAGAGTTTTCCTTTTGGGATCTCTTTCAGAAGGTGACTAGTGGATTCTTAGCATTTCTATTTTATTCTCTGTTTCTAGAATATCAGGGCAGGTTTCCTTGATAATTTCTTGAAAGATGGTGTCCAGGCTCTTTTTTGATCATGACTTTCAGGTAGCCCAATTTTCTTTTAAATTATCTGTTCTGGATCATTTCAAATGAGATATTTCACATTGTCTTCTATTTATTTTCTTTTATATTTTGGTTTTATAATTTCTTTTTTTTTGCACTGAATGTACTGACTAATATGATAGTACACAATACAGGACTCTAGGTTTATCCCCCTGCTAAGGAGTTCCTTTAGGATAACGATTTGAATTGGAATATGGGGTCCCTAGTATAGAAATGAAGTTTAGGAATATAGGCTCCCTAGTTGTGGATCTCATTTTCTTGGTTGGAGATGGAAGTCCACAGCTTCCTTCTTTACTCCTTGAGTACCCTGCAGACCATAAGGTCTATGACACAGTTGCTTTAACCATACTCATTGTCAAATCAAGAACTGAGCTTGATAAAATGGTTATTGAGGTCAACACCAGTGCCAACATCAAATATGGAAGAGTGAGTGTTGCTGTTAAAATCACAGGATACAACCTAGTTTATGTGTAGCCCAAGATGCCCTTCAATGGTCCCTCTGATGACTTCTTCTTCACTTTCATGATGCCATCATATTTGGCAGGTTTCTCCAGTTGGCAGGTCATATCCACAACAGATATATTGGAAGTAGGAACTCGGGGGACCATGCCTGTAAGCTTCCCATTGAACTCATGTATGACTTTGCCTATAGCCTTAGCAGCATCTGTGGAAGCAGAGACGATGTTTTGGGTAACACCACACACATTATGCTACAGCTTAACAGAAGGGCTATTGTCATCTGAGTAGCAGCAATGGTGTGGATTGTCATCATGACCTCTGCAACAATACCAAAGGTATCATGAATGACCTTAGTTAATAGGGGCAAGCAGTTGGTAGTGCAAAAATCATTGTTGAAAATTTTAAGGGAATTATCATATCTCTCATGGTTTATTGTTATCACGAACATTGAGATATCAGCATAAGGGGCAGAGATGATGGCTTGGCTCCACCCTTCAAGCGAACCCCAGTCCTTTCCATGGTGCTAAAAACTCCATTGGACTCTACAACATACTCAGCTCCAGTATCTCCCCATTGGTATTGGTAGGATCCTACTCCTAGAAAACAATAATAGCATTTCTGATCATCACCTTCCCATTCTTAAATTTGGCAGTGCCATTTAACTTGCCATGGGTGGAGGCATATTGAAAAATGTAAACCATGCAGTTGTGATCAATGAAGGAGTCATTGAGGGCCACAATGTCTACTCTCCCTGAGGTAAATGCAATTCTACACACCAAGTGCCCAATACAGCCAAATTCGTTGACTTCAACACCCATAAGCTTCTTTCAGGGATGTGGTTGAAGCAGTAGAACCTGGCAGTGACCTTTGGAAAAAATGCAAAGCTGTTTTACTATTTCTTGATTTCTCATGAAGGCATTAGCTTCCATGTGCTCCATTCTCCTTTTGAAGGAATTATTTTTGTCAGTGAGCATTTGGACCTTCTTTTCCATTTGGCCAATTCTGCTTTTTAAGGTATTCTTCTCCTCATTGACATTTTGGACTTCTTTTGCCATTTGGGTTAGTCTATTTTTAAGGTGTGATTTTATTCACTATTTTTGAGTTTCTTTCAGCAAGCTGTTGAGTAGATTTTCATGATTTTCTTTCATCACTCTCAATTTTCTTTCTAATTTTCCCTCTACTCCTCTTATGTGATTTCAAAATCCTTTTTGAGAACTTCCATGGCCTGCAACTAATTCATATTCTTCTTGGAGGCTTTTGATGTAGCTGCTTTGACCCTGTTATTCTTCTCTCGTTGTATGTCATGATCTTTCTTGTCACCAAAGTATGATTCTGTAGTATTAGTTCTTTTATGATGTCACTCATCTTCGCAGTCAAACACTTGACATTCTAACTCTTTGTCACAGTAGGACTCCGCATCCAGTGGGAGTGGGTGTACTGTCCCAACCTTCAGGGATTTTGTATGACCCACTCGATCTCCCAGTCAGACTGATCCAGTTTTCTGACTGGCCTTTTGGGGATTTATGGGTGAAGAAGTCTGGAAAATGCCACAGACAATAACAATCCAGGGTCCTAAAACCTGCTTTGGTGCATTTGTGCTTCTCTGGCTCACACCAGACTGTTCTCTGCTCCCTACCTGGTGTGATACAACCTTCCTGTTGACTTTTCAGTCAGTCTTGGGCTAGGAATTTGTACTCCATTGTCATTTTCTGAGTTCTGGAGCTCTAGAATTTTAGAGCCATTTGTAAAGGCATTTGGAGGGTTTGGGGGGAGAATTCATGTAATTCCATGCTTTTATTACACGATTTTGTCTCTGCTCTCTAAGCATCTTTTTTCAAAAGTTTGTCTTTTTTCAGTATATGAGCTTGCAGTTGCTTTGAAAATGGCTTAGAACAATAAACTGCAATTTACCAGTTTCCTTAGAATTTACAAATATTCATATTAAATTTGATCTCTTAGTTTTCAGAAATATTCAAGTGTGTAATTTGTTATACAAAGAAATAGGACTCATTCAAAGTCTATAAGCAGACTCTATATAACTAATTGTCAAGAAGGTTATTGAGGGGTTGAGTAGAAATAGATGTCTCCTGATGCTCCATCCAATTCTGAAATTCTTTGTGATCCTTTGAAATTGATGTATTCTAAGACCACAATAACCAGAAGGCACAAGTCAGAAAAGATAAGATTTAAAACTGGAAAAGAAATTAGGTAGCAATCAACTAACCCAAGTTGTTATATTATAGAAGTGAAAACTGAGACAGAAGTTATGTGATTTGTCAGTGGTTAGTCAATTGTTAAGAAATTTGAAATTGCAATTCACGTCTTCCTAATTTTTTTTTTTACTAAATAATACTTTTTCTTCAATTGATATATTATTACAGTTGATACTCTTTCATCAGTTATATGATTAATGGAAAGTGGGGAAATTCATAATATTAAGAGCCATAGAAATGATGTTAATCATTTTCATTTACAATATTATTTTCCATATTCTCCTCCCCAGCTGTTTGCCTGTCCTTTAAAGCTCTGTATTGAGGCCTCTTCTTTTTTTTCTATTACAGGAAAATATACTCAATCTTCTTATTATTCTATCAAATAAGGCACTGCCATTTATACAAAACCATCTGCTTACAATGTTGATGCTTTTAGATCTCAAACATAAAAATTGATTTAGCAAGGAACTTAAAATAATTAAAAATTCATAAGTACATTAATAAAAATGAGAAAAATAAAAGACCCAATCACCGCAGAATCCTGGATCACACACTTATAAGAATTCTGTATTTCCTTATCTCTAAAGATGTCTTGTCCCCAGTAGAGATAAAACCTTCTGGAGGACAAGGATTGTCTCCTAAATTCCTTTGGTACCAGACATAATAGATGCTTAAGAAATGTTTGTTAAATTAAATTAAATTCTATACCAGAACATATTTTAATAGCAAAGAAATAATTTATACATATATATATATATATACATACATACATACATATATAAAAAGATACAAGTTTCTGCTCTACAAATTTATTTATTTATTTTCAAAATATTCATCTCAGTAAATCGATATGCTACATTACTGACTGCCTCCAAGGAGGTATCTATCATTTATATCCATATATACATATGTCCATATATACATGTATATGTATATAAAAATATAGGCTTCCCTATTTTTAGTTCACATAGTGCTATTTAAACCCCAGAGGACCTACGGGGCTACATAAATGGGATATGTGATTACTAAAACAAATGGCCTAAAAATGCAAGTAAGTCATTTTATTAAGCTAATTACTAATTGAGTCAGCCTAAAATACATAGAAATTGAAAAGAAAAAAAAAAGACAAACAACTAAACCTGAAATTTAGAAGACTGGGTTGAGCTTATGAAAATTCCCAGCAATTTTGAAGGTACTTGCTAACATGATGATTCATCTTCATATTTTTTTTTAAGTAGCATATTCTCAGTGATGTCATTTAATCATGGATCACAAAACACCACAATTTCTGGAGACTCAAAATTATAGGTAACCTAAAAGATAGTTGAAGAGAATCTGGGAAGGAATGAGCAGATTTTAGTATATAACAATTTGCAATCAAAACATGGTGTAAAAACCCTAACCCTCCTTCACCCCTTAATTTTTCTTTTCTTTTCTTTTCTTTTCTTTTTTTATGTGTGTGTATGTGGATATCATCTCTTCTGTACTCCCTATCTATCTGTGTGTATGTGTGTACAATCTCTTCAACTACTCAGATACTGAGAAAAGATTCAAGAGTTAAAAAATATTTTCTTTTCATCTAGTAATGTAAACAGTTCAGCTTTCGAGAGTCGTTTATGATTTGTCCCCCCTGTTTACCTTTTCATGATTCTCTTGATTCGTGTCTTGGGAAGTCAAATTTTTAAATACAGATCTGGTCTTTTCCTCAACATGAAATCTTCAAATTTGTCAATATTACTGAATGTCTATTTTTCCCTTGAGATATTATATTCATATTCTCTGAGTAGGTGATTCTTCGCTTCAATCCCAGTTCCTTTGACTTCTGAAATATCCTACTCCAAACCCTTCGATCATTTAATTTTGAAGCTGTCAGATCCTGTGTTATTCTGATTGTATTTTCACAGTACTCAAGTTATTTCTTTCTATTTGCTTGCAGTATTTTCTCCTTTATCTGGGAACTCTGAAATTTGGCCGCAATATTCCTAGGAGTTTTGCTGTTTGACTTTCTTTCAGGGGATTCAGTATCCATTTTGCCCTCTGATTCTATAACTTCAGGGTAATTTTCCTTGATAATTTCATGGAAGATAGCGTCTAGGCTCTTTTTTTTTTTATTATGGCTTTCAGGTAGTTCAATAATTTTTGAATTATTTCTCCTGGATCTATTTTCCAGGTCAGCTGTTTTTCCAATGAGTTCTTTCACCTCTTCTTTTATTTTTTTACGTTCTTGGTTTGGTTTACTAACTTCTTCGTTTAACTTGTAGTCATTCTTTTCCCTGTACTCAATTCTCTCTTTCAATGAATTATTTTGTTCAATGAGCTTTTGAACCTTCTCCATTTGGCTAATTCTGCTTTTTAAAACCTCCTTCTCTTCATTGGCTTTTTGGACCTCTTTTTCCAATTGACTAACTTTTTAAAGCTGCTATTTTCCTCAGAATTTTTTTGGTTCTTCTTTAGTAAGCTGCTAACTTGTTTTTTTTTAAGTCTTCTATTGCCTGAACCAAGTTTAAGTCCCCTTTGGAGGGAGGTCCCTTGACTTCCTCTGATAATATGCCTTGTTCTTCCTCATCTGAAGAGATGGGGGAGACACCTCTTCCCCAAGAAAGTAACCTTCTTTGGTCTTATTTTTCCCCTTTTTTCTGGATATTTTCCCAGCCAGGTACTTGACTTCTGAGTTTCTTGTCCAAACTGATTTCACCTCCAGTTCCATTCAGCTATACTTGGGGGCTGGGATTGAAATGCTGCTTCCCAGCCTCAGAGCTTTTGGTGGGGAAGGGGCTGCTATTCAGTGTGCCCAGGTTGGGGCAGGGCCACCACACCAGGTTGAGTTCCCTCTGGGTGTTGACATGGAGATCTTCAACAATGGATCCCAACTCTTGTCTGCTTTGGGAGTCCCTGTCTGCTGTTGCCTCTGCTGCTGCCTCCTGATGGGGCCTGATTTATGGGGACACCCTCCTCCCCTCTCAGCTGGTGGAAGAGACCCTCTCACTGACTTTTGGTGCCTGTGGGTTGAGGGATCTGCGCTGCTTCTGGAGATTCTGCCCTCAAGCCTGCTCGGATCTGCTCCTCTTGGTGCCACGTGGTCAAGGCAGGGGTGGGCTCTGCTCCAGGTCTGGTGCCATGACAGACCTTTCCTTTCTGTTTTTCATGTCTCTCTGGAACAGAAATCTCCTCCACTCCATTGTTCTGTGGCTTCTACTGCTCCAGAATTTATTGAGAGTTCCTCTTTACAGGTATTTTATGGGCTGTGGGTTAGGAGCTAGCATATGTGTTTCTTTCTACTCCACCATCTTGGCTCCTCGGAGAAATGAAGTCTTAATAAAAGAAAGCTGCTTTAACTCCCTTCCCCCATGCATTTCCTGCTTTCTTTTTAATCTTGATTACATTGGTTTTGTTTATACAAAACCTTTTTTTTTTTAAATTTATGTAATTGAAATGATTATCCCTCTATCTCAATTTAATGCACTCCATTTCACATTTACTATTTTATCTGGTTAAAAAAAAAAAGATGCATCTTCTAGGTTAAGATAATCACTTCTAATCTCTTTATCAGGCTACTAGCTGTAGACTTTATTAACACCACTTCCCTAACCCTTTGTTCCCTTTGGTTGGAAGGCTGGAGGGTTGAGTACCAAACTCCTCCCAATGCCATGCTTTTATAAAGAGCAGAAACTGGATTTTTGAGGTTCATTCTAGCTGTTTCTTCTTCTTCTTTCAACTCAACATTTCCTGCCTCTGTTTGTGTGCTGTCGTTCTTCACTAAATTTTAAGTCCCCGTCTTGAGCACAGGGACTGTCTCTTTTTGTAAATCATGCTCAATGTTTAGCACAGTACCTGGCTTAATGTTTATTGGATTATACTGGACTAGATTTATTGGACTGGATTCACAAACTATCTCCCATGACTTATATGATCTTTGAATGGACCTCAGCTTCCTAATTTATCTATCTTTTCTCAAAGCTTAGCTCAAATCTCATCTTTTTCAATAGGCCATTTATAGTTGTTCTATCTCATTCCCATTCCTGCTAGATTTTTTCTACTACAAACACATTCCATTTATACCATATAAATCCTAATTGTACATAGTTGTTTGCATTTTGTATCCTTAAAGTTAAAATTCAGTTTTCTTTCTTTTTCTTATTCTCTTCATGGTTTAGAACAGTGATTGGCACACATTAACTTATCCTTGTGAATTAAGATGATGATGAGTGTTAATGCTGTGAAATTATGCCTGAGACTTTAGTGTGTCCTCAAAGTCTCTCGACCCTGAAAGTTTGCAGAATGTACATTTTACTGCTTCCTGGGATAAACATTTGACTTTCCCTAAACTTACATCCATAATATGATCTGAGATACAATTCACTTCAGTTTTATATAAATTATACAAATATATGCTATGTCCTTGTGTCCTTGGGAATTATAATAGGTATCACAGATAAAAAGAAATTTTTCTTCATATGTCAAATATGTATTTATTTAGCAGAGTGTGTTATCTGGATATGACTATGGCATGGCATGTACTGAACTAAGGATAAAAACTGCATTCATAGCCTAAGTACAAGGCTTGCTGTCTTTGTAACTGTAGATAAATCTTATTTGTAATTTTTATGCTATGGGAATAATATTACTCGTAGCACCCACTTCACCAGGTTAAAAAGACTATTGTGAGCATTAAAGTGTTGGAAAAAAAATTGAGTTTTGCTATCATAGCATGGAGAAGTTGGCATTACAATTTATTTCAATGGTTTATTTATTTTTCAGGCTTATTTTCTCATATCATATTCACAAACAGAGTTGTTTTTAATTTGTATATATCAAGTATTGATAGGACATATAAGAAACTTCAAGTCTCCAAATTCTCAATAATTAAGGAAAATTGAACATGTCCCATTATACACAAACAGAATGTAAATATCATGAAATTATTTTATTGTCACATATGGTATCTATTCTCTAATGAATATTGCTTAAAATGAGTGAACATATTTATATTTGAGTAACTTTTATTGCTATGAGTTAAGCTGCTCTGAACTGTTTTCAAAGTATGTTTATTCATATTCTTTGAGTTTGACAGAAAATGTTCAAACATGTTAGAAACTTCACTGTATAGTAAAATAGAAATGCCCAAATATAAATATTGTGCACATAGTCTATACACACATATATACACATATGTATATACAGTCTTTATATATGTGAATATGCTTATATAGTTAGGATACATACTTTATTGTTAAATAGCAAAAAATAAGATGACTTAATGTTTCAGTCCCATATATTTTCCATTAATAAGTTTATTAAGTAATCAGAATAAAAAAAAAATCTTGTTATGGGTTGTGATTCTGTTGGGCAAGTCACCAAAATGAAATCAGGCAAGATTGCTATATTTGTTATGTAGAACCATAGAATATTAGATTTGAAATTCCATCAACCATAGTCCTTCTATACTCACTTGGTTCTGCATTTCTTTGCTATAGGCTTATTTTTCCACCTAATGAAATCCAGATTTGACCACGTTTATCCCAATTTAACTGTAATAATAGCTGATCTCAGATATAATTATTTTTTTTCCTTTAGCGTATTTAAGCAGACAATCCTCCATTTGTAGAATCCATGCCTATTTTGAAATCCTATTCTATTAATGTCCACTTTAGATGCCATCTATGCCTTGAATCCTTCAATGATTTTTCCTACTTAACAGCATGCTAAAACCAGGTTATACTGTTTCAGGCAGTTGATTGTTAAATTTTCAGTGTGAGAGTTTGCATCTTGAAAACTTGTAAATTTGAAAAATCAGAGCTAGATTTCTTTGGTAATAGTTTAAAATTAAGGAAATAATGAAGAAAAAATAATAACGGTTTACTTTTTCATGGAATGGGAAAAGTAAAGGAGGGGTGAAGAAAATTTGGAACTCAATTTAAAAAACGAATGTTAAAATTTTTCTTCATGTGAAGAAAAATACTGCCTCACTCAAAAAATTTTCAAAATATACATAGAAAACGACAACAGAAATTTCCCAGCAAACCTTTGCCCTTACCTAGCTGTAATTGTTTGTTTCCACTTCCACTTTCAAATCTTTCTTTTAGTACTGTGTCTCGGTCATTATTTGACTCTTTATATCATTTTTACCTGGTATCAGAGTTATTTATATGTGAGTCCTACTTGCCCCCACCCTTTCTACATTGTAAACTCTATGAGTAGTTATGATTTTGACTTTTTGTTTTCAAATTAATACCAAACTATTTCCTATATGTTGTTTATTGAGTATGCCTGTGTAATTTCATTGTTCAAAAAGATTTTGGAAATCATCTAGTTCAGTGGCAATGAATGCAGGAATTTTTTTTTAATAATACTCACACAGTAATACAGTATTCAAACAGATTCTTCTCATTGTTTTGAGTGGGTATTTCATTATGCAAATTGAAGCCCATCCATATCTGTTCATCTGCAATAGGCCTACCAACATTTACCTACAATGAGTTAGTTCCAGGCCACTTTCTTTTCTGAGATAGAAACTAGTTTTCCCTAAAAGGAGACTAAATTATTGCCAGGATGTTAATTTCCCCTCCTGCTCTTGGTTCACCTTGTTGTTCTCCTAATGGTATAAAAATTACCAACAAGCTTGAATCTAGGCATCTTAAATTTGGTAGGTGCCTGAGACAATGAGACTAGCCATATTCTTTCCCTATGATCAGTTGAACAAACTCATTCCTTTACAGAGGCCCCCCTCAAAGGTGTCACTAAATGAATCTCCTTTTTTTGTTAAATGTTCAATGATTTAGCAGTGCTTTATTTCATTCATAAATCAAAGTTGTCTAAGAGAGTTCTGGCTTTAAAACAATTTTGGATAAGTGTAGCACAAGGCGGTATTGATGTCATATTAAATCTTTTGATTTGTTAGCATTCTTACTTGCTCCCTTCTTTGGAAGGAAAAAGCAAGAATCAAATAAAACAAGTAGTGCATCGGCTATGTTCAAAACTATATATTTCAGTCTGTGCACTAAATCTGTTACCTCTCTCTGAAGAGACTTGAAGCATGTTTTAATTGTGGTTGATTAATGTATTGATTAGGATTCTTATATTTTTCAACACTGCCTTTCTGTGCCATGTTTTTATTATATAGAAATGTTCTCTGCATGCTATTCATTTTATTCTCCATTACTTCAAACATGTCTTACTAAGTTGGTCTGAAGTTTATTTTCCCATTGCAGCACTATAGTATTCCTTTATATGAATAATTGATAATCTTTAGTAAGAGAGAGGGCTTCGCACAAATTTGTCATGGGAATTCCACTAACATGATGGAAGTTTTCCTCACTTCCTTGTGAAATCTCAAATATTTAATTGAACTATTTTGGCTACCCACTTACCACCCCTTGTCCCTTCCACATAACTGCCTCATCTTCTCTCCTTATTATACATTTCCTTGATAGCAACTTATCCTCTTCTTCTTTGAGTTTTCTCACTGGTCATATATTGCAGTGTATTTATACCTACCATGTACTTCCTTTTCATATTCCTTGTAAGCCTTTTAATTCTTCAAAGAATATTGTATTCCATAACCAGTTACCATATTCAACAGGACACTACAAAAGCATGCATACAACAGAATATTAGACTTGAAAAGGTGAGACTTTTTTCTTTTTTAAAATTTTATTTATTTTCAATGTTCTACAACCTTTACTATATAACTTAGAGTTTTCCTCCACCCTCCATGCTCTTTCCCGCTAACTTCCCCCTCCCTCCCCTAGATGACATACAATTTTATATAGGTTCTATATATATATTCCTATTAAATATATTTTCACCATAGTCATGTTGGATAGAAGAAAGAAAATGACTGAAAGAACATGTAACAAAACAAAATGTAATTCAAAAGAAAATGATCTGCTATATTCTGTGATTGAATTCCATAGTTCTTTCTCTGGATGTGGAAGGTATTTGGCTTTTAGAGCTCAATGGGGATTTTTTAAGTCATTGCATTGCAAGGAAGTACTAAGTCTACCAGAAAATATCTTCTCATACTGTGGTTGTTGCTGTGCACAAAGATCTCCTGGTTCTGCTCCTTTTGCTCAACATCAGATCATATAAGTCGTTTCATGCCTCTCTAAAATCTACTTGTTCATCATTTCCTGTGGCACAAAAGTAATCCATTGCATTCATATACCACAATTTATTAAATCATTACCTACTTGATGGGCATCCTCTTGATTTCTACTTTTTGGCCACCACAGAGTGCTGCTATAAATATTTTTATACATGTGAGACCTTTTACCATTTTTATTCTCCCTTGGGGATTCCTAGAATGGGCATTGCTGGGTCAAACGTCATGCAGAATTTTGTAGTGCTTTGGGCATAGTTTCAAATTGCCCTCCAGAATGGTTGGATTGACTCACAGATCCACCAACAATGAATTAGTGTTCCAACTCTCTCACATCTTTTCCACTCTGTATCATCTTTGTATTTTATAATGTTACCCAATCTGAGAGATGTGATGTGGTAATTCAGAGTTGTTTTGATTTGCATCTCTCTAATCAATAGGGATTTAGAACATTTTCCCATATGATTATAGATATTTTTAATTTCTTCCTCTGAAAGCTGCCTGTTCATATACTTTTACCATTAATCAATTGGGGAATGACGTGTATTCTTGTACATTTGACTCAATTCTCTATATATTTCAGAGATGAGCTCTTGATCAGAGATACTAGTTGCAAAAATTCTTTTCCAGTTTTCTGCTTCTCTCCTAATCTTGATTGTATTTGGTTTGTTTGTGCAAAAACTTTTCAGTTTAATGTAGCCAAAGTTATGAATCCGAAAAATACACTATTCTTTGTTTCATCAATTTGTTTATAGTAACAATCTTTATACCTATAACATATGCCCACTTGGACTTTATTCATGTGTACAGCATTAGACATTGGTCTATGCCTAGTTTCCACCACACTGTTATCCAATTTTCCTGGGAATTTTTTTTTTTTTGACAGTGAGTTTTAACCCTTAAGCTGCTGTCATTGGATTTATGAAACAATAGATTTCTATATTCATTGACTACTGCGTCTTGAGTAATTAGCCTGTTCTTCTGGTATAACCTTCTGTTTCTTAGTCAGTACCAAGTCAAGTACCAAATCAATGGTTTTGATAGTTACTGCTTTATAATGCAATTTGATATCTAGTAGAGGTAAGCTACCTTCCCTAGCATGACTTTTCAATAGTTCCCTTGATATTCTGGACCTTTTATATTTTCAAATGAATTTTGAAATTATTTTCTAGCTCTAGAAAATAATTATCTGATATTTTGATTGGTATGACACTGAATAATTAATTTAACTTAGCTCGAATTGTGATTTTTATTATATTGACTCGACCTACCAATAAGCAACTGAATTTTTTTCTACTTACTTAGATGTGACTTTATTTGTAGAAAAAGTATCTTGTAATTGTGTTCATGTAGTCTCTGGATTTCTTTTGACTTACATTCCCAAATATTTTGTAATGGCTACCTTAGCTTTAAATGGGATTTCTCTTTCTATTACTTGTTGTTGAACTTTGTTAGTGATATAAAAAAGGCAGAAGATTTTTGCGGGTTTATTTTGTAACCTGCAACTTTGCCAAAGTTGTTTACTATTTCAAGTAGTTTTTTACTTGATTCTCTGGGATTCTCTAAGTATATCATCATATCATCTACAAAGAGTGATAACTTAGGTCCTTTTTTACCCATTCTAATTCCTTCAATTTCTTTTTCTTCTCTTGTTGTTACACCTAATATTTCTAGTACCATATTGAACAACAGTGGTGATAATGGACATCCTTGTTTCTCCCCTGATCTGACTGGAAATGCATCTAGGTTATCTCCATTGCATATAATACTTGTTGAAGGTTTTAGGTAGATACTACTTATTATTTTGTGGAAAGTTCCCTTTATTCCTATCCTTTACAGTGTTTTTAATAGGAAAGGGTGTTGTATTTTGTCAAAAGCTTTTTCTGCATCTAATAAGACAATCATGTATTTTCTGTTAGGCTTGTTGATGTGACCAACAACGCTAATAGTTTTCATAATATTGAGCCAGCCCTTCATTCCTGGTATGAATCCTACCTGATCATCTATTCTTGGGATAAGTTGCTGTATTCTTATTGATATAGTGTCATTTAAAATTTTTGAATCTATATTCATTAGAAAAAAATGGCCTAAAATTTTCTTTTTCTGTTTTGGCTCTTCTTGGTTTAGGTATCAAAACAATATTTGTATCATAAAAAGTATTTGGGAGGAATTTTTCTCCAATTTTTGCAAATATTCTATATAGTATTGGAATTAACTCTTTTCTAAATGTTTCATAGAAATCACTTGTATATCCATACAGCCCTGTAGATTTTTTCCTAGGGAGTACATTGATGGCTTGTTCCAATTCTTTTTCTGAGATGGCTTTATTTAAATATTCAAATTCCTCTTCTGTTAATCTGGGCAATTTATATTTTTTAAAACCATCATCCATCTCATTTAGATTGTCGAATTTATGGGCGTCAAGTTGGGCAAAGTAATTTGTAAACATTGTTTTAATTTCCTCCTCGTTGGAGGTGAGTTCACCCATTTCATTTTTGATACTGGTAATTAGGCTTTCTTCTTTTTTAATGAAATTGGCCAAAGTGTTATCAATTCAATTCTTTTTTCATAAAATCAACTTTTAGTTTTATTTATTACTTCAATAGTTTTCTTATTTTAAATTTTAGTAATCTCTTCTTTGGTTATCAGGACTTATAATTTGATATATACTTGAGGATTTTTCAGTTTCTTCTTTTTCTAGCTTTTTCAGCTGCATGCCCAAGTCATTGATCTCCTCTTTCTCTATTTTATTCATATAGGCATTCAAAGATATAAAGCTTCACCTTAGAACAATTTTTGCTATATTGCATAAGATTTGGTAGGTTGTCTCATTATTTTCATTCTCCTGAATGAAGTTGTTGATTGTTTCTGTGATTTGTTGTTTGACCCACTCCTTTCTTTTAAGATTAGATTATTTAGTTTCCAATTAATTTTTGATCTATCTTTCTATGGGATTTTATTACATATGGTTTATTGCATTATGATCTGAGAAGGATGCATTGACTATCTCTGCCTTTCTGCACAGAATTCTTACGTTTTTATGCCAAAGTACATGTTCAATTTTTGTACATGTGCCATGTCACCTCTTTAACTTCTTTCTTTTTTTTATTTTAGTGTTAGATTTATCCAGTCCAGAGAGAGGGAGGTTGAGGTCTACCAGTATTATAGTTTTACTGTCCATTTCTTCCTGTAACTCCCTTAACTTCTCCTCTAAGAACTTGGATACTGTACCACTTGGAGCATATATGTTTAGTAATGGTATTGCTTCATTATTTATAGTGCCTTTTAGCAGGATATAATTTTCTTTCTTATCTCTTTTGATTACATCTATTTCTGCTTTTGCTTTGTCTGACATTAAGATTGCCATCTCTGCTTTTCTTACATCAGCTGAAGCATAATACATTCTGCTCCTATCTTTCACCTTTATCCTGTGTGTACCCCCGTGTTTCAAATGTGTTTCTTGCCAATAACATATTGTTGGATTATGATTTTTAATCCAGTCTGCTATCCATCTCCGTTTTATGTGAGAGTTCATCCCATTCACATTCACAGTTATGATTAGTATCTGTGTTTTTCCCTCCATTCACTTTGTCACTATTTGTGGTTTTAGTTCTCCCTTTTCTCTTCCCTTCCACAGTAGAGTTTTAATTTTTGACCACCACCTCCCACAGTCTTCGCTTCCTTCTCTTTTACTTTCCTTTACCCTTACTGCTTCTTACCTCCCTTTTAGCTTCTCCTCCTCTTTCTTTCCCCCTTCTCATCCTATTGCCTTCAGAGCTAGTTAGATTTGTAGACTTAATTAAGTTTGTTCTTCCCTCCTTGAACCAAATCCGATGAGACCACATATCAAACAATATTCATATTCCTCCCCTCTTTCCTTCTACTGTAATATCATTTTGTACTACTTCTTGTGAAGCAATTTACCATTTTCTGCTTCCTCCTTTTCACATCTCCTCTTACAATCCCTTTACAGGTTTAAATCACATTTTTATCATCACGTCATTTACTTTATACCCACTCCTTCCATCTGAGGATATCCCTTTTATATTTCATAATATGTATGCTGTTCTCAAGATTAACAAGGAACATCTCCCGTTATAAAGAGGTAAACAGTTTGCCCATACTGAGTAACAAGTTTTTCCTTTCACATGTTTACCTTTTATGCCTCTCTTGAGATCTGTGTTTGAAGACTGAATTTTCAGTTGAGTTCTAGCGGTTTTATCAGGAAGATCTGGAAATCTCTTATTTCACTGAAAGTTCATTTCCTTGCTTGAATCTTATGCTGAATTTCTCTTGATGATTGATCCTTGGTTATAGTCCCAGTTCCTTTGCATTCCAGAATATCATATTCCACTTCCGTAGATCTTTTTATGTGGAAGTTTCAAGGTCCTGTGTGATCCTGACTGTAGCTTCTCAATATTTGAAAGATTTCTTTCTAGATGCCTATAGCTTCCCCCCCCCTTCAATTGATAGTTCTGAAATTTGGCAAAAGTATTTCTTGATGTTTTCAGTTGGGGATCCCTTTCAGGAGATGAACGGTAGACCCTTTCAATGATTATTTTGCCTTCTGGATCTAGTCATTCTGGGCAGATTCCTTGATGATATTTTACAGGCTCTTTTTTGATCATGGTTTTCTGGTAGGCCAATAATTCTTAAATTTTCTCTCCTAGATCTTTTTTCAAGTCAATTGTTTTCCCAATCAGATATTTTACATTTTCTCCTATATTTTCATTCTTTAGATTTTACTTGACTGATTGCTGATGTCTCATAAAGTCATTAGCTTCTACTTGCTCAGTTCTAATTTTTATCCATTTGCTTTCTTCAGTTAACTTTTACATCTCCTTTTCCATATGTCCAATCTTTTCTTTAATGGAATTATTTTCTACAGTTAGCTTTTGTATTTCCTTTTCCATTTCTTCAATTTTCTTTTTAAAGAGCTGCTCTCTTCAGGGAATTATTTTTTTCATGCTTACATAAAATCATTGGCCAGTTTTTACTATTTCCTTCTTCAGCTCTTCCAAGAGTGCTCTTTGTGCATGTGAGCAGTTCACGGTCACTTCTGAAATTTCAGATGGGAGTACAGTCTCAATACTGACTTCTTTGTTATAAGTGTTTTGGTCCTTGTCTCCATAGAAAATTTCTATGGTCTATTCCTTCTTGTTTTGCTTCTTACATGTTATTACAACACTTCGTGTGTTGTATCATTTATTTCTTTGAGCTAGACGCTAAAGAACATGATGCTGTTCTGGCTGGTATGAGAAAGCAGGGGCCAGGTGAAGTCCTTTTTGTGTTTCCCTGGATTATCCCTGGAAGTAGCTGGTTAAGTGTGGGGGATCTGGTCACAGGAGGTGTCCTCAGCTGAGCTAGAGCAAAGGAAGCTCAGGTTATGATGATCTTGGCTGTCCTATTGTCTTCCCATTTCTCCTGTAGTGCTCAGGTGTGCCTGGAATCCTGGTGTTGGTAGTTGTAAGGTTCCACTGCCCTAGACCTGTGGATCTCCTCCCAGGTGCACTGAGTTGGGGCTGTGTTGGACAGCTCCCATCCTCCACCACAGTAAAAAGAATCCTACCTAGCGATTTTCCTAGCCTCTGTTGCTAGGATACTGTTTTCCCCTTCTGCTAATCAGACTGTTCCAGAATTTTTCTGGGGAAATAGTTTGTGGTACTTTCAAGGACAACAAGGGGAGCAAGAGAGAACATTTACTGATCACTTTGCTATTTTTACTCCCAGAAATTCAAGTAGGTGAATTACAGACATTTTATCTGAGAATTGATAGTCTCAGGATCAGTTGCTGCAGATACCTGGGGTTCCATTCAGGGCTCTCACTTGCTCAGCTCCCCTGGACTCCCACTCCGGTCTGCTATTTCCCATTACTGCCACTACCTGAGACCATCCTAGGGCTTTTTTTCTTGGCTCTGCCATGGCAGGATGCATTGCACTGTGTGCTGTGTGCTCCTCCATTTCCACGGAACAAATCCTTCCCATCCATCTTCCAGTCTGTCCTTGTCTGTGAACCTGCTACAGTCTGTTTCCTATTGAATTCTGTACCTCCAAAATTTCATCAAATTCTCTTTTGGAGGTATCTGAAGGAGTTTGTCTAAGAATTTAGGTGAGTAGTTGCTCTTATTCTGCCATCTTTGCTCTGTCCCCCATGAGACTCTTTCAACAAGATACTTGTAGACATGAAAATAGCTTTATAATTTATTGAATCCAGCCTTATTTTGTTCTTTTGCTCAACTCTTGACCAAAATCCGTTTCACTTTTTAAAAATTTATTCATTTTCACTTTTCAACATTCTTATTCCCTTCTCTTCTATTTTCCTGAAGTGTAAGATAGATTTCTATACATCATTTTCTATATCTTTACTTTCCTAGCTGCATGTAAAAAACTATTTTTAACGTTCATACTTAAATCCTTCACTTATACATTCTCTCCCTTCCCCCTTCCTCATCCACCCCCATTGAGAAGGAAAGCAAATTGATAAAACTTACACATGTGTAGTCATGCAAAATCCTTCCATAGCAGTCATTTGTGCAAGATTAATTATATTTTCCTCTACCCTGTCCCATACTCCAATTATGGTATTCTCTCCTATGACCTGTACCTCTACCAAAGTATTTAACTCTGATTACACCTTCTCCCAATCAACTATCCCTTTTGCCCCCCCCCCCCCTTATCCCATTTCCCACTGCTTTCCTGTAGGGTGAGATAAACTTACGTACCCAATGGAGTGTGTACCTTATTCCTCTTGACGCCAAATCTGAGGAAAGAGGAGCTAACTTTTTCCTTCTCATCCTTCCCCTTCTTCCCCTCCATTGTAAAAACTCTTTCTTGTCTCTTTTATGTGAGATAATTTACTATATTCTACATCTCCCTTTACATTTATCTTAGTTCTTTCCTATAAACACTTAATTTTCTTTTTTTCAATATCATCCCTTCATATTTAGCTCACCCTGTGTCCTTTGACGGGACCTGTTTCATTCACTCTCTCTATATACATATATTTACTTGCACATATAGAATACATACATGCACATACATATATACATGTGTTTATACATGTATATATGTACATGTATGTGTGTATATTTATATATGCTTGTCTATGTGTGTATATATATATATATATATATATATATATATATATATATTGCTTCCAAATACACTAGTATTTAGAAAGGTCTCATGCATCAAAAATATCATCTTCCATGTAGGAATGTAAAACAGTTCAAGTTTAATAAGTCCCTCTTTTCTGCTTATCTTTTCATGCTTCTCTTAAGTCTTGTATTTGAAAGTCAGAATTTATACTCACCTCTGGTCTTTTCAAATTGAATTCTTGGAAGTACTCTATTTCATTGTGTGGCCATTTTTTCCCCTAAAGTATCATACGTAGTTTTACTGGGTAGCTGATTATTCATTTTGATCTTAGTTCTTTTGACCTCTGGAATATTATATCTCCAGCCCCCTGATCCCTTAGTATAGAAACTGCTAAATCTTGTGTTCTCTTGATTGTGTTTCCACAGTACTTGAATAGCTTCATTCTTGCTGCTTGCAATACTTTCTCCTTGACCTGGGAGCTGTGGAATTTTGTCACAATATTCCTAGGAATTTTCCATTTGAGATCTCTTTCAGGAGGTGATTGGTGGATTCTTGCCATTTCCATTTTACCCTCTGGTTCTACAATATCAGAGCAGTGTTTCTTGGTAATTTCTTGAAAGATAATGTCTAAGCTTCTTTTTAATAATTGTTTTCATATGATTCAATAATTTTTAAATTATCTCTCCTGTATCAATTTTACAGCTTAGTTATTTTTCCAATGACATACTTCACTTTTTCTCCTATTTTTTTTTCATTCTTTTGGTTTTGTTTCATAATTTCTTGATTTCTCATAAAGTTATTAGCTTCCATTTGCTCCATTTTGATATTTAAGTAATTAGTTTCTTCAGAGAGCTTTTGGACCTCTTTTTCTATTTGACCCATTCTGTTCTTTATAGCATTCCTTTCCTTACTGCCTTTTTGGACCTTTTTTGCCATTTGCATTAGACTCATCTTAAAGGTATCATTTTCTTAATATTTTGGAGTCTTCTTTAGCAAACTGTTGACTAGTTTTTTTATGATTTCCTTGCATCACTCTCGTTTTTCTTCCTAATTTTTCTCTACTTCTCTTATCTGATTTTCAGATTCCTTTTTGAGTTCTTCCATGACCTGAGATCAGTTTGCATTTTTCTTGGATATTTTAAATACAGAAGTTTTGCCTTTTTTGGCTTTTTTTGGTTGTATGTTTTGATCTATTTTGTCACCAATAACATAAGAAATTACCTCTTACAGCCTGCTTGCTCATTTCCCAGCAATTAGTTGAATTTTGATCTCTTTATTGAGTGAATGATTCCAGAAACAGCCTCCACTTCAACAGTGGCTGCTATTACAATATGGCTAATGATGGGGCCAAAGCTGGGCTGGGGTCAAGACTGGAGCTGGGGTTGGGGCTGGACCATATTCCGCTCCCAGACAGTTGAGAGACACTTCGCATTGAACTTTGAAGCTGTCATTGATATTTGTGGGTTGAGAAGTCTGGAAACCACAGAAGCTTCCAGTGTTTCAGTCCCCTAAGGCTTGCTCCAGCTCAGTCTATACCTGGCACAGCCCATCCCGAACTGTCCTCTGCTCCCAGCCCTCTGTGATAAACCCTTCCTGTTGAACTTCCAGATTGTCTTGGGTTGGATAGAATCTGTCATTTTTCAGTTTTTGTTGCTTTAATATTTGTTTAGAGTCATGTTTACAGGTTTTTTTGAGGGATCTGAAGGGAGAGCACTATCCAGGACCTACTTCCACTCTGCCATCTTGACTCTGCCCCCTCAAAATCTATCCATTGCAAGCAAATTTACAGAAGGGCGTCTTTGAACTGTTAGTATTTCTGCAGGCAGAGAGAAGGTGATCTATGAACTGATAGCTGGGACAGTTAGTATTTCTTTTCTTCAATGAGAAAAACTTCACTAACACTGGATTTTTTCCTGGGAAGGAGGGCAGTGTTTCTGTAGCTGTGGCACCTTTGGCAATCACTATGGGAGCAAAAGAAAAAGGCAGATCACAGAAGCAGAGTTCAGTGGTGTTATATATTTCAAGTCTTTAAGAAAATATCTGTTACCGTTGCCTATTGGTGGTTCATAGAAAAGCTATGAACAGAGAATGGGACATACATAATGGTTAATTTTTTTTCTCCTGAGGATTCCACACATTTGGTGAAGTACTTATTCTTCTTTTCCCCTTTGTCTTTTGCCCTGCCACGAGAAAAGATGGATGATTAAATTCAGAGTTTTTTTTTTATATTGAAGGTTAATTATATCATCAGTCAGATATTAATTCAGAACTTTCTTTCAATGAAGAGATAAATCCAAATTCATTTTGATTCATGTATGGCTTTAATTTCTTACAAAGGGTGTAAATGGAGAATGATTGCTTAAACATACATAGACATATACATATATGTGTGTTTGTATGTATGTATGTATGTATGTGTGTGTGTATGTATGTATATATGTGTGGCTTCTATGCCTGGAAGGCTGCCCTTCCTCAATTTAGTTTATTGACTTCCCTGGTTGCCTTAAATCTCAGCTACAACCCTAATTTCTCTCAATTCTAGTTCCTTTCTTTTAATTTTTTCCTATTTTTCCTGTATGTGACCTACTTCTTATTTGTTTACATGTTATATTTACCATTATATTATAAACTCTTAGAAGACAGGGATTGCCCTGTGGCTTTTTTTGTATCCCCTGGGCTTAACACAGTGCCTAGCACATAATAGGTGCTTAATAAATGCTTGGTGAATAACTGATTTTTGTGGTCAGGTTACCTCTTTTTGAGTGCAGAAGTTTCTTCAACCTCCATCACAAAAAGGAGGGAGGTGTAGTGAAGTGTACAATGACCAAAGGCAAGGTTTTGTCCTAGATGATACAATCATAGAAGAAAGGCATACATTTTCTATGGTATAAGCTCCTTTTCTTTCTACTTCAGTGGAGGGAAAACCCTCACTATAGTCAAATTAGTCTGCCCATTAAGACACTGTTTTTAGGAATATTTTTGGACAAATTTTAGACTGTGCATTGAAATATGTACATTAATCTGGAAAAAAACAGTATTTATCATCCTTTTTTTTCCTGTGTGGATGATCAAGTCAGATTCATTTTAGTTATGTCAGATTTTCACCAGGAGAGTAACCTCTTCCGTGTTCCATGTCCAAATGCAACCAAACAATGGCAACAATAAGTAAGATCATATGGAACATTTTAACATGCCCAAGGAATTTCTTGAAGGCAATCTTTACCTTAGGCCTTTTCTGTCACAGTAACCAACATGACTGGTAAACATACATCTGCTTTTCTTTTGCCCAACCTGATTATTTTGACCAGTCATCAAGTGTGATTATGTCTGAAAAGAAATAAAATTATCTAATTAGAAATAGAAGTGCTTCTTCTAAGAATTCTATTGATCTTTCTCTCTCATTGTCAGACATTTCTGAGTAAAGAAATTTAAGTCTGAGAGCACTATCACCCACAACCAAATGGCAGAGAAATGGCATCAAGAAATGTAGGTGACAAAGGTACAAATTTCTAAAAATGGTTCATCTCAAGTTTGTGAGAAACATGAGCTTTGCCAAGAAGTATGAGAAAGGCTAAGGGAGATATAAGCCAACAATACTAAAGTCATCAAGACCCTGAGCACCAAGGACTCTGAGGTCAAGCTCTTCAGTCCTAACACTGCCCAATTCCAATGCCCAGAATTCGAGTCCCTAGATCATCACCAAGGAGTAAGCCCTAAGAAAATAAAATTGATTCTATTTTATAATAAATTCTATTTTATATTATTGCAACATTTTTATATCCATATTTCTTTTTCTGAGTTAAATTCAGAAGTTCAACTTCCTCTCTGAGTTAAGTTTAGAAGTTCAGTTTTCCTACTGATCACTATTCCATTTATGTGTCAAAGGAATTTCTCATCTTTGAAGTATGGAGGTGATGCCAGAGAATCTGATCCGATATCTCTGCAACCCTCCTATACTTCTAGATGGTCTGGTCTGTTATCTCTTTATCACTGATTAGTTTTGCAGGTGAACAAGACCAGTAAGATTTCCATAGCTACAACATGAAAGGAGGGCTTGTTGCTAGCTTTTTATCTTAAACTTCCAGCCAATCATATTGTTTTCCCATTCATGAAGCCCACAGGATTTATAACCAATTGTACTGTTTTACCAACTGTAATGCTGCCTTCTAACTTTTGGGTGTTCCTCTTCTATATACACAAATTATCTATCTGCCTTCATTCTGGGTATCTTTTTTGGTTTGATAATAGGTAAAGACTCCTTTTTAGTGTTAATTACTAGCCTTACCAATAAATTGAACATGCTCAGAACTGCTCGTGTCTGTTGACCTTAATTTCTATCATAATAACCTTAGGATCATTACTAAGTATCAGAAGCCTGACTCTAAGGTTACCAGAAACACAGATCAAAACACTGTTAATGTCATTAATGCTAAAGCTGCCAAGACCATCCACTACAAGTGTTACCACATCTAGACTCAAGGTCACCAAGTCTGATCCCAAGACAGTCAAGTTCAATTTGCAAGATTTTTTATTGTCACAATTCCCAATGATTTGAATTTTTCCAAGTCCTGTCATTCTAAGGCTGACAAACTATTGACACCCAGCCTTTTAGGCTCAGTGAAAATAAAGGAAGCCAAACCTAAAGATGGTGGGACTAAGGCCACTGGTCTTAAGCTTTGAAAATAGGTTTTCCAGGAAGAAAGACTTGTTTAAACCTTGAACTAACTTTTTTCATCTCAATCTGTTGTTGTACAAAGGATCAGTTGTGTCTAACTCATCGTTACCCCATGGACCACAGCATACCAATACTCTCTGGGGTTTTCTTGGCAAAGATACAAAGGTATCTTTTCTTCTTTGTTTTTTTTTTCTCCATTTTATTTTCCAGCTCCTTTTACAGAAGAGGAAACTGAATCAAACGGGATTAAGTGACTTGCTCAGGGTTACACAGTTAATAAGTGTCTGCGTTTGGATTTGAATTGAGCTTTTCTGACTCCAGATCTAGACTCTATCCACTGTACCACATAGCTGCTTTTTTTCAGTCAAGGTATCATTAGTCACTATTTTATGTAAGTAATGGAATTAGAGAATAAAAAGGGGGAAAAGATTCCATTTTCCAAGGAATCTTGAATGATGTAAGTATATATTTGGACATATTGATAAGAAATATCTTACTACAAAGGAAAATAAAAATCTTAAAAATAAGTTTCTGCTTTACCCAACATCAATTTTGTTCTTGTTGCTATTTTCATAATTAACAAAAAGTAAATAAGAAGGCTTTGTATTTTTAAATGTTTTAGGCAATTGATAAACAGTAAAGATGTGGACCATTTTTAAAAATGGCTTGTGAAAGCCTACTGCTTGCCTTTTGGTAACCATGTGAAGGATGCCCTAGATTTGTATTTTGATTTCAATTTTTAAATCCAGATATGGTGGTTTCACTCTTTGTGATAGTGAAAATAACCCTAGCAATGATAATAATCTTTGCTGATCTTTTCCATTTGTCTTCTGTTTGTAGTTCACCTTCAATTTTTTTTTTTGCCTTAAATAAGGCACTGGGACGAGTTTGTTCACATAAAGCAAATCTTGTTTTAAACAAGTTTTACTGTGGCTTGCTTTTCTTTACTTTATAGATGAACATCCTACAAATATATAGCAGTTTAAAGTTTGCAACATACTTTAAACATAACATCTCTTTTTATATTCATAATAATCTTTGGAGATGACCACTGATATTATTACCATTTTATAAATGAAGAAACTAAGGCAGATAAAGGTTAAATGACTTTCAGAGTCACTAAGCTAGTCTCTGAAGTTATATTCAACTTCAAGATTTTCTGATTCTAGGTTCAGTATTCTATCCACTGTGCCACCTTTCCAGCATCCTTCCAAAGATTAACAAATTAATTTATATTTTAAAGCAGTATTACCTTTACTTACCATCTCTCTCTAATTTGGCATGTAAGTCAGGTTTCTTTTGCTAATTGAAGAGCTTTCTAGGCTTTTTAGTTTTCTAGTTGTGACAACTGATTTATATTGATTAAATTGTCCTTATCATTTATCTTTATGTAACACAAAATCCTTAACAAATTATGACCCAATTTTTGCTTGAATGATAGCATTTACTCAGAAATTATTACCTCCAAAGAAAGGTCATGAATGTATTGAATGCTTATAAGTACCTAAAAACTATATCCCTTAATTAAACCAAAATATTTTTGCCTATAGCTTATTTCCCTTATCCATTGATCCTATTTCTGGGTTCAGACACCTAGGGACCTACCAAATCCCACTACTGCTTTCGACAAGAAGACAGCCCTATGGCCTGGGCTGCCTTTGTGCAGGATTATGACTCCCATTGTATCAACACCTGTTGCTTCATCACTTGCCTGTCAGTACAAGACTTTCAACTGGTAGAATTGATAAAACGGTATTGGTGATGAATTATGTCTTTGATCCATGTATAAATTAGATGTAGTGAGACAGAGCTACATAAAGCCCTTGGTCTCACTCTCTCCTCCAGAGTCATCACAGTCCAATGGCAGGATAGAGGCGAAATGACTGGTTATGACTTGAGATGTAGTGGATGACCCTGAAACCTTCAAAGGGTAACACAGATCTGAGTATTCCACAGCAGCTGCTTCGGCTGTCTTCATGGTTGATGTTCTCCTCTATCCATTCAACTGGGAAAAGCTTGCACATGCTTGGTGTAGATCCCCCATAACTCCTCAGCAGGTTTGAGATCCCTGGGTTACTCTCCAAATGGTTTAGCCTGTCTGTAGGAAAAGCTCACCAAGCTATAACCGTGTGCATGCTACATCTTCTTGAAGTCATTGATAAAAATTAGGCAGATAAGGGAAACACAAATTGAAATGTAATCCTGTAAAGGGCTCTGCAGCTCCCACACCAGAGGTACTCAACTTTTCTGAGCACACTCTACATGTCTGAGGTAATAGCACCTTGGAAGAACCAAAAATTTACAGGCTTCAATAATTACCTCTAAAACAGCTTCACAAAAATGCACAAGTAAAGATGAGCTTCGGATAATGCTCCCTCAACTTGGAATTTAGAGTCCCATTTTAGCATAGAGTTAAAAGTCGTGAAATAGGCTGGAAAGTGAGCAAACAAGGAAAAAGAAATTTCTGATCTTAGAAAGTTACTGTGGTGACAAGTAAGATCAAAATACACACTCAGGAGAGAACACTTTCAAAATTCCTGCATTCAAAGCCTCAAAGAAAGAAATATAAATTAGTCTCAGACAATGTGAGAGCTCAAAATGGATTTTAAAAATAAATAGTGGTAAAGAAAAATTGGGAATATAAATGAGATGCATGTAAGAAAATCATGAAAAAATGTATCTGCAGCTTGGTAAAAGAGGCATAAAAATACTCAAGAAACTACCTTAAAAGAGAATAGGTCACATGGTAAAAGAGGCACAAAAATTCAATAAAGAGAAGTAAGCCTTGAAAGGAAGAATTGGACGAATGGGGAAAAAAGAAATACATAGTAAAATTTACTGAAATGAAGAATTCCTCAAATGGTAGAATTTACCAAATTTTTTAAAAATATTTATTTATTTATTTAACTTTTTACATTCATTTTCACAAAATTTTGGGTTCCAAATTTTCTACCCTTTTATCCCCTCCCCCCACCCCAATACACCAAGCAATCTAATTTTCCCTATCTCCAATCTGCCCTCTCTTCTGTCATCCCTCCCTTCTCTTGTCCCCATCTTCTCTTTTCTCCTGTAGGGCCAGATGCCATTCTATTCCTCATTAACTTTATGTCTTCTTTCCTAGTAGCAACAACAATACTAAACAGTTGTTTCTAAAACTTTGAGTTCCAAATTCTCCCATCCCTCCCTACCCACCCATTCCCTTTGCAAAGGCAGACAATTCAATATAGGCCATATCTGTGTAGTTTTGCAAATGACTTCCATTATAGTCGTGCTGTGTAAGACTAAGTGAATTACCCTCCATCCTATCCTACCCCTCATTGTTTCTCTTCCGTCTTTTGATCCTGTCCCTCCACGAGTGTTGACTTCAAATTGCTCCCTGCCATTGTCCTCCCTTCCATCATGCCCGCCCCTTGCTTATCTCCTTCTCCCCCATTTTCCTATACTGTAAGATAGGTTTTCATACCAAAATGAGTGTGCATTTTCTTCCTTCCTTTAGTCAAATGTGATGAGGGTAAACTTCTTGTTTTGTTTTTTTTTTTCTCAGCTCTCCTCTTTTTCCCTCCACTAAAAAGTCTCCTACTTGCATCTTAAATGACATATAATTACCCCATTCCATTTCACCCTCTTTCCTCCCCCTACCTTTCTCTCTCACCATTTACCTTAATTTCTTTTAAGATATGGTCCTATCCTATTCAATTCTCTCTGTGCTCTCTGTCTCTGTATGTGTGTGCATGTGTGTATGTGTGTGTGTGTGCATGCATGTACATGTGTGTGTGTGTGGTCCCACCAACTACCCAGATATTGAAAAGTTTTAATAGTTACAAATATTGTCTTTCCATGTAGGAATGTAAACAGTTCACTTCTGGTAAGTCCCTTAAGACTTCTCTTTCCTGTTTACTTTTTCATGCTTCTTCTCATTCTTCTGTTTGAAAGTCAAATTTTCTTTTCAGCTCTGGTCTTTTCATCAAGAATGTTTGAAAGTCCTCTGTTTCACTGAAAGACCATATTTTCCCCTGAAATATTATACTCAGTTTTGCTGAGTAGGTGATTCTTGGTTTGATTCCTAGTTCCTTTAACTTCTGGAACATCCTATTCCACGCCCTTCGATCCCTTAATCTAGAAGCTGCTAGATCTTGAGTTATCCTGATTTTATTTCCACAATACTGGAATTTTTTCTTTCTAGCTGCTTGCAAGATTTTCTCCTTGAGCTGGGAGTTCTGGAATTTGGCCACAATGTTCCTAGGAGTTTCTCTTTTTGGATCTCTTTCAGGTGGTGATCAATGGAGTCTTTCAATACTTATTTTGCCCTCTGGTGGTAGAATGTCAGGGCAGTTTTCCTCGATAATTTCATGGAAGATGATATCTAGGCTCTTTTTTTGATCATGACTTTCAGGTAGTCCCATAATTTTTAAATTGTCTCTCCTGGGTCTATTTTCCAGGTCAGTTGTTTTTCCCATGAGATATTTCACATTCTGTTCCATTTCTTCATTCTTTTGGTTTTGTTTGGTGATTTCTTAGTTTCTCATAAAGTCATTAGACTCCATCTGTTCCATTCTACTTTTGAGATAACTATTATCTTCAGTGAGCTTTTGAACCTCTTTTTTCCTTTGGCTAATTCTGCTTTTGAAAGCATTCTTCTCCTCATTGACTTTTTGAACCTCTTTTGCCAATTGAGTGAGCCTATTTTTCAAGGTGTTATTTTCTTCAGCATTTTTTTGGGTCTCCTTTACCAAGGTATTGACCCGTTTTTCATACTTTTCTTGCATCTCTCTCATTTCTCTTCCCAGTTTTTCCTCCACCTGTCTAACTTGCTTTTCAAAATCCTTTTTGAGCTCTTCCAAGGCCTGAGCCCACCCGACATCCCCCTGGGATGTCTGGGATACAGAGGCCCCGCCCTCCATGTCTTTCCCTGATGGTGATGATATTTCCTTGTCATCAGATCTGAAAGGCAGGATCATTTGCATCTACTCAAAAAATCTCTCTATAGTCTTATTTTTCTTCCCTTTTCTGGGCAATTTTCCCAGCCAGTTACTTGACTTCTGAGATTCCTGTCCACCCCTGCCTAGATCCGCCCAGCTAGTGCTTGGGGTCTGAGATTCAAATGGGCTTTCCACGGCAGGCACGGCTGCTATTCAATGTGAGCTTAAGTTCTAGTGCTGGGGTGGGGGCAGGGCCACCTCCCAGGCTCAGTTACCTCGGGGGCTTTATGCAGAGACCTTCAGTAATGGAGTGCGTGGGGCAGGGCCATCTCCCTAGCTCAGCTCCTTCAGGTGGTTTATGCAGAGACTTTCAGTAAGGAAGATCCTACTTGCTCGGGGATTCCCGGGGGCCACCACTGCTGCCTCTGCCTCCACCACTTCCTGCCCCTGCCTCTGCCTCCACCGGTTCCTCCCGAGGGGCCCGAGCAGCGGAGACACCCCGCTTCCCTCTCGGCCAGCCCACACGTGTCTCTCACTGACCTGTAGAGTCTGTGGGCGGAGGGACCTTCAAGGCCGCCAGAGGTTCCATCCTTGAAGTCTGCTCAGATCTGCTCCTCTTGTCCGCATGGCCATGGCAGCGCTGGGGTGGACTCTGATTTCCGGGGCATGATGGACCCTGGGGACGGCTCTCCAAGGCTCTCTGGAACAGAAATCTCTTCCACTGTGTTTCTGCACACCCTACGGTGATCCAGAACTTGTGGGGAGCTCTTCTTATATTAAATCTATGGAATGTGGGTTCAGAGCTCGCATACGTGAGTCTTTCTACTCCGCCATCTTGATTCTGCCCCCTGGCTACTTCCGAATTGACCAAATTAAAAGAAAGTACAAACGCTCACTGAAGAAAATAATTCCTTAAAAGTTAGAATTGGGTAAGTGTAAGCCCATGATTTATGAGACATCAAGATATTATCAAATAAAATCAAAAGAGTGAAAAAATAGAGGGAAATATGAAATGTCTCACGGAAAGAAAAGCTGATCTGGAAAATAGATCCAGGAGAGATAACCTAAGAATTATTGAACAATATGGAAGTCATCATCAAAAAAAGAGCCCATTATAGGAATTATCAAGGAAAACTGCCCTGATATTCTAGAATCAGAGGGTAAAATAGAAATTGAAAGAACCCACTAATCCCCACTATCAGGAATATTCTAAACAAGTTTCAGAGCTCCCAAGTGAAGAGGCAAATATTGCAAATAGTGAAAAAGAAACTATTCAAGTATCCTGGAGCCACAGTAAGGATACAACAAGCTTTAGCAGCTTCTACATTAAAGGAACAGAGGGCTTGAAATATGATATTCTGGAGGGCAAAAGAGTTATGATTGCAACAAGGAATCATCTACTCAGGAAAAATGAGTAAAATCCTTCAGGAGAAATGATGGGCATTTGATGATATGAAGAAGTTTCATGATTTCCTCATAAAAATAACAGAGTGGAATAGAAAATTTAACTTTCAAGGACAAATTACAAAACAAGAGTAAAAAAGGTAAATAGTAAAGAGAAACTATAAGGGATTCAATGCAGTTAAATTATTTTTATTTCTACATTGGAAAATGATATAAACTTTCTTATTATTAGAATACTTAGAAGGAATGAGTATATGAATATATCTGTATGTATATATACATACAGATATATTTATATAGCTAGACAGATAGATATAGCAGAGGTATGGTTGAATGTAATTGTATAATTATCTAAAAAATGAAATTAAGAGATGAGAAAGAAGGATGAACTGGGAGAAGGAGGCAAGGGACAGGTAGAATGGAATTAATTATCTCACATAAAAGAGGCCTGACATTTTACATTGTAGTGGAAAATGGAGTAAGTGGGAAGGGGAACAGATCAACCGTACTGTCATCAGAATTTGCTTGAAGAGGGAATAATTTACACATTCAGCTGGGTGCAGGAATCTATCTTATCCTACAGGGATCTAGGAAAGGAAACAGATAAAACAGGTAAGGGCTGAGCAGATAGAAGGAGGGCAGTTTGGGTCAAAACACTTTTGAAAATTGATATAGTAAAATGAGAGAATAAGATAAACTTGGTGTAAGTAAGAAGGAAGGAAATGCATAATTGGCAATCATTACTATGAAAAAATGTTCTGTAGTGTTTTTCTCTGATAAAAACTTCACTTCTCAAACATATAGAAAACTGAACCAAATTTATAGAAATAAGAGCCATTCCTGATTGATAAATGGTCGAGGGATATGAAAAGATAGTTTTCAGACAAAGTAATCAAAGTCATATATATATATATATATATATATATATATATATATATATATATATATATATATATATATACTCTAAATCACTATTGATGAAATAAACACAAATTAAAATAACTCTGAACTACCACATCACACATTTCAGATGAACTAATATGACAGAAAAGGAAAATGACAAATGCTAAAGAGGATGTGGGAAATTTAAAACACTAATTGTGCTATCAATGAAGCTATATACTAATTCAAACATTCTGCTGAACAGTTTGGAACTATGCCCAAAGGGTTATAAAACAATGCATGCCGTTTGACAAAGAAACACAACTACTAGGTCTCTATACCAAAGAGATAAAACATAAAGAAGAAAAAAAGACTTATTTGTACAAAATATTTTAGCAACTCTTTAATGGTGGCAAAGGATTGGAAATTGAGGGAATGTCCATCAATTGGAGAATGACTGAGAAATTTGTTGTATATGATTTTGACAGAACAGTATGATGCTTTAAGATGTGGTGCTTTCAGAAAAAACAAATAAACATAGATTTACATGAAATTATGTAAGGTGAAATTAGCAGATCCAGGAGAGTATGTATATAGTAACAGCAATACTGATCTACTATGTGTAACAGTTAATCTCAGTAATACAATGATCCACAACAATTTTGCACCACTTATGTAGAAAGGTTCTGTGCATCTATAGAGAAAAATGTAGGTAGAACCTGAATGCAAGTCAAAAATGCTTTATCTTTATTTTTCTTGTTTGTTTTTGTAAATGTGCATTTTTTCACAGGATGACATCTGGAAATGTATTTTACACTATTACACATGTTTAACCTATTTCAAATTGCTTGTATTCTCAATTGGTGGGGGGGAACCTAGGTCTCTAAATTTGAAAAATTAGGAATGTTAAAATTGTACATGAAATTGGGGAAAATAAAATATGAAATAAGGTTTTATTTTAAAAGTAAACATGTAGATGTGTTGTGTCTTATTTATCTCCACATATTGCCCTTGACCCATCACAATGATTAATAAATGGTTTTCGACAGAATATCTGTCACAGGATAGCCAGGAACCAGTAGGCTGATGCTACAAAGATTAGTTTCCCTCAATGTTTAACTTCATTGTTCTGGGGTTGCCTATATCTTTAATAGGTGAACTAAATTTCCCTGGCAGGCCAATTCTATCCCTACCCTGGATTACTGAGACATAATTTTATGATTGATATTTATTTAAAGGCTGACCTAGCAGTGGGAGGGGGAGAGTAAAAAGGTTGAACAAGAGTATAAACATGAATAAGGCATGGGACAAGCTAACACACTCATCAAAGGGAATTCTAAACAGCAGAGGATTATAGAATGAATAGAAAGTTAACAACTAGTGTTCAATTTTTCTGGGCCATTTAACAACAGGGCTGAACGAAAACTAGTTCACATTTCATATCCCCTGAATACAATCTGATCAATATTGAGTGAGATCTTCCATTTCTGGTGATGTTTCTCTCGATTGTTGTGCTGTTGCTTCTGCTTCTGTCGGTGCTATTCCTCTTCAACTGTTGTAGACAACCTACTTTTAATGTGTGTAGGAAGGGGAGATGATGTGCGCTGCTTTGCAACATCTCACGATACTTCTGAAACAAAAAAAGAAAACAAAATAGCCAAATTTCTGACAAAGTCTTACCTAAGAGACAATGGACAAATGAGTAGGCTCTCTGTGGGATAAAGGGTATAACCCATTTACCCTCTAAAGTTATGATCATTATCTTTACAACTGGCGGACAGCTAGAAGGAGAAGCCTGATTAGATAGAATTGTTTTTCTTAGTATACATAGAGTTCAAGCCCAGTATTCAATTTAAAATTATGATCATAAGCAAGGATGTTTTGTAACTGGTTTTAAGTGTATTTGTGTGTGTTTATGTATGTGGTTTGTGTCTGTAAGATACATCGAAATTCAACACAGGAATCTAACTCTCACATTATGGAGTCCTAAACAATACCAGTCACTGTAGATTTCTTCCTCCAGTCTCCTCTCGCTATAATTAGCAATGATTAGCAAAATGATTTTTAAAATTCACAATGAAATCAATGACATTGATCATTATTACAATTAATAATACCAATGATAATACCAAACAGTCACCTATAAAGTGAAAAAAAATAGGTAACTCAAAAATCAAAATAGGAATTACATATTCTTAAAATCCTTTATCATTCATATATAGTTGTGCTAGAGAGGATACCATTATATCATTCTAAGCTTCTAAAAATTAAAGACATTTGTTATACCTGTTTATTTTAAACAATATTTAAAAGATATATCAATATTTATTGTAAGAATACCCTATATTTTTTAGAAGAGAGACACAGTCTTCCCCAGAAAAGGAAAATAGGTTAGTTTTAATTAAAATCAGAGAAAGTGCATCTAACAGGAACTGATTTTGAAATTCCTTAGGTATTGTTTTTAATATTAAATCAGTATGCAAAATAAAACTTCAACTTAAGCAATACTAGTGACCACGTAGATGCTGCTTTCCTGAAAGATAAACTATTTGCAAACTAGAGAAATGCTTATAGTTTTAGAGAACAATCTCATCTTACAAATGAGGAGGAATATCATGGAATCAACATGCTAGGGTAGCACTTAGCTTACTATATTTATTTTAAATGTAAGAAAGAAAAAGATGCAACTCATTAAAAACATGAGTGCAAAGGTCTGCTTTGAATCAGTTCTACTTTGCACATATACACAAACCACAGGAATTATTTTACTAACGTCATGGAGAAGTGAATACCAAAAATTGAAAAAAAAAAGTCAATAGTGGTAACAATATTTAAAAATAGAAAAGTATGCCTGAAGAAAATTCACATTTACACAATGCCAAAATAAAAAAGCTGATGTGGTGACTAAGATTTTGAGACTGTCTTTGTTCTGCAGAGCAAGAGAATAGTAGGATAGTGAAAGAGGTGACATTATGTCTAGAACATACTTCATTTGGAATTGAAATACCATAAGATGAAATCATCAGATATTTACAGAGGATTATCAGGTCTGAGGTGAAAAATAAATGGAATAACTACTCTAAATTAACTTGACTAGACTTTAATGTTTGTTCATATATGAACAAGATAAGTTTTATTTGTGAGTACTGACTTTTGAGTCAGAGACCTAAAATCTCCTCTGACGTCTGTTCTTTACCTTTGGAATATTACTTACTCTCTATGTTTTAGTTTTTCATCTACCAAATGGAGATTATTAAAATGCTACCAGAAATTTAGAGTGTTCTAATATTTATTTATAGTTTTATTCATAGATTGAATAGAATCCTAAGTAATAAGCATGGAAAAGAGAGAAAGAAAGAGAGAGGGAGGGAGGGCAAGAGGGAGGAAGGGAAGAGGAAAGAAGGAAAGAGGGAAGGGAGAGAGAGAGAGAGAGAGAGAGAGAGAGAGAGAGAGAGAGAGAGAGACAGAGAGAGAGAGAGAGAGAGACAGAGACAGAGACAGAGAGACAGAGAGAGACAGAGACAGAGACAGAAAGAGAGAGAGATGCTTTGAATTATAAGGGACCACAAAGACTATCAACTTACACCCATACTTGCTTAGAATATTTTCTATGAAACATTTCTGTGGACAGGTTATTATATTTAATATTGGTTGAATATTTCCAGTGAGGAGAGCCTCACTACTTCCTAAAACAGCACATTCCTATTTAGATCATTGTCTAGAAGGCAGCTAGGTGATGAATCATATAGAGCTCTACATCTGGATTCAGGAATATTCATCCTTCTGAATTCAAATCTGGCCTCAAACACTTACTATGTTAACCTGGGTAAGTGACTTAATTAACCCTTTTTGCCTCAGTTTTGTCATCTGTAAAATGAACTGAAAAAGGAAATGACAAATGACTCTAGTATTTTCCTCAAATGATTAATATTGGTTTTATCTTGAAATAAGAGTTCCTAGGTCTGTACATAATAAGCAAGCAGAATTAAATCTCTTATAACTTTTTTGCATGATAGCCCTTCAGATACATGGAGAGTGACATCATACCTTTTGCCAAATCTTTTCTTCTTTAAGATAAACAATCTCAGTCTCTATGATTTCTGACTCAAGGTATTCTCTTTCATCCTATGTGTTCTTGTCACCTGTAAATGGGTCTGTCTTCCCCAAAATGGTACTCAGTTTTAACAAATTACTCTATATATGTTATGACCAGTTTGAATCAAAAGGAACTATAGCCCTTCTCATTCTGCATACTTTACTTTTCTTAACGGGTCTTGGATAACATTAGTTTATTGTTTTGTGTCTCCTTTGTCTGTTGCTACTGTAGATCATTCATTTCAATCACATTGAATTTTCAGTTTCCTAAACTCCTCTACATCTTTTCCACAGAAACTAATATCAAACAATTTCTGTCCTATTTGGGCATATGAAACTGATTACTTGCAAGCAAGTTTAGATACTAATTTTATTCCTACTAAATTTCATATTAGTTCACTTTTCTCTTCGGGGCTTGCCAAGATAGTTTTGAACAGTGCCTTTGTCATCAGTTTTACTATGTCCTTTCCCCAGTACAGATTTCTGTTATAGGAAAATTTGATAAGCATACTAATTGTACTCTTTTCTAAATCATTAGTAAAATGGTCCGTGTAGCTTTAAGAACAGATCCAGAAATAATTCAGTTATAATAAACCGCCTCCATGTCAACACCTATGCACTTTGAATTTGGTCATAATAACAGTCTCATCATTTATCTGTATTATCATTTCTATTTTGTTAATGACAACAGTAATGTATATCAATCTTTGTCAAAAGTTCTACATAAGTTTGTGCAGTATATCAACCATCTGGGACAATGGAGAATTTATAATATTTGCCTATAATTACATATTTATGTCAAAAATGATGCTTAAATTCATGTTATTTTGACTCCAAGATTAGTTTTTATCTACCACCATATTTCTGTACATGACATAATAGTATTGTCTTTTATATGGATTTGTTCAATATACAACACTATGATAAACATAACATGCAACATAACATGATATACAGTAATGATATGATCTTGTTATGATATAATCCTAAGTATCATATTTAATGTTATATAACGTGATGGCATACAAATTGGTGAAATGCTAATGGCATAGTTTAATGTGAAATTTAAGAACAGGGACACCTGGGACAATGACAACTATGAAGATTTTTGTCTATATCACATGACAAGCTACCTAATTTCTCAATGTCACTGGCAATATTCTAAGGCTTAACTTGCAGAATATTTTCTTCTGCATAAAAATAAAAAAAAAACAAAGGTTTTTGTTGTCAACTTTCTTGTTGTTGTTGTTGTAGTAGTAAACTACATCTTAGGAAGACTTCCAACAAAAAAAAGCATGAAACAAAAGTAATTTACTTTATAAAAGATAATATTTTATATGGTATTGGCTTGAATTTGGAAAAGGAATTAGAACATGTAGAAGTTAAATTCCATTTAGGCTCAAATAGTGTTATAAGATTCATAGTCAAAATTTTTGTTAGAGAAAGTTGAAAACAGTTTTTGTGAAGTTTCCATTTTATTATTAACTAGTTACATGACAAAGTACAAAACACTTGAACAACTGAAGCTCTAGACTTGAAACTCTATAAAATTAAACCTGATTAAGCAATCAGTTTAATGTATACAGATATAGCTTGGTCCAAATGAGACAAAATATGTATCTGTCATAGTGAGCTGGTAAGCATTTTGATTTTTCAATTAAAAGCTCTAAAAGGGCAGTATCCCATAATAGAAAGAACCATGAATTAGAAATAAGAAAACCAAGGTATGAATCTCAAATACAATATGTATGTACTGAGTGACAATAGATGTTTTCCGAGTCTCTCTGAAGCTCAGATTCAAAGATTGGAATGAGAATGACAACAACATATGCTGTGTGTTCCATAGAGGGCTGCTGTCAATAAAATGTGATTTTAATCTTCAACTGCTAAAGAAAAGTAATTTTGTAAAACTTAATGCTAAAGAAAAGTAAATTAATTGTTATGATCACCACCACTGCTACTTCAAAGACAACCCCAACTGTATCCTCTACTATTACTACTATTACTATTACTATTACTACTACTACTACTACTACTACTACTACAACTACTAATGCTACAACTACTGATGCTACTGTTGCTATTAAATACTACTATCCAATTATGATCAATTTTACATGAAGTTCAGAAAGAAATGAACAAAGGACAATATGTTAACCCATTATTACGACTTTTTATTTGACATTCTTTAAACTAATGGATAAAATTACTTTGGGGAGGCAATTATTAGAAGGTACCCTTATTGCACAATGCCCTTTGAAGGCATTCTCAATAGTAATCTAGTCATAGACAAGACAACAAAGATGATATGCATCTTCTCATCTTCTCATGTGAATATGATATCCTTAGGACTCTGTACTTTGAAAGTTTTTCATTTTGTGTATCTTAGAAATTATGAGTGTTAGCAGAAATGGGTTAGAAATACGTATACTTTGAGAAAACTAATTAGAATATTCTAATGTTGAATGAATAAATATCATCATCACCATCATTATAATCAAATCACAATATTATAAATATCAGTCTAGAGCTAGAAGAAATCTCCTGCAATGTCATCCAGATCATTAATTTCCAACTCTAAAGAAGTATGACCTAGTTATTTGCTATGAATCCACTGAAAATCTACAATTGCCAAGTTCAGAAAAATAAACAGAAGCTGTGGTTTCATGGACTATCATATGATTTTAAATATTTCAATTAATGTCAGCCTCCACTCCTAAATTTTGCCAATGATTGCCCAACATGGGATCTAGTTTATGCTTAATGGAGAAAAATTATTTTACAAAAATTATGTGTCAGGACTTGGTTAGAAGACCACAAAAATGTTATAGCTTGAAAATAAGGGCTAAACTTTCTGAAAATAAAATTATGTCTTTTTTTTCTGGTAGCTTGGCAACCATGGAGTAATTTGATTTAATTTTGTCTGAAATCTAAAATCAAGTCTATCTTTTCTTTCAGACTTTTGGAACGTATATTCATATGCAAGTCAATTTCTCAAAAGTTCATGGAAAATTCTACAACATCATAGTAATAATAACAAGAATAACCCACATTTTGGCTAACCTTTATAGTTTACAAAGTACTTAACTTACAATAACCCTATAAGGAAGTTAGTATAAATACTATTTTCCCAAATATAGTTGAATAAATAAACCTAAGAGAGATTGAATTTGTTCCATGGTGATAAGTCTATTAAATGTAAGAGTGAGCATTTCAAATAGGATATCCTGATTCATACTCCAGTTTTGTTAACCTCATTGTCCCATGCAACATGCTAAACTTGACTATATCTCCATGAAATTGTCATATTATCTATGTAATCCTTCCTTTGGTTCAGATTAGATCCACGCACATTTTTTCTGCTGTGATATTCTATTTAATTTTCTTCCTTAAATTCTTTAAAGGAATTTAAAGCCAACTTCCTTTTCCAACTCATTTACAAATGCGGAAAATGAGGTAGAGTTAGGTGACTTTCTTAGGGCTACATAAGTGTTTGAGGTCAGGTTTGAACTTAGGACAGTGAGATTTCCTGACTCCAAGCCCAGCACTTTATCCACTGCACTATCTATTCTTCCTTTGTGATTAGTTGGTTTTAACTCTTGTGAGGGGTTATTGATATCAGTGAAAATGCTCTTCAATATTCTCTGTTTAGATGTAATCAATCCAATGAAATCTTTAGCATATTAAGAATAAAAATAGAATAGTCAATACATAGAAAATGTTTTATAGTTTTAAAAAATATTTTACAGCATCTCAATTTAATCTTTTGGGAAACAGACATAATGTAGTTTCATGATTTACTAATGCTCACATGGCTAGTATCAGAGCCAAGATTTCCTGTCTCTAAGACTCTTTTTCTTCCACACCATCCTGTGAAACAAAAAGAAAACCACTGGAATAAAATACTTAGATTTCACTAAACATTTCACTCATTCTTGCCAATGAATCATTTCCTTTTTTGAAAGTAGGGTTAATAAACAATACAATTCTGAATAGTGTATCTTATTTTCATTTATTTATTCATTGCACAAATGAGATGTGCTAGCTTCCCTTGCTGAAAAGTTATTTTTGTGGCTATTAAGGATTTTATCCTTTTAGCTAAAGATAGCTCCTTAACCATATGTAGAAAATCAGCTGTCTCCTTGCATTCTCAAGTTTCCTTAGAGCTTTCTCTGTTATCTATTTCTCCTCCCTCAGAATAAAGGAAAATAAGAATTCAAGATTTAAAAGACCTCAAACCAACGAAAAATCAAAAGTATTATTTTCATGTAGCTTTATCTTTTATTTCTCTTAATGATACATGGATATAGTATTGAAAGTCTTATTAATGTGATATTCCAGGTTTCTCAAACTCCCCCTATTATGGTGTAGCATCATCCAAAGCAATTAAACTATCATTTCTTTTACCCAGATTGAATAATTAGATGTCTTCTTGATCCCTTCCAACTCAAGACTATGAAACTAAATAGAAATCCTGGGCCCTTTAGTAATCATGAAAGTATTGAGATAAAAAAGTGACTACTTTATTAAATGTATTTAAATTTTTATTTAAAATACAGATGGCAAAGGAAATTGGAAGTAGGCAAAAAGTAAGTATTGAAAACTGTTAACCCACCCTATCATATATGTAAATAAAATATGCAGATAGATATAGTTAGTTACCTGTAGTTAACAATGGGGAAACATTTAACATTGTTTAACATTGTTCCTAAGAAAACACTGATATCCTATTGTGCATCATAAAATTCTTAATGCACACATATACATGTACACATATACATGTACACTGAAGTTATCTGAGTCCTGTGCTGAATATCTGTAAACTCTGACCAACTAATTTCCACAAATAATTCAGGATTATTATAGTATCTCTATGGATTCTTCTTTGCTGTCACAAATATCTTAATGAAATTCCAATGCAACAAAGACTGACCTAGTTATAAATTGTAGAAGAGCCTTGGTCTCACAAGCTATTTGTACTATGGATAATCCCTCTGATTGATTGTGTTATCATTTGAGTGAGGCCAATTATTATAGTGCCCTCAAGGAAAAAAAAATTCTTTTCAACTCTTTTCTAAATTAGCTTAAGAAGGGAAAATGACTAATAGTCTACAGATTTCTAACTATGTGAACTGGTTTTTTACTGGATACTGGTAAATTAGGTTTGCAGAGTATACAACTCAAAGGATTATGATAACTGATATTTGTAGACTCTGGTGATTCCCTAAAACAACTTTTCTTAATCTGGTATTCATGAGCTTTTTTTGTAATATTTTGATAACTATATTTCAATACAATTGATTTCTTTTGTAACCTTATGTATTTTATTTTATTCATTTAAATTTGAAGGAACACATAGGCTTCACCAAACTGATTAATGGGCCCATGACACAAAAAAAAGTTTTCTCTTGCTGTACAAGTTATTGAAAAGAAGATGGAAAAAATAACATTTTTAGAGAATAGAGGAGAGGAAATAAGTATGAGCAAAAAGATCAGGTGAATTTTGCCACATTATTATGTAATAGGAGATAATTAAAGTTGAAGGGTAAGAGTAATTAAAAGTAAGCTTAGAGTGATGTGATACACAAGAAAATGAACAAAATCTGAGATGAATCTCATGATCCCATTTGACATTTCCTTAGCAAAGATGGTGGAATGGTTCATGATTTTCTTCTCCAGATTATTTTACAGGTGAGGAAACTGAAGCAGGCAAGTTTAAGTGACTTTCCAAGCATTAAACAGGTAGTATGTGAAGTCAGATTTGAACTCAGGAAGATGAATCTTCCTTATAACAATTCCAACCCACTATCCACTAACCTATATACCTCTATGAATAGGATCAAAATGAAGCCAAAGTGATAAAATATGGAGAGAAATAAGTTCATGTTTAGATAAGGGTAGGGGAGTGAAAAGGTCTCTCTATTGTCTTTGCAA
This sequence comes from Bettongia penicillata ogilbyi, assembly GCA_023548195.1. NCBI lineage: Eukaryota > Metazoa > Chordata > Mammalia > Diprotodontia > Potoroidae > Bettongia > Bettongia penicillata. The sequence continues at coordinate 1,006,303 of JAJHZJ010000112.1, read as the reverse complement.
CCTGGTGAGAAGAGGAAGCTTGAGATTTATCAATTGAACATGATTCTTAAATCTCAACACCTTGTATTTCAAAGCTTATAAAATGGAAGAGAAAGTAATAACTATATTATATTTCATTACAATAAAGAAATATTGATTTATTTCTATACTTACCTACTTATGACAAAAATCTTTGTAATTATACTCCATAATTTCTGCAGGTATACTTTTAAATATTCTGACAGTACAAAATGAATTTGTCTAATAAAAATTTAAAAAATAGCTCAAGAATATTCATTTAGTTTTTAATTTCAAAGACTAATGTGTGGGCAACCTTTGATATTTTTATAAGGGGAATATATCTTTCAGTGTCTTTCACTGTAACATTTGTGTAATATGGTTTAAAATAAAAAAATAAATGTACTCATTTGAAATCATTTCCTCTTTTCATCACATTCATTGTTATGGGACATATTAATTTAATGTCACTCAGTTATCATTACAATATTGAATATGAAAGGGAAAGATTAGGCTGATAATACTTGATGTAATTTGTCAAAGAAAATACACTTTGCTATGAGGAATTTTGCACTATCTTTCCATAGCTTACTGCACCACAAAAGAATGGCATGAATTGAAAGTCAATCAAATTAATATTGAGAAATAGAAGCTGTTATATATTGTAGTTCACTCTCTTCTGTGTTTTCCAGTGAATTAATATTTTCATTTTGATGTCTCATTCTCAAAGATCTTAAAGAGGAAATAATATCACATGAATTTTAGTTTTCTCACATACATGGAAGAGGCGCTCATTTTTTCTGTGACCTACACTATGATCAAATGGATATTCAAAGTAATGCTTCCTCTTTTCTTAACAGGCATAAGGTTAATCAATTTAAGTTGAAAAATACCATTGACTTTTTAGAATGTCTACCTCCCTGAATACAAAGGCAACAACTACAGAAATAAATAGAAGTCTGATTTTTATAATACACCACAGAATGAAATAGTCTCCTCTTTTCTCACGTAAACAAAGCACAAAAACGGTTTCCCTTTCTCTGTCTTTCTGTCTCTCTCTCTCTCTCTCTCTCTCTGTCTCTCTCTCTGTCTCTGTCTCTCTCTCTCTGTATCTCTCTGTCTTTCTCTCTTTCTCTCTCTCTCTTGGTCTCTTTCTGTCTCTGTCTTTTTCTCTCCCCTTTCTTCAGTCTTCTCTCTCTCTCCCTATCTCCATGCCCTCTCTCTCTCTCTTTTTCCCTTCACCTCTCTATTTCTCTCTCCCCTTTCCTTCCTTCCTTTCTTTTACCTCATGGAGAAGTATATAACATATATTTATGCTTAATGATTTGCTTAATTTTTTCCTTATGAGTAAAGTATATGGAATAACAGAGGCAATCTAGATAACTTGCTTAATTTGTTTATGTTCATTTTAAATAATATTGACAGTAAAATTAAATGCTCAAAGTTCAAATAAACTTTAGTGATTTTGACCTTAGTGATTTTGAAGTTGTCTCCAATCAACAAAGTTGAGAGTCATCCGTATCTATCTATTCTGTGTGCCTTCCATAAGTTTGCCCTTGCAGAGATACACAATTCCTGGAGACCTTCTTCTCCTTTAGAATCTTGAGAGATGATAAATTGTATCAAGACTCAATGACTTTTTCAAGTCATCAGCATTCTACTTCAACATATTCTGTTGGTATACTTGTATTTTTTCTTTCACCCAGAAACTTGCAACTGTTGTTATGACATTTCTACAAGTTTTAATTTTAAGATTTTCTTTCATGAGACGATTTGTGGATTCTTTCCTTGTTCATTTTGGCCTCTGCTAATAGAACTAGGCTTTTCTTTTTGGTCATTAATTTCAGATCTGTGATTCAGTTGTTTTAGTTGTGACTGATTCTTCCTGACCATATTTTTTGTTTCTTTGTTTATTAAAGATACTATAGTGATTTTTCCATTTCATTCTCCAGCTCATTTTACAGATGAGGAACAGAGGCAACCAGGGCTAAGTGACTTGCTCTGGGTCACAATAGATGCTAAATGTCTGAGGCCAAATTTGCACTCAAGATGACTATTTCTGACTCCTAGTCTGGCACTCTATACACTGCACCACCTAGCTGTCCATAGGTTCAGATACTTAAGTTATGTTTATCTCTTCTTAATATCTATTTAAGGTAAATTATTCTGATATAAGGCACATTATATATGTTTTATTTTGCTTGTCTCCTGACCATGTTTTAAGGTTTCTTATATTCATTTGGCTTTATTAACTTCTTTTTGTTCCATTACAATGTTCAAGGTGATTTTTACTGGAATAAGGTTTTGCATCTCATACTGAGTTATTAGTTATCTTGCCAGTTCTATCCTTCAAAATTGTAATATTTTTTCCATTTTCCTTTTAGTAATCTTGCTTTATATTATCATTTGAAATCTTAAAAATCAATCATCATTTCTTTTTTCAAATAGTTATTATTTTTAAGTTCGAATTTCAAACATTTTCAGATTATTTCTATGCCATATGAGGTCTCATTTAACAAAGTATAAGTAATTGAGTAAAAATAACGTTACAGTTACTGTATCAAAAATTTTATGTAACATTCGATATCTAGAGCACCCCTCCTCAACTCTCTAATTTTTTTAATTAATTAACTGAAATCCGCACACTTGTTCCCACTTCAACTCACTTTTGGAGAAAAAAGAGAGAAAAGAAAAACAAATTCTCTGAAAGAACTATACATAATCAAAGCAAAACAAGCTGCCTCATTGTGTTTAGAAAAACACTCATTTCCTTCTGCATACTAAGCCTATCATCTCTCTGGCAGATAGGAGATAGTATGTGTTTTTATCCCTTCTCTGGAACAATGGTTATTTATTTATCAAAATTACTACAGATATCAGAATTGGGTTTTTTCCTTCTGTTTGGTTGGTTGGTTTTACAATGTTGTTCTTGTATACACTGCTAAGGTTCTCATTTCATTCTTCATCATTTATAAAAGCTCTCAAACTTCATTTTTTATGCTATTGATGTTATAGTTTTATACATACACACACATAGTTTTATGACTCTGGTTATATAATTCTGCATTCATTAATGTCAATTCTTGTCTTTTTAAAATCCTCTCTTTTTACACTGCATTAGTACTCCTTCACATTCATATTTGACAACTGATTTACCCATTATTCAATTGATGTATTCCTTTATTTTCTGTTTTGGTTTACCACCTAAAAATGCTATTTTTACATAAAGTGACTGTTTCAAGTTTTTTCTTTTTAATATTTCATTTTCCCAATTTTGTTTAAAAACATTTTAACATTTTTAAACAATTGTGAATTCCAAATTCCCTTACATCCTACCTACCCTCCCTCATTGTAAGTGATTTGGAAAAGATTATATATGAGCAGTCAAATATGTGCAAAATATATTTCCATATTAGTCATGTTACAAAAGAAAACAGACAAAACCATAAGCAAAATAAAGTTTAAAAGTATATTTGGGGGAAGGAGCCAAGATGGTGAAGTAGAAAGAAACACATATGCTAGCTCCGAACCCACAACCCATAAAATATCTGTAAAGAAGAACTCCCAACAAAATCTGGAGCAGCGGAAGCCACAAAACCACGGAGTGGAGGAGATTTATGTTCCAGAGAAACCAGAAAAACCAAACACCAAAGGTATGTCACACACCAGACTTTCAAACACAAGAATGAGAAGCATGAAAAAGTAAGCAGCAAAGAGAAGTCATAAGGGACTTACTAAATTTGAACTGTTTACATTCCTACATGGAAAGACAATATTTGTAACTCTTGAAACTTTTCAGTATCTGGATAGTTGGTGGGATTACACACACACACACACACACACACACACACACACACACACACATGCATGCATGCACATACAGAGACAAAGAGCACAGAGTGAATTGAATAGGATGGGATCATATCTTAAAAAAATGAAGGTAAATGGTAAGAGAGAAATGTATTGGGAAGAGAGAGGGTGAAATGGAATGGGGCAAATTATCTCTCATAGAAGAGGCAGGTAGGAGACTTTTTAGTGGAGGGAAAAGTAGGGGAGCTGAGAGAAAAAACATGAAGTTTACTCTATCACATTCGATTAAAGGAAAGAATAAAATGCACACTCATTTTGGGATGAAAACCTATCTTACAGGAAAGTGGGGGAGAAGGAGATAAGCAGGGTGGGGGGATGATGGAAAGGAGGGCAATGGGAGGAGGGAGCAATTTGAAATCAACACTCTTGGGGTGAGACAGGATCAAAAGAGATAATAGAAGCAATGGGGAGCAGGATAGGAGGGAGGAAAATATAGTTAGTCTTAGACAACACGACTATTATGGAAGTCATTTGCAAAACTACACAGATATGGCTTATATTGAATTGATTTCCTTCACAAAGGGAATGGGTGGGGAGAGAGGGATGGGGAAAAGCTGGAGCTCAAAATTTTAAGAACAACTGTCGAGTATTGTTCTTGCTACTAGAAAATAAGAAATACAGGTAATGGGGAATAGAAAGTTATCTGGCCTTACAGGACAAAAGAGAAAATGGGGACAAGGGAAGGGAGGGATGATAGAAGAGAGGGCAGATTGATGATAGAGGAAATTTGAATGCTCTGTGTATTGGGGTGAGGGTGGGGACAAAAGGGGAGAAAATTTGGAAACCAAAATTTTGTGAAAATAAATGTAAAAAGTTAAATAAATAAGTATCATAAAATAAAAAAAAAAGGATATTTGGATCTGCATTCCAAATCCATCAGTTCTTTCTCTGGAAGGTTCTTCATCGTTCTTTCACAATTATCTTGATAGCTAAGTCATTCCCAGTTAATTGTCATGAAATATTTCTATTACTGTGTTACAGTGTCCTCCTGGTTTTCTTTAATTAATTTCCCTTCGGTTCATGTAAGTCTTCACAGGTTTTCCTGAAAGTATCCTGCTCATCATTTCTTACAGTACTGTTGTATTCCATCAAAATTATGTACCACAGCTTTTTCAGCCAATTATCCGATTGATTGACATTCTCTCAATTTTCATTTTTTTGACACCATGCAATGACCTGGTACTGGTACTAGTATCTTTGTTCATCTAGGTCCTTTTCCTTTTTTTAATCTCTTTCGAAGACATACCTAAGGGTAGTATTGCTAGGTCAATAAAGTATGCACAGTTTTTTTTTTTAATCTCTCTTCTTTTTCTGATCCCTTTTTATAATCTCTGTGGAATACATACCTAATAGTAGTTTTGCTAGGTCAATAGAGTACGCACAGTTTTATAGCCCTCTTGACATAGTTCTAAATTGCTCTCCAGAAAGATTGTACCAGTTTACAACTCCGTCAAGCATTTATTCATCTCCCAGTTTTCCCGTATCCTCTCCAACATTTATCATTTTTCTTATCTGTCATACTAGCCAACCTGATAGATGTGAGGTAGTACCTCACATTTGTTTTAATTTGCTGTTTAATATCCTTTAAAGACTGGTGATTCCTCTTTGTACTGGGGATCTGTGAACAGTAACTCCATAGTATATTAGGAGCAGGGCTAGATTTCTTTTCACACACTGAAAACAAGGATTTGCATAGCAATAATAAGTTGAGAACATTTAAGAACGTGTTTATTATTGCAGTAGCTGAAGCACCAATGCAATATTCACAGCACCCATGGTGACTATGAATATGCCAGTTTAGCTCTGAATTGCAAAATTTAACAGACTCTTCACATGGAGGACAACCGAAACATTTATTCAAACACCAGAAGGCCACCTTCAAATGCCAGAAAACCAAATCTAACAGAGCACCAAAAAAAAATCTATACACAATAATAATGTAAGGGGAAAACTCAAGTTTTCAATTTCCTTCTGTTAGGCTTCCCACAAACCAGATCCCTTAAACAAATCACAAACAAGCTTTCCCACTCAGGAAAGTTGCTACTCTAACTGCCTGCTTTTTCAGTCCTTCCAAGAGGAACACAGAGAGTCTGACCAACTTCTCAGTTCCACACCTTCTTGCTCTATCCATTCAAAAAACTCCTCCTGCAACAGGCTCCATGTGACTTAGACTTCCATGTGACCCAGGGAAGGCACATAGGCTTATTAATGAATTTGATAGATCTCTTCATTTAAGTTACCATTACAACAGCTGAGTCAGCTGGGGGGTGCAGTGAAGAGAATACCAGTGAAGAAGTCAGGAGGACATGAGTTCAAATCTCACCTCAGACACTTGATCCTCACTAGTTGTGTGACTTGGGCAAGCAACCTGACCCCAACTGCCTCATCCTGGGTCATCTCCAGTCATTCTGATGACTATCTAGTCACTAGATTCAGATGACTCTGGAGGAGAAGTGAGATTGGTGACTTGCACAGCCCTCCCTGACTTAAAACAAAGTCATATCTCTGATGGCATCATCTTCTTTGGCAATGAAGGATAAATACACCATTACAAGAGTATGCCATATGAATATTTTAAATCTTGGGCTATGGGAGTATAAACCAAGTAGTGACATAGTTAAGTCAACTGAGATACAGTGTTTAGTAATTTCAGTGTATAATTCCAAATTGCTTTCTAAAATGATTGCCTCTGGGACAGTCAAGATGGTAGAGTAAAAGTACAGAATTGTCAGAGCTCTCCCCACAAGCTTAGCCAAATACCTGTAAAAATGACTTGGAACAAATTCTAGAGCTACAGAAGCCTCAGAAAAACAGAGCAAAGCAAAATTTAAGCCCAATGCAGCCTAAAGGTCAATGGGAGGTTTCTATCATGTTGGGCTGGGAGCAGAGTGCAGTTCAGTGTGGGCCATGCCAGCACAGAAGGGACATGGGCAGGACTTTAGGAGAGTGAATCACTGGCACTTATGAAGGTTTCCAGGTTTCAAAGTCCCAAAATAACGAGAACAATTTGGAAGGTCAGTGAAAAACACCTATCATACTTGTGTGAGAGAGTAAAGTGGTCTGGTCCCAGCTCCCAGGCAGCATTGGGGGTGGAGGAGCCCTCAGCAGTCACAGAAGTATCAAGGGAAGAAGAAGCAGCTCTTTCTGGAGCTCTTGGACCACAGATTGTGAAGTAATCATTTGGCTGAAAGTACACCCCTATCTACACAGGAAGCAGAGAACTACCTTGACAAAAAGCTCAAAAGGCAAATATTTGGCTGGGTAAATTAGAAAAAAACAGGGAGAAGAATCAGACAATAGACTTTTACTTGATGACAAGGCAGATGAAAATATACCACCAGAAGGAGATGACAAAATCAAAACTACTACATCCAAGAAAAAATTTAATTGATCTCACTCCATTGAAGAGCTCAAAAAGAGTTTTGAAAATCAAATAAGAGAAGTAGAGAAAAATTGGGGAAAGAAAGGAGAGTGATGCAAGAAAAATGAGTCAGCTCCTTCCTAAAAGGGACTCCAAAATGTTGAAGAAAAAACACCTTAAAATGGAGTAACCCAAATGGCAGAAGAAATTAAAAGGTCAATGAGGAGAAAAATGCCTTAAAAAGCAGAATTAGCCAAATGAAAAAGGAGGTCCAGAAGCTCACTGAAGAAAATAATTCTTAAAAATTAAAATAGAACAGATGGAAGGTAATGACTTTATGAAAAACCAAGAAATTATTAAAGAAAATTTAAAAAATGAACAAATTGCAGACAATATGAAATAGCTCTCTGGATAAAGAACTATCCTTGAATATAGTTCCAGGAGAGGTAATTTAAAACTTATTGGACTACCTGAAAAACATGATAAAAAAACAAAACAAAACAAAACAAAACTGAAGCCTCTATTTCATCTTTCCAGAAATTATCAAGGAAATCTTCCCGATATTCTAGAACCAGAGGCTAGAATAGATGTTGAAGGAATCCACCCATCCTCTCCCAAAAGAGTTTACCAAAGGAATATTGCTAGGAATATTTTAGGCAAATTCCAGAACTTCCAGACCAAGGAGAAAATATTGCAAGCAGGCAGAAAGAAACAACTTGAGTGCTGTGGAAACATAATCAGAATAACACAATATCTAGCAGCTTCTACATTAAGGAATCTGAGTGTATGGAATATACTTCAAAGATCAAAGAAGCTAGGATTAAAACCAAGAATAACCTACCCAGCAAAACTGCGGATGATACTTCAGGGGGAAAAAATGGCCATTCAATAAAAGAGAGAAATTTCGAGCATCCTTGATTAAAAGACTAGAGCAAAATAGAAAATTTAACTTTCAAACACAAGAATCAAAAGAAGCATGAAAAGGTAAACAGGAAAGATCAATCATAAGGGACTTATTAAAGTTGAATGGTTTACATTCCTCCATGGAAAGATCATATTTGCAAATCTTTTCATTTCCAAATTTTCTTTCCATCTGTATACTGTACCACTCCAAGAGATTATACATTCTCATTATTCTTTACCCCAATCTGGCCTCCCTTCAAACACACCTCTCCCTTCTCTCATCCACTTCCCCTCTATTCTCTTGTAGCACAAGATAAGTTTCTATACCCTGTTGTCTGTATGTCTTATTTCCAAGTTGCATGTAAAAACAATTTTTAACATGTGTTTTTAAAACTTTGAATTCCAGCTTCTCTACCTTCCTCCTGCCCCATCTATCCCCACTAAGAAGGCATTCAATTCAATATAGGCTGTACATGTACAGTCATGCAAAATATTTCCATAACAGCCATGAGGCGAAAGACTAATTATATTTCCCTCCATTCTATCCTGCCCCAATTTATTCTATTCTCTATTTTGACCCTGTCCCTCCTCAAAAGTATTTACTTCAAATTACCTCCTTCTTTCATTTGACCTCCATTCTCTCATTCCCCTCCTCGTCTCTTTCCCCTCACATTCCTGTATTGTAAAATAGATTTTCATATCAAAATTGAGTGCGCATGTTATTGCCTTCTTAATACAAATGCAATGAGAGTACTGTTCACTCATTACTTCTCACCTCCTACCTCTTATATTCCATTGAAAAAATTTTATCTTGCCTCCTTTGTGTGAAAGATAATTTTTGCCTTTCTATTTCTCCCTTTCTCTTTTTCCAAATATATTCCTCTCTCATACCTTAATTTTATTCCTAGGGGGTGGGGCCAAGATGGTGAGAGCCACCACTCACCTAAGCTGTCAGACAAACTCCCTCAGATATCTCTAAAAAGAGCATCTAACCAAATTTTTGAGCTGGAGAATCCAATAGGAAACAGACTGAAGCAGTTTTGCAACCCAGGAGAGACTGGAAGGTTGGTGGGAAGGATCTATTTTGTGGGTTTGGAAGAACCCACAGCATACAACATACTCTCCTGCCTAGGCATGGCGAAGCACAAAAGCCCAAGGGAAGCCTGAAGCACATGCAGGGCAGCCCAGCTGAAAGGTGCAGTGACAGTCCCTGGGAAGGAGACCAGGGGGGCCGAGTGCGTGACAGTTGCTGAGTTCCAGCTGTCAGTTGCTGAGAATATCTGCCTGCAGATGAAACATCTTTAAATCACATACTTAAACTTCAGGGAGCCAAAATGGCAGAGTGATTGGTAAGTTCTCTGTCCCCTTCCTCTTTCTGACCTTGAAAGAACCATATAATATTTCCCCAGAAAAATCCTGGATCACTGGAATCAGCAGAATGGGCGAACTATTGTGTAGCACCTGAGGCTAGGAAAATAGCTAAGGAGGATTCCACTAACTGTGGCAGAGGATTTAGAGCTGTCCCAGATAGCTGGAGCTCCAGGGGGCTGGAGTCTCCCACTACGACACAGGCGCACCTCAGCACTCCAGAGGAAATGAGAAAGAAGCCCAGATCACCAAGCACTGAGTTTGCCTTTGCTCTAGCTCAGCTGAGGAGATCTTCTGTGACCAGACAACTCCCTCCCACACACTATAGAAACTAGCTCCAGGGCTGCTCCAGAGCAAATCCAGCGAAACAAACAGAATTCAATTACCTTCATTTTCTGGCACCAGCCAGTTCAGCACCAGGTTCTTCAGAGTCTACATGAAAGAACCAGAAGTCACAACACACAAACACTCACCATAATGAGCAAGATGCAAAGGGGGAAGGAAAACACAATAGAATCTCTCTATGGGGAAAAGAACCAAAACATGAATAAGGAAAAAGTCAGTATTGAGACAGTACTCCCATCTGAAACTTTAGATGGAACTATGAACTGCTCAGATGAACAAACAACACTCCTGGAACAGGTGAAGAAGGAAATAGAAGAAAAACATTCCCAATTATCCTAAAAGTATGAAAAAATAATTCACTGAAGGGAATAGCTCTTTAAAAATGAAAATTGAAAAAGTGGAAAAGGAAGCACAAAACCTAACTGGGAAAATTGGACAAATGCAAAAGGAAGCACAAAGCCTAACTGGGAGAACTGGACAAATGGAAAAGAAAGCACCAAAACTAAGTGGAGACAATTATTCATTAAAAGCAACAATTGGACAGATGGAAAAGGAGATGCAAAAGAAAACTGAAGACAATAATTTGATGAAAATTGGAATTGGACATGTAGAAGCTAATGATTCTGTGAGACATCAAGAATAAGTCAAAGAAAATCTAAAGAATGAAAAGATAGAAGAAAATCCAAAGTATCAAAGTGGATAAAGAACTGACCTGGAAAATCGATTCAGGAGAGAAAATTTAAGAATATTTGGCCTACCAGAAAGTCATTATAAAAACAAAACAAAACAAAACAAAAAAAAAAAAAAAACAGAGTCTGGACACTATCTTCCAGGAAATCATCAAGAAAAACTGTCCAGAAATCTGCTAGATCCAGAGGGTAAAACAGTCATCGAAAGAAGCCACCATTCACCTCCAGAAAGGGACCCCAAACTAAAAGCAGCAAGAACTACTGTTGCCTGATTCCAGAACTATCAAGTGAAGGAGAAAAGATTACAGGCAGCTAGAAAGAAATCATTCAAATATTTTGGAGCTACAGTCAGGATCACACAGGACCTGGTGGGTTCTACATTAAAAGACTGAAGGAACTGCAATATGATATTTTGCAAGCAAAGGAGTTGGGACCACAGTCAAGTATCAACTACCCAGCAAAGTTCTGCATACTGTTTCAGGCAAGAAGACAGGCATTCAGTGAAATAAGAGATTTCCAGATCATCCTGATAAAAAAAAGCCAGAACTCAATAGAAAATGTGATCTTCAAACACAGGTCTCAAGAGAGGTAAACAGAGAAAAGAAAACTTTTTTGAGCAAGTTTTTTACCTCCTTGGAAAGGAAGATGATACTCCTTAATTTTGAGATATCAATTATGAAATATACAAGGGATATACAGAGATACAAGGAACGGGTATAGAAAATATATCCTAATAAAAACGTGATTTAAGCATGTAAAGGGATTGTAACAGGAATGTGAAAAGGGGAAAGCAGAAAATGGTAAATTACATAACAGGAAGAAGTACAAAATTATATTACAGAAGAAGGAAGGATGGGAGGGAGATGAGCATTGTTTGAGAGATGATCTTATCTGATTTGATTCAACCAGAGAACAAAAAATTTAATTACGTATATAAATTGTACTCACTCCATTGGGAGTAGGACGAGAAGGGGGAAACAAAAGGGAGAAGAGGCTTAAAGGGAGGGAAGAAGTAGTAAGGCTAAGGGCAATAAAAGGGAGGAGGGCTGAAAGAAGGAAGGAGTGACTGCAGGAGGTGGTTGTCAAAAATTAAACTATCGTGAAGGATAAGGGAGAAGGGAGTGCTAAAAGTACTAATGGTGGCAAATAGGATGTAGGAAAAGATACAGATAGTAATCATAACTGTGAAAGTGAATGGGATGAATTCTCCCATGAAATGGAGGACAGTAGAATGGATTAAAAGTCATAATCCAATAATACGTTGTTTACAAGAAACACATTTGAAATGGGCACACTCACACAGGGTAAAGGTAAAAGGCTGGAAAAGAATATATTGTGCTTCAGCTGATGTAAGAAAAGCAAGGGTACCAATCTTAATCTCAGACAAAGCAAAAGCAGAAACAGATCTAATCAAAAGAGATAAGGAAGGAAACTGCATCTTGCTAAAAAGTACCGTGGAAAATGAATCAATATCATTACAAAACATATAAGATCTAAGTGGTATAGCATCCACATTCTTAGAGGAGAAGTTATGGGAGATACAGGAAAAATTAGATAGCGAAACTATACTAGTGGGGAACTCAACCTACCCCTTTATGAACTTGATAAATCAAACCTTAAAATAAACAAGAAAGAAGCTAAGGAGGTGAACAAAATTATAAATAAAGCAGACATGATAGATCTCTGGAGAAAACTGAATGGGGATAGAAAAGAATATTCCTTGTTCTCGGTGGTACATGGTACAAATACAAAAATTGAACATGTACTTTGGCATAAGAACCTCCCAGTCCAGTGCAGAAAGGCAGAGATAGTAAATGCATCCTTCTCAGATCATAACGCAATAAATCATATATAATAAAAGGCTATGGAAACATAGACCAAAAATTAACTGGAAATTAAATAACCTAATCCTAAAAAAGTAGTGGATTGAAGGCAAAATCACAGAAACAATCCACAACTTCATTCAAGAGAATGACAATAATGAGACAACTTACAAATTTTATGGGATACTACAAAAGCAGTTCTTGCGGGTAGCCTTCTATCTTTGAATGCCTGTATGAATAGAACTGAGAAAGAGGAGTACAAAAAATTGGGCATGCAGCTGAAAAAAACTAGAAAAAGAAGAAATTGAAAATCCCAATGTAAATATCAATTTAGAAAAACTGAAAACCAAAGGAGAGATTACTAAAATTTAAATTAAGAAGACTATTGAACTAACAAATAAAAGAAAGGGATGGTTTTTATAAAAAAACCAACAAAATTGATAAACCTTTGATTAACTTGATAAAAAAAAAAAGAAAACCAAATTATCAACATCAAAAATAAAAGGGGTGAACTCACCTCAAATGAGGAGGAAATTAAAACAGAAATTAGAAATTACTTTTACCAAATTTATGTCTACAAATTTGGCAAAATGAATGAGATGAATGATCATTTTAAAAAAATATTAACTGGCCAGATTACCAGAGAGGAAGTTGAATACATAAACAACTCCATCTCAGAAAAATAAATTGAACATGCTATTAATGAACTCCCTAGGGAAAAAAAAAATCAAGGTCCATATAGATTTACAAATTAATTCTATTAAACGTTTAAAGACCTGTTGATTCCAACATTATATAGACATTTTGGGGAAAATTGAGGAAGAAGGAGAACTCCTAAATTGCTTTTGTGATACACATATGTTTTTAATTATTTTTTTTAAATAAAAATTTATTTACTTAACTTTTTACATTCATTTTCACAAAATTTTGGGTTCAAAATTTTCTCCCCTTTTATCCCCTCCCCCCGCCCCAATACACCGAGCAATCTAATTTTCCCTATCACCAATCTGCCCTCTCTTATATCATCCCACTCGTCTCTTGTCCCCAACTTCTCTTTTGTCTGGAAGGGCCAGATGACTTTCTATTTCCCATTAACTGTATTTCTTATTTCATAGTAGCAAGAACAATACTAAACAGTTGTTCCTAAAACTTTGAATTCCAAATTCTCCCCATCCCTCCCTCCCCACCCATTCCCTTTGCGAAGGCAGGCAACTCAATATAGGCCCTATCTATGTAGTTTTGCAAATGACTTCGATAATAGTCGTGTTCTGTGAGACTAACTGTATTTCCCTCCATCCTATCCTAGCCCCCATTGTTTCTATTCTGTCTTTTGATCCTGTCCCCCCCTTAGTGTTAACATCAAATTGCTCCCTCCTCCCATTGCCTTCGTTTCCATCTCCCCCTCCCTGCTTTTCTCCTTCTCCCCCACTTTCCTGTATTGTAAGATAAGTTTTCATACCAAAGTGAGTGTGCATTTTATTCCTTCCTTTAGACAAATGTGATCAGGGTAAACTTCTTGTTTTTTTTTTTTTTTTTTCCTCAGGTCTCCTCTTTTTCCCTCCACTAAAAAGTCTCCTGCTTGCCTCTTGAATGAGATATAATTTACCCCATTCAATTTCACCCTCTTTCCTCCCACTACATTTCTCTCTCACCATTTACCTTAATTTCTTTTAAGATATGGTCCCATCCTATTCAATTCACTCTGTGCTCTCTGTCTCTGTATGTGTGTGCATGTGTGTATGTGCATGCATGTATGTATGACTGTGTGCATGCAGGCATGTACGTGTGTGTGTGTGTGTGTGTGTGTGTGTGTGTGGTGTGGTCCCAACAAATACCCAGACACTGAAAAATTTTAAGAGTTATAAATACTGTCTTTCCATGTAGGAAGGTAAACAGTTCACTTTTGGTAAGTCCCTTATGACTTCTCCTTGATGTTTACTTTTTCATGCTTCTTCTCATTCTTGTGTTTGAAAGTCAAATTTTCTTTTCAGTTCTGATCTTTTCATCCAGAATGCTTGAAAGTCCTCTGTTTCATTGAAAGACCATATTTTCCCCTGAAGTATTATACTCAGTTTTGCTGGGTAGGTGATTCTTGGTTTGAGTCCAAGTTCCTTTGACTTCTGGAATATCCTATTCCACACCTTTCCATCCCTTAATAGAGAAGCTGCTAAATCTTGAGTTATCCTGATTTTATTTCCACAATACTGGAATTGTTTCTTTCTAGCTGCTTGCAATATTTTATCCTTTACCTGGGAATTCTGGAATTTGGCCACAATGTTCCTAGGAGTTTCTCTTTTTGGACCTTTTTCAGGCAGTGATCAATAGATTCCTTAAATATTTATTTTGTGCTCTGTTTGTAGAATATCAGGGCAGTTTTCCTTGATAATTTCATGAAAGATGATGTCTAGACTCTTTTTTATCATGTCTTTCAGGTAGTCCCATAATTTTTAAATTGTCTCTCCTGGATCTATTTTCCAGGTCAATTGTTTTTCTAATGAGATGTTTCACATTATCTTCCATTTTTTCATTCTTTTGCTTTTGTTTCATAATTTCTTGGTTTCTCATAAAGTCATTCGACTCCTTCTGTTCCATTCTAATTTTGAGAGAACTATTTTCTTCAGTGAGCTTTTGAACCTCTTTTTCAATGTGGCTAATTATGCTTTTGAAAGCATTCTTGTCCTCATTGTCTTTTTGAACCTCTTTTGCCAATTGTGTTAGCCTATTTTGCAAGGTGTTATTTTCTTCACTAATTTTTTGGGGTCTCCTTTAGCAAGGTATTGACCCGTTTTTCATGCTTTTCTTGCATCTCTCTCATTTCTCTTCCCAGTTTTTCCTCCACCTGTCTAACTTGCCTTTCAAAATCCTTTTTGAGCTCTTCCATGGCCTGAGCCCACCGGACATCCCCCTGGGATGTTTGGAATACAGCGGCCCTGACCTCCATATCTTTCCCTGATGGTAAGAATATTTTCTCGTCATCAGAATGGAAAGGCAGGAACATTTGTACCCCCTCAAAGTAGCTCTCTATAGTCTTTTTTTCTTCCCTTTTCTGGGCATTTTCCCAGTCAGTTACTTGAGTTCTGAGATGCCTGTCCACCCCCGTCTAGATCTGCTCAGCTAGTGCTTTGGGTCTGAGATTCAAATGGGCTTTCCGCGGCAGGTGCAGCTGCTATTCAATGTGAGTCTTAGTTCTGATGCTTGGGGGGGTAAAGGGCCGCCTCCCAGGCTCAGTTCCCTCATCAGCTTTATGCAGAGATCTTCAGTAATGAAGGAAGGTGGGGGCAGGGCCGTCTCCCAGGCTCAGTTTTCTCATGGGGTGTATGCAGAGACGTTCCCAAATGGCCCTGAACTTTTGCCTCCTGGTCTGGGGGTCCCGGGGACTGCTGATGCATCTGCTGCTGCCTCTGCTATTCCCTCTGCCACTGCCTCCCAAGGGGGCCTGAGTCACGGAGACACCCCGCTCCCCTCTCGGCCAGTCTACACATCTCTCTCACTGACCTGTAGCATCTGTGGGCAGAGGGACCTTCCTGGCCACTGGAGTTTGCATCCCTGAAGCCTGCTCAGATCTGCTCCTGTGGGGCCGTGGCCAGGGCAGCTCAGGGGTGGGCTCCACTTTCCAGTGTGTGACGGACCCTGGGGACAGCTCTCTAGGGCTCTCTGGAACGGAGATCTTTTCCACTGTGTTTCTACATGCCTTGCAGTGATCCAGAATTTGTGGGGAGTTCTTCTTGCAGGAAATATATGGGCTGTGGGTTTGGCGCTAGCATATGTGAGTCTTTCTACTCCTCCATCTTGGCTCTACCACATATGGTTTTAATACAAGGAAGAAACAAAACACAGAAAGAAAATTATAGACTAATTTCTATAAAGAAGATACCTGTTAAAATTTTAAATAATATTTTAGCAAAAAGAATACAACTGTTCATGAGAATAATACATTACCATCAGTTAAAATTCACACCAGGGCTGGTTCAATATTAGGAAAACTATTAGAATCACTGATCATATCAGCAAGAAATCTAACAGAAACCACATGATTATCTCAATAGATGCAGAGAAATCTTTTGACAAAATATAACACTCAGTCCTATTAAGAACACTGGAGAGCATAGGAATAGAGGGAACTTTCCTTAAAATAATAAACAGTATTGACCTAAACCCTTCAACAAGCATTATATGCAATGGAGATAAGCTAGATACACTTCCAATAAGATCAGGGGTGAAACAAGGATGTCCATTATCACCACTATTATTCAATAGGGTATGAGAAATGTTAGCTGTAGCAATTAGAAAAGAAAAAAAATTTGAAGGAATTAGAACACGCAAAGAGGAAACTAAATTATCACTCTCTGAAGACGATATGATGATATACTTAGAGAATCTCAGAGATTCACGTAAAAAAAACACACAAAATAATAAACAACTTTTACAAAGTTGCAGGCTACAAAATAAACCCACACAAATTTCCTGCATTTCTATATATTACTAACAAAGCCCAACAGCAAGAGAAAGAAAGAGAAGTAGACAGAAGAAAGAGAAGAAGAAGAAGAGTCGATGCTATTAAATATTTGGGAGTGTACCTGCGAAAACACATCCAAGGATTTTATGAACACAATTATAAGACACTTTTCACACAAATAAAGTCAGATCTAAGTAAGTGGAAAAACATCAGTTGCTCGTGGATAGACTGAGCCAATATAATAAAAATGACAACTCTATCTAAACTAATTTACTGATTTAGTGCCATGCCAATCAATCTACCTGATAATTATTTTCTAGAGCTGGAAAGAATACTATAAACATACATTTGGAAGAAGAAAAGTTCCCATATAGTAACGGAAGTAATGAAAAGAAATGCTAGGGAATGTGACCTAGCTCTACCAGATCTCAAATCGTATTATAAAGCAGCAATTATCAAATCCACTTGGTACTGGCTAAGAAACACAAGGGCAGATAAATGGAGTTGACTAGGTTCTCAATACATGGCAATTAATACAGCAATCCACTGTTTGATAAATCCAATTTTTGGGATAAAAACTCAGTATTTGAAAAAAATTGCTGGGAAAACTGAATAGCAGTATGGCAGAAAGTAGGCATAGACCAATGCCTGACTCTGCACACAAGAATAAATTCCAAATGGGTACATGATCTAGGTGTAAAGATTAAAATTATGGACAAATTGGCAAAGCAAGGAATAGTCTGTTTATCAGATTTATGGAGAGGGGAAGAATATTTGTCTAAAGAAGAGATAGAAAGTATTATGAAGTGCAAGATGGATAATGTTGATTACATTAAACTGAAAAGTTTTTCCACAACCAAACACAGTGTATCCAAGATTCAGATGTATACAGAAAACTGGGAAAGAATTTTTACAGTTAGTTTCTGTGGTAAGTACTAATTTCTAGAATATATAGAGAACTGAGTCAAATGTACAAGAATCCAATCATTCCCCAGTGGAGAAATAGTCAAAGCATATGAACAGGAAGTTTTCAGAGGAAGAAATTAAATATTATCAATGGTCATATGAAAAAAAAATGATCTAAAGCACTTTTGATTAGGGAGATGCAAATCCAAACATGTGTGTGGTACCACATCATACCTATCAGATTGTCTAACATGATAGAACAGGAAAATCATAAATGTTGGAAAGGATATAGGAGAGTTGGAACACTAATTAATTGTTGGTGGAGGTGTGAGCTTTTCCAATCATTCTGGAGAGCTGTTTGGAGCTATGCCCAGAGGGCTACAAAATATGCATACTCTATGATCCAACAATATGTTTTCTAGGACTGTGTCGCCAAGCGAGATCATAGAAATGGGAAAGGGTCCCACATGTACAAAAATATTTATAACAGCACTCTTTGTGGTGTCCAAAAACTGGAAATCAAGGGGATATCAATCACCTGGGGAATGGTTGAACAAATTATGCTATATATGTGTAACGGAGTACTATTTTTCTATAGGAAATAATGAACAGGAAGACTTCAGAGAGGCCTGGAAAGGCTTATATGATTTGATGCTGATTGAATGGAGCAGAATCAGAAGAACTTGGTGCACAACAATGACCACAGTGTGAGAGAGTTTCTTCTTGTAGACTTGAATCTTCATTGTTATGCAAGGACTTAAAAAATTCCCAATGGTCTTTTAAGGAAAAAATGCCTTTCACATCCAGAGAAAAAACTATGGAATACAATCGCAGAATATAGCAGACCATTTTCTTTTGCATTATGTTTTTGTTTGTTATATGATTTCTCCTATTCGTTTTAATTCTTCTACACAGCATGACTATAGTGAAAATGTATTTAATAGGAATGTATGTGTAAAACCAATACATAATTATATGCCATCTAGAGAAGGGAAGGGGGATGGAGTGAGGAGGTAGAGGGGGAAAAAATCTAAGTTACAGGGTAGTGATTTTGGAACACGAAAATAAATGAAATTAATAAAATTTTAAAAACGGAATTAAGAAGAAAAGGACTTCCAACTGCAAATATTTTAGCTGTGATTTTTAGTATAAAGAAGGGACTAGAAACTAAGGGAGAATACCATCAGTTGGGCAATGACTAAACGAGTCATGACTTTATTCTTGTGCATGGTGTCAGACATGGGTGTATGCCTAGTTTCCGCCACACTGTTACCCAGTTTTCCCAGAAATTTTTGTTGAACAGTGAGTTCTTATCCCAGAAGCTGGATTCTTTGGGTTTATCAAACAGGAGGTTGCTATATTTCTTGCCTACTGTGTCTTGAGTGCCAACTCTATTCCATTTGTCTACCCCTCTGTTTCTTAGCCAATACCAAGTGGTTTTGATAACTGCTGCTTTATAATAGAGTTTGAGGTTGGGTAGCAGTAGGCCACCTTCCCAAGGATTCCTTTTCATTAGGTCCTTTGATATCATGGACCTTTTGTTTTTCCAAATGAATTTTGATATTATTTTACACAGCTCTAGAAAATAATTATCTGATAGTTAAATTGGTATGGCACTAAATAAGTTAATTTAGGTGCAATTGTCATTTTTATTATATTGGCTCAGCCTACCTATGAACAGCTGATGTTTTTCCACTTACTTAAATCTGACTTTATTTGTGCAAAAAGTGTCTTGTAATTGTGTTCATATAATCCCTGGGTTTGTTTTGGCAGGTAAACACCCAAGTATTTTATAGTGTCTACCCTAGCTTTAAGTGGGATTTCTCTTTCTATCTCTTGTTGTTGAACTTTATTGCTAATATATAGGAATGCAGATGATTTTTGTGGGTTTATTTTGTAACCTGCAACTTTGTCAAAATTGTTATTATTTCAAGTAGTTTTTTTTTTTTTACTTGAATCTCTGGGATTCTCTAATTATTATCATCATATCTGCAAAGAGTGATAACTTTGTTTCTTCTTTGGCTATTTGTATTCCTTTGATTTCTTTATCTTGTCTAATTGCTACAGCTAATACTTCTAGTACCATATTGAGTAATAGTGGTGATAATGGACATCCTTGTTTCACCTCTGATCTTATTGGGAATGCATTTAGCTTATCCCCATTGCATATAATGCTTGCTGAAGGTTTTAGGTAGATAGTGTTTATTATTTTATGGGAAGTTCCATTTATTCCTATTTTCTCCAGTGCTTTTAATAGGAATGGGTGCTGTATTTTGTCAAAAGCTTTTTGTGCATCTATTGAGATAATCATGTGGTTTTGGCTAGATTTGTTGTTGATAATATCAATAATGCTAATAGTTTTTCTAATATTGAACAAGCCTTGCATTCCTGGTCTGCATCCTACCTGATCATAATGTATTATTTTCGTAATAAGATGATGTATTCATTTTGCTAAAATCTTATTTAAAATCTTTGCATCTATATTCATTAGAGAAATTCGTCTATAATTTTTTTTTCTCTGTTTTCTCTCTTCCTGGTTTGGGTATCAAAACCATATTTGTATCATAGAAAAAAATTGGGAGGACTCCTTCTTCCCTAGATTTCAAAAACAATATATATAGTATTGGAATTGACAGTTCTTTAAAGGTTTGATAGAATTCACTTGTGAATCCATCTGGTCCTGGAGATTTTTTCCTAGGGATTTCATTGATGGTTTGTTCAATTTCTTTTTCTGAGATGGGGTTATTTAAGTATTCAAATTCCTCTTCTGTTAAAATGGGCAATTTGTATTTTTTAAAATATTCATCCATGTCGTTTAGATTATTGAATTTGTGGGCATAAAGTTGGGCAAAGTAATTTCTAAATATTGTTTCATTTTCCTCCTCATTGGAGATGAATTCACCCCTTTCATTTTTAATATTAGTAATTTGATTTTCTTCTTTGTTTTTTTAAATCAAATTGACCAAAGGTTTATCAATTTTATTAGTTTTTTTTTCATAAAACCAACTACTGGTTTTATTTATTAATTCAATAGTTTCCTTAATTTCAATTTTATTAATGTCTCTTTTTGTTTTCAGTACTTTTAATTTGGTGTTTTCTTGGGGATTTCCAATTTGTTCTTTTTCTAGCTTTTTCAGCTGCATGCCCAAGTCATTGATCTCGTCTTTTTATGCTTTATTTATGTAGGCATTCAGAGATATAAAACTTCCCCTAAGAACTGCTTTTGCAGTATCCAATAAGATTTGGTAGGTTGTGTCTTTATTGTCATTCTCTTGAATGAAGTTATTGATTGTTTCTACGGTTTCTTCTTTAGGATTAGATTATTTAGTTTCCAATTAATTATTGTTTTATCTTTCCAGGGCCTTTAATTACATATAATTTTTATTGCATTATGATCTGGGAAGGATGCATTGATTATCTCTGGCTTTTTGCACTGGACTGTGAGATTTTTATGTCCTAGTACATGGTCAATGTTTGCAAATGTTCCATGTACTGCTGAGGAAAAGGTATATTCCTCTCTATTCCCATTCAATTTTCTCCAAAGATCTATCATATCTACCTTATCTAGAGTTTTATTTACCTCCTTGACCTCTTTCTTGTTTCTTTTGAGGTTAGGTTTATCAAGTTCAGAAAGAGGGAGGTTGAGGTCCCACACTAGTATAGTTTTGCTGTCAGTTTCTTCCTTACTCCCCCAAACTCTCCTCTAAGGATCTGGATGCTATACCACTTGGAGCATACATATTATTAACGATATTGCTTCATTGTCTATGGTATCTTTTAGCAGGATATAGTTTCCATCCCTATCCCTTTTGATTAGATCTATTTCTGCTTTTGCTTTGTCTGAGATTAGGATTCCTACTCCTGCCTTAATTCTGCTCCATCCTTTGACCTTTATCCTATGTGTATCCCCCCATTTCACACGTGTTTCTTGTAAGCAGTATATTGTTGGATTATGGCTTTTAATCCATTCTGCTATCCGTCTCCATTTTATGGGAGAATTCATTCCATTCACATTCACAGTTATGATTGCAATCGGTTTATTTCTCTCCATCCTCTTTCCCACCATTTGTTCTTTTAGTCTCCTGTCTCCCTTCCCCTCCTCAATAGTATTCACTTATCACCACCTCTTCCTGCCACCTTCCCCTCCTTCTTTTAGCCCCCTCCTTCCTTTTACTCCCCTTTACTCTTATTGCTTCTTCCCTCCCTTTTAGCCTCCCTCACCTTTCTTCCCCCTTCCTTTCCTACTGCCTATAGAGCTATTTAGGATTACCTACTTAAATTTATTGTTCCATCCTTTAAACAAATCATACGAGAATACCTCTCAAACAATGCTCATCTCCCTCCCTTCTTCCCCTATACTATGATTTTGTATTTCTTCTTGTCATATAATTTGCCATTTTCTGCTTCCTCCTTTTCACACCTCCTATTACAATCACTTCTCATACTTAAATCATATTTTTGTCATGATATCATTTACTTTATACCTGTTCCTTCTATGCATATCCCTTTTATATTTCATAATAGTCACACACTTCTCAAGATTAACAGGTATCATCTCCCCTTATGAGGAGGTAAATAGTTTGCCCTAATTGAGTAGCAAGTTGTTTCCCCCCCCACCCCCGTTTACCTTATTGTGATTCTCTTGAGACTTGCATTTGAAGATTTAATTGTCTATTAAGCTCTGGTGTTTTGGTCAGAAAGCTCTGGAAATCCCTTGCTTCGTTGAATGACTTTCTCCTTGCCTAAGATGTTATACTGAACTTTGCTGGGTAGTTGATCCTTGGTTGTAGTCCCAACTCCTTTGCCTTATGGCAAAAGTTCCAATTGGGTTCCAGTTCTTTCGATCATTTAATGTAGAAGCTGCAAGGTCCCGTGTAATCCTGACTGTAGCTCCTTGATATTTAAATTGTTTCTTTCTGGCTGCTTGTAATATTTTCTCCTTCATTTGATAGCTCTCGAATTTGGGAACTATATTTCTTGAGGTTTTGAGTTTGGGATCCCTTTCAGGAGGGGAACGGTGGGTTCTTTCGATGACTGTTTTGCCTTGAATCTAGTACTTCTGGGCAGTTTTCCTTGATGATTTCCTGGGATATATTTTCCAGGCTCTTTTCTCCATCGTGGGTTTCTGGCAGGCCAATAATTCTTAAGTTTTCTCTTCTGGATCTGTTTTCCAGGTCGGTTGTTTTTCCAATTAGATATTTTACATTTTCTTTTATCTTTTCATTCTTTAGATTTTGTTTGACTGATTCTTGCTGTCTCATTGAGTCGTTAGTTTCTACTTGCCCATTGGTAATCTTTATCAAATTGTTTTCTTCTTTTAACATTTCATCTCCTTTTCCATCTGTCCAATTTTTGCTTTTAAGGAGCTATTTTCTCCAGTTAATTTTTGTACTTCCTTTTCCATTCGACCAATTTTCCCAGTTAGGTTTTGAGTTCCCTTTTCTTTTTGACCTTTTAGGGATTTGTTTTCCTTTTCCATTTGTTCAATTTTCCTTTTCAAAGAGATGTTTTCATCAGTGAATTCCTTTGTCAAAGTTTCAAAATAATTGGCCAGTTTATCTTCTGTTTCCTTCTTCAGTTGTTCCAGGAGAGCTGCTTGTGCTTGAGAGAAGTTCATAGTCCCTTCTAAAGTTTCAGATGGAAGTACAGTCTCAGCTCTGACCTCTTTGGTGTTTATGTTTTGGTCCTTATCACCATAGAAAGAATCTCTGGTTCTTTCAGCCCTCTGCTTTTTCTTGTTCATGATGTTGATTGAGTGTTGTAGCTTCTGGTTCTTTCAGTCAGAAGCCACAGAACTTTTTGCTTAGCTGATGTGTGAAAAAGGTGAAAGCAGGTTTTTGTTTTGCGTTTCCCTGATCAGCCCTGGGGTTAGCTTGTTAAGTGTAGGGGAGGAGTGGTCTGGTCACAGGAGATCTCCTCAGCTGAACTGAGGCAAAGCCAAGCTCAGGAGCTGGTGATCCCCGCTTCTCTATTGTCTTTCTAATTCCCCTGGACAGCTTAGGTGTGCCTAGATGCTAATGCGTGTTCCCACCCCTTCTGGCACCCCTCTCCTGGTGCTGAGGTTTGCCTGGGTCCTAGTGCAAGTTTTCTCTGCCCTGGGTCCTCTGTGCTTCTTGTTTGCCTCTGCCACAGTAGGAGAAATCCCCCTTAACTATTTCCTAGCCTCAGGTGTTATGAGACTATTACTGGACCCTTTGCTATTCCTGCTGATACAGGATTTTTCTGGGGAAATATTTTATGGTTCTTTCACATTCAAGGGGGGAGAAGAGAGCATTTACTTATCACTCCTCCATCCTGGCTCCCAGAAGTTCAAGTAGGTGATTTCCTGAAGTTTAATCTTTGGACTGAAAGTCTCAGGAGCTGTTGCACTGATATCTGGTGCTGAGTGGCTCTCACTGGCTTAGTTCGGCTTGTCTCCCACCCTCGTTGCCACTCTGCCAGTTCAGCCTGCCACTCTCAGCTTTCTCAGGTCTCTTCCACTCTGCTGCACTGGCTATGCTGCACTGTGCACTGTAGGCTCACCCCCCCAGAACACATCCTTCTCGTGCACCTTCCAGTCCAACCTGAGCTCCAAATCTGTCACAGTCTGTCTCCCACTGGATTCCACACCTCCAAAATTTGATCAGATTCTCTTTTCAGAGGTATCTGAAGGAGTTTGTCGGAGAGCTTAAGTGAATCGTTGCTCTCACTCTGCCATATTGGCTCTGCCTCCCTTTTTGGATCTCTTTTGACACTTTGCTTAGTCTCTTTCTTAAGTGTAATTTTCTTCAACATATTTGCGTCCCTTTTAGCAAACAGTTGACTTGTTTTTAGTGATTTTCTTGCATCACTCTCATTTCTCTTCCTAATTTTTCCTCTACTTCTCTTACTTGATTTTCAAAATGCTTTTTGAGCTCTTCCATGGTCTGAGATAATTTCATATTTCTTTTGGAGGCTTTGGATGTAGGATCTTTGACTTTGTTGTCTTTATCTTTTTGTATATTTGGTCTTCCTTGTCTCCAAAGAAAGACTGTACAGTATTATGCTTTTTTTAAAGTTTTGCACATTTCCCTAACCATTTACTTGCCTTTTGAGCTCTTTGTCAAATATTTTTCAGCTTTCTTTTAGAGTGGACATGTGTACTGTCACCTGCTCAATTGCCCCACAAATTATGGGTCTAGAGCTCCAGCAGGGCTACTCTTTCTGCATTTGCTGTTGCTGTCATGGGCTTCTCCTCCCCCTAATGGTCCTGGGTCTTCAGCCTGACCACTCTACTCTCTTATGCAGGTCCAACAGGTTTTTCTATTAACGTTCCAACTTGTCCTCAATATTTTAGGTTTGTAAAGTCTGAAAATCACCACAAAGTAGCAGAGATTCAATCCCCTGAGGCCTGCTCATGTGCCATCTGTCCCAGGAAGAATCATACTGTACTGAGCTCTGCTCCCAACAAGGTACAATAGATGAGACTTGCTTCACTCTGTCATTCTGTGTGTTCTACAGCTCCAGAACATGTTTAGAGTCATTTTTACAGGTATTGGACGAGGCATGCTTGGAGAGCTCTAGCAAGTCTCTGCTTCTACTCAATATTTGTAATTCTTGAGATTTTTCTAAGTATTAAGAGTAGTTGGAGGCATTAAGTAAGAGCTAAGAGAGGAATATATTTCTAGAAGGAGAAAGGAAAAAATAGAATGGTATAGATTATCTCTCACATAAAAGAGGTAAGAAGAAGATTTTTCAGAGGAAGGGAAGAGGGGGGAGGGGAGGGGAAGAGGGGTGAGGTGGGAGGGGAAGAGGGGTGAAGTGGGAGGGAAAGAGGGAACCATACTCTCATTAGAAATGGCTTAAGGAGGGAATAACATGCACACTGTGTTTGTTATGAATATTTATCTTACACTACAGAAAAGATTGTGGGAAAGAGATAAATGGGCTCAGGGCATGATAGAAGGGAGGACAAATCAAAAACAAATACTTTGGGGAAGAACATAGTCAAAAGAGAGAACAGAATCAATGCGGAGCATGATAGAATGGAGGGAAAATATACTTTGTGTTTCACAAGGTGACTGCTATGGAAGTGTTTTGCAAGAATATACATGTATAATCAATTGGTTGCCTTCTCAGTAAGGGTTTGTTGGGATACAGGAAGGGAAAGAAGTTTCCATTCAAGGATTTAAGAACGAATGTAAAAACGGTTTTTACATAAACTCTGAAGTAAGATGTATTGGCAATGGGGTATAGAAATCTATCTTGCCCTACAAGATAATAGAGAGAGGATAAGACAAGGGAGGGTTGTGATAGAATGAAGGACTGACTGGAGGAAAGTGTAATCAAAATGCATGCTATCTTGGTATGTGATGGGGAGAGATGGGGAGAAAAATTGGAATTCAAAGACTTCCAGAATTGAATGTTGAAAACTAAAAACCAATTAATTAATTATTTTTAAAAAGTACTGGAAAACAGCAAGCATTGGTTTGGAGAAGAACACACATTTTGTCTATTTCCTTCATTCTTGCCTTCCTTCATTAAAGAGTAAGTACATAGGAATTAAGTCTAAAAACATGGGAAAAAAAGAAAATGATTCTGTCCATTCACAAGTCATTCAATGTGCATATTTACCTAACAGGTTTCCAATAGTTATAATTTCCTTTTTTTGTCATTTTGGAATCTAATGAGCATGATGTGGAACCTAAGAAATGTGATCTATATTTCTATAATTAGCAGGTTGTGACATCAAGCATTTTTTTTTTCCATATGACCAAAATAGTCTGGGTTTCTTACCTTGAGAACTGCATGCTCATGTCCTTAGACCATATATCAATTATAGAATGTATCTTATGTATTTAAATCAGCTCCTTATGTTCCTTGTAAATTGAGGACAGCTAGACTATGTAATGCATAGAACACTGTGTCTGTAATCAGGAAGACTGAAATTCAAATCTCTCTTAGATACTTACTAGCTATTTGGCCCTAGTCAAGCCATCTAACCACTGTATCCCCCAATTTCTTCAAGTATAGAATGGGGATAATAAAAGCACCTACTTCACAGGGTTGTTGTGCACAGTTCCTAGCATATACCAGGGGCTATATAAATGCCTATTCTTGTTTAACAAAGTATTTATCAAATAAATTTTCTGCAAATAGTTTCCTCTTAACCTTACATTTATTGAACTTGTGCAATTTTTTAAAAAATCAGAATTATTTATTTAATCATTTTAAATCCTCTCTCCCATTTGATTGTGTGTGTGTTTTTTTCATAATGTTGTTGGGCAATTTTGTCCATGTTTATCTAATTGCTTTTTTATGTGACCTTTTACATGAAGTTCACATATACATTCTTATCAAGAACGTATACAAAGAATTTATCTCAGTATAAGGTACAGATATGTTGTTCTAAAAATGCGTTTCCCATCCTGTTGCTGTTTTCTCAACAGTTTAGGTGAGATTTTAAGTATTTAATGAAATAGATACGATCTTTTATTTATACAATACTAGAGTACCTGTTATATTTGCTTCTTTACCTTTATTATTAATTTGTTCTACTAAACAAAATCTCTACTAAATTGTCACAACAATAAATTCTTTATTGCATAGTTGGTAATCAAGCACTATAGGGCTCCTTTGTTCCAATTTTTCATTTTTTCTATGATTTCTTGGCCTTTTCTACCTTCATATGAGTTTAGTTATAGCTTTTTTCTTGTTTTGTAAAGAACTTCTTTAAAGTTTGATTGGTATGCCATTGAATAATTTAATTAATTCAGGTAATATAAACATTTTAATGTCATCAGTCTACCTATTAGCGATTGATATTTTCTAATATTTAGATCTATATTACTGTTCATTTAAAATTTTATTTATAGAGTTACAATGGATATCTTGGCAGCTAGATTTCCAAGTGTTTTATATGTTTTGTAATCATTTTTAGTGGAATTTCTTTCTGACTCTCCCAATACATCTTATTGGCCTTCTATAGAAATGATAATGATCTATGTGGCTTTATTTTATATCCTGAAAGTGTGCTTAAGTAATTGTTTATATTATTTTTCTTGTTGAATGTTTAGATTTCTTTGAACTCCATTTTATCATCCATAAAAAATAATTATGTTTCATTTTTGTCCATTGTTACTCCCTGAATTTCTTTTTTTTTTCTCTTTTTCCTGTAGCTGATATTTCTGGTGCTCTGCTTAATAGATGTGTAATGATAGATATCCTTTATTAACATGTAATTTTATTGGAAAGAATTCTATTTATCTCCATGACATATAATTATAGAAATTAATTTTAGAGCTTTCCTACTAGTCATTTTAAAAGAGAGGACCATTTTCCCCATGCTTTCTAGTGTCTTTTTAAAACAGAAATGAATGTCATATTTTGCCAAAAAAAAATTCTTCTGTATATTTTCATGTGTTTTATGAACTTTTGTTCATTTTCTTAATGTGGTTAAGTTTACAGTTTTCCTAATATCATACCAACCTCACTCCTGGAAACACCTCCCTGCCCCCCTCCCATGTTGTTCATCGTACAAGACCCTCCATCTGCCAACTGCAAGCATTCCCACCAGTTATCCCCCAAAACTTGTCTATTTTGATCATTCTACATCCTTATTGCTTCTTTTGGTTCCAAACAAAACTCCATCTTCTACAGTAAATCATTCCTTACCCCTGTTGATTATAAATGCCTTCCCACAGTTGATTTTTTATAATTTATTATGTATGCAACTTGCTTATATGCAGTTGTTTGCATGATATCCCTACAGAGTTTTTCAAGGGCTGCAAGTGTCTTGTGAATTTCTTTGTATCTTCAGTGTTTATTATGTTTTTTCATACATAGCATATGCCTAATAAAACTGCATAAACTGATTCACAATGCTATTCAATTACATTCTTGCAGAACAAATGTTAATCCAGGCCCAAAATCAATTGATCTATATTATATTTTATTTTTATTTCTCTGCTTACACAGAAAAATAAATATTGCCATGATTGTGGGTGTATGTGTCTGTGTGTGTGTCTCTGTCTGTGTGTGTTTGTGTGTATAAGTGAGATCTTTCTGTGTGACATCTTCGAAGTTATATCCATCTTCTGTTGTCCTGAATCACACATTGTCCTTATGAATTTTCAGTTCTAAGTTCTAATCTTATTCCTAAGCTCTTCCTTTAGTATCTTAGACCTTCTAACTACTCTGAAATCTCTTGTAGACATTCCATTTTCTTTTATGGAAGAAAGGGTTCCAGTTATATCTGTTTTAGAATTATGCTCTTTTTCAAAAGTTTATTTCTGAACTTCGGTTACCCATTAGAAGTTTGTTCATTTCCTTATATTAACCTTCTTTTCTTCTCTTCCTCTTCTGTAACCTCTTGATGGCAAATTCCTTTCAACACTTGTTGTGTTTCTACATTTTATTTGAAATTTTCAAAATTTATTCTGTGAATTTCCAGTAGTTTTGAGGTGGTCAGGGAACTTTAAAGCATGTGCAGCCTCTCACTGAGCTACTACATCTAAGACTCCAGAATAAAGTTTGAAAAGAGACAAGGATTTTAGTTGAAGATGGGAATATTTTTACTTAGCTAAGAGTGAATAGTATATAGAAACAAAAATCTGAGTGGAAATTAGAAGAATCTGATTCTAGACATAACCATTATTTTTATGAATCTCAGCAAATCATTCCTTTAAATTTCAATATGTAGCATGGGTTATGGATCTAACTCAATTCACAATCTATAGAAAACTGCATGAGGTATACACCAAATGCAAAACAATCTACTTAATTAAAAAAAATCATTCAAGTTTTCTAATTTTTGCATTTATTATGGGTCTATTTTTCTTTCATCTTACCTTCTTTTCTGGCCTCCCAATATTTTGTTTAGAAGTGGCCTCTTCACATTTAGTCATTGTCCATGGTTTTAGCATTCTGAAGCTGAACACTGAACTACTAATTTTACATTGTAGGATGAATTAAAAAAACAGACTTATCCTAAAGTTTGAAATGTTATGGTTAGCCATTAAGATTTCAGAGTGGTGGCACAGGTTTTTCTATTTACTATCTACATGTCAGGACATTGGAACACTGCTACGTAAAGAAAAATTAGAGACAAAAAAGTATTGGAGATTGATGAATTTGATCAATTTACACAATTTAAACATTGATGGGTATCTTTAGTTTACCTTGATGGGTATTTTTAGTTTTAAGAGATTGATCAAGTAGAACCTCTTGTTGAATTTAGCTTGTTGAGTTTATAGAGTAGTACAACACTACTTGAAATATTTCCTCAACTGGTGGTTACCTCCAACACGAACTGATTAGTTTGTTATTCTTAGGAATCACTGCTTTAAATTGGCATACAAAAGGAGACTTCATCTCGAAGTCAATGTCCTTGTTTTTCTTTGTCCTGTTTAGTGGAATCTTTTCATTGAGTCAGAGATGAAGAAAAGTTCTATATCCCCTTCCACAGTTGTATTAGATGGTGGCTTTGGAGTAACGTAGGGCAGAGTTAGGTACAATGGTTCAATTGGCTCATTCTTATGCTATGCTTTCCCTTTAATACTGGATTTTAAATATGAGGTGATTTCCTAATCATCATGTCCAAGAATCTAATTTTCTAGACAGGGATATTTCTTGGACAATCCTAAACTTAGGGTTACCTTACAGTTATTGCAAATTTGAGAATCCTAAAATCTGGACTTTATCCAAAGATAGGGAACTCCTTGACAATTTGACTATACAATCCATTCTTCCATAAAGACAATGGAGAATCATTTGGATTTTGCCTGAAAATTACCACTGTTTGAGAATTTGAGAACTTAGAAGGGCATCTTTGACCCAGACACAGCTTCTTTTTACCATGTAGGCTGATTGGCTCTGGATTCCATGATGCATCTCCCTGGTCTGAAAGTATCAAAGATAGCAACATCCTATAGTCAGCATCTAAGATTTGGTGGAGGTCCAATCTCATATTATATATACTCTGGTGAATGATTGATCGGGCACATTTCCAGGTGGAGAAGAAAATTATCTCATTCAGAGAAGCTACATGTCACACACAGTATATTTTCTTGCTGTATTAGAGCAAAACTAGCCACCTCTTTTGTTAAGAGTTTACTGACATGTGAATGCTGCATGTTGTCCCAACATAGACTAGCTTTCAAGTCACACAAACAATAGGAACCCACTTATATTAAAAAGAATTTCCGGAAAAGTGTGAGTTATAGAAGAAAAAGATCATGTCACATTTGGTTCTTGCAGATGAAATATAAGGGACAAAAAACCGAAAAAAACACCAGAAGCTGCAATACACCTGAGTTTTACTCCTTACTATCATTAAAAGTTAATCAGACAACACAGATTTAATGGATGGGGAATTGTCTTTCTAACGGACTGTAAGTCATTTGTGATTTCTGCTCTTTCCGTAGGGTAAATTTAAGGTTGTCCCATAACTTATGATATCATTACCTCAAGGGCTTATCTAGTATCTATTGTCTCTGACGCCCTCTGAATTTGGAAACCTAGACATAAGGTTTCCACATTTAGAGGTTTCCTAAAGTAAACTTTATGTGAGAAGAATATGAACTAAAAAAAGAGGGTACTTAAATTGCAGCTCCCCAGGTTGGAACTGGTACATATTAATGCAAACTTGGTAGGCTCAGGGCCATGTGTTACATAGATTATAAGAAACATTTTTTCTGTACCATCGATGTGAAAATGTAGGTAAAAAGGTAGAATTCACTAACTCCTGGAAGTAGTGTTTAATAGACATTTTTCACACTTCTAGGTAATACTATGATCACTGGTCCTTGGAATTTGTGAAGACTTGTTTACTGTCATGCAGGATAAACATTACAAAATAATACTATTTCATATTTCTATGGCACTTTATGGTTACAAACAACTCTTCACAGCCTTGTACTTGGATGAACAAAATATACTACTTTTTGGAGCAAACAGAAGATATGATCAGAGAGAAAGGCAAAATACACAGTCTTTAAATCTTGTATCTCTTCCTCTTAGATAGTTATAATAGTGTCTGTTGATCAAAATATTCATGCTAGCCTGGGTATTGCTGGGCCTGAATTCAGAACCAACACCATGTGGTCATACCTTGATGCAACAAGTAGCTATGATAGGTGTAGGATATGGCCAACTTGAGAATCTTTTCCCCCCATCATAGCAAAAACAAACAACAAATGAAAACAGAAACCTCTCTCTTATATAGATAAACACATGATGGACTATAATTGCTCATCTCTCCAAATACTAGCTTTTATAAGTAAAGGAGAAAATGACACAATAAATGATTTGATGAGCTGTTGTACTCAATATTCTTCCAATTAAAAATTTTTCTTAGGGCAAATAAGCACTTCCTTTCCACTAAATAAATTGCAATAATATTATTTTGAATAAAAGTATAATCAAATACACATTGATTAAATGCTAATGCTAATTGAGAACCATTTAACACAAATGCATTTAAAATAATTTCATTAAATTTATTAAACACTTATTAGGGATTTACTATATGCCAGGTAGCACATTAGGTGAAAAGAGTGTTTGCCCTCAGGAAGATTAAGTTCATTTATTAATTAATATTAAGTTTTTTCTGTCTTTGAATTCTTTGTAGATCTATCTAGCCTCTCTTCTATGACATATATTCTCCTTTTGAGATTTTGATCAAATTTCTAATTTTACCCTTTCTTCTCTTTCATTGTTCATTCAAAATCTTCTAAATGCTTTCAGGGCTCAAAAATATTCTATGGAAGCTTTAACTTGAACATACATATGTGAATGCTCATGTTTAGAAATATTGTGGCACAAGAGTAACGTTCTAAATTTTCCTTAAAAAACATTTGTTCATTCCTTGGTACATCATTTGACTCTTAAGTGGAACCTCTTTGCCAAGCACTGTGCTAAAACTGGGGATAAAAAAAATGAAAGTATAAAGAAACAACCAAACAAATAAGAAAGCTCTGGTCCTCAAGGAAATTACATTCGATTGGAGACGCATGTACATAGATATGTTTATACAATAATAATAACAATACTAATCCTCATCATCATCATTCTTGGATTTATTTTCTGGGAAGATAGTATTAATCAGGAGGTAATAGGGGAGGAGATTTGCTGAGGAGATACAAAAGAATTGTGTGCTTCCCTATTTTTATATCTCTTCCTGTGGATTCCAAAAATTTTCAATGGGAGTAGGAAGTAGAGAAAAGCTAGTAAAGACACATTACACTGGCAGCTTTCTATTCCTTTGTGTAGACTGTGAGAATTGTTTAAAGTTTCTTTTTCTTTTTTTTTTTTTTGAGTGGGCTATATAATGTTAGTGAAAGGGTAGGAAAGAAATTGACCTTTTAGTTCATGTCTCTGCCCTCAGGAAGGAACACATTTCTGACATGTCACAGAGCTGAGATTCTATCATATTTTAAAAGATCTTCAAAAGGAGGATATTCAGGAATGTCTCCCTTCCCCCACCCTTCTTTTAACTGCTTCCAATTTAACAGCCTAAGAGGTCAAAGAGGGCTGCTATATTTCTAACTTAAATGCCTTATATATTGTAAATTAAAGCCATTTCCTTTCTTTCTGTACTCAATGGAGACAGAAAAAAGCCATTTTCTATCCAAATACCCTAACTCTTTCCTTTACTTGATACTTTTAATTATTACTATTACTGTGATTATTATTTTAAGTTTGTTTGCAAAAAAAAAAATGTGTAAGTTCACAAAATTTTTATGATCTTCTTACCCCTGGAGACTCATGTATAGTAAAATGGATACAATCAACATCATTTTATTCTAATCACTCAACATAAAAATGAGTAGCTTGGGGAGAAGATTTAAAGATCACTTCAACTTAATACGAACATTTATATACAATCTTTTAGTTTGCTGACTGAAAGATTTTTTTAAATATTTGCAAATATTTAAATGCTACTGTTCTTCTCTAAGAGCAATTTGTTTTAACAGCAGCTGCAATAGTAAAATCTGCATATATTTTTGAAAATTTGTGATTCTCTGAGAAGTCACTGACCTCTGAAAACAAACAAATAAAAAGGACAATGGTGAATAAAAGATATATTTCAGAAAGCTATTATCTCATCTGAGCATAGCAGAAATGCTGCCTGCTAGACAGTAGACTGCTTTTTCAGAGATTATTTGGTACCACAGAGGCGCCTAGATACCCAAAGCCATAGTAAATCCTAAACAGTGAAGCTGTTATTCAGTGGAGAATTTGCATGAGGAAGCAAAGATATTCAAAACAAGTGTTTCACAGCTCACAAACACAAGCACTGCTCTTAGTTTCTCTGACTGGATGGAAAAAATGAGGCTGTATCAACTTGTTTTTGGGGATAATTTACCTTATAATTTTTTTCTTTATAAAAATTTTATTCTTTTAAGTAGCTGGTTGTTGTTAGCATTTTCTCAGCATTGCAAAATGAAACCTTTCATCTGAAAATGTTGTTACCTGTGTGTTGGAAAATATCCCTAGGGTCTGTCAGCAATGTATCATAGAATATATTATCTTCAGAGGATGTAAATACCAGAACTGACCCAATAACAGATTGCTAATTTGAAGAAACAGATCGAAATGGTATGTTAAGTGGTATGTTAAATTCAAATATTCTTAATGATCACAGATTTAGAACTGGAACAATTTCTTCATTTTTTGGACAAAGAAATAATCCTCCCCTCACACCCAACTTTTTGACTACTTACAGCTTAACTGCCTATGAGGTAAAGGAAGGCTTTCAAACCTTTAACTTAAATCATTTATATGTTGTAAATTCATTTCCTATTCCTTCTGTCTTCAAAGTAAATGGACATTAATCATTAACCATCTTAATATACCAATACTTCCTTTACTTGAAAGCTATTACTATTATTTTTCCATGATTATGATTTAGGAAAATATAAAAACGACAACTTTCTTGGAAATGCGCAAAGAAGCAAAAGCCCATAGATAAAAATTGACTTGACCAAGGTTATACACCTACAAAATATGTCCCAGGAGACTTAGTGATCTGCCTAATGTTACACAAGTAAACAATTAGAAGTGGAATTTGATGCTACAGTTCTTTCCATCATGCTGCACAAACTTTGTAAAACAAAAAATGATGAAGAAATTCTACATAACTTCTCCCTCCAAAAACAAAAACACTTTATTTTGGAATGTGGGGGATGAGTAGATGGGTGTGGTTCAGAGACCTTAAACTTCATTAAATACATGTAGAATTTTGAAACCACTTAAACATTGATAATATTTACTATGAATATCCTAACAAGTCCAAGCTAGATAACCATTGACTCTGGTGATGAATGAAACATGCCATAATCAGAAATGTAACATTGTAATGAAAATAAATTGATTCAGATTTTAAATTCACTAATAAAGTGAAAAAGTGTGGCAAAGATTTAAATTTGTTTTTTTATGAGATTAATATCCACTTCAAAAAGTAAAATTTGACATTATGAGATTTGTCAAATTCTTAAATGCAGATAGTAAAAATGATGATGCCCTGAATTACGATTAAGTCATAGGTATACTGCATGTCCTTGAATATGTTGCCAAATCTCTTCCCAAGCCACTTCTCTTGTTTTCCCCAAAGACTCTAAGCTTTCGTTAGTGCTATTTTACCTTCTCTTCTGTCCAATGGCATCTAAGGATATATTCAAACAACCCAAGGCTGAGTTCTTTCCACAATTTCTTTTTTCAGTTTTTAAGTGATCCTCTTACCATCTGGGAGATATTGATTTGGTTACTTCTAAGACAAGGAATATCAAGTTTACACCTCACTCTCTTCCTCAGAATGCATTTTTGTAGGGCTATTAAATTAGTTATAGACCTCTTGGCTGACTATTCGGGGAGTTTGTCTGTGCACAAGGTAGCATGGTGTTTTCTAGAAATATTTTGGAACTTTTACCTAAATTAATAAGATCACATCAAATATATGTTACCATGATTGACAGGTGCCTAAAATAATTAGGCAGTCCAACCTCACAAACATGAAAACTTGTTAAGTACATGTATTTCTCCTACAGCCAAATCTTTGTTGTTTATTTTTTCCCCTGATTTATTCTGTTACTCAAATTGTCTAAAATGCAACTTAGGCTAGTATCATTGACAAATTAATGAACTTTTGGCCATGTTGATCTTATTTTTCAATAATTCACTCAGTGAGCAAGCTGACTTTGTATTTTTCTTTATTTTCTGAAGACTAAAGAAGAAGAGAAGTTGCCTCAACCCTGGAGAAATTTTGGTTATATAAAAGGAAGAATGTATTTAATGCTAAGATGAAAAAAAGTCATAATTAGTTTCCAAAGTAGGTCACGGTGGCACTGTGTCTGCTGATCTTCAAGAAGACTTCATTGATGTAGGTTACTTAATCCTGGTAAGAAAACTCCCTCTACACTGTAGTAATATTTTCTGAAATTTGCTTATTGATTGCTTATTTGAAACTTACAGATTTTTTAGAGAGGTGACTGATACTCAGAGTTGAAGTAACAAATCAAGATATTCCTGACTCTGAGACAGCTCCTCAGCCATTCAATTATATGTTCAAGAAAGACACAACAAATAATAATGTGAATGATAGATGATAAAGCCCTTGTTCTCAAGGAGTTCACATTCTAAAGGGGTAGATAGTATGGAAATAACTATGTAAAATATTTAGAAGAAGATAGAATTAAAATAATCTATAACAAGAAGATACTAGATTTAAGAAAGATTGGTAAAGGATTTTTGCTGAAGGTGAGATTTTATCTGCAACTTGAAGGATACTAGGGAAGTCAATAGATGGAGAAGGAAAGAAAGGATTTCAAGCTCTGGGGCAGGCAGTTAAAATGTCTGGAGTCAGGAGATGAAGTTTCTTGTTCTAGGAAAATAGATCAATGTTACCAAATCTAAGGATTCATTTCA
This sequence comes from Bettongia penicillata ogilbyi, assembly GCA_023548195.1. NCBI lineage: Eukaryota > Metazoa > Chordata > Mammalia > Diprotodontia > Potoroidae > Bettongia > Bettongia penicillata. The sequence continues at coordinate 969,703 of JAJHZJ010000112.1, read as the reverse complement.
TTTGTGGGGGGGGGGTAACTGGGGTTAGTTTATGTTTAAGAAAAATGGAAAAGTCGGGAAACATGTTAATGTTTTGAAAGTCAAATAGAGGATGTTATATTTGATCCAGGGTGTGATAGGAATTCACCAAAATGCATTTGGTAGGAGAGTGACATGGTCAGATGTGTGCTTTAGGAAGATCTTTTTGACAGTTGAGTGGAGGAATGTCAAACAATATGTTAAATTTGATTATCTTAAATATAAAGGAAAAAGAGTACAGAATTATTGAGAGATCTAGCATTTAATTTGCAAAGCTAGCATTTGCTTACCATATCATTTCACCTAACTTCTCAGAGATGAGAGAAAAGGAATGCTTTGAGTTTTAAGCCTCCTATCCTTAATTTCTACTCTAACTAAAACATCATTAATTAAAGACACAAATTTGTCAAGACTATCTGTGATCTTGTATCATTCACTCAATCAGCTTGTCAATAGATATTTTATTGATTACTTCTTATGAAACAAACACTGCACTATGAGTTTAGAATAAGAAGAGAAAAAATGAGATAATCCTCAACATCAACAAGTTCACATTTTCTGGGGATCATATTTATGGAAATAAAAATTCCTGAATTGCTGAATCTGAGATTTAGATTAGTCCAATGCACATCTGAAGAAAACTCTACCTTACATTAGGGAAAAAAGTCGTTAGGCAGTGTGTGTGTGTGTGTGTGTGTGTGTGTGTGTATGTGAATGTGAAAATGCTTTAGCTTTTCTTTGGTCTGTATTATTTAATACAAATACTGCAATATGTCTTCATTCATAAAACAGTCTTCAATTTCTTATACAATACCTGATTCTAATTTTCTTAAATATATCTTGATCTAAGCACCATGTTATTGCAAATTCCTTATAATTGTTATAAACAGAGTTTTATGATAATTTTTGAAATGATTCCAAAAGTTTAGTAATGTTAATGCAAAATATTAATATAGTCAAGATATGAAACCAACAACATTAATATTATTATCAATCATATATTATTAGTGTAGTTCATGAAAGCTCAAATAATCCCTTTTTTCAGCTGTAATTTGCAAAGAGGAGTTAGTTTCCCAGAGCTAGACTGATCATTTTCACGTTTGATGTCCTAATGATACACCCATAGGATGACAGGAGTGAAGGGGTAGGAGAAGAGGAGATTTTCTCTATTTCGTTGGTTAGAGTCTCTGTTGGTATGCACATGAGAATAGTTTAGTCAGGTAGTATTAACTCTTTTAGGAAGAGATATTTACTAAGTTGTTTAAGCAAGTTTGATAGAAAACATTCCCAAAAGTCTGCAATTCATTTTCTCATAAAGGGTCCAGAGAAACATGAGCTCAAGCTGAAAGAGTACATGTGTCAAAGAGGTAACAGTTCCTACTTGCTGGAAGTCCTTATATCTCATCCATCGGGGATCAAGAAATTCCACATAAAGATGGTGAAACTGTATCAATCTGTTCCTGACTTCTAATTGAGAAAACTAATCTCACCTTATATGACTGTACTGCTAGGGCACCATTGGAAACATGAGAAGTCTAAAAATTCTGGGAGTCCTTGAAGCTTGTAAGGGCCTTCCCCTACCCAAGATGAGGAGAATGGAGACCACTGGCAAGCCCAAGCTCTTTCTTTCTTCATTGGGTAGTTGTTTATCAGAGGTCTTCTACAAACCTATACTTGGTCCAATTTATAAAAATCAATTCTCTCTCAACACTCTTCACAATTTATAGTTGATCTCTTGGACATGACAAGGTTTCTAACCTATCCAAACAGGATTTTGTGAAATTTATTCTGCTTTTTAGGAATTTTAGAACTTGGTCTCTTAAATCTAGTTGTTGTTTTTTTTTTTTCTTCTTTTCATGTCCTATATTTCAGATGAAGTCATTCTGTTACTAATTGCATTGTGACTAAGGCAATTAATTTCTCCAGATGAAAGTCATGTTTATGTAAGCATAATATTTTCAATAGCTCAGTAAACTTTGTATTCTCTGGTATGAACTATGTCTAAAATCATCCTTACAACTCTGCTGCCATTTGTATGACCTGGTGCTCATTAGTTCTTGCGGAGGTCTTTGTATGCAATCTTTGGTAGCTGCCACTAATATGAAAACTGTTTTGTTTTGGTCCAGATGTTCCTGGGGATTGGGAAGTAGTAGTTGTGTATGACATCATTCACTAGATTAGAAAAGAAATTCCCTTTGTGTTCACATATTCTCTTGTATGCTTATATACTTCCTTAATTAAAATATATATTAAGAGACGTATCTGTCCCTCCCACACAAGTGTTTCCTGAGTTCAACTCTGGTACTGCAAGGCCACCCCTCTCTCCACTTTAAAAGATTGTTTTGTATTTCCTTTTCTGTACATGAGCTATTTTTCCCCCAAGTAGAATTTAAATTTCTTGAGATGAGAAGATGATTTTTCTTTTATTGCTTATTGAGTTGATTAGACCATTACATCCATGATATTTAGTAATATTCATAAAGTCATCCTAAAATACCACCCTAAACAAGTTTAGCCAATGTTCATTCTAGTAGTTCTTTTTTTTTTTTCCCAACATAAGCTTTATATTTTTTTCTTGGGGCTTCTATTTTGGTAGAGAATATTTGGAATATTCAGGTATTTACATTTCAAAATTTGGGAGATCTAATTATCTCAGAAATGGATATGTTAGGCATTTTCTCTCCTGTTGCTTTGTATCTTGTGAGGCTATTAACATCTAGGTCTGTGTGTGGACCTGAGTTCCGTTCATCTCAGTTAATTGAATAATATGCTACTTTGTTCTTCATTAGGTGATTCAGACTCTAAACCATCTCCTTTTTCAGAGTGGTGATTAATCCTAAGTTTAAATTAATGTCCTCTTATGATTGTTTTTATTTTGATTAAGGAATATTTGTGATTAAACCAGATTTAAATTTCCTATGTGTACCCAGTGGAAAATGTGGAAATCAGTGGCAGCTTAAGAAAGGTAGAGTCAACTTATACCGACTTTATGTTCTGTTGATACTCTGTTTTCTGAATTACCCTATAATATACCTGTCATTTTAAACATCTTCGTGCCAAACATCATATTCAGGGTTCACATACTGTGACCTCTTCTTTTTTCCACTGTTTCCATTTCAAGTGGGTACATTTACTTCTGTAGCAGGAATAAACACATAAAATGAAGCATATACTATTGTAGGAATATATGTATGTATATATACATATATGTATATATACACATATGCATGCACACATATTCATACATACATGTATGCATACACACATATATATATACATATTTAGAATACATCTCTATTATAGTCTATAGAAGGAAAAATATATGTCTGCATTCCTATATAAAAGTCCAGTATTCATGATAGCTCATACTTCATGTTCTGCTCTGCTACTTCATTCTCTTTGAAAAATTGTTCATATTACCACATATTTATATTTTTCTGTTTCTTCTTTCACAACCATGACAAATATGTAAATATTATAAACACGAAAGCACAGGAATAAAATATATCAAACTACCTACCAGTTTCAAAACAGGGAGGGAAGTGGGGAGAAAAAGATGGAACTCAAAATCATATTAAAATGAATACTAAAAGTTTTCTTGACATGTAACTGGGGGAAAATATTAGTAAATATTAGAGGAAAATAAATGTTCTTCTGTAACATATTTGTGAGGCATTCAAACTTGGTCATGGTGAGCAAAGACAATTAGAAATAGTTTTACTATGTCAAGCATTCACTGCACTTTGAAATTCATCTGTGCATACACTTTGACCCAGCAATATCATTTCAAGGACAGTATCCCAAAGAGATCATAAAAATGGGAAAGGGTTTCACAAGTACAAAAATAATTATAGCAGCTCTCTTTGTGGTGGCTAAAAACTGGAAATTGAAGGGTTGCCCATTGATTGTGGAATGGCTGAACAACTTGTGGTATATGAATGTAATGGAATGCCTTTTTACTATAGGAAATGACAAACAGGATGGTTTCAGAGAGACCTGGAAGGACTTACATGAACTGATGTTGAGTGAAAGAAGCAGAACCAGAAGAACTTTGCACAGGAACAACCACAGTGTGTGAGGAATTTTTCTGGCAGACTTTGGCCTTCACAGCAATTCAAGGAGCTTAAAAATTCCAAGTGGACTCTTGAGGCAAAATGCTTTCTGCATCCAGAGAAAGAAATATGAAATTGCATCACAGAATGAAGCAGACCGTTTTCTCTCGTGTTATGATTTATTTATTTATTTATTTTTTATGGTTTCTCCCTTTCATTTTAATTCTGCTATGCAACATGACTAAGGTGAAAATATATTTAATAAGAATGTATGTGTAGAATCCATATAAGATTGCACTCCATCTTGGGGTGAGAAGGGAAAAGGAAGTGGAAAGGAAGGGGGAGAAAAATCTAAGAGTTATGAAAGTGATCGTAGAAAACTGAAAAAAAAACAAATTAATTAAAAGGAAATATTACTGGAAGGACTGGAACTGGGCAGGCGTTGATTTCAGGTCTTCCTGATTCTAATTTCAGTCTTTTGTTGTACCATAAAAAAAATAACATAATATTTTCTGTGATTGTTGTAGATTTTTTTCATGGTTTGAGTGTAATATTAATATTTTCCTTTTCACAAATCAACTGCAATTCCACTTCCTCTCAGAAGAATCTCATTTTATTGATGTCATCATTGTCTTCAGGTTTTTGTTGTTGTTGTTTTTCAGTTGTTTCCAAGGGATGTGACCACATTTGAGATTTTCTTTGAAAAGATACTGGAATAGTTTGCCTTATCCTTCACCAGCTCATTTTACAGATAGGAAACTGAAGCAAACAGGGTTAAATGACATTCTCAGTGTCATGCAGATAGTAAGTGTCTGAGGCCAAATTCCTGAATCCTGATCTGGTATTCTAACTCCAGAGCCATGGGGCTTCTCCAGTTTTCATGTCATATACCAGTTATAATTAATTCATTTTGCAATTGAGTTGATATTTTGGTTTATTTTAGTCTATTTCCCTCTTGGTTTGAGCCTCCATCCTAGAATGAAATGGGAAACTTCTAAAGTAAAACACAAATCTATATAGCTTTTCTCCTGCCATGTTAATAAAATTTGCCAATCCAAGAAAGAAAACAAAAAGCACAATCTCATAAAAGTGGCAGAACTATGCTAAGAATCTTTCTGAAATCATTACTTTCCCATTGTTATGTTGATGACCTAGTCTAGGAAGGAAGCTCCAGGTTTCTGTATATAAAACAGGGGGAAAGCAAGTTCAAAATCTCAGAAACTTTGAGTTAAAGTAGAACAGCCTTTAGCTCTTAATCAACACTGTGTACTCCCTCTCCCAGATTAAACTTCCTACAGCCTCTGTTAAGGCATTGTCACATTTGCAAAGTTCACAATTCACAAAATTCATCGATGACCCAATTCCTTTTTGTCTCCATGACTCTGGACCTGCTCTGTGGTATTTTGATTATACTTTTCTCTTTCTGTGGTATTTTGAATATACATTTCTCTTTCCCTTTGTCTAGCATCTACTTTTCTTTCGGTCTAATTTCTTTCAACAACTTTAAGGTCTTACTGAGAGTTGTGACACATGGAGGCTGAGTTCTCAAGAGAAATGTAACCATATCTACACAGATCCATGTATGTTATGCAACACATTAAGAAGTAAATATTTGAGAGGAGCCAAGATGGTGGAGTAGAAAGATTTACATATGCTACCTCCAAACCCACAGTCCATAATTACCTGTAAAGAGGAACTCCCAACAAACACTGGAGCAGCAGAAACCGCACAACAACAGAGTGGAGGACATTTCTGTTCCAGAGAGCACTGAAAAACTGGCACCAAAGGTCCATCGAGCACTGGACCTGGAGCAAAGCCCAGCGCTGCCCTGGCCGCACAGCCCCGAGAGGAGCAGATCCGAGCAGGCTTCAGGAATGGAATTTCCGGCAGCCACGAAGGTCCCTCAGCCCACAGGTGATGCAGGTCAGTGTGAGAGAGTCTTCTGGGCTGGCCAAGAGGGGAGCAGGGTGTCTCCATAACTCAGGCTCCCTCAGGAGGGAGCAGCAGGGGGAAGCAGCAGTCAGGCACTCCCAAAGCAGGCAGGAGCTCGGACCTATTACTAAAGGTCTCCGCATAATCCCCCTGAGGGAACCTGCTGGGAGGTGGCCAGCACCTACCTGAGAACCGGAATTTAACCTTACCCTGAATATCAGCCATGCCCATCACTGATAGCTCTGAGGCTAGGGAGCAGCATTTGAATCTCAGACCGGAAGCACTAGTTGGGTGGATGTAGAAGTGATGCGGGGGTGGAGAAGAATCTCAGAAGTCAAGTAACTGGCTGGGAAAATGCCAAGAAAAGGGAAAAAATATAAGACCATAGAAGGTTACTTTCTTGGTGAACAGATGTTTCCTCCTTTCCTTTCTGATGAGGAAGAACAATGCTTACCATCAGGTAAAGACACAAAAGTCAAGGCCTCTGTATCCCAAACATCTGAAATAGATATCCAATGGGCTTAGGCCATGGAAGAGCTCAAAAAGGATTTTGAAAACAAAGTAAGACAGGTGAAACAAAAACTGGGAAGAGAAATGAGAGAGATGAAAGAAAAGCATAAAAAATGGGTCAATACCTTGCTAAAGGAGACCCAAAAAAATGTTGAAGAAAATAACCCCTTGAAAAATAGGCTCACTCAATTGGCAAAAGAGGTTCAAAAAGCCAATGAGGAGAAGAATGCTTTCAAAAGCAGAATTAGCCAAATGGGAAAAAAGAGGTTCAAAAGCTCACTGAAGAAAATAGTTCTCTCAAAATTAGAATGGAACAGATGTAGGCTAACAAATCTATGAGAAACTAAGGAATCACCAAACAAAACCAAAAGAATGAAAAAATGGAAGAGAATGTGAAATATCTCATTGGAAAAACAACTGACCTGGAAAATAGATCCAGGAGAGACAATTTAAAAATTATGGGACTACCTGAAAACCATGACCAAAAAAAAAAGCCTAGACATCATCTTTCATGAAATTATCAAGGAAAACTGCCTTAATATTCTAGAACCAGAGGGCAAAATAAGTATTAAAGGAATCCATTGATAACAGCCTGAAAGAGAGCCAAAAAGAGAAACTCCTAGGAACACTGTGGCCAAATTCCAGAATTCCAAGGTCAAGGAGAAAATATTGAAAGCAGCTAGAGAGAAACAGTTCCAGTATTGTGGAAATACAATCAGGATAACACAAGATCTAGCAGCTTCTACATTACGGGATCGAGAGGCATGGAACAGGATATTCCAGAAGGCAAAGGAACTAGGACTCAAACCAAGAATCACATACCCAGGAAAACTGAGTATAATACTTCAGGGGAAAAAATGGTCTTTCAATGAAACTGAGGACTTTCAAGCATTCTTGATGAAAAGACCAGAGCTGAAAAGAAAATTTGACTTTCAAACACAAGAATGAGAAGAAGCATGAAAAAGCAAACAGCAAAGAGAAGTCATAAGGGACTTACTAAAGTTGAACTGTTTACATTCCTACATGGAAAAACAATATTTTTAACTCTTGAAACTTTTCAGTATCTGTGTAGTTGGTGGGATTACATGCACATATACACACACACGCACACACACATACAGACATGCACGCACAGAGACAGAGAACACAGAGTGAATTGAATAGGATGGGATCATATATTAAAAAAAAAATAAGGTAAACGGTGAGAGAGAAATGTATTGGGAGGAGACAGGGTGAAATAGAATGGGGCAAATCATCTTTCATAGAAGAGGCAAGCAGGAGACTTTTTAGTGGAGGGAAAAAGAGGAGAGCTGAGAAAAAAGCGTGAAGTTTACTGTCATCAATCGACTAAAAGAAGAAATGAAATGCACACTCTTTTTGGTATGAAAACCTATCTTACAATACAGGAAAGTGGGGGAGGAGATAAGCAGGGTTGGGGGGATGATGGAAGGGAGGGCAAAGGGAGGAGGGAGCAATTTGAAGTCAACACTCTTGGGGAGGGACAGGATCAAAAGACAGAATAGGAAAAATGGGGGGTAGGATGGGATGGAGGGAAATATATTTAGTCATACACATCACGACTATTATCGAAGTCATTTGCAAAACTACACAGATATGGCCTATATTGAATTCCCTGCCTTCCCAAAGGGAATGGGTGGGTAGGAAGGGATGGGGATAAGTTGGAACTCAAAGTTTTAGGACCAAATGTTTAGTATTGTTCTTGCAACTAGGGAATAAGTAATACAGGTAAAGGGGAATAGAAAGTTATCTGGCCCTACAGGACAAAAGAGAAGATAGGGACAAGGGAAGAAAGGGATGATAGAAGAGAGGGAGATTGGTAATAAGGGAAATTAGAATGCTCACTGTATTGGGGTGGGGGGAGGGAACAATTGGGGAGAAAATTTGGAACCCAAAATTTTGTGAAAATGAGTGTAAAAAGTTAAATAAATTAATTTATATTAAAAAAAGTAAAGATTTGCCTCATTGATTCCTGTTATTTTCAAACAAATGACTTCATGTTAGCTTTCAAATATTCACTATAACTCAACCAGAAAACCATATTTTGAACTCAAGACCAAAAGATATTTTTCCTATAATTTTCAGTAGCTGAGGTAAAAACTTGCCTAATTTCCCACATGGGCTAAAATACTATCTTATTCTAAAGCAAAAACAAAAAGCCAAAAATTTAGGCATAGGTGTTTTGTGGTAGAATAACCCTAGATATTATAGTCACATATTTCTTGTCTGTGTTCATATTAGAAATGCTAATGAGGTTCTTGTAAAGAAAGTTGAGAGTACAACTGATCCTCTCTGCCCAACAATCAAGGATCTTTTGTAGTAAATATTTTGAAGTTAAAAGAAAAAATCTTTTGAAATTTAGAATTCTAGATTGCTTAATGCTTTCTCCCTGTTCACCTTAATAAGCAAAGAATTTTTTTTTTCAGGGAGAGACATACAAGGAGGATCCAAAATACAAGCACCTTTAGAGAAATTCTAGTTCAGTATATATATATATATATATATATTCAAGTTAAAAATCCCATTATGAATTCCAAAGACATAAAAGCACAAGCCTTCTTTCAAATGGGAGATGATTAAATTAATTATTAACCTAGTTCTATATTACATCACATAAGGATATGCTGACCTCTGAGAAAAAAATAAACTAAGAAATAGATGACTGTCAGCTCCTCTGTCTTCAAAAATTGAAGAAAACGGAATAAAACCTTTGTGTGTCATTATATTATGATTCAGTCAAGTGAAATGTGATTGTTTTTTTTTCTTCCTGAAGGGTCTCTAAGACCAACTCTTTAGCAACACCTGAGGATAAGACAAATTTTTAGCTTATACATTCCAAGATTTATGTTGTGTCTGAGAGTCGTTGGAAGTGGTAAACCAATTTATTGAAATAAATTGTGAAGATATTTTTGGATTTTATATTATCTTCATTACTTTACTCTTTCTCTCCTGAGGTCCCTTCTCCTAATGCTAGCTTTATGGGTATCTAATCTAAAGGTTCCTCAAGGCAGGATTAAGCAAATGTTTACACTTACCCTTCCTCTTGGCCTTGTGAATTGAAAGCGCATGTATGCAAGTATGCACACATGCACACACACACACACACACACAACACATACTCTTGCACTACTCCTCACATGAGCAGACACTGAATTAATTGCCACCAGAGACATGGACAAGAAATAATCTACAGAGGCAAAGTCTCTAAAGTAGAAGAAAATCCTGATTTGATCCCATGAATAAGTTTACAAGTAAGTTTTCTGCATACTTGACATGCTGGTGAGGGAGGATGATGAGCAATCTCTTTAAATTTAGATTTCATTGTTTATTTAAAAAGCACTCTGCTTCTCAATATCCTTTTTTTGTGTCTTGTACTTTAAAGTGTTCTTGCTTTATGTTCAACCTACCTCCTTTTTGAGGGAAGTGTTTGTAAGTCAATATGAACTAGGGAAAGTGTCTGACTGCTAGATGTTGTTGATCCTATCAGGCAAAACTTTTTAAAGGCAGATCATTTTTTTAGAAATCAAGGTGATGTAACCTATTAACAATAGAAAGTTACTTTCCTGAATCTGGTTATTGGTTATAGCTGATGCAAGTACTATTATCACCACCACTATCAACAGAAACAGTAACCCCTTCATTAGAGTGTGAATAGAAGAAGGAATGAACAAAAAAGAAATATCCAGAGATGAACAAAATTATTGCTGTAGCCAACAATGAGCTAACATTTAATGGTGATTTCAGCCAGTTCAAAAGAGCTGTGGAGGGGAAGGGTGAAAGGAGGGAGGGCTAGACCTCATTCTCAAGATAGATAAGCTCAGTGTCTAATTGAATATGAACTAAAAGTTTATCCAAAATTAGTGCTATGTTTTTCACTTGATGACCAAAAACCAAAGAGTTGATAATTTCCATAAATGAACCACATTCTAAAGTGATAGGACAAAATCAAAAGACAAGACAGGGTGCTTGTCAGGGAGCTGTCCTTTTTCTGATTATTCTCCTAGATTTTTTTTTAAAATTTATATGGTATGCATTCTAATTTTTGAAAAAGAAATTTGTTTTTATTTATGGAATAAAACAATCATTTCCATAATGGAGAAATGAGCAGAACCAAGATAATATTGCATTCCATTTTAAGGAATTATTTTTTATAAAGTAAAATAGATTATGAGAGTTATCAAAAAAAGCCATACAATCTTGTCATTGATTGATGTCTTATAAACTTGGCATCATCCAGTTGGACAACTATGTCCTAAAGTTGTCTTTGCCATATGTCAGATCTACCATAATTTATCATGATTCTCATATAACTCTGATTTGTATGGTATTAAATGAAAATCATTGTTTCTCTATAATAACAAAGCAGAGACATTTACAATTATATCGCCTTGATGTAGAAACAAGCAATATTCATGGATTTGAATTAAAATAGCACCAAATTTAATTTTTATACCTGAACTTATACTACCTCTGTTACATTACCATTTCTTCCTAAACTTTTTGAAATTGAATAGATATTCCCAAGAGGGGAAAGAAGCCATTCAGAAGAGGATAAGCATATGTGATTGGCCAATGTGCATTTGAGGTAAGGAGAATACATTTACTTGGTTACAAGAGTGACTTCTGAATATAGAGGAAACAAGAGTAGTTATGAGAGTTAACTGTTATCAGCAGAAACCAATCATAGGAACAGCAGTAAACTAACATAGACTTAATGTTCACAATTTTTATGTCTTTCAAGCTATCCTCTGCTAACCTTTCTATCTATCTATCTATCTATCTATCTATCTATCTATCTATCTATCTATCTATCTATCTATCTATCAAATATATTTCTATCTGTCTTCCCCTAACATGAAGCAATGAGCCAAGTGTAAGTCTCTAAAATAATAATGAAATAACCAAGATGACTTACATAAAAAAATCTATTTCTGTTGCTACGAATAAATTTTTCCATCTAATACTGACTGGGTTACCTGAGGTTACTATGGAAAACATTAAACCACAAAAGTTATTAAATGAAAGACACTAGAAATATTTGGTAAGATACTGAGTGAAAATACTTATGAACAATTGGTGCGAATCCAAGTCATTAAAAATTAGAATTTGGCCTTTTGTGGGTTCATTCTTTTTCTCAGACGAAAATATGAACAGCCTTGCACGCAATGGCAGCAAAATGCTCTAGTTGGAAATGAGATCATTCCAAGTTCTTCCATTCTGAATTCCTCTGTTGTTTTGGGAGTCTTTATGGCTTCTTTTTCCTGTTACATCTCTTTTTCTTAATTGGTTCAGCATTTTTGCCAAGTGTTTTTTTTTTTTTTTCTCATTAACAATACTGTGTGCAAACATTCATCGAGTTCAATTGATATAGTTGAAATTTTAGGGAAAATTAATTCTCAAAAACACACCCAACTTTAAAAATTTTGTTTTACATTAAAAATATCCATGTCAATGCTGAAAAAGAGAAACTCCATTCATTATCAAGTTCTTTTCTTTTTAAAGGGTATCTTAGGAACTTAAAATTCTACAGTTGAAGATCCATGGGTGATAATTCCTATTATCTTAACAGCTATTTCGAAAAGAAATATCCATATTCACCCTCAGTAGGGTTAATCTGGCCTATGACCCCTCTTTCACAATATTCTTGGACATAAAATTTGCAGCTGAAGCTTACATAGGAGAGAAATAATATATGGTTTGCTCTTATCCTTAAATCAAAATCATTTTATGAGAAATTCAGTATTAACTTTCATTTTCTATGAAAAGGGAGAGGGTCATATTTCAAATACTCAGATCTTTAAAGGAAATTTTGGACATCTTATTTATGACTTACCTAAAAGGACAAAGAATGTGAATGATGTTATTTGTCCAGAGGGAGAAATATGCTGAAAAGTTATCCAGTAGCATTTTTGCTCAGGCTTCAGTTGTGTTCAGCATGTAGAGGTATTACAAGTATTTTATAAAGAAGTCACATTGAAACCACAGCGAATTGTGTTTCTTCTCTAGTCTGAAACATGTTGTCTTATTACAAAGGAGACCTCTTTTCCCTGTGATCTTCACACAGATTTCAAATATTTAATTGCTCTAAATCAAGAAAATGAGACGAGATTGCTAGATCTTTAATCAGATTGTGAAGAATGCTCACAGACAAGTGAAATTCTTATTCTCTTAGACACAATCGACTTACAATCTCTAACATTTATAAAGGACTTCAAGGTTTGAAAATACTTTGTATTTTTTTTTATTTCATCATCACAGTAATCCTGGGACATGAATGTAATTACTATTTCTTACTTACAAATGAGGAAGGTGAGAGAGAGAGGTTAAGTGATTTGCTCAGGGCCACATAGCTGCTAAGTATCTCAATCAAAATTTTAACTCAGGTCTTCCTGAATTCCAAAGCCACAGATCTATCCACTGTACCACTTAACAGATAACAGAAAAGTCTAGGTGTCAGGAAGAACTGGATTCAAGTCCTGCTAGTGATACAGATTGATTTTGTAACTATCAGGAAAAAAGGATTTCTCTGTTCTAAGCAATTTTTTAAGATTATAAATTTCAGTGCAATTGCTTATCTGCACTGCTAGAAGAAATCCTTTTATCCCTTAAATGAAGGGTTGTTTCTATTATATATATATATATATATATATATATATATATATATATATATATATATATATATATATATATATGTATATACACATAGAAAGACAGAGAGAGATAGAGAGAGATAGAGATATTGATAAATAAATCTATATATAGAACTATCTCTATATAGATCTGTCTATTACTGTCTCTTGAAAATCCATTATTAGGCATCATTTAAATTTAGCTTAACTGATAACCTTGTTGTCAAACTCATTATTTTTCTTTAAATTTTACTTTAGGGGATACTTTCCAGGTTGTCTAATTATGAAATTAGGAAATGTAGCATTAAGCATTCTCATTATTCAGAGGATTCTCTTCACTGTGATAATCCTCTAATTCTCTTGGAATTAGGCTTTACCTCACAAATGAAAGCATTGATTTAAAGATCAAGGACACAGATTTTTTCTTCAATTATAAGAAATTTAGAAAAAGAATGGCATTAATTCTGATCTAATTGTGTTATAAAAATAAATAAAAGAGAAGGAACCATGATAGTAAAATTTAGGGAAAGAAAAACTTGTAAAAGAAGGAGAAAATAACCATAGTAAGATCCTAGTTTTTAATTAGCTTTACCCAAAGAAATGCTGTTTTTTTGTTGTTTTTTTTTACATTAACGTTGAGGAATCTCAATGTTATCTCTAATGTTTAGCAGTTTTACAAAGTCAGGTTCCTCACTCCTCATGATGTTCTTGATTATTTCACCAGTTCACAAGTTTTCCTGTATTTACCTCTACAACTTTTGTATGTGACTCATTCTCCCTACTAGCAGAACTTCCACCTTAGCTTGGGCCCTAATCCCATTTTCCCTAGTCTCCTAATTGATCTCCCTCACTCCAGTTTATCCCTTTTAAAAATTCCATCTTGAAAGTGTAAACAAAGTGGTTTGTCTTACTCAGAGATCTGACTCTATCCTTTCTCTTTTCTATCAAATCTAGTGCCTTCCTGATCACCTCCAGAATTAAGCATAAAATTTTATATTTAGGTTGCAAAGCTCTTAAAAGTCCTCTTTTGTCCTCCTCTTAACAGTCATCACTCCCTTTCTTGAACTCTGTGATCCAGATAAACTGGCTGTCTCTCAATACCTGATTCACGACCCTCTTTCTCCCATATCTGTGTTTTTGAGCCACTACCTATTCCCTGGAGGCACTCCTTTCACACTTCTACCTCATAGTGTCTCGTTCTTCCTTTAAAACGAAGTTCAGGCAGTATTTACTTTGTGTTTCTTGATTCCCTCAATTGCTAAGTGCCTCATTTCCTAACACTTTTTTTTCTATTTAAATTATTTCTATCTATCTATTATTTTTATTTTTCTATTTATCCTACATATACTTATTTAGGTCCTTGCTATTCCTCCAATTATAAAATAAGCATTTTGTTTGTAATTATTTTTTTTCCTTTGCTTCAATTTTGTCTTTAAATCTTGGCACAGAATAGGCACTTAATAAATGCTTATCAATTAATCAATTGATTAATCTCGAATAACTCTCTGACAATTTTTACCTGCGAGAATTGACATATAGTTCCATGTTTTATATAAGATATGGATAATGTCAAAAATAAAATGTCATTAATTTATATAATGTAAGATATTTTAAACGATGTGTACATAACAACATATTTTAAATATATAATTACATTTGAAAATCCAAACAGTTGATGTATCTATACTGTATCTGCTTAAAATTATTAAACATGTAGTATAAGGAAAAGAGACTCCTAAGGTTTGAAATAGTGTGACAAATGGGAATTTAATCATATGACATCCATTAGCTTTTAAAGGAGTTCTCCAACTAAATACCCTGCCAAGAACTTGAATATTTTAGAAAAACGGAGCTACAAATCATGTCATAGGTCCTTGGCTCTGTGACTGGATCTGTTTAAGATCTTTCAGTTTCTACTTCTGGGAGCCAAGATGCCTGAGTAAAAAGTAAATCACTGTAGCTCTCCCATATTTACCTCCAAACAGCCGTATCGCTTCAGAAGAAATCTTGAAACAGTGGAGCCAAGGAAAAGACAGGGAGACTTGGAAGATCAGGAAAGAAAGGTCTATCTCATCAGGGACATGAACTCCACAGGAAAAATATTGTCAGGGTCAGCTGTGTTCATGAGTGAATTCTAAAAAAAAACTTTTAAAGAACTATTAATTCTAGTACTATACAACTATCTGGAAAAAAAAAATAAGTGAAGAAGGAATTCTACCAAACTCCTTTTCTGATTCTAATAATATACTGATTCCTAAACCAGTATAAGTTAAAATAGAGAAAGAAAAATATAGATCGATTTCCCTAATGGATACTGATGCAAAAATTTAGAACAAAATACGAGCAAGGAGATTACAGCAATAGATCACAAAGATTACACACAAGTTTGAATTTATATTAGGAATCCAGGGTTCATTCAATGTTAGGAAAATTATGAACATGATTGACCATATCAAAAACAAAACCATCAGAAATCGTATGTATTAGTAGACAGTTTCAATGTTTTTGAAAAAATACAGCCCCCATTCCTATTAAAAACAATAGACAGCATAGGAATAATGGGAATATTCCTTGAAATGACAAGAAGTATCTTTCTAAAACTATAAGTAGGCATTATCTGTCTTGGGAATAAGCCTGAAATATAGTGATTAAGATCATGGATGAAGTAAGGTTGCCCATTATCACCACTGTAATTCAGTGTGGTACTAGAAATGTTAGTTATGGCAATAAGAAAAGAAAAAGAAATTAAAGGTATTAGAACAGGCAATGAAGAAACAAAACTATCACTCTTTGCAGAGGATACAATGGTACTTACAGAACACCAGGGCATCAACTGAAAACTACTTGAAATAATATCTTTAGCAAAATTTTAGGATATAAGATAAACCCACATAAATCATCAGCATTTCTTCATATGAACAATAAAACCCAGTAGGAAGAGATAGGAGGTGAAATTCTATTTAAAATAATTGTGTTTATATTTTTTAACATAAAATTCTTAGGAGTTTATTTGCCAAGACTAAACCAGTAACTATATTAACACAAATGCAAAATACTTTTCACACAAATGAAGTCAGATCGAAATAATTGGGGAAAAAATCAATTGTTCATGAGTGGCATGAACTAATATAATAAAAGCTATAATTCTGCCTATACTAATTTATGTATTCAGTGACATACCAAACTACCAACAAATGCTTATAATGCTAGAAAACAATAGCAATCTTCATCTGGAAGACCAATAGTTAGAGAATATCAAGAGAATTAATGAAAAAAAATATGAAAGAAGGTGTCCAACAATACCAGTATTATAAGGCAGTCATCAATAAAACTCTCTGGTACTGGCTGAGAAGTGGAGTGTCTGGTCAACAGAATAGATTAGGTACACAAAACACAGAAGTCAATGAGCATAATAAACTAGTGTTTGATAAACTTACAAGTCCCCAGATTTTGCGATAAGAACTCACTATTTGAGAAAAAACAACAACAACAAACTTCTGAAAATGCTGGAAAAAATAGGACACAAACTAGGTGGAGGCCAACATTTCACATCATATAACAAGATAGAGTCAAAATAGATACATGATTTAGACATAAAGGTTGGTATGATAAACAAATTAGAAGAACAAAGAATAGTCTACTTGGCAGACCTATGGGGAGGGAAAAATATACATGACCAAACAAGAGATAGCATTACAAAATGTAAAATAGATACTTTTTATTATACAAGCTTTTATGCAAACAAAGCCAATGAAATAAAAATCAGGTGGAAAACAGTAATCTGGAAAACAATCTTCACGGCAAATGTCACTGATAAAGGCTGAATTTCTCACATATATAGAGAACTGAGTCAAATTTATAAAAATGAAATCATTCTCCAATTGATGAATGGTCAAAGGATACAGTCAGTCAGTTTTCAGAGGAAGAAATCAATGCTATATATAAGCATATGAAGAAATGTTTTAAATTACTTTATAAAAAATGTATAATAGTAATTCATTTTTTCCCTAGTTACATGTGAAGAAAAAAAATTAAGTGTCATTCATTTTTACAAGATTTTGAATTACATATTTTTCTACCTTTCTTTCCTTTTCTGAAAATTGTAGGCAGTTTGATATAGTTTATACATGGGCTATCATATAAATTGTTTTTTTCCATTTTGATCACAGTTCTGAAAGAAAAAAAAAAAGAAAAAAGCACGAGAAAGAATAAAGTAAATGAAAGAAAATATGCTTCACTCTGCATTCAGTGCCCATTAGTTCTTTATCTGGATATGGGTAGCATTTTGCTTCTTGAGTTCTTTGTATGTGTTTTGGATGGTTGTATTGCTGTGAACAAATGAGTCATTCTTAGATGATCACACAATATTGCTTATACTGTGTACAGTGTTTTCTTGTTTCTGCTCATTTAACTTTGCATCAGTTCTTACAAGTCTTTCCAGGATTTTCTGAAGTTTGCCTGTTCATCATTTCTTAATGCATAATAATGCAATTGTATTCCATTGCCTGGAAGTGTGCTGATCATGGAGATCTCTATGCTGGAGGTTGCCTGTTTGCCTGGGGCTACAATGAAGTACAGGGCAGCTCTCTGAGCTGGGGTTTCTTTTGTTTCCATTCCTATACCAAAGCTTTTGAGGGTCATGGAACTGTTTTTGTTTGCTTATTCCGGATGTACTCCTGGTTTGCTAACATGGGGTTTGCTACTGACTTGCTGGAACACTTCCTGTTCTCTAATCCCTTCCCTTTTTCCCCAAGTGAGATGGATGTGCTTTTTTTTTTCTGATTCTCCAAATCTTCCAGGCTAAATGATTCTTCACCCCCTCTTTTTGCTGGGTCTGCTCTTCTAGAATGCGCTCTAAGATGCTATTTTATGGTTATTTGAATGTGAATATGAGAGAGCTATAGTGATTTACTGTTTATTTCACCATCTTGGTTTCCAGAAATTACATCCTCTAAATCACTTTTGATTAGAAAAAAGCAAATTAAAACAAATCCGAGATACTACCTCACACCTTTGCCTAATATGACAATAAAGGAAAATGGCAAGTCTTGGAGAGGATGTGGGAAAATTGGAAAACACTGTTGGTGGCATTCTGAACTCACCTAATCTTTGTAAGATCAATTTGGAACTATTCCCAAATGGCTATAAAAATTTGCATAATCCTTCGACCCTGCAATATCACTAAAAGATCTGTATCCAAAAGAGATCATAAAAAATGGAAAAAGACCTACATGTGAAAAATATTTATATCAGCTCTCTTCATGATGGCAAATTATTGGAAAATGAGGGGATGCCCATCAATTGGAGAATTTCTGAATAAGCTGTGATATGTGAATGTAATAGGAAATAATCCTATTGTGCACTAAGAAATGATGAACAAGAAGATTTCAGAAAGTCCTAGAAAGACTTGTAACAACTAATTCAAAGTGAATTAAGCAGAATCAATAAAATATAGCATGCAATATTAGCAACATTGTGTGATGATAAATTAAGAATGAGCCAGCTCTTCTCAGTAATACAATCATCCATAACAAGGACAAAGAATGTATGGAGGAAAATGCTATCCATATCCAGATAAGGAAGAGATGGATTCTGAAGGCAGATTAAAACATTTTTTTCAATTACTCTTATTCTTTCTTGTGTTTTTTTCTTTTGATTTTTTTCTTTCACAGCTCTGACTAATATGGAAATATTTTTACATAGTACATGTATAAACTATAGGAAACTGTTTACCATTTTCAGAAGAGTGGAGAGAAGGAGAAAATTGTGTAAAAAATAGTGCTAAAAGTTTTTCTTGACATATAACTGGGCAAAAAAATCTCTTAAAACTAAAAAAAAATATTTTAATATTTCAAATAATTGTGTTTTAATGGTGTAGCTACTTGTTCCACATAGGCAGCTTTCAGCCTCTTTATATTTTAATAGATTTTCGTGAAATGTTAAAGCAGGGCAGAGAGAATTATCAACTTTTTGGTGATAAACTTCTAAAAAGTTACATGAAAGAAAAATGTAATTTTTTTTTTATTTTTAAGAAAAGGGTGTTGCACTTTTTGACCTCCTTAATCCTTCCAAGCTCTGAATCTATGGTCCTTAAAATTCATACTCCTGAAGTGCAATGGACCCTTTAGTTTACTTGTGCTTTCTTAATACTACAAATCCTATTAATATAGTTTATATAGTAGTGATTAATAGATGTTTATTGAATTCAAATGACAATATTTACCAGCGTTTGTGATTTGATTTTTGTCCGCGCTCTGTCCCTGCCGGACCTCAGGGGGTACGTCGTGACCTCTGCTTCCACCTAACTAACGGCGGCTTCGGACGTCTCCGGTCCCGACCCCAGGGGCTGAGGACGGGCAAAACCAGACACTGGCCAGAGTGGTGAAGCAAGCAGGTGTTTATTCAGCAGGTTACATCAGCCCAGTCCCACTTTCCCTCTTAGGGCATTGGCTTATATTCCTTATCCTTTCCGGGTTCTGCTGTCCGACTCCTGATTGGGGAGTTCAGCTTACTGTCACCCCAGCCCCTTCCCTTTGTTAGCCGTGCCCTGTGGTGATAGGGCAGGGGTCTCTCAGGACCTTCCTTCCCCGCTCGGACCATCTGCTTAGCCTATTACAGGTGGTCAGGTGTATTTTTTCTCTTCCTGGGATTTTGTCAGTACCTCCCCCGAGGGCGGTATCGTGCCCTGTACACGAGTCTTCCCTTTTTTCCCAGCCCGGAAACCACGGGTGAGGCGCGTGATCACGGGGGGGGGGACAGGTATAGACTCCTGCTATTACCTCTCTGCCCAGGAGGTTCGGGGACGGCCCCTGACAGATTTTAGTCCTTGAAGACCTACAGTCACTTACTTTCATGTCATAACACATTAAAGTAGGATTTTATGGGCTGTGGAAATGAATATTTAAAATTTTCCTTCTTTAAAGAGGCAGTATGGTCCTATTCTACTTTAATTCAAACTCTTATCTAGTTTTTTTTAAATATTTAATTGTATACTTACACCTGAGACAAAGTCTGAATTTGTAGTATTGAGTGGCATCTAAATATTGAAATGGAAAAAAGAAATAACATGTCCTCTTCATTTAAATTTCATATAACTAGTAGAAGGTATAAAATTTTTAATATTGCCTTTTATGTTTCTTGCATCCATTCAAGCAATGAATATATTATGTTATAAAATAGTACAGTGGTCTAATTGCACATACATTCCTCTAGTAGGTCATTGTTTTCTTCAGCATTTCACTCTTCCCATTCTGTTCTCTGTTAGTGGCTTAGTTGTATGCTGTATTCCAGGTTTCAAGTGTCCCAATCATACCACACAAAGTGTGGCATGAAAGGAATAGTAGTATTATACAAAGGAGTGCTTGTTTACTGTGAAATACAATAAACCTTCAGACATATAGTACTTATCTTAGGTGGGTTAGATTCTCTGTCTGATAAATACTATTAGCTTAGAGAAATTATTTCCAAATATATTTCATTCTGATATATCATGTGGGTTACTGATCTGATTTGGAAAACTATCAATTGCCTTAGAATCAGGAAAATTTTAATTCTCCCTGAAAGAAGTTGTGATTATGGATACATTCTGGAATATGAAGGGTAGGAAACTACGACTGGTGAGAATGTGTGAAGGGAGTTAAGATACTGAAGCAAATACTGCCATTATCCCTGCTTCTGCTGTACTAAAAAACTCTACTGATATTGTTGCATCATTATAGGATACAGTGATGCAGAAGACTACCAAAAATTGTTTTCTCAACTGTCTGCTGCTTCTTTATTAAAATCTGGTTTTATTGCAAATCTCTTAATAACAGGATCATAGAGTCTGATATATTTTACAGATCTCAGCGGATATTTAATCTAACCAAATACCTCCATTATAATGTGTCTGATTTGACAAGTGTTTATTAAACTTCTACTCGATGACCTCTGAGATGGGAGAATTTTACACATCTTGAAACAGTACATTCCATTTTGGTAGTTATAAAGTTGGTGCTGCAATTTTCTTTCTGATATCAAACCTAAATATGCTTCTTTGCAAATCCTTCCCATTTCTCCTTGCTCTGCTTTCTGGAACTAAATGGAAATAATCTAATGCTTTCTCTCCTTGGGATAGAGAGAAAAACTAGGTGTATAATTGCATTGTTATAAGCAACTTTTCAATGAGGAAATTCCCTCTACTAATTTAGATCACTGCTTTCTATGTAAATTATATTCTTACTGAGTTACCCTGGAGCATTGAGAAATTAAGGGATTTTCCCAGAGTAACAAAGCCAATATATGTGAGAAAGAGGACTTGAGTTCACAACTTTCTGACTTTGAAATCTACTCCCTATACAATAATTAAGGTGATGTCCACGTGATCCTCTGAATCTTCTTCAGGCGAAATATCTCTCAATTCTCCATTTTTCTTACATGATATAAGCGTGGGGCCCTTTATAATTATAGTTATCCCCCTTTGTGCAAACTTTAGTTCATCAATATCTTCAAACTGTGTTACAAAGAACTGATCTCAGCTCTAGATGAGGTCTTATAAGGATTGAATTGAGCAGGACTGTCATGTCTCTATTGCTGGAGCTACACCTCGCATAACACAGGCCAAGATTTCATTAGATTTTTTTTTTTCTTTTTGGCTTTTAAATCATACTACTTACTCATCTAGACTTTATCATTATTGATCAGTCATTTTTTTTCAGTTGTTTCTGATATTTGTAACCCCACCTGAGAGTTTCTTAGCAAAGATACTGAAGTGGTTTGCCATTTTTCTCTCCAGATGATTTTACAGATGAGGAAACTGAGGCAAAGAGGATTGATTGACTTACCCTAAGTCACATAGCTCGTTGAGATCATATTTGAGCTTGGGAAGACAAGTTTTCCTGACTTCAGGATCAGCACTCTATCCACCATGCCAACTAACTGCCTCCAATCCAGGGTTGGAATCTATTAAAGTATTTGAATCATTTTGCAGATCAACTTCTAACTAACCATGCTCCTTCCATTCTGTATTTATAAAGTTGATTTTTGTAAGCACAAGTGTAATACATTTATCTTCATGATGCTTCTTTCCTCTTTTCAAGCAAATGATAGAAATGAAGAATGAGAATTATTTTCAACACTGATCAATTTTGTTGATTTTATATAGTTTATATATGGATATTGTATATTAACATTAGTATAATTTGACCTTATTCATTCCTCAACAAAGGAGAACTTCTGTTTTAGTGGGGTGGAAGGAGGAAATAGATGTTAGTGACAGAGACACAAATAAACAAAAAGAAATAACATCATTAAAACAGGAAAAATATACAGAATAAAAAATTTATAAGGGAACATAAACAATATTTTTCTTAAGCTGTTAATGTAAGTTAACAAATTCATTCACAATATTTTTGTTTCATATATTGAAATATTTCTGTTAAATAAGGATTAAATTCATAATGTTTTTTTAAAAAGATGAATTGATGAGATTCATTTTCAATGATACTTGCAAATGAAAAATTTAATTCACATTGAGCCTGATTTGCTTAAAAATACTCGTGCTGTCAGAAATATACTTTTATTGTCAGGGATTGAGAGTATTACTCTCTTGTGTGCTTGGGAATATATCTACATTAAACCAGCCCACAAATTTGAGGACAGAATTGACCTCTTAACATAGAAAAGAATCAAAGCTGCAACAAAGCCTACAAAGCACATGATATAATTTTAGTTACAAGAATAAACTGTGTTTTCATTAGAGAAGCGTTTCTCTGGTTTAAAACAGGTGGGTTGCTAGTGTCCCTAGAGCCAAATTTAAGGGTTTTGACAAGTCCTTCACAAACTTAAATATGTATGGGATTCATGCAATGACATTTCAAAAGAAAAAAATGAAGGAAAAAAACAAAGGAAGAAAGAAAAAGGAAGGAAGGATAAAAAGAAGGAAGGATAAAAGGAAGGAAGGAAGAGAAAAGCTACATGTAATTCAAAAAAGTTCATTTAAGCAATTTTTTAAAGTATCCATTAAACGTAAGTCACTGTTCAAGCTACTGGGAATACAAAGATTAAAACAAAGTAGAGTGCCTTTCTTCAAGGAATTTACATTCCACTGGGAAAATATCCCATTAGCTTAAATTAAAAATAAAAGATGATTTAATCATAGACAGAAAATAACCACAAGAGAATTCAGAGAAGGATTCCTAGTTGAAATGACAGTAAGAAACTATTATAAGAGAATCAGGTGCAAATATAGTGTAATCAAGGCAATATTAGTAGCCAGTACTCTGATACAGTCATTAAATAGTCCATGGAGTGCAAGAATAACTTCAAGTAAGTCTCTTTCATTGGAGTATAGAGTATACAAAACAGATAATTTGAAAAAAAAGTTGGAAATATAGGCTGGGATATGATAGTAAAAAGATTTGAGATAACCATCGGTGAAGTTTGTGTTTATTCTATAGACAAAAGAGTGCTGTGGACATTACTTAAGGAGTGATATCATCAGATATGTTCATTTGGAAAAATATTTTGATAAGTCCCTGGAGACTGATTAAAGAAAGTTGAAACTAAAATCATATAATCCAATTAGAATATTATTGAAATGGTAAAAGTGAAAAGTAATAATTGACTGAACTAAAGCAGTACTTGTGCATATAAGTAGAATAGGAGAAATGTAAAAGTCATGGATTATGTAGGTCCTTTAGCATTGCCATTTACATGAAACCATAATTCTTTTGGCTCTAAATACTCCATTTTTCCATTTTTTTCTGTACAGTGTTTATGTCCAATTTTTAAAAACAATATTAAAGTCTCCTGTTTTCTTTTGTATTATGATCATTTTTTATAGTTGCTTTTTCCTTTATGATATTATATATTATGATATATGCTGCATATATGTTTAACATTGTCTTTGATTTATGCACTATACTTCTTTTAAATATAATACTCTTGTTTGTATGTAATGACAATTTGAATGTTTATTTTTGTTTTTCTAATAACATGATTGAAAACTCTGCATTTTTGAATTCCCTTAGAACATATTAGATTTTGTTTTAGTCTCTCTAAAAAGGAGAGGAAATGAGAGGAAAAGAGAAACAGACAGACAGACAGCAGAGAGAGACAGAGACAGAGAGCCAGAGAGAGCCAGAGACAGAAACAGACAAAAGAGACAGAGAGAGACAGAAAGACAGAGGGAGAGAAGGAGGAAGAAAGAGAGTAGAGAGAGAAAGATAGAGAGAAAGAGAGAGAAAGAGAGAGAGAGAGAGAGAGAGAGAGAGAGAGAGAGAGAGAGAGAGAGAGAGAGAGAGAGAGAGAGAGAGAGAATGGACAAGATTGCTCATAGTTTGCAAGGAAAAATTAAATGTATTTTTGACATTTTGGTTTAAAATAGTAAAATAAGGTGTGATGCCATGGAATCAACACCATCTTCAAGGTTAATTGATCTAAATTTTCTCATCCTGGCTTAGCTATTTAAAGTTTCTGTGACTTTAGTTCAGTTAATTGCTCAAACACCTTCAGTCTCAATTTCTTCACCTGAAAACTCAGTTTGCTGTAGATGATGCCTAAACTGATTCAGACTTATAAAATAGAATAAAAATAAATTAAAACAATAAATCATTCATTCAAATAAGTTTTTTATAGTGCTGAGAAGACCCTTGATTCCTGAAGATCATTCATGCATATGTAAGCTCTGACAAATGCTACTAAGCTGGAAGACTTTTGGTATAGCCTTCTGTTTCTGTTATGTGAAGACTAATCTACATAAGTATGAGAGATCATTCCCTCCAAAGCTCAATACTTTGTAAAACTAATGGTTCTAAGTTACCTCAACTTAAGGTCTGTGTCAAAATCTGCATCAGAATGATGGAATCAGGATTATAAAATCACAAGCATGTGAATGATAGCCACTGAAATAAATTCCATACAATTACATTTGTTACAACTAACATTAATAGACAAATTGGAAGAAAATTCATTATAGTTTACTGGTAAAAAATAATTCTTATCCCAAAGTATTTTGGGATGTGGTTTTATAGTTTCTCTCAATACAAATCACTTAATTCTCTGTTGAATGTGGTCAGACATCAGCTATGACAAGTTACATACATGAAAAGTACTTAAGTGAAAGAGAAGGTAAGTAGTTCAATTTGATCTATACCTATATAATTATTGCCTCCTTTGGTTTTACCCACCTTTAAAACTTTATATTTTGAACACAAACCCTATTATTTATATTTTACCAGGCATTGGTACTCAGAGTACTTATAATCAGAAAAAATAATATCAATAATTTTGATACAATATGTTTGTGCTATCACTCAGTATATCAGAACAGAAGCACATAGTCAAATACTTAATACTGACTGTGAACTACCACCATCAACACCAACATCACTAAATAAAAAAAAATGATTAGTGAATTTAAGAAAAATCTGCTGAAGCTTCTTTGTTCACATTTTCTATAAGGACTAACAGTGTCACTGATGAGGAGTTAGGCAAAACAGAACTCTTCCATTCCAGGAGGACTAGGGAAAAAGAGATAAAACAAAAATATTTTACTTCTAAAAGAGCAGTTCCTTTCAGTCATTTCAATATGATATAGTGCTTGCCTTTCCCTAAAATAAATCTTCTGAGAATCTTTCTTTATCACTGTGATGAATGGTTCACACAAACATTTTGTGCTCGTTTGGTGGAAAAATATCAATTTGATTCCTAGTTTTACTCTTTTTCAACTGCTAATAAGAATAACATACATCCCAGTAGAGCTGAGCATACAGTTTTCTTTCCCTGCCTCTTTACAAATCATATACTTATGCAAGGAAGAATGAGAATGTTGCCAATGGATATTCATCTGGCATATCCATAACTTTATATGTCTACTGTTTCTTGAATTTGGCAACACTAATCTTGATTCTGATCTTAATTGAATCCATTTTTCTCCTAGGTATGTCAGTTGCAAGAAGCCTGACATTAACTCTTCTTATATTTTCTATATAAGCCCTTAATAAAATACTATTTAGCATTATACCATTTTCAGACATCATTTCTTTATTTCACTTCTCTTTTCTTTGGTTAAAAAAAACTTTTCAACTCTCCCCTTTATAAAGCCAAAGGCATTGTTAAACACTTAGCAATTTCATACCTAATAGACTTCTGAATAGGGAATAATTATCACCTATTATGTTGACAATTTATGTAAAATTTTAAATGGTTATTTTATAAATGTCAAATCAATATTAAACCAGAGTTTAATTTCATATAAAATTGGCCATGGAAATTCAAAGTAGACCATTTAAAATAACTCTTTAGTAATGAGAGTTGAAGGTTATGAGTGAAGAAAGTTATCCATAGCTTACAAAACACCCAAAAGAAATGAACTCAGTTCTTAGGAACTAAACTTGCAAATTAATTCTCAACTTCATGCAAACATTTGAAATTGCTGTATCCTGAGTACTAATGTATAGGGCTCACTTCAGACCTATACATTAGAATTCTAGTAATGGCTAAGATGGTGTACTTTTAAAATTAATTTATTGAACTGTTTAATTGAATTTAGATCCTTAATGACATAACGGAGCTCACACACACACACACACACACACACACACACACACACACACCACTCTAAAACACTGTAATCAAAATACAAAATCTTTGTAGTGAAAAATCAAGAAACTTTTCTTGTAATCAGGCAAGTAATCAAACATCCCCTTGACTTCCATTTCTCTCACCTCCACAAAAGAAATGACAGTAACAAATGTTTCTGTTTTAGCCTAATATTTTCATTATGATGGAAAGAGCAAAGGATATAATGTAGATTTCAATTCAATTAAGCAAACATTTAAGTGTATACTATTTACAAGGGACACTGTTAGGTCCATGGCCAAACCGAAAAAGAAATAGGCCCTACCAACAGGGAACTAATATTTTACTAGTTGAGGGGAAATCTTCATAAAGAAGATGGCGTGCAGAAGAACTTGAAAGAATGAAACAAGGACTGGGATTTTTAGAAGAGGAAAAGAAAAGGAGTTAGTTTCAGTCACAGGTTCCAGTATTTTCAATGCTAGATAAAAGAGATAAAATATTTTCATATTTGCAAAATATGAATCCAGACAATGATAATGATAGGATAATAGACATGTGAGTTGAGCATAATTGTGGTTTTAGATATTACAGGGGTAGAAAATTAGGAATTGGCAGCTGATTGGGCATAAGATAGGATGGAAATGTAAAGTTAATGATCTTCCTAAATTTACAAAATAAACACTATTACATCTAGCAGTCTTTGTACTGGACAGCACAAATGGTGCCTTGAGCAATTAGAAATGCTATGTCCTCAATTTGTTTGATTTGTTTTGTTTTTAGTGTGGAGGATAGCTTGGCAGTAGGTACAGTGTACTTGCCAATGCTAACTTAAGATATCTCTTCCCTTTCTGCCACCACATTTCCCTATCTATAGTAAGAATGTGTAGGAATACTTTTCTCTTCCAAGGTGATGTGAAAGGACCCTTATAAGTCAGTGTGAAAAATAAGATTATCCCAGATTTCTGTAAACAAATCCCAGTACCTTTTTTGTTTGTGAGATGATCCTAGGCTTTTTCTATCCCATATATGCCTCTGAGCAACATCAATCATCAGTCAAATCAGGGAGACCAGTTGATGCATACATGAAAATACCAGAGAACAGAGGAGAAAGATAGATGGGTATTTGAATAAGATCCCCAAATCACACCCATTATGTGTAACTCACCAAATACTATTGATGTGTGACCCATTGATATGACAATATCTGCAAATCAACATAATGGCTTTGGAAAGACTGAATACATTATGGTAAATCAAAATATTTGAATATGAAAGCACAAAAAAGTTTAAAAAAAGAATGGATTCAGAGTAGTCTTTGAAAACTTATATGAATTATTGGAGAGGAAAGTAAGTATAACCAAGAAAATTCACTAGAAAATGACTAAAACTCCATAAAGAACAATTTAGGAATACTTAAGAAGTGATCAATTGAATGACAATCCATGAATTAATCTCAATCTTAATGACTCTTGACAATGCATGGTACTTACCTCCTTACAGAATATTATAGACCTAAAATCAGATGACATACTTTTGAAAAGAAATATAACCCGTTTATTTGTTAATAGCCGAGGTTAAAAAAATGCAAAAAGGAAATTGGGTTAGAGACAAAGGAATTAGTAACGGCATTGCCAAAAAAGAAAAATAAAAGTTAAAAGAGGCTAATCGAAAAATGTGTAAATGCTCATAAGGGAAGAGAAGTTTGTTATGAAAAAACCCTGCAAAATGAACATCTTTATATACTACATATATTTGAAAAGTCTATTCAATATTCAAAGTCATGATTTCATGTATGAGTATTTCAGCTCTTTTTTGTATTTGGAAATACACACTTTGCTGTCAAGTATCAAATATAGAAAGAAGAAAAAAATTTACGTAAAAAGAAATATTCTTTTTCATTTCATAATTATTCAATATCTTTAATGGTAAAGATTTTGACTTGTTTTTGTGACCTCAGAATCTCAAACAGTCCCTTACCTAATGGATGTATAAGATAAATATATATTTGATTTTTATTACTGAATTGGGATTTCAAAAATTTTTAGCAGCACTATTGTCTTTAAGATGATGGGTGGCATGAATCTTCATTCAGGAAAACTAAGTAGTCTATAATCTTTACATCATCTTTTGCCACAATCACAATTTTATTTAAATGTACTTTTTGCTATGAAACTATAAAAAATGGATTTTTGTTACAGTAAAATGCTTTAGCATTCTCTCTGTGTAAGTAGTCATAGCAAATAGTCATTGCTCCGCTAGCTTAAATGTTAATGTAGGATATGATTCATGTTATCAGGCATCAGAATCACAAACCATGTGACTTCCAATTTGACAGAACATTAATCAAGAGATAAAACAGTCCCCACGCTAGACTCCAATTTGACAGAAATAAAACTACATAAGCTGTTTCAATCACATATTTTGTTTATGATCCTGTTTGAAACATCAACGAAGTGGAATATATAAGATGTAGTATCTTTAAACTCATAAAAAGAAAAGAAGACCTTAAAGCTAGATAAATAAGTGCTAATATTTGGGAGGTCACCTTGCCTGCTTCCTTGAATCACATATTGGACTAAACATAGAAAGAGACAAATTTTATCTTGATTTATAGTTGACAGAGAGATGGATACAAAACAAAATAAATATAAAATGACATTCGTATTTGATGTCTAGACTGATAAAGAATTTTTTTAAAAAGTTTATCTCAACACTAATTTGGCTTTTAATAGTATTTATGTCTATGATTTCTATTTAAAGTGTTTTCATATTAATTCTAGCTGCCTTATGTTCTACTAGCTTAAACCTCTAGTGATCTTACTTATATAAAGCATTTTTTTAAATAGATAGATGGGATATGGACTTTCCAATTAACTCCACTTTCCATTTTCAGCTCTGCTTGATTTTATTTTCAAGATAGTTGATCCCCCCAGCCCCAGTGCATAAGTTGATTACCATTATCTTGCTGCTAACCCAGCTTTGGATACTCAACATCTTCTCAACTCCTTAAATCTTCTCTCCACCCAGATTAGAGGACTGACTGGGAGAGCGTTAAACTTCTCCCAAGATTTTCTTTATGGAAGTCTGGGACCTGAACTCTCCTGATAACTCTTCACTTTCTATCTGCAGTTCTGCTGGGATTCAAGTAGTCCATTGAATATAGTGCTTCTGAAATGGGTACTCCCTATCTCCTATTTTTCCAGCTTCCTTTCTCATTCTGTCTTTCCCATTAGGTTGTAAGCTCCTTTAGAAAAGAGATTGTCTTTTTTTAATTGTCTCATTTGTATCACCAATTTCTTTGTTTGGTTGCATGATTCCATTGCTGTTTAGTTGACAAGCTGATTTGGCTGAGGCACAGTGCCCAGGTAGATGCTAGCTAAGCAGGTATACACTGTGTCTCAGCCAAATCAGTTGGTCTATTGGTTTTCTTCTCCGATGCAATGCTTCCTAAATGTGGTCATCTTAACAATACTTATTTTTCAAGAGTACTGTATCCATCACTTGCAGCTATGAACTTTTACACTTCTCTCTCTCTCTCTCTCTCTCTCTCTCTCTCTCTCTCTCTCTCTCTCTCCCTTTCTCTCTCTCTCTCTCTCTGAATTTTCAAGAAATTTCAAAATTGTGTTCAATAAGAACATTAAAATCCCCATCAGTTCTATTGTGATGATAGTAGAATGGTAGGAAAAAGGTAGGAATCACATAATTTAAAGAAGATCAATGTGAATCAATTTATCTATTTGAAAATCTAATGTAAACTTTTTGGTCTAATGGCCAAGAAGTGAACATAATACTGAGTAGTCTGCAGCATATCAGGAAAGTGGCACCAGTCACATAGAATGATATCTTCCTTGTTCAGTAAAAGAGAGAAGTTGATAAGTTGGTCTTATATCTATAAACTCTAAGAAGTAGTGTTACAAGGGATATTTGGCCATCATATATTAGAGGATTAAGGATCAATATTTCCATAATGAGGAACATAAAATTTATTGTAGCTTATGCACTAACATTGGTTGCTGAGAATCAAATACTTTTCAAAAACAAATTCTTTTTTTTTATCTACACCTTATATTTTATTTATTTTTTTCTTATTAAATTTATTTATTTAACTTTTTTTTATATTCATTTTCACGAAATTTTGGGTTCCAAATTTTCTCCCCATTTATCCCCTCCCCCCACCCCAATACACCAAGCATTCTAATTTCCCATATCACCAATCTGCCCTCTCTTCTACCATACCTCCCTTCCCTTGTCCCCATCTCTTTTGTCCTGTAGGGCCAGTTAATTTTCTATTCCCCATTACCTGGATTTCTTATTTCCTAGTAGCAAAAACAATACTCAACAGTTGTTCCTAAAACTTTGAGTTCTAACTTCTCCCCATACCTCCCTCCCCACCCATTTCCTTTGGGAAGGCAAGCAATTCAATATAGGCCATATCTGTGTAGTTTTACAAATGACTTCGATAATAGTCGTGTTGTGTAAGACTAACCCCATTTTCCTCCATCCTATCCTACCCTGCATTATTTCTATTCTGTTATTTGATGCTGTCCCTCCCCAAGAGTGTTGACATCAAATTGCTCCCTCCTCCCTTTGCCCTCCCTTCCATCATCCCCCCCACCCTGCTTATCTCCTTCTCCCCCACTTTCCTGTATTGTAAGATAGGTTTTCATCCCAAAATGGGTGAGGCTTTTATTCCTTCCTTTACTCAAATGTGATAAGAGCAAACTTCATTTTTTTTTCCTCAGCTCCCCTCTTTTTCCCTCCACTGAAAAATCTCCTGATTTCCTCTTCTGTGAGAGATAATTTGCCCCATTCCATTTCACCCTCTCTCCTCCCAATACATTTCTCTTGTACATTTAACTTATTTTTTTTAAGATATGATCCCATCCTATTCAATTCACTCTGTGTTCTCTGTGTGTGTGCGTGCATGCATGTATGTGTGTGTGCATGCGCATCTGCGTGTGTGTGTGCTTGTGTGTGTGTGTGTGTGTGTTTGTGTAGTCCCACCAACTACCCAGATACTAAGAAGTTTCAAGAGTTACAAATATTGATTTTCCATGTAGGAATGTAAAAAGTTCAACTTTAGTAAGTCCCTTATGACTTCTCTTTGCTGTTTACTTTTTCATGCTTCTTCTCATTCTTGTGTTTGAAAGTCAAATTTTCTTTTCAGCTCTGGTCTTTTCATCAACAATGCTTGAAAATCCTCAGTTTCATTGAAAGACCATTTTTTCCCCTGAAGTATTATACTGAGTTTTGCTGGGTAGGAGATTCTTGCTTTTAGTCCTAGTTCCTTTGACTTCTGGAATATCATATTTCACGCCCTTTGATCCCTTAATGTAGAAGCTGCTAGATTTTGTATTATCCTGATAGTATTTCCACAATATTGGAACAGTTTCTTTCTAGCTGCTTGCACTATTTTCTCCTTGACCTGGGAATTTTGGAATTTGGCCACAATGTTCCTAGGAGTTTCTCTTTTTGGATCTCTTTCATGCGGTGTTTGATGGATTCCTTCAATACTTATTTTGCCCTCTGGTTCTAGAATATTAGGGCAGTTTTCCTTGATAATTTCATGAAAGATGATGTCTAGGCTCTTTTTTTTTGATCACGGCTTTCAGGTAGTACAATAATTTTTAAATTGTCTGTCCTGGATCTATTTTCCAGGTCAGTTGTTTTGCCAATGAGATATTTCACATTCTCTTCCTTTTTTACATTCTTTTGGTTTTGTTTTATGATTTCTTCGTTTCTCAGAAAGTCATTAGCCTCCATCTGTTCCATTCTAATTTTGAGAGTACTATTTTCTTCAGTGAGCTTTTGAACCTCTTTTTCCATTTGGCTAATTCTGCTTTTGAAAGCATTCTTCTACTCATTGGCTTTTTGAACCTCTTTAACCAAATGAGTGAGCCTATTTTTCAAGGTGTTATTTTCTTCAGCAATTTTTGGGTCTCCTTTAGCAAGGTGTTGACCCGTTTTTCATGCTTTTCTTGCATCTCTCTCATTTCTCTTCCCAGTTTTTTCTCCGCCTGTCTAACTTGATTTTCAAAATCCTTTTTGAGCTTTTCCATGACCTGAGCCCATTGGATATCTATTTCAGATGTCTGGGATACAGAGGCCTTGACTTCTATGTCTTTCTATGATGGTAAGCATTGTTCTTCCTCATCAGAAAGGAAAGGAGGAAATATCTGTTCACCAAAAATGAAACCTTCTGTGTTTTGTTTTTCCCCCTTTTCTGGGCATTTACCCAACCAGTTACATGACTTCTGAGATTCCTGTCCACCCCTGCCTAGATCTGCCCAGCTAGTTCTTGGGTTCTGAGTTTCAAATGCTGCCCCCACCCCCACCTCAGGGCTTTCAGCAGTAGTGGAACTGCTAGTCAGGGTAAGATTAAATTCAGGTTCTCAGGTGTGGGCAGAGCCGCCTACCAGGCTCAGTTCCCTCAGGGGTTTTATGTGGAGACCTTCAGTAATGGCCCTGAGCTCCCAACTGCTCCCGGAGCCCCTGGTCACTGTTTGGTCTGCCGCTGCCTCCTGAGGGGGCCTGAGTTATGGAAACACCCCTCTCCCCTCTTGACCAGCCCAGAAATCTCTCTCACTGACCTGTAGCGCCTGTTGGTGGAGGGACCTGGGCGGCCTCTGGAGATTCTGTCCCTGAAGCCTGCTGTGATCTGCTCCTCTCAGGGTCATGCATCCAAGGCAGGGCTGGACTGGGCTCAGCTGTCTGGTTCAGGATGGACCTTTGGTGCTGGTTTCTCAGTGGTCTCTGGAACGGAAATCTCCTCCACTGCATTGCTGCCCGGCTTCCACTGCTCCAGAATCTGTGGGGAGTTTTTTTTACAGCAAATTTATGGGTTGTGGTTTCAGTCCTAGCATATGTGAGTCTTTCTACTCAGCCACCTTGACTCCTCCCTCCAGCTTTTTCTATTTTCTTTTTTTTAAATTTATTTTATATTTATTTATTTTTTTAACTTTTTACATGCATTTTCACAAAATTTTGGGTTCCAAACTTTCTCCTCTTTTATCCCCTCCCCCACCCCAATATGCCAAGCATTCTAATTTTCCCTATCACCAATCTGCCCTCTCTTCTATCATCCCTCCCGTCTCTTGTCCCCATCTTCTCTTCTGTCCTGTAGGGTCAGATGACTTTCTATTCCCCATTAACTGTATTTCTTACTTCCTAGTAGCAAGAAGAATACTAAACAGTTGTTCCTCAAACCTTGAGTTCCAAATTCTCCCTATCCCTCCCACCCCACCATTCCCTTTGGGAAGGCAGGCAATTCAATATAGGCCATACCTGTGTAGTTTTGCAAATGACTTCGATAATAGCCGTGTTGTGTAGGACTAACTGTATTTCCCTCCATCCTATTCTGCCTCCCATTGTTTCTATTCTCTCTTTTGATCCTGTCCCTCCCCAAGTGTTGACCTCAAATTGCTCCCTTATTCCATTTCCCTCCCTTCCATCATCCCTCCCTCCCTGCTTATCTCCTTCTTCCCCATTTTTCTGTACTGTAAGATAGGTTTTCATACCAAAATGAGTGTGCATTTTACTCCTTCCTTTAGTCAAATGTGATGAGGGTAAACTTCATGTTTTTTTTCTCTGTTCTCCTCTTTTTCCTTCCACTAAAGCGTTTCCTGCTTGCCTTTTGAATGAGATATCATGAGCCCCTTCCATTTCACCCTCTCTCCTCCCCCTACATTTCTCTCTCACCATTTACCTCAATATCTTTTAAGATATGGTCCCATCCTATTCAATTCATTCTGTGCTCTCTGTGTCTGTGTGTGCATGCTTGTGTGTATGTGTGTGTGCGTGCATGCATGTACGTGTGTGTGTGTGTGTGTGTGTGTGTGTGTACATCTGTGTGTGGTCCCACCAACTACTGAGATACTGAAATGTTTTAAGAGTTACAAATATTGTCTTTCCATGCAGGAATGTAAACAGTTCACCTATGGTAAGTCCCTTATGACTTCCCATTGCTGTTTACTATTTCATGCTTCTTCTCATTTTTGTGTTTGAAAGTCTAATTTTCTTTTCAGCTCTGGTCTTTTCATCAGCAATGCTTGAAAGTCCTCGATTTCATTGAAAGACCATATTTTCCCCTGAAGTATTATACTCAGTTTTGCTTGGGTAGGTGATTCTTGGTTTTAGTCCTAGTTCCTTTGACTTCTGGAATATCCTATTCCACACCCTTCGATCCCTTAATGTAGAAGCTGCTAGATCTTGTGTTATCCTGATTTTATTTCCACAATACTGGAACTGTTTCTCTCTAGCTGCTTGCAATATTTTCTCCTTGACCTGGGAATTCTGGAATATGGTCACAATGTTCCTAGGAGTTTCTCTTTTTGGATCTCTTTCAGGCAGTTATCAATGAATTCCTTCATTACTTATTTTACCCTCTGGTTCTAGAATATTAGGGCAGTTTTCCTTGATAATTTCATGAAAGATGATGTCTAGGCTCTTTTTTTGATCATGGCTTTCAGGTAGCCCCATAATTTTTAAATTGTCTCTCCTGGATCTATTTTCCAGGTCAGTTGTTTTTTCCAATGAGATATTTCACATTCTCTTCCATTTTTTCATTCTTTTGGTTTTGTTTGGTGATTCCTTGGTTTCTCATAAAGTCGTTAGCCTCCATCTGTTCCATTCTAATTTTGAGAGAACTCTTTTCTTCAGTGAGTTTTTGAACCTTTTTTTTTCCATTTGGCTAATTCTGCTTTTGAAAGCATTCTTCTCCTCATTGGCTTTTTGAACCTCTTTATCCAATTGAGTGAGCCTATTTTTCAAGGTGTTATTTTCTTCAGCATTTTTTTGGGTCTCCTTTACCAAGGTATTGACCTGTTTTTCATGCTTTCTTGCATCTCTCTCATTTCTCTTCCCAGTTTTTCCTCCACCTGTATAACTTGATTTTCAAAATCCTTTTTGAGCTCTTTCATGGGCTGAGCCCACCAGAGATCCACCTCGGATATCTGGGATAGAGAGGCCCCGATCTTCACATCTTTCTCCGATGGCAGGCATTGTACTTCATCATCAGAAATGAAGGGGGGAAGGAACATCTCTTCCCCAACAAAATAGCTCTCTATGGTCTTATTCTGCTTCCCTTTTCTGGGCGTTTTCCCATCCAGTTACCTGACTTCTGAGATTCCTGGCCACACCTGCCTAGATCTGGCCAGCTAGTGCTTGGGGTCTGAGATTCAAATGTTGTTTCCCAGTCTCAGGACTCTCCGTGGTGGGTGCAGCTGCTGTTCAATGTGAGCTTAAGTTCTGGTACTAGGGTGCGCCAGGGCCTCCTCCTAAGCTCACTTCCCTCAGGGGCTTTATGCAGAGACCTTCAGTGATGGAGTGGGTGAGGGCAGGGTCACCTCCCAGGCTCAGTTCCCTCAGGAGCTTTATGCAGAGACCTTCAGTGATGGAGCAGGTGGGGACAGGGGCCGTCTCCCAAACTCAGTTCCCTCAGTGGCTTTATGCAGAGACATTCAGTAATTGAGCAGGTAGGGGCAGGACCACCTCCCAGACTCAGCTCCCTCAGGGGTTTTATGCAGAGACCTGAACTTCTGCCTGCTCTAGGAGTCCCAGGCCACCACTGCTGCCTCTACCACTGCCTCTGCCTCTGTCTCTGCTGCTGCCCCTGCCTCTGCCTCCCAAGGGGGCCCGAGCCATGGAGACACCTAGCTCCCCTCTCGGCCAGCCCAGACGTCCCTCTCACTGACCTGTAGTGTCTGTGGGTGGAGGGACCTTCCCGGCTGCTGGAGGTTCTATCCCTGAAGCCTGATCGGATCTGCTCCTCTGGGACCACGGCCAAGGCAGAGCTGGGGTGGGCTCCACCTTCCAGGATGAGACGGAACCCTGGGGACCACTCTCCAGGGCTCTATGGAACAGAGATCTCTTCCACTGTGTTTCTGTGCACCTTGCAGTGATCCAGAATTTGTGGGAAGTTCTTTTTTTTATTTTATTCATTTATTTATTTTTTTTACATTCATTTTCACAAATTTTGGGGTTCCAAATTTTCTCCCCTTTTATCCCCTCCCCCCACCCCAATACCCCAAGCAATCTAATTTTTCCTATCTCCAATCTGCCCTCTCTTGTATCATCCCTCCCTTCTCTTGTCTCCATCTTCTCTTTTCTCCTGTAGGGCCAGATGACTTTCTATTCCTCATTAACTGTATGTCTTCTTTCCTAGTTACAATAACAATATTAAACAGTTGTTCCTAAAACTTTGAGTTCCAAATTCTCCCCATCCCTCCCTCCCCACCCATTCCCTTTGGGAGGGCAGGCAATTCAATATAGGCCCTATCTGTGTAGTTTTGCAAATGACTTCCCTGATAGTCGTGTTGTGTAAGACTAACTGATTACCATCCCTCCTAACCTGCCCCTCATTATTTCTATTCTGTCTTTTGATCCCGTCCCTTCCCAAGTGTTGACTTCAAATTGTTCCCTCCTCCCTTTGCCCTCCCCTCCATCATCCCCTCCCTTGTAATATCTCCTTCTCCCCCACTTTCTTATACTGTAAGATAGGTTTTCATACCAAAATGAGTGTGCATTTCACTCCTTCGTTTAGTTAAATGTGATGATGGTAAACCAATTGTTTTTTTTTTTCTCAGCTCTCCTCTTTTTCCCTCCACTAAAAAGTCTCCTACTTGCCTCTTAAATGACATATAATTACCCCATTCCATTTCACCCTCTTTCCTCCCCCTACATTTCTCTCTCACCATTTACCTTAGTTTCTTTTAAGGTATGGTCCCGTCCTATTCAGTTCAATCTGTGCTCTCTATCTTTGTATGTGTGTGCATGTGTGTACATGTGTATGTGTGGTCCCACCAACTACCCAGATACTGAAAAGTTTTAAGAGTTAGAAATATTGTCTTTCCCTGTCTGAATGTAAACAGTTCACTTCTGGTAAGTCCCTTAAGACTTCTCTTTGCTGTTTACTTTTTCATGCTTCTTCTCATTCTTGTGTTTGAAAGTCAAATTTTCTTTTCAGCTCTGGTCTTTTCATCAAGAATGATTGTAAGTCCTCTGTTTCATCGAAAGACCATATTTTCCCTTGAAGTATTATACTCAGTTTAGCTGGGTAGGTGATTCTTGGTTTGAGTCCTAGTTCCTTTGCCTTCTGGAATATCCTATTCCCCGCCCTTCGATCCCTTAATGTAGAAGCTGCTAGATCTTGGGTTACCCTGATTGTATTTCCACAGTACTGGAATTGTTTCTTTCTAGCTGCTTGCCAGATTTTTTGCTTGAGCTGGGAGTTCTTGAATTTGGCCACAATGTTCCTAGGAGTTTCTCTTTTTGGATCTCTTTCAGGTGGTGATCGATGGATTCTTTCAATACTTATTTTGCCCTCTGGTTATAGAATGTCAGAGCAGTTTTCCTTGATAATTTCATGGAAGATGATGTCTAGGCTCTTTTTTTGATCATGAGTTTCAGGTAGTCCCATAATTTTTAAATTGTCTCTCTTGGATCTATTTTCCAGGTCCGTTGTTTTTCCCATGAGGTATTTCACATTCTCTTCCATTTTTTCGTTCTTTTGGTTTTGTTTGGTGATTTCTTGGTTTCTCATAAAGTCATTAGACTCCATCTGTTCCATTCTAATTTTGAGAGAACTATTTTCTTCAGTGAGCTTTTGAGCCTCTTTTTCCATTTGGCTCATTCTGCTTTTGAAACCATTCTTCTCATCATTGGCTTTTTGAACCTCCTTTGCCAATTGAGTGAGCCTATTTTTCAAGGTGTTAATTTCCTCAGCATTTTTTTGGGTCTCCTTTACCAAGGTATTGACCCGTTTTTCATACTTTTCTTGCATCTCTGACATTTCTCTTCCCAGTTTTTCCTCCACCTGTCTAACTTGCTTTTCAAAATCCTTTTTGAGCTCTTCCAGGGCCTGAGCCCACCTGCCACCCCCCTGGGGTTTCTGGGGTACTGAGGCCCCGCCCTCCACGTCTTTCCCTGATGGCAAGGATACGTCCTCATCATCAGATCCGAAGGTCGGGATCATTTGCATTTGTTGGAAAAAACTCTCTAAAGTCTTATTTTTCTTCCCTTTTCTAGGCATTTTCCCAGCCAGTTACTTGACTTCTGAGATTCCTTTCCACCCCCGCCTGGATCCGCCCAGCTAGTACTTGGCCTCTGAGATTTAAATGGGCTTTCCTCCTTCCGGCTGTCAATCAGTGAGCTTTAGTTCAGGTGCTGGGGTGGGGGCTGGGACGTCTCCCAGGCTTTAGATCCCTCAGGGGCTTTATGTAGAGACTTTCAGGAATGGAGCGGGTGGGGGCAGGGTGGGGGGCCCACCTCCCAAGCTCAGTTCCCTTGGGGCCTTTAAGCAGAAGCCTTCAGTAATAGAGCGGGGTGGGGGCAGGGCTGTCTCCCAGGCTCAGCTCCTTTAGGTTTTATGCAGGAATCTTCTGTAATGAAGATCCTGCCTGCTGCTGGGGAATTCTTGAGTCCTGGTCCGCTGCCGCCTCAGCCACAGCCCACACTTCTGCCTCCGCCGCTTCCTGCCCCCGTCTCTGTCACTGCCGCTTCTTCCCGAGGGGGCCCAAGTCACGGAGATGCCCTGCTTCCCCTCTCCTCCAGCCTGGCCTTCTCTCTCACTGACCTGTAGCTTCTGTGGGCAGAGGGACTTTCCCGGCTGCGGGATCTTCTGTCTCTGAAGCCTGCTCAGATCAGCTTCTCTGGGGCCGCGGCCAGGGCAGCGCTGGGTGTGGGGTCCACTTTCCGGGGCACGCTGGACCCTGGGGACGGTTCTCCAGGGCTCCCCGGAACGGAAATCTCTTCCACTCTGTTTCTGCACACCTTGTATTGACCCAGAAGTTATTGGGCACTCTTTTTACATTAATCCTATGGGCTTTTGGTTTCGGAGCTAGTAAACGTGCATCCTTCTACTCCGCCATCTTGGCTCCACCCCCGGGGAAGTTCTTCTTACAGGAAATTTATGGGCTGTGAATTAGGAGCTAGCATACATGAGTCTTTCTACTCCGTCATCTTGGCCCCTCCCCCAGTTTTTTCTATTTTCAAAGAAAAAATAAGGTTTGAATCACACAAGCAAAAGAAAGAATTGATATTGTATTTCTTGGATAAATTTAAGAAGGGAAATATGTACCTCTCATTCACATTATCTATACAGTCATTTTGTATATATCTCTGCATATATGGATGTGCATTTAAGCATGTACCCATGCTTATGTGACATATATATATATATACATATATACTATATATATATATATATATATATATATATATATACATATATACTATATATATATATATATATATATATATATATATATATATATATATACAGATAGATATAGATATGTGTATGTGTATATGCACACAATGATGAGTATCCCATTTGGGTGCTGACTTACTCTATGTCCATATTAATTTTTTTTTTAAAGCAGCTGTGTACTTGGGGGGCGGAGCCAAGATGGAGGAGTGAGAGCAGCTACTCACCTGAGCTCTGAGACAAATTTCTCCAGGTACCTCTGAAAGGAGAATCTGACCAAATTTTGGAGGTGCAGAATCGAGTGCGAGACAGACGGTGACAGATTCGGAGCTCAGGTGGGGCTGGAGGGTCCACGGGAAGGATCTGATCCGCGGGGGTGAGCCCACAGCGCACAGCGCAGCGTGGCCAGCGCAGCACGGCCAGTGCAGCGGAGCGGAGGAGATCCGAGAAACCTGAGTGGCAGGTGGAACCAGAGGAGCGGCACCCGGGGCGGGAGACAAGCCCAACCGAGTCAGTGAGAGCCTCGGAGCGCCCGATATCAGCGCAGCAGCTCCTGGGACCTTCAGCCCGAAGATCAAACTCCGGTGAGTCACTTACTTGAACTTCCGGGAGCCAGGATGGCGGTGTAATCAGCTAATGCTCGCTCCTTCCCCCTTGATGACCGTGAAAGAACCATAAAATATCTCCCCAGAAAAATCCCAGATCAGTAGAATTAGAAGAAGGAGACCAATAGTCTCATAACACCTGAGACGAGGAAAATAGCTAAGGGGGATTCCTCATATGGTGGCAGAGGCAAACCGGAAGGACAGAGGACCCAGGGCAGGGAAAATTCGCACTAGGACCCAGGCAAGCCTCAGCACCAGGAGAGGAGCCCCAGGAGGGTTGGGAACACGC
This sequence comes from Bettongia penicillata ogilbyi, assembly GCA_023548195.1. NCBI lineage: Eukaryota > Metazoa > Chordata > Mammalia > Diprotodontia > Potoroidae > Bettongia > Bettongia penicillata. The sequence goes on along the minus strand of JAJHZJ010000112.1, from coordinate 928,886 downwards.
ATTAGCATCTAGGCGTGCCTCAGCTGTCCAGGGGAATCAGAAAGACAATAGGGCAGCTGGGATTACCAGCCCCTGAGCTGACTTTGCCTCAATTCATCTGAGATCTCCTGGGACCAGACCACACCCCCACACTTAACAAGCTAAACCCAGGGCTGATCAGGGAAACACCAAACAAATACCTGCTTTTAGCTTTTTCACACATCAGCTCACCAAAAAGTTCTCCAGCTTCTGACTGAGAGAACCAGAAGCCACAACACTCAATCAAAATCATGAATAGGAAAAAGAAGAGGGCCGAAAGAACCATAGAATCTTTCTATGGGGATAAGGACCAAAACACAAGCCCCAAAGAGGTCACAGCTGAGACTGTACTTCCATCTGAAACTTCAGAAGGGACTATGAACTACTCGCAAGTACAAGCAGCTCTCCTGGAACAGCTGAAGAAGGAAATAGAAGATAAACTGGCCAATGATTTTAAAATTATTAAGAAAGAATTCACTGATGAGAACATCTCCCTGAAAAGGAAAATTGAACAAATGGAAAAAGAAGTTCAAAAATTAATTGGAGAAAATAAATTCCTGAAAGGCCAAATGGAAAAGGAAGTACAAAAATTAGCTGGAGAAAATAAATTCCTGAAAGGCCAAATGGAAAAGGAAGTACAAAAATTAACTGGAGAAAATAGCTTATTAAAAGGAAAAATTGGGCAGATGGAAAAAGAGATACAAAAGTTAACAGAAGAAAACAATGTGATGAAGATTAGAATTGGGCAAGTAGAAACTAACGACTCAATGAGACAGCAAGAATCAGTCAAACAAAATCTAAAGAATGAAAAGATAGAAGAAAATGTAAAATATCTAATTGGAAAAACAACTGACCTGGAAAATAGATCCAGAAGGGAAAACTTAAGAATTATTGGCCTGCCAGAAACCCAGGATGGAGAAAAGAGCCTGGACAATATCTTCCAGGAAATCATCAAGGAAAACTGCCCAGAAGTACTAGATTCAGAGGGCAAAATAGTCATCGAAAGAATCCACCGTTCCCCTCCTGAAAGGGACCCCAAACTCAAAACCCCAAGAAATATAGTTGCCAAATTCCAGAGCTATCAAGTGAAGGAGAAAATATTACAAGCAGCCAGAAAGAAACAATTTAAATATCAAGGGGATACAATCAGGATTACACAGGACCTTGCAGCTTCTACATTAAAAGATCGAAAGAATTGGAACCCAATATTCCGTAAGGCAAAGGAGCTGGGACTGCAACCAAGGATCAACTACCCAGCAAAGTTCAGCATAACATTTCAGGCAAGGAGAAAGTCATTCAACGAAGTAAGGGATTTCCAGAGTTTCCTGACCAAAACACCAGAACTTAATAGACAATTCGATCTTCAAATGCAGGTCTCAAGAGAATCATAAAAAGGTAAACAGTGGGGGGGGGGGAACAACTTGCTACTCAATGAGGGCAAGTTGTTCACCTCCCTATAAGGGAAGATGTTATCTGTTTATCTCAAGAACTGTGCGTCTATTAAGAAATATAAAAGGGATAAGCATAGGGGGAACGGATATAAAGTAAATGATATCATGATAAAAAATGTGATTTAAGTATGAGAAGGGAGTGTAATAGGAGGTGTGAAAAGGAGGAAGCAGGAAATGGCAAATTACATCACAAGAAGAAGTACAAAATCATAGTACAGGGAAAGAGGGGAGGGAGATGAGCATTGTGTGAGAGGTACTCTCATCGGATTTGTTTAAAGGACGGAACAATAAACTTAAGTAGAAAATCCTAACTAGCTCTATAAGCAGTGGGAGGGGAAGAGGGAAGAAAGGGGAGGGAGGCAAAAGGGAGGGAAGAAGCAATAAGGGTAAAGGGGAGTAAAAGGGAGGGGGGCCAAAAGAAAGAGGGGAAGGCGGCAAGAGGAGGTGGTGAAAAGTAAATACTAGTGAGGAGGGGAAGGGAGACAGCAGAGCTAAAAGCACAAATGGTGGGAAAGAAGATGGAGGGAAATACACAGATTGTAATCATAACTGTGAATGTGAATGGAATGAATTCTCCCATAAAACGGAGACGGATAGCAGAATGGATTAAAAGCCATAATCCAACAATATGCTGCTTACAAGAAACACATTTGAAACGGGGGGATACACATAAGATAAAGGTTAAAGGATGGAGCAGAATATATTGTGCTTCAGCTGATGTAAGAAAGGCAGGAGTAGCAATCCTAATCTCAGACAAAGCAAAAGCAGAATTAGATCTAATCAAAAGGGATAAGGATGGAAACTATATCCTGCTAAAAGGCACCATAGACAATGTAGCAATATCATTACTAAACATGTATGCTCCAAGTGGTATAGCATCCAGATTCTTAGAGGAGAGATTGAGGGAGTTGAAGGAAGAAATTGACAGCAAAACTATACTAGTGGGGGACCTCAACCTCCCTCTTTCTGAACTTGATAAATCTAACCTCAAAATAAACAAGAAAGAGGTTAAGGAGGTAAATAAAACTCTAGATAAGGTAGATATGATAGATCTTTGGAGAAAATTGAATGGGAATAGAAAGGAATATACCTTTTTCTCTGCAGTACATGGAACATTTACAAAAATTGACCATGTACTAGGACATAAAAATCTCACAATCCAGTGCAGAAAGGCAGAGATAATCAGTGCATCCTTCTCAGATCATAATGCAATAAAAATTATATGTAATAAAAGGCCATGGAAAGATAAAGCAAAAATCAGTTGGAAACTAAATAATTTAATCCTAAAGAAGGAATGGGTTAAAGAAGAAATCATAGAAACAATTAACAACTTCATTCAAGAGAATGACAATAATGAGACAACCTACCAAATCTTATGGGATACTGCAAAAGCAGTTCTTAGGGGAAGTTTTATATCTTTGAATGCCTACATAAATAAAATAGAGAAAGAGGAGATCAATGACTTGGGTATGCAGCTGAAAAAGCTAGAAAAAGAACAAATTGAAAATCCCCAAGAAAATACCAAATTAGAAATACTGAAAACCAAAGGAGAGATTAATAAAATTGAAATTAAGAAAACTATTGAATTAATAAATAAAACCAATAGTTGGTTTTATGAAAAAACTAATAAAATTGATAAACCTTTGGTCAATTTGATTAAAAAAAAGAAAGAAAAAAATCATATTACTAATATTAAAAATGAAAGGGGTGAACTCACCTCCAATGAGGAGGAAATTAAAACAATAATTAGAAATTATTTTGCCGAACTTTATGCCCACAAATTCGATAATCTAAATGAGATGGATGAATATTTTAAAAAATACAAATTGCCCAGATTAACAGAAGAGGAAATAGAATACTTAAACAACCCCATCTCAGAAAAAGAAATTGAACAAGCCATCAATGAACTCCCTAGGAAAAAATCTCCAGGACCAGATGGATTCACAAGTGAATTCTATCAAACCTTTAAAGAACAGTTAATTCCAATACTATATAGACTATTTGGGAAAATTGGGGAAGAAGGAGTACTCCCAAATTCTTTCTATGATACAAATATGGTTTTGATACCCAAGCCAGGAAGAGATAAAACAGAAAAAGAAAATTACAGACCAATTTCTCTAATGAATATAGATGCAAAAATTTTCAACAAGATTTTAGCAAAACGAATACAGCATCTTATCAAGAGAATAATACATTATGATCAGGTAGGTTTCATACCAGGAATGCAGGGCTGGTTCAATATTAGGAAAACTATTAGCATTATCAATCATATCAACAAGAAAACCAAAAAAAACCACATGATCATCTCAATTGATGCAGAAAAAGCTTTTGACAAAATACAACACCCATTCCTATTAAAAACACTGGAGAACATAGGAATAAAGGGAACCTTCCATAAAATAATAAGCAGTATCTACCTAAAACCTTCAGCAAGCATTATATGCAATGGAGATAAGCTAGAGGCATTTCCAATAAGGTCAGGGGTGAAACAAGGATGCCCATTATCACCACTATTATTCAATATGGTACTAGAAATGTTAGCGGTAGCAATTAGACAAGATAAAGAAATTGAAGGAATAAAAATAGCCAAAGAAGAAACTAAGCTATCACTCTTTGCAGATGATATGATGATATATTTAGAGAATCCCAGAGATTCAAGTAAAAAGCTACTTGAAATAATAAACAACTTTGGCAAAGTTGCAGGTTACAAAATAAACCCACACAAATCTTCTGCATTCCTATATATTAGCAACAAAGTCCAACTCCAAGAGATAGAAAGAGAAATCCCATTTAAAGCTAGAGTAGACACTATAAAATACTTAGGAGTTTACCTGCCAAAACAAACCCAGGGATTATATGAACACAATTACAAGACACTTTTTGCACAAATAAAGTCAGATTTAAGTAAGTGGAAAAACATCAGTTGTTCATGGGTAGGCCGAGCTAATATAATAAAAATGACAATTCTACCTAAATTAATCTACTTATTTAGTGCCATACCAATTAAACTATCAGATAATTATTTTCTAGAGCTGGATAAAATAATATCAAAATTCATTTGGAAAAACAAAAGGTCCAGAATATCAAAGGGACTAATGAAAAGAAATGCTTGGGAAGGTGGCCTAGCGTTACCAGACCTCAAATTGTATTATAAAGCAGCAATTATCAAAACCACTTGGTATTGGCTAAGAAACAGAGGGGTAGACAAATGGAATAGGCTTGGCACTCAAGACACAGTTGGCAAGGAATATAGCAACCTCCTGTTTGACAAACCCAAAGATCCCAGCTTCTGGGATAAGAACTCATTGTTCGACAAAAATTGCTGGGAAAACTGGTTAACTGTGTGGCGGAAATTAGGCATAGACCCATGCCTGACACCGTACACAAGAATAAAGTCCAAATGGGTACATGATTTAGGTATAAAGATTGATACCATGAATAAACTGGAGAAGCAAGGTATAGTGTATTTATCAGATTTATGGAGAGGGGAAGAATTTTTTTCTAAAGAAACGATAGAAAGCATTATGAAATGCAAGATGGATAATTTTGATTACTTTAAACTGAAAAGTTTTTGCACAACCAAACCCAATGCAACCAAAATTCGGAGGGATGTAGTAAATTGGGAAAAAATTTTTACGGCTAAGCTCGGGGATAAAGGCCTCATTTCTAGAATATATAGAGAACTGACTCAAATATATAAACATCCAAGTCATTCCCCAATTGATAAATGGTCAAAGGATATGAACAAGCAATTTTCAGGGGAAGAAATCAAAAATATCTATAATCATATGAAAAAGTGCTCTAAATCACTATTGATTAGAGAGATGCAAATCAAAACAACTCTGAGGTACCACATCACACCTGTAAGATTGGCAAACATGACAGAACAAGAAAATGATAAATGCTGGAGAGGATGTGGGAGAGTTGGAACACTAATCCATTGTTGGTGGAGCTGTGAGATCATCCAACCCTTCTGGAGAACGGTTTGGAACTATGCCCAAAGGGCTACAAAAATGTGCATACCCTTTGACCCAGAAATATCACTACTAGGATTGTATCCCCAAGAGATTATAAAAACGGGAAAGGGTCCCACGTGTACAAAAATATTTATAGCAGCACTCTTTGTGGTAGCCAAAAACTGGAAGTCAAGGGGATGCCCATCAATTGGGGAATGGCTGAATAAATTATGGTATATGAATGTAATGGAGTACTATTGCGCCATAAGAAATGAGGAACAAGAAGACTTCAGGGAGGCCTGGAAGGACTTATATGATCTGATGCTGAGCGAAAGGAGCAGAACCAGGAGAACTTTGTGCACAGCAACGACCACAGTGTGCGAGAGTTTCTTCTGGTAGACTTGGAACTTTGTAATAACACAAGAACTTACTGAGGAAAAAAAAAAAAAAATCCTAATGTCGGTCTTCAAAGGCAAAACGCCTTCCACACTCAGAGAAAGAAATGTGGAAGCCACTTGCAGAATGTAGCAGATCATGTTTGTGTGTGGGTGGGTTTCAGTGTAATATGTGTTGATTTGTTATATGATTTCTTCCATTTATTTTAGTTCGACTACATAGCATGAATATAGTGAAAATGTGCTCAATAGGAAAGTATATGTAGAACCTAAACAGAATTGTATGCTGTCATGGGGAGGGAGGGGGGTATTGAGGGAAGGGTGGGGGGAATAAAATCTTAACTTTAAGGAAATGATTGTAAAACATTAAAAAAAAAATAAAATTAAAGCAGCTGTGTAGTTACTTACACACATAATCGGTGAAGAAGTCACTGTATTAGTCATTTTAAGATGGAAAATGGACACATTTTTAAAAATATCTGGAATTTCAACAGACAATGGCAAGAAATTGATAAGAAAGTTATCTATGTAAAATGCTCAATTCTTAAAATTGCTAGGACTTTGTGAACTAAAGACCAATAAGATCCTTAGTATTGAACCAAGATATTAAACCTCTCACTTTAGATATCATAAAACAGATAGCAAAAGAGAAAAAAATTTATTCTCCTAGGTCACACAGATTAAATAAATGGCACTCAGGATTTAAATTAGAGCTTCAATCTTCAAACTCATAACTCCTTCCATTGTAACAAATCTTGATTCATCTTGTACAAAATAACTGTTGAAACATGATAAGATATGAGTGAGATTGAGAAGTATTGTAAAGGAGTAGCCAGCGGATCTAGATTTCAGAAGTGTGTTGGAACTAGCTCAAGCTGACTCAGTAAGAATCACTTGGTTTTTTTTTAAATTGCAGCACTTATACATTTGAAATTGGAAAATTATATAAAAGTCTTGAATCATTGTTTTATTGATGTATAGGATTAGTTGTCATTGACGATTAAATTTAAATTTTCCCCTGCATATATATTTTGGGAGAGAACTTTTGTTAAACATCTTTCCACTATTTGATTGGCTTGAATCTTACCTCTACTACACATAAGACTATGAGAAAATTATATTTCCTGGTAGCACACATTTCTATATCTCTAATACAAGATATTTTGACTAGAATGATGACATTTGATCTTTCTTCTGCTTCTAAAATCTATATGTAATGTCTTTATTTATTTTGGGGATTCCATTACCTCCTTAATTAGAAACAAATGCTAAGAGAACTGCAGAGGTAAGGAAATACCATGATAGCCATTGTCTTTGCTGCTCTTTTGGTGGTGCTTCCCCCTTCACAACCCTGCTCATGCTCTTGGAAATGGATGAAAGCCAGAAGCAGAACAAGTAGAAAGTGACAGCAATACTTGAATCTCCAAAGTGTCATCTTCTAGTAATGCCTCCTGGGTTGGGAATTAGATTTATTACTAAGGAGGTGACAGGTTGTTTTTTTTTTTTTCTTTTTCCATGATGAAGCAAAAAGACAGAAGGTATTAACTCGATGCCAGTTGAAGTCTCAAAAAAGGAGTTACTAGTTGAAGCACAAAAATTGACTTGAAAACCAACGATCTAAAGCATTTTCTTATTGACTATCTAATTTCTATTTTCTGTTTCTAGGACACTGTTCAGGATGAACCATGTTGAACAATGTCATAACTTTACCTGAATGTAAAAATATAGAAGAGATTATTAACATTTCACTGAAATACAAGATACATCTGGACATTTTATTTCTCTTATGTTTGCATCACAGTATAACTATACTACAATCTTTATGTTGGAGCATTATGAACAATAAATTACCCAATTTTTCATAGGAATGGATTCTTTATCTCAAAAATAAGAATTTAGCAAGATATAGGATTTCTGAGGTGCCTTATGTATTACAATTTTACAGTGTCTTTGAAAACCATTATTTACTATAAGATTGATTTATGCAGTTAAATTAAGGAACAATTTTATTTGAGGGGTTTTATTTTGGTGGTAGAAATTGCTATTGTTTGTTTTTATATTTTAGGAAAAGAATAGCATATGTGCTAAAATTTGCCAAGAGACATTTTATTAATGCATGTGCTTATGATACTAGTGCCAACATCTGGCATACTATTGCCAGCATAGTGGAACTGTGGGCATCGTGACCCAGGAGAAAAATGTGAAGTTCCTATTCAACTTTCTTGTATATGTAACCTCATTTAGTAAAAATTAATATTGTGATATTTCACATTAACATAATATTACTATGTTGATATTTCATATTAAGACCAATGATCATGTTAATAACTATAGCAAAACTAGGAATATATATCATTTAAATAGAGTTTTGAATTTTGCAAAACAATTTATATGTATTCTCTCATTTGTTTCTGCTACAAAATATTATCATTCTTTGACAGAGAAAGAAACTGAGCCCCATAACAATTAATTGATTTATATGTAACAGCATAGGTAGTAACATAATTTTATTAAATCTCATGCAAAATTATCTATCATTCTTATCCATTTTCCTGTGTATAACTAAAATACATATTTGACTACAGAGTTTAATAGCATCATCTTCCATTTTGCCGCTGATGTGATTTATATAGCCTGAAGAATTAATTCAAATTTGTGAAAATTTGTAATGATGCCTTTACTTTTTGTAACCATAGTCTTTTCCTGATACACAATTCTTCCATTAAAACATTCTTTGTGATAAACAACAAAGTAACCTGACAAAGTTACTAAATTTGGCAACTTATGTAACATTCTGCACTCACCAGTTACCAAACATCTCACCTCTCTACTGAGAGAAAGAAAGTGTGTATGTAGGGACTGTATGGGTATCTTTTTTAAAAATCTGTTCTCTGTAACCAAGATTGATCATTGCAGATAATTAGAGCTCAGTTTAACACATGTATCTTTTCTTTCTTTTGTTTGATATAGCCAATTCATGGCCAATATTTTAAGTACTAGTTCAGAAAGACAAATTCCATTTTCCCATGCCATCATCCTTGTCAACTTCTCACTTCCTACCAAGTGCTTTAGAGTCTCTTTTTTGGATTTCCTCATATCTAAAAATTCTTTCCTTCTGACAGCATAATTTGTCCCATGGTGATTACCAGGAGTAGGTAGTAATCATCAGCTCTGAAAAGTATCAGGAAGCTCCCCATCTCAATCCAAAAGCCCATTTTGGAAAGATAGTACATTTAAGCAGTCATTCCAGTTGTATGCTCTCCTGTATCTTTCAGATATGCCACTAACTATATTGTTATCATCAAAAACACACTTAAATGGTGCATAACTCATTTTAAGTTGTTTCTGCCTCTGGCAACTTTCTCTCAGTCCAACCAGGAAAAACCCAGAAAAAAAGGGATGACCCTGCTTCTGTGCATTTTCATTTTGAGAATCATTTTTTTTCAGAGCATAAAATGGAAAGCTATTTTTTCCTTTAATTGGATATAATTATTTATAGAAGATATTTGAGGGTCCCAATATGGACTTAGCTTTTCTACTTCGTTAATCTTTGATGTCAAGGAAAAGAAAAAAAAAAGAATCACATCTGACTCAATTTTCCTTAAGTGCAAAAACTAGAGTACATGTGGTTTAGCAATTGATATATAAAGATAGTCGATGTTCATATAGGTTTTCAAGTGCTACACAATGCTTTGTCTACACTCTCATATTTTTCCTTATAATTATCACTGAAGTAGGTAGTGTAAATAGTAAAATAAATAGTATAAATAACTTTATTTTACTATTGAGGAAATTGAGGCAACAAAGAGATTAAATGACTTAAAATTATCTTGTATTTAGTGGGAATCTGAAGTTTGAAACTAGTTCTTCTAACTTCCAGTTTACTGTTCTTTTTCTTATGCCATATTACCTTATATATTTCTTAGTTGCAGTTATTTTTGACAGGAATAAAAGGAAGATAGTTGAAGTTTCACTTTTATGATTTGTAATGGAAGAAAAACAAGAAAGTTACGTGCAAATGGCAGACACTTTAAGATTTCAAGATGTCAGTCTCATTACCGCGATTGTATTTGGAGATCAAATAAAATGTCATAAATCACAATTTAGGGCACATACAGATTAAGCTACATATTTACAACATTTTTTCCCTTTTTGAATCTACAACAGAAATTTAGATTGATAAGTACCATTGATAAGTTAGCAGTTCTAAGTCTTTCTTAAAAGAACATACATCCAACTCCTGGCATAGATTTTTTGTTTATGTAAAGAAAAGATAGATATCTATGGTTTTGCTCTCTTAAAATTTTCATTTTCAAATATTCAGTGGTAAAAAAAGTCTTAAGCAAAAGCTGCTGAAACACAATTTTACTGTTAGAGCCAGACTTTGGAATTTGTCCAAAGGAGCTCAGTATCTTAAGTCAAGAGGGAAATGGAGCGAAGATGACAGTTCGCATATCGGTGATACCAGAGGTTAAGAAGCAAAAATTTTCAGCTCTAACTGATGTCAAAGATAGCTCATAATTATTCAGTTACTGTGTATGCCTCTAGTTCTTGAATAATTTTGACATAAAAATGAAGCAAAATATTCTCTGAAGAGAACAGAGAAAATGTACAGGGTAAAAACATCATCAGTACAAATTAAAGCACTACACTAAATCCACATCATTAATAAATTGTGTGCATAATAATATAGGTTGTGAGAATATAATATTGGAGCCTCTGTAAAAAATGTACCAGTATTTTAAAAAACATGAAGATTTGGATGTGTCTATAAATAGAATTTCATTGAAAGGAACCAGAGAGGTAGAAACTAAGAGCACAAAGGGGAAATTTCAGGAAGGAATTTGAGGACCAATGAGAACTTATGGAATGGAGGGTCTGTAAGGAGTGCAATAAGAAGAGAGGATAGAAAACACAGGAAAGCAAAAGAGACACTGCTATCATTTAGAAATTTCACTTTCAATTGCACAAGGGATTTAAGATCAGAAAACCTAGGTCATATCAGTGTTCTGCCATTCAATAACTCTATATGTCTTTGATAAAGTCATATAATTTCTCCAAGTCTCGGTCTTCTCCATAAAGTACAGGTTCTGGATTATATGACCTCTCAGATTCTTTGTCTTCTGTTATGATCACATTTACATCCTTTCCTCCAGTTCTTGTTTCTACTCCCATTATGTTTTCCTTCCACAGCTTCTCCATACCTGACACAGCCTATCATCTACTCTGCTACCTCTGGGATGAGTATCTGTGATCCTATGCACTGTTACAAATGCAAAGAGATACTCGCACATGTTTATTCACAAAATACATCTAAACATGCTCTAAAACCCACAACCTAAGTAATAAGCATTTTTAAGTGTTTATGATTTTCTTGACACTGTGTTATGCATTGCAGAAATTTTTTTTTAAAAAAAGAACAATATTCATTCCTTCCCCTCAAGGGATTTCTATTTTAAATAGAAAGTTTTCTGTGGCAAATATTAGAGTCAGAAGCACAATAAGGAGTTCAGTGAAGCATGGCAAACCTGGAGCTGTACCCACACTGAAGGCCCAGAAAAGAACTCAGTAGGAAAAGTCAACCACTTTGGTGAAATAATTTTCCAGGATGAAAAGGCTTAAGGGAATGTATTAAGGGAAGGTTTAGTAAATGAGTCATGGTGGTGAAGTCCAGAGAGTCAGAAAAACAGATGGGAGTGATCAAGCATGGCTTGCCTGGGACTTTACTCAAAATGGGAGAAGGGGTCCAGTATGGAAGAGGGATGTTTCAGGACGAGAAAGTTCCAGGATTTAAGGGGAATTTCAATTTAAGACTATAGCTGCCTTATCCATGGAGTCAAGATAGTACATTTTGTAAAACAATGCAATTCCTCAATAGTTCTATGCCTATCCTTCCCCTAAGTAACTTTGTTACTAATATAACAGAACTTATCCTTTAATCTTCTAAGTTATATTTGAATCAAAAACAGCTTCATCAGAAATTGGATAAGTTGAATGCTGCCAAATATAAGTAACATGACATGGAGAAGTCAGGAGACACTTCAAGGAATTAGTTCCTCTTTTCATAAGAACTTGAATTCCCTTTGACTAGAGAATAAAGTGGAACAAGTCCAAATATACTCCATGTAACTATACATAGGAAAATTGCAACAGATACATCTGAGGCTCTACCTAGAATGAGAAGAGAGAGTAATCTTTGTTTCTACATTTAAGGTGCTAATATGCAAAAGTTCCCTATCTTAGTCAAAGTTTGGTACTGACATCCTCTAAATCCAATATTCTACTATTAATTATGAGCTCATTCATGCAATTTTAATGATACTGAGTGAACTTGATTTAATTTTTAGATGGAAAGTGCCTTTGAAATTATGTACTTCACCCTGTTTATTTTACAAATAATGAAACTAGTACCAAAATAGTAAGGAACAATATCTGTATTTGAATCTGACTTCTGCTGATTTTAATCTAGGACACTTGCCATTGAGCCCTACAGTCCATCAAAATATTTTATCAGCAACTACATAAGCACCTGCTGATGTTGCCAAAATCATTTTTGCATTTGGTCTCATTTAAACCTATAGGGGATAGAGAAAGATTTTCTTCTTTTTAAATTATTAAGAAATATTGTTAGATTTTCCAGGCAGCAATTGAAAATAAGGCTCATTAACTGCCATCATACATGTATACTATTGTGAGTTACTATTTGTGCAGTAATATTTTTATCTTCATGAAAACAATATGTTTGAGGATAACACTTTTTTAATTTTATCAATGTTAATATGTTTTTCAATTTCTTAGGTCAATTCATATGTCAATTTTCTCCAAAATGTGGTTTTATCAGTAAACAGTTTTGTCCAAACAGGAATTGTGAGACCACAACAACTTATATAACTCAAGAGATAGTTGTTTTGGTCAGTTTCAGTTTTAAAAAGATGAAATGGATGCTTGTTTAAATAGACTAGTTGCTTGACTGACTTCCCTGATTTATTTTGCTACAGTTATAATTGTTTTAACTTAATTTATCTCAAAAATTTCTTTATACGTGCTGTGGTCTGTAATATGGGAAACCAAATGGAAGAATTAATTAATTGCTTTTGCCAAAAATTGAGGACTTGTTAGGGAAGAGTGAGTTGATTTGTTAGAGAGGCTAAATTAACTCACATTCTGCATTTAAGATTATGTCATAGTATCTGATTATTTCTATGAAAGTTTCAAAAATATTAAATTATAAAATCCAATTGAATCAATACCTACATCTGCACTATCTTTGACAATGTTTGCATGCATGCATAGGTGCATGTGTGTGTGTGTGTGTGCGTGTGTGTGTATGTGTATAGTGAAGCTGCAGTTGCATTTGTATAAGGAACTGCTAGTGTGGAAATTAACTCAACCTGTTCACATTAGTAATTCACCTATAAATGCTAGATTAAGAAAATTTCTTGGAACGTAGAGATATTGTTATTTGTCCATTGGAATATCAGTAATATTTTAGAGGCAGAACTTAAATCCATATCTTCCTGATTATGTGAGTGTCTTGGGATCTACTCTACCACACTGCTTCTCACTTAGATGACACAAAGGAGAAATTAATCTGGAGTAAAAGAATGTACTCCATAACTCTCTCCTCATCACAGCAGACATTTAGTAAGTGCTTTCTATGTTCCAGGCATTTCACTAAGTAAGTACTGGGGATCAAAAATGGCAAACAATTGTTCCTGACTTCAAGGAGTTTACAATCTAAAGATGGAGACAACATGCAAACAAATATAAAGAGCAAGCTCTATACAGAAAGAAGAGATAATTAACAAAGGAAAGGCAGTGGAATTAAGTGGTTTCCTATAAAAGGTGGGATTTTAATAAGGACATAAAGGAAGCAGAGGAAGTCAGTAGTTGGAAGGAGAATATTCTAGGAATGGGGGATAGCTAAAGAAAACACCCGGAGTTGACAGACAGATTATCTTAGTGACTTTCTTTTTGATTTTTGGAACAGCCAGGAAGCCAGTGTTACTGGATCAAAGAGTACATATTAGAAAGTATGGTATAACATTGAAAAGTAGGAGTGAGTTAGGTTATGAAGAACTTTGAATGCTAAATGAGTGTATCAGATTTGATCCTTGAAGCAATAGGAAGCAACTGAATTTATTGAGTGTTTTTGAGGTGAGGAAGTAATAGAATGTTGTATGACATGATCAGACCCGGGCTTTAGGACAATTTCTTTAGTGGCTTAACGGACAATGGATTGCAGTAGGAAAAGACTTGAGCCAGGGATACCCACAACCTGACTATTGAAATAATCTAAACATGAAATAAAGGGGCTACCCTAGAGAGGTGACAGTGTCAGAGGAGAGAAGGAGGCAAAGATGAAATTGAGAAGCCTTAGCATTAGTTTAGATGTAGGGGATGAGAAATAGTGAGAAATCCAGAATCATTCCTAGGTTATGACCATGAGGAACGCGCTGTTGCCCTCAGCAGTAACAGGAAAGGTAGGAGGTAAGGAGGATTTAGGGGGAAAGATAAAGAATTCTTTTGGGGATATATTGAGTTTAAGATATCTACTTGAGGAACAAATAATGATATCTGAAACACATACGCAATGCTAGACTTTCACTATTTCACTATAGTGTGTATTTCATCCATGCTATTCTTTTAATTATGTAAGTTAAATTCTGAACAATTATTTACCTAATCATTACACATTCAGTGACAATCTTTGCCAGTGGACATTTAAATGCTTTTAATATCATTGAAACTAGTATTTCCCATCTCTTCCTAAGACAATTCATATTTGGATTTAAAAAAAAAATGTTTGAGTTACCCTGATGAAGCAAATGTTTAGCTATGCATTTCTTCCAGACACCATGGAGGTCCCCTAAGTGTTCCGGACTTATATAAAAAAAAAACTTGCAGGGAAGCAGGAGTAGCAGATGGAAAAACATTTGGTCAAATTCACTGCCCATACTATTTGCTTGCCAAAATACTTTAAAGAAATGGTCCAGTTTGGAAACATATTCTGAAAGAACAAATGTTTGCAACTGAAACAAACATTTGGGCTATTAGGAAGTGCCCAAATAAAACATTTTCACAACTGACATAAATGTTTTACTAAGGAAATGCTTGCCAGTATAAATATGGCATTTGAGGTAATGAGAACTGTAGAGCCAGGTCACAACAGCTAGAGCCAAAATAGAGAAGTGAACATTTCTTTTCCCCTGTATTTAGGTTAAAAACCTATACTATGAAGAATAAGAATATTCCAGTAGGAATGCTTCTTCTAATGATCTCTGATCTCATAGTTGAGGCTTACACATTATCAGATTTCAACTGACAAGAACACTTGAACTGCACACAAATGGCTCTTACTCAAATCTTAAGGATTTGTGATTTTTGTCAGCATGGTTATGGCTTTCACAGACTGATTAGAATTTACCTTGCACTATAGTGAGATGCTTTCATGAACACTTGTGGTCAAGTTTCTTTTACTTGGTGGCCGAATTCCTGGAATTTGATCTCTCTGAACTTAACCAGTGCATAGTGCTGGCATAAAACACACTATCAACTGCTGGTTCCAGAATTAAAACCTTTCTGGCTTATTTAGATCTATGAGATTTTGTACTATTGATATCCAAGTCCATTCTCCCTTCCATGATGACTCACCCAGGTTTCTGGTGAAAAGATTTGAATGTAAATTATGTTAATGTGTCCACTCATCTGTTTCACAGATAAAGTGGAGAACTGAGAATATATACAATGAAGTAAGGGACACTGTGGTAGAGTGAACAGAGAGCTAATGGTAGTGGCAGACGGACTTGTATCCAAATCCTACCTCTAAAATATACTGGCCATGCAATTCTGGACAAGACCCTTAAACTTTCAGTGCTCCAGGAAGTTCCTGAAGAATGTAAATTGCAAAAGAAGATACAGACATATATTGATAGAGGAAGTTTCCCACCAGGGAGTTCCCTATGCCAATGAAATGATATGCTTAGTATTCAATTCCCTATCAAACAATGCAAAGAAAAAATAATTGGCCTATTACCTTTGGTTCGATCTGGGTTCACAAACAATACAGTTACCTAGGTTGGACAGGTAACTTCACTTTCAATATTTCTTGATTTCCTCATCTCTAAAGTGGGGATCCTGAGACTCCTGATATATAATTATAGGTTATTTATGATTATATATGAAAAACTGTGGTTTATAAGAATTGGGCTGTAAGTATGTTATCCATTACTAGTATGAGCCAATCATTCAAGGAAAATCACGTAGGTTGTCATATATTGATCAATCAATCATCTTTTAGTTCTAAATGCAAACTTTGCCTCCTCTCTTTCACTTTTGTCATGGAAATTGGTCCTCCATATGCTCATGATTGCCAGACAGACTCTGTGATCTTGAGCAAGGCCCTTCTATGGACATCAGTTTCTTCATCTTAGAAAGGAGGGAATAAGACTAGATAACCATAATTTGGTTGTATATGAGTTCATCATTGGAGTCAAATGGTCAGATTGGAACCACTTATTTAAAATCCAGGGCTCTATGCACTACATTTTACCTCTTGGTTTCCTCCTTTTTGACATTCTATGATCATTTTATCCACTTTCATTTTAAAGATCAAGATCAGAGAATACTGACTTTTTTTCAGTAGGGGAATGAGAAAAACATATAAATACCAGTTATAGAAGACATTATCTGAACTTTGCCACAAGTAAAGTCTTATATAGTTTTGTAAAAGAAGATAAATCATATGAAGTTTGAGATTATTGGATTAGCTATATAAAAACCTGGGAACATTAAACAGTACTTTGGGTAGTGACCTATTCTCTAGTCATGTAGTTATCTGTCTTCCTGTATTAATATTTTTCATTTGAAGATCTTTCACTCACTCAACAAGAATAGGATCATTGGATAGAGATATAGTCTTAACATCCTTCTAGTTCATTCTCCACTTTAAAGAAGTATAAAAAGTGATTAGATTGGAATAATTTCTATGTAGGTGGACATATGATCTTGGACTGAATGGCTGTGTTCTGTGCCCTTGGTAAAAGACATGCATGATCAGAGGTCTCTATTTCTTCCTTTTGTTTCCATGATAAAAGGAAAAGGAACCATGCCAAAGGGAATTGGAAATTGTACCAGAAGAAGCATTGAGATATGTCTTCATCTCTTTTCAAGGCAGATCCTTTTCTTGGAACTGCCAATAAAATACCCTGAGCTAAGAGAAAAGGTGACATCAGGGAATTCTATCCAGCTTCTCCAGCAACTGCTAGGTGGATGATTAATATTTGTTGGTGAAATTCTCCATTTTCATGTGTGAGCCTAGTTGTCAACCTATTGCACAAGAATAGTGATCCAGAGAGATAAACATTTTCATTCCAGACAGTAGTGTTGTGAGTCCATAAGGTTGAAAGTTATTCTTTCCTGACCGAAAAGGGAAGGGATTCCTGCAACTTCAGTGATTCTCAAGGAGAAGGAACCACATCACCAGAAGAAGCCATTAGGAAGACTCTGCCCTTGAGGCCTTAAAGATCAAAAGATGCCCTGGCTTTCTAGGAGATCTGGACTTTGATAATTACTTTAATGGTACAAATCTGAGTTGAATATAAATTACATGTATAGTATCCTAGAAAACATTTCTCATTTAAAATAAATTAATTTATTGTTATGAATCTGTTGCATGTTTCCCTTTGTGGGAGATAAAATGAATAGCTATCATATTTCTCCTATCTACTACTTGTGTTTTGAGTATCTTTTATTGATGAAACCCTGTGATGTCTTTTTTAAAATTTTTTTTCTCATTTTTGAAGTAGCTGTATTTTTGAATATCTTTCAAAATACACATTTATTTTTTTCTTTACAAAATCAGACAAAAACAAAAACAAAATCTGTAGGAGTAACTGACCACTAGGGCAGTTTTTTTTTTTGTTTTGTTTTTGTTTTGTTTTGTTTTTACTGGTCCTTGTTGTAGTCCCAGTCCCAGTTCTTGACGTAATTGTGAGTTCATCAGAGCAGAGAGGCAGGAGAGTAGGGGCCAAAGGGAAGGAATGACCTAGGAAACAGGAGAGATTTCAGGGAGAAAGTGTTGTGAGGAGGTTGAGTGCCAGACCCAAATGGGTTCTTGGCTTTGTTCCTAGTGGCCAGGCATGGTAGAGTTTGAAGAGTGAAATCACTTGGTCTAGGAGCTGACAACCAGACTGCACTTGCCCTGGGAGAGTCTTACTCTGTTTTCCACAAATCGTGCACCACCTGTTGTTGAGCTAAAATATCCATTTATTTAATAGCAGTAATAATTTAAAATTATAAAAATCATTTCCGTTGTTGAGCATTAGAGGGTGAGGTAATGAATACAGACAGGGTGATGGGGGGCAGGATAGCTGAAGGGGGAGTGGACAGTTCACATGTAGGATGGCAATGAAACAGCCACACTCTTCCAGCCTTCCCACGTGGGAGCATTGTCTATGTTCCTTCTGGGGGGATTACAAAGGTTAGTGGGGCTCTGTTGGGAAAAAAGGGAAAAATCAAAAGTATCTCAAATTCACCACAGTAGAGATGGCCTAATCATATACATCCTTCATTTCAAACAACCTGGTACCTGCTAGGATCCAGACTGATGAAATACAGTTAATGTGACCTGGGGGCTTTGTGAGTCAGCGCAGTGGTGGCCATCAATAGGCAGAAGAGATAGAGCTTCCCTGGAACCGTAAGATGGGTTGGGGAATGAAAGGTAGTGAGGCAGAGGGAGGGGGAACGAAGGGGAGAGTCTAAAGGCATTTGGTGCTTTCAAAGATTGTTAAAAAATAAAAAGAAAAGAATAAAGGGGGTCTTAGAGTCTCTCTCGCCGTCCCCCCCTGCCCCCCACTCTGTCTCATGGGTTCATTGTAGGGAGATTAGTTGCTCCCGGGAATAAGTGATTGCAAGGTAACTGCTAGACATGCTCACCCAGCATATAATTAGTCATTTTTGCACACATGACATTCAAAACTGGAACCTACGTGTTCCTCTGTGACTTTATGGTGGGAAGGGCTTGTATTTTCTCTTTGACTGCTGGTGGGGGACGGGTGTTTTCCAACTGATTGAGTGGCTGTATAATGATCTCATCCAGGCCATTATCACCCCACACATAGTTCATTGGATTTCCAAAACACCCCAAGAGCTCAATCCCAGGTTTGGTATTGTTGCAGGTGCAATAATTCCATTCACCAACTGCTGAATAATCCACTTGGGATGCCTTCGTGCCTGCTTGCAGCATGTTGTGCAGGGAGGGGGAGCATGTGGCTGCCGTGCGTTAAAGTGGTGGCAGAACTGGTGTTCAGATTGCACCCCAGAGCCGAATGTGGGGAATTCAAAACTGCCATCAAAAATTCCAAAAGCAAACTGGCCATAACCCGGTGGCAAGGTGAATAAATGCTGATCCACATTCTCAAATGGTGGTCTATTCTGGTCTGTGGGAGGTGTAGCACTACTGGAACTTTTCCAATATTTCTGGTATCTTCCTCAGAAGCTCTTCAGTTAAAGAAGACACACACCTTGGGCATACATAATCTGGCAGCTTCGGGGAGATGGGAACAGCATTAGCAGAAGTTCTGTCCAGGCTGTGGTGAAGCCTCCGCCATTTCCCTTCTCCACCCGTGAAGTTTTTTTAGTAGAATTCTTACACATGAATTGTACCTAAGCTTTAATCAAATTATTTGCCATGGGACTCCAAAATAATGACAAAATAAGCCAGAAAATGAGAAAAACAAATCTGAAGCCTTTCTCTTTGGGGCCAAGTTCCCTCAAGAATGGATTGGTACATGTGAGCCTAAAATTGCAGCCATTTTGAGAAAGAATAATTAATGGGAAAAATTCAGGACTGACAGTGGTGAAATAATTTGTCAACATTACTTAAATTGTGGCAGAGTAGGATTCTGAATATTAACACACTGATGACAGTCCCATCACTGATGATGCCTTCCTTCCTTCTTTCCTTCCAATCTTTTCCTTTTTTCCTTCCTTACTCCCTCTTTCTCTTGCTTCCTCCCTCTTTTCTTAAGATTGCTATATGTTCATCTTTGCTCCTCTACTTCCATATTTACTCTTTGTTTCTTCCTCTCTTTCTTCCTCTCTTTCTTTCTTTCTTCCTCTTTCTTTCTTTCTTTCTTTCTTTCTTTCTTTCTTTCTTTCTTTCTTTCTTTCTTTCTTTCTTTCTTTCTTTCTTTCTTTCTTTCTTTCTTTCTTTCTTTCTTTCTTTCTTTCTTTCTTTCTTTCTTTCTTTTTGGAGTGGGGAAGAAAAGGCAGTTAGGACTGTGACTTACTCAAAGTCACATAACTAGGTCAGATTTGACCTCAGATTCTCCTGGCTCCAGGACCAGTGTTCTACTCATTGTATCACCTAGCTGTTTTTTTTTTTTTTTTTGGTTTATGCAACCTTATTGAAGAAAATAAATTAATTATTAGCAGAGCTATTAGCTGATCAATCATACAGTGACAATTTGCATCATTTACTCATACAATAATAATTAGGATTACAATTATAATTATTATTATATGAAAAATATTAAAATATATAGCTCCAAGCCTCCTAACAAAAATAAAAGAAAATTACAAAAAAGGTCAATACCCTATTTTGGAAAACAAGAGGTGTTTGAGTTCCAATGTCCTTCCTCTGTAGAACAAAAACAAGTCATTCCTTTACTGGCATGCATAAAATACATCACATTTTCTGTTTTGATGATGCTATAAATTCAGTACCAATTCTCTAACCACATCAGTTATGAACATAAAATATATCATGAAACCTCAAATCTCTAACAACAGAATGCATAAACAAAATTGATTCTGCTTCAGTAATGTTGTTTCCTTTGCTCTGACAATTTTGCATTCATCCAAGATCTAAGATCCCATGGTATCTTCACCATGTATTAATTAGAGTAGTGAGAAATGGTTTTAGTCTCATAACTAAATTAGAGCAAAGACATTTGTGATACACATGCTCCATTTACAAAAAAATTCTAAATATTGGGCAATTGTTCTCTTGTAAGTACTTTATAGTTTCTAAAAGCAGTTATTCCCAAAGGGAGAGCCTGTCTTCTCAGACAAGTATGCACATAAAGGGAGGGAGGTAAGCAAAAAAAAAAAAAAATGAATTGTAAAAGAGGAGGTCAGATAGAGGAGCAGTCAGAGAAGAAATTTAAAAAAAAAGAAACAGTAATTTAAAGTTTATTCCAACTATAGTGCAAGTTATTATGACTTAAGGTATCATCATGTAGCACACTTCTGATTCCATTCTTGTTCCTTTCAACAAATATTCATTTACTGTTTGCAAAGAATTATATTGCATGCTAAATGGAGGGCATTTTGTACAGAGAACTAAGCTAAGAAGTTGAAAAGAATACTAGAAGGCTGAATGCATTTGTTTGTGCTCAATGTAAAAAGGCCATACATCTCCTTGGAAGGTAAGGACTGAAGCTCAGGGGAGAAGCTATGCCTGGATGTATGGAACTGAAATTAATTTACATAAAATAACAATTCAATTCATGGGAACTGATGAGTTTACCATTAATATTAGAATGGAATGTACAAAACCAGGTCTCTTACACTAGCATAAGACCTTTTGTCATCAAAAGAAGACAGTATGATTCTGCTCTGGCAATTCGAAATGGCACTATACAGAAGTCATGAAAGTTTTTAAATTCTGGGAGGCACTGTTGTGTATTAGAAAGAGTACAAGATGAGGCATCAGAAAATTTGGCATCAAATTCTGGGGCATAAACTTTAGCTCTATGATCTAGAAGAGGTCATTTAATATCTTGGAATATTAGTTATCTCATATGTAAAATATGCATTAAAAGGTCATCACTTTCTTCACAGGGTATAAATGTTGAAAGCACTTGCAAATTTAAAGCAAATTGCAAATATAAATATTAATTGATATTTTTTATCTTGCCACTGGACTTTGTTTTTCTAGTTTTTCCACCTTCACTCCCAAGTATCTAAGGCTTTTAATGGTGTCCTTTAATAATTCCATCCACATATCCCCTGCTTTGTAGACATATGAATAATAAATGTTGATCCTTAATAGTAAGGGTAGAAAGGTGTGTCTTGTCTGTGAGAGAGAAGTATGTTTCACCTAACAATGCAAATTGAGACAACTCCCTACTTTATTTTTTTTCAGTTTTCATTGTATAATAAGTGTAATGAAAATAGAGCTTGGAAAAAGGAGGGAAGGGGCATTATAATAAAGATGTTAGTACAATAATTCATACTTTTCTTGGGCTTATGATCAAAATACCCTACTTAGATATCAATAATGAGGTCCTGTGATTCTGAATTTATTCTTTTCCCAGCTTTGAGTATTCACTTTTCACAGTAAGATATTTATACTTCTCTTTTTCTTTTCTTACCAGAAGATGTGAATTTATACCTGTGAGGATTCCAATGAAAAATAGGGGAAATAAACCATAGTTCTTTTTCAGTTAGTGTTCCTAAAGCAAAGTACAGACAGTAATTGGGTCCTGCAGCACATGGGAAAGGCACTGAAGCTCAGAGCAAAAAGGTAAGACTGACTTACAAAGTAATCCTTCTGAAGGACTTCCTGATGTAATGTCTGTGCACCTATTATTTCAACATTCCCAAAGTCGAACCTTGCTTTGGGCTCTTGGCCTCTCTGTCACTTTGTTCAAATCAACTTTTTGAATTTCAAGTTACAAAAGGAAAAGCAGAGGCACAGAAAAGTGCTGTGATTTTTTTGTACTTTGCTTTCATAAGGAATTACAATGAAAAACTTCATTTATTTATTTATTTTAACTCACTTTCCATCCTTTACCCCTAAACTTGACTGTATCTTTGGTATACATATAAATTGTTACCCTGAGCTGAATGCTATGGAGAAAGAGCATGAAAGGACTAACCAAGATATCTTAAAAAAAATATTGTGGGCTTCTCATAAGAATTGCAATGGCAATATTATTAGAAAAAATAACATGGAGTAGAAGGAAATGGTATTATTTTCAATTAGTAAATGTTTAAAAATATATCTGAAAATTCTTAACAAACCATGCTTTTTCTGCAACAATAGTTCTTGTTCTAACTGAGCAATAGTTCAATTCCATTTATTTCAATTCAGTTGAAACATTAGTACCTATTATGTTCAATAAAATAATTGCTACTTATATTCTGATGTATGACTTACAAAAAACATGGATTTGCTGCCTTATTACATCCCCACAACGGTTGTATTATACAGATAGTATAGGCATTGTTATCCCCATTTTACAGATGAAGAACCTGAGAGTCACTGAAATGAATTGCCAAATAATTTCTTACTAAGTAGTCAGCTTCTTGCTGATCAGCTTCTGTCTTTAACTAGGCTTTTGCCAAGCATGATGTAATGTTCCATGGAATGTTTATGCAGAAGGTAAATGTGCAATCCACTTAGTAAGGATAATTGATGGACAACTGTGTATTGCATTGATATCTATCAAGAGATTATGAAGTAGACTGCCAACAAGATGAGTGTGTATAATGTGAAAAATTTATGGGAGTACATCAACAAAAGTTGTACAAGATAGGCAGGATTCTATGAGATGTGGGAATGCTCTGTTATTACCCAAAGGAACTACTATGTTGATGAATTCAAAGAGAATAATGAGGACTGGAATATTGCAATCTGTCTTTCAGAGAGGTTAAGCGATTTGACTACAAACCCAGAGTGAAAACAAAACAAAACAAAACAAACCAGAAGCTATTCTACCTTCAGGTTCAAATGCTCTTGCAAATCAAGACCTTTTAAGTTCCTTTCTAATACTCTTTAAAAAAATATAATTATTTTTAGTTTTCAACATTCACTTCCGCGAGATTTTGAGTTGTAAATTTTCTACTCATCTCTCCTGTCCCCTGCATGCCAAAGAGGCATGCATTCTGATTTCCCCTTCTCTCAATCTGCCCTCCCTTCTATCACCCCTCCCCCTTCTCTTTATCTTTACCTTCTGTTTTCTTGTAGGGCAAGGTAGATTTCTATACACTATTGCCTGCATATTTTACTTCAGAGTTGCTTGTAAAAACAATTTTTACATCATCTAAAAATAAACTCTTCTACTGCCAATAGGTCCCCAATTTCTTTATCTGTCTCACTTCATCATGCATGAACTGCTTTCTGTCAATTTAGTTAAAAATATCATTTATGTTTTTCCTTAATTTTCCTTCTTAGCTTAAGATGATTCTGAGACTGGATATGTCTGATCCTTATATGATCAGGTCATATATTTGTACCCATTCTGGTGCCTGTCCTTGCTTCTCTCTTTTATCATGTGTTGTTTTTTCTTTCTTTCTTTCTTTTTTTGAAAATCTAAGTTCTTCAGAGTATTCTATGCACGTTCATGGAGTCTCTTTAGATAACTTTCCACCTTTTTTCTCAAAAAACTTACCTTTTTTTTTTTTTTGGTCACAAGAAGATGGTTCCTTTCTTTATCAAACTTTAGCCCACAGGATGGTAACTCTTCTTTGCCTAAGCCCACTGAAATTTGTTCCCCTACAATCATCATTCATGTAAGAATTCATATGACATGAATTAGGGAGGATTTTGATTAGTAAGTTTGATCCCATTCAGAAGAGGTCAACTAAGGATAACAAAGAGATTAAAGGGATTAAAATCACAATACATGAGACTACAGGAAAGAAATGTGAATATTGAGTTTATAGAAGGGATCTTAGCATGTATAGGATAGCTGTCTTAATGTAAGTTTCAGCAAATTCCAGTGGAAATTACATCTAGAATTAAACAGAAAATTCTCTTTTGGTCATTTAAAACTGTTCAAAACTGATTTGGCCAACATTATTAGCCTTATTATATACTGATAACCTTGTATATCATTTGTGCACTACATAGTTGAGTTATACTGTCCTCTTTGCTGTTTCCTACACATTGAGCCTCCATTCTCTATCTCCTTTCTTTAGCACATTAAGTTTTGCATGCTAGGAATCTACTCCTTCACCTCTACCTCTTAGAATCTCAATTTCTTTTAAAGTCTAGTTCAATTAACCCCTTAACTGTATGAGGCCTTTACTGATCATCTCTTTGCTCTGGCCGAGACAGCAGAATTAAAAACTGTAGTCAAAAGTTCCAAAGGCAAATTTTGAGTTGAGAATAATGAAGAACATCTTAACAAATAGAATTGTACTAAAGTGGAATAGACCTTCTCAATAAGTGGTGGATTGTCTCTTTTTAGCATTCTATGATAAAAGGTTAGATGACTACTTGTCCCATATTTTTCAAAGGAAATTTTCGGTGAGTTATATGTTAGAAGAGGTAGAACTCTTAATTCCTGTCTACCTCTCAGAATTTATATTACTTTCCTGAAATGGGAATTTTACTCCATGCTTCATTGTGGAGTGAACTGTATATATGTTCATAAGCTAGCCTTGAGAAATTCTGATAACTGTTTTCAATTCCAAGTGCCCCATTTTAGACAAGATATTTTAAACTGGTGGGTATCCTAAGGAAGAGAATAAATATATTGGGAGAACTAGAAACTAGTCTACATGAAGAGCAATTGGGGTATCTGGGAATGCTAAATTTCAAGAAAGATTGGGTTCAGGAAGATAAATGTCTTTATGTTTTTGAAAAGAAATCCTGTGAAGATAGATCAAATTTATTTCCCTGGTTCCAGACAGTGGAATAAGAAGCAATATATTAAAATATGGTTAGATTAGATTATGTTTAATATGTGGTAGATATTTGCATGAAGCAGATTTTAAATTAATTAAAAGGAAAAAACCAAATAACAAATTTTACCCAAGCTAGATACTTTATAACATTTTCCATTATCAGAGGACTGCATGAATGGGCTGATTAACTATCTCCCAGGGAAAGTATAAATTATTTTCTTGTTAAGTTTTGGAGTGGATTAGATGAACTTTGAGTTCTCTTCCAGATCTGAGAATATTTTAGACAATCTAGTGCTCTCGTTGTGAGAATTTGCTGTGAAATATTCTGTCCTTGCTACTCTCCTCATCCTCATTCATTTCCCACTTGGCTACCCTCACAAACTTCATCATTGTATACAGACACTAAAGTTCTTATATGGTGCCATTACCTCTGAAACTCACAATTCTTTGAACCCCTTACCTCTGACTGAAGATAGTAGAGGGCAGAAGGTGGATGTTGTAGAATTCCAGATTCTCCATTTATGTAGGGTACCTAGGATAGCTCTCTTATCATACTCACCTGGCAACAGGTTTTCATCATGCCCCTGAGCTGTGCTCACTTCCCCATCACACTCTCACTTTTCATCTTCTTTTTATGTGTTGTATTTGCCCATGACATTGTGAATACTTTGAGGAGAGTGATGATGTTTTGCCTTTCTTTGCATCCCTAGCAGTGACGACAGTGCCTGGCACATAGCAAACATTTAATACATATTTTTGACTGCCTGTTAGATATATTAGTTTCAAAAAATCTATCTCTTCAATTATCACTTCCCAGTCTCTCTCTCTAAAAGACAGCATTCCCACTGCCCCTCCACAAGAATTAAATTCTTCCCAAAATAATAGCTTATAAATGCACTGAGGTTTATGACTTATAAGGTATTTTTCACCCTATGAAATACCTAGAACATTCTATTATCCTCCTTTGACAGAAGACTAACCTTGAATTTCAGAATGTTGAAATGTCTTTCCTGGGCTCTGTCTATGAAACTCAGATTTGGAATTCTTGTCTCTGAATTGAAGGCTCTTTGACATGAACCATAGTCCTGACTAGAAGCATAATTACCCTTCTACTTATAAACAAAAATTGAAACTGACAATTGTGCTTTGTAGGTGGGCTGAGAGAGGGGGAGGTAATAGCAAATAATCACAACTGTAAGAAATAGCAGAATATCACAACATAAAACAAATGCATGGTTGATTCATGTTGTGAAAAACTATAGCAGGATGTTGAATTTTTAGTCTTCTCAGATTGTTATATGATGGTCACTCTGGCTTATTTTAACAAATGGATAGATATGGATTTAGAAATAGAAAAATGCCACTTTGGACTTAGTGTGATATGGAGGGATTGGTCCATAAAGGGATGATAAAAGACTACCAAAAACATAGTATGACTTCAAAGTTGTAATGAAAAGTTTAAGTTATAAAGCTCAATTATTTTTCTTTGTATATGAGAATGATGAGATTTAGAAGGCTTTAAGGACTTGCCCAAGGTCACACAGCTAGTTATACAAGTGAACTTGGCAGAGAAAAGACTAGTTCTTCTGAGTACATATGATGTTCTCTTCCCCATTACCAAAGTGTCTCACTAAGATTTGATTAGGTTCAGCCATGTTGGTAAAGGAATTAAAGCCTGTCTACTGGTGTCTCAATCAATCAATTAATCAACAAATATCTATTTAGCATTTGTTATATACTAGGCATATTATTATGAAATAAGGACACAAAAACAAAGAGGAAGCAGTCCTTGCTCTCAAGGGCTTTGAGTTCTTTTGGTAGAGACACTCTTTTAAATTAAAGAATGAGGTTCAAAACTTAACTTGGTCAATATTGAACAAGTGAAATAATTTTTCTGCATTTCAATTTCCACATACATAAAATGAGGGAATTTTCCTCTAATGCTACTTGAAGTACAAAATATTTGATCCACATTATTTGAAAAAAGTACAAGTAATTGGTAGGGGTAATCAGGAAAGGTACCATGTCAAAAATGTTGCTTTATCTTGAAAAACAACAACAAGGGATTCTATGTATCAATAGTTTATATGTAAGATGATATTTCTATGTCCACTTCCTATATATTTAGAATCTATTCCTCCTTCTGTCTATCCCTGTCTTTCCATCACTCCATCCATATGTGTATCTCCTTAAAATTCTTGATAAAGTACTGCATAGTCGATATGAGTGAATCTAGGGACAGATTCATCTGCTGACATTTGCTAGTTATGTGATCATTAAAAGATCACATAGGTAATCTAAGCCTCATTTGTTAAAATATGTCTGTAATAATCTATATTACTTCTTTAATAATCTTGTTTTGAGCCTCAAATAAGACAAGGAATGTGAAACATACATAAGTGTTAACTATTACTAATACTATAGCAAACGGCATATTTAAATGTTTTTATGAATCTTCAATTCTATCTTTGGTTTAGAACTCAGAAAATAAATAATTATTAACAAATGAAGCCATACAGCAATTTCTCATAATAAACAATACACTTAATTTTATTGAAATGAAGATCTCATCCTGGAAGAGAATGAATAATTGCTTCTGACCTGATGTGAACTTTCAGATTCAAAAATTTAGGGCAGGCAGTTAGTTATTCCCAGTTGATGAAGTATTCTGTTAGATGATCTCATCTGACAAGCAGTAAGCCTTCACAATTGAGATAACTCTCACGATTAATCTAATTTTAGCATAATAATATACAGACTTTGAACATGATTCTAAATGTATCTTGAAATAATAATAATACATTATGTACATTTATTTAGCTCTTTGAAATACACAGCGTTTCCATTTACATTCCAACATTTTATCCTCACAGTAGTACTGTAATGAAGGTTGTATTATTAATATTATTTTGCAAAATTGGATACTGAAATTCAAAAATACAAAGTAATAGTAAAAGATATTACTAGTACATAAACTCTTTTATTCTTACTCCGAATCAAAGTTGTAAAACTGAGGAAGAAAAATCCTGTTTGAGACTGCCTTTATTCTTTATGCTATTATGACTATCGCAAACAAATCTTTCTGCTCATAGCTTAATGGAATAACTTGCATCAAAGTTGAGCCTCCTACTGTGAATAATGATAATTAAAAGATATTTAAATGGTCTAATTTTACAAATATAAGTTTATATATAATAAACAAGGTTATTTTTTAAAGAATATCAGTACATTGATTAATTTTTCTACAAATGAATTGATGTTTTAAAATAGTTTAAAAAATTCCCACTCAACAGTATTTTAAAATATAATAGCTTTCAAAGATTAACAGAAAAATTAGGTTCCATTTTTTTAGGTTTTCGCACCATTATCTTAAAGACAATGACTGAAAAAACTTGTGACATTCAAGTTTGGCAGCCTTCTATCTTCCCTTCTCTTTCTCTTCCCTTGAACCCAGGTTTCTAAATTCCCAATGTATCTGTCATACTTTCTAGTATGATATAACTCCTCATAAAATGTTATCTTGTGAAGAGGTACTCTTCGTGTGTGTGTATTAGTGTGTTTTCATGTGTGTGTAAGCATGCAAACACGTGTATGTGACAGTTACAGAGACAGAGAGAGAATGAAAGACAGAAAGAAAGAGAGGAGAAAGAGAGCTAGAGAGAGAGAGAAACAGACAGACTCAGAGATGGGAGGGGGAGAGAGAGAGAGAGAGAGAGAGAGAGAGAGAGAGAGAGAGAGAGAGAGAGAGAGAGAGAGCTCACTAAATTTTAATTTCCCCCCAAAAATTTACTTTTTAGTAATAACAAATATTGAAAATTCTTCAGGATTCAAGAAAATTAGACTTTGTGAACTCTCAGGAAACTTGTCAAATGATAGCAGTTTGAGTATGTGTTTCTAAGTGATTATACCTAAATTTTACCAAGTGGATTTCTTTCTAGTGTCCATCTCTGTAAAGTTTAATGTATATATAATATTTATGTTCCCTTTTTCATAAAAGTGTTCAATATCAGTGGTTATAAAGACCTACTTTTTTTCTGTGAATATATATTAACGTGGGTATACATATATGTGTTTATGACCATTCACAAAAATTCAATGAGATGTTTTGAAAATAGTTAATGGGAGTGAATCAAGATCTTTTAAAATTTCCTTATGAAACTGATTTATGCATGCTGAATTAATTGAAAAATTTCATTTCATAATTAGATTTGAAGTACACACACATATATAGATATACGTAAAACATCATAAGAGGGATGATGACGAAATAGAAAAAAATTGAATGTTTGGGACTGTCCTATTAAAAATTCAGAAGAGATTTTGATGCAGCATTTGTGAGCAACAGACCCTTCTTTGGGATTCACCTTTCACTGTATTTCAGGGCCATGATATTTCACATTCGGATGGAATCTCAGGGGCCAATTGGCAGAACCTATGATACAAAAAAAATCTCCTCTACAACCTACTTGACAAATATTATCCAGTCTTGTTTTAAGCCTACAAATGGTTATGGTGTAAGAGGTGGGGGGAGTATTGAGACTAATGGTTAACTCCAAAGTCACCCCATTATACATTAGAGGAGCTATAATTGTTTAAAAGTTTACACCATTGATAATGTTTTGTTTTTGTTTTACAAGCCCACCCATCAGTTTTAGTTCTCACTCTGGATCCAAATAAAACAAATCCAATGTCTCTTCCTAGTTACAGCCTTTCAAATACCAGAAGGATTTTCATGAAATAATGTAATTATTTGACTAATTCCTTGCTACCCTCCAAGAAAACTTTTTTTCTTGAAGTAAAATGGAGAGCACAGAAAAAAATATTTTCAAGAAGTAGCTTTTAGTAGCATATAGAAAATTACATAATCATTGCATTTCTTGTTATGACTCTTTAATAAGCCAGTGTATAGTTAAAATAATGATCAACTCCACTCCTCATTTTACTTCTTAAGTACTTCCTCCTTAGTTAATACCTCCTAAAAATATTTTTTATTTTTTAAACTACAATTTATGATCAATTTCCTTTTTCTCACTTAACAGTACTTCTGATTTGCCAATTACATGTAAAGATGGTTTTGAACATTCACTTTTACAAAATTTTGATTTCCAAATTTTGCTCCCTCTCTGTCTTCATCCGCCTTTCTCACCCACTCCCCAGGACAGCAAGCAATCTGATATAGTTTATAAATGTACAATCATATTAAATACATTTCCACATTAGTTATATTGTTTAAAGAAGGGTCAGAACAAAAGGGAAAAAATCACGAGAAAAAAAATAGTTGGCATCAATCTCCATTTGGAATCCATTGTTCTTTCTCTGGATGTGGACAGCATTTTCTATCATGAGTCTCAGAAATGCCTCAGATCATTGTATTGCTGAGAAGATCTATCCTAATTGATCATCGAACAACCTTGCTTATGCTGTGTACAGTGTTCTCCTGGTTCTGCTCACTTCACTCAGCATCAGCTTGTATATGTCTTGCCAGGTTTTTTCCAAAATCTACCTGCTTATCATTTCTCATAGGACAATAGTATTGCATTACATTCATATGCTACTTGTTCAGTTATTCACCAATTGATGGGGGCATCCTCTCAATTTCCATTCCCTTAGTAACACAAAAGAGCTGCTATAAATATATTTGCATATGTGTGTCCTTTCCCTTTTTTTTTTTTGGTGATATGGTCATTATACTTAATATTTGTGTTGTCTTAATAAAATCTCTTAAAATTTCTGAATCTTGTTTGTCTTTTATGTGAAATGTTGTACTAGGTATTTCCAAAGTCCCTTGCAATTCTTAATCTTATAGGCTATGATAATTTCAAATGTTATAGTTTGGTTTCAATTCTAAAGCAGTAGACAAAATAACCCTTAAGCATTACTGAGCAATGAAACATCTGTGTCTAACATATTCAGCAACATGAAAATGTTGTGCCACAGGAAATGTTTATAAAAAAACACTTGAATAAAGTCATATTCCAATTCATATATTCAACTATTTTATCTAAGTCTATATTGAATTCTAGTTTATTCTCATGTATAAACTATAAACATATTCAGTTTATTTTTTAATTTTGCTTTCCAATTATACAGTTAATTACACTAAAATGTAGCCTGAAGTATATTTTAATCCCTAGAAAATAAAATTACTATTGAGCTACTCAGAGGGCAAATTCATATTGTTTTTCGTATTTGTGAACTAAAATGAAAGCATTACAACCAACAGATGGTGGTATTTTCATCAACTTGTAATTTTTTTTATGAACTGAATAATGCAGAGGGGAAAAAAATCATTCAGAACAGTCCTTGAATACTTGTCATGACAAATTATATCAGAGTGAAAATAGATACATCAGATAGATTGCAACATTGTAACCTAAGGATGGACGAGCTGTTCGTGTACTTTCCTTTTGAAATGTCATTGGGAAAAAAAAGCATTTATGAAAGAAATACTTGAACCACAAAAACTATTTAGAACATAACTGTGGGGCACATTCTATTATCAGATATATTTAAAATTCATTTAATGATATGAAATTAATATTATATTATCTAATACAACACAATGAATTACAAAATGAACTACAAAACAGAAGCCATAAGAAAAAGGAAACTATCAAGCTCAGAGAAATGCAAGCTCTAGTATTTTAGTTGCCTAGAAAAGTGCCAGAATAGATAGTTATTAGCTAGACCAAGGTGAAATAGCACAGACCCAGTTCAGCATGGCTTTCTCTACTGGGCATAATGAAATATTTAGCTTAAAAATCACAGGATCATAAATGTATACCTCAAATGGAACTTAGGTATGACAGAGGCCAATCTCCCTCATTTTACAGGTGAGTTCCTTGAGGCCCAGAGAAGTTCAGTAGCTTGCCCAAAGTCACACAGCTGGTTATGTATTTATTTCCTGAAAGAACTACTCTTATAGAAAGAAAAGTCAATAGAGTAATAATGCTTCAGGGGATTGTAAAAACTACATACCACCTGTGAGACTGTTGTTGCTATTATTTTTATTACCCCCATTTTATAGAGGATAAAACAAGGTAAGAGAGGTTACATGTCTGTGGTCACACAGCTAAAAAGGGTCTGAGGCATGCTTGAGCTAGAATCCTTCTGACTTCAAGCCTAGCACTCATATAAATTCAGTGATAAAATTTTGATGGCTGTTATTTTCAAGAGGGCCTATTTTAAATTAGTCACTCTCTACGTATCTGCTTGCTCGATTTCTGTGATTTTCCTAAATTCATCAGATGATTATGAAAAATGTTGAAGCTGGAAATGCTTAACACCGTTGAAAATGTACAACATACAACCAATTATACTAAAAATGATGACAAGAAAAAAAGTATTTAAATTATGGTATAGTCTAGCACTCATCACACAACTGTTAATGAAAGTTGTTATTATTTAACCT
The DNA here is from genome assembly GCA_023548195.1 of Bettongia penicillata ogilbyi. Taxonomy (NCBI): domain Eukaryota; kingdom Metazoa; phylum Chordata; class Mammalia; order Diprotodontia; family Potoroidae; genus Bettongia; species Bettongia penicillata. Next base: position 896,014 of record JAJHZJ010000112.1, on the reverse strand, counting down.
TGTGCTTAGTCTATATCTCTAATGCACTTGTTACCATTGGTCTAATTAAAATTGCTTTAAATATTCTTGAAATAGTAGGAAAATGGATATTCTTCTTTGTTATCTCTGACAGTTATTAACTGTGCAAACTGGGTCAAGTCATTTAACTTTATCTGAGTCAGAATCCTCATTTAAAAGCAAGGATAAATAATCCTTGCTCCTCCACTACCTACTTAAATACTATTTGAATACTGAAGTAATATAAAAACAAATAAATTTATTCTTGTTAACTGCAATTATCTTGAGGTTTTCAAACTATTTTCAAAAGAAAACTGCTTTAGTCATAGTTGTCTAAGATTCTTTACTATAATCACCAGTTACAATAGATTGCATTTATCTTACATTAAAATGTATATGTTTATAGTTTAGGAATTTATATATAGGACTAATAACATGACTGCTTCAAAAAAGTATCTTATTTAGTAAAAATTCTCACCTGCTCATACTTCAGTAACACTCACTAGGCTGTTATTCTTACTTCTCATATATAGTGATTATTAATTTTGTAACCTGATAGGAGTTATTGAACTTCTCTGAGAAATTTCATCTTTGTTTCTTATGGAGGAATATGTCTGTGCATCAAAGATCTGTGCTTTCATTGGAGTCAGATGCCACTAATGTTAGAAAATTCCAGGAGCATCTAGGTGGTATACTAGATAGAGCACTGGGCCTAAATTCATGAGGACCTGAGTTAAAATCTGACCTCAAACATTTACAAGACCTGTGACCCTGGGGCAAGTCACCTGATTGCCTCAAAAGTTGCAAAAAAATTGCAATTGCAATTGCAACAATTTGCAAAAAGAAAATTACAAAAAAAAAGTAAATAAAAGAAAGCTCATACAACAGTGTAGGTCATAATACATACATACATACATATATATATATATATATATATATATATATATATATATATATATATATATATATATATATGTCTTAGTGGATAGTTATTTGAGAGTTGTTTGAGAACTGTTAAGTGACTTCCATGTCAGAAATGATGCAGGAATTCAGCTGCATGCTGGAACAGCTCCAACAAAAAAGCAAACCAAAATGTTAAATTTTCAGTAAGACCATTTACATTTACAGTAAAATTGGTAATCAACAAACATGCTAAATGAGGTACCGATTTATTATTTTGTTGATTTTCTAAATTTAAGAATGTGATGGAAAACATGTTAGGCAGACTATACTTAAAAGTGGCTCATGAGTGAATTTTTCCCCTGTGGAGAGCTGAATTTTGGACATTTACTAACACCCCACCCCAGATAATATCATGAAATTACAGAATTGGAAGGGAACTATCTAGTCAAACCTATCCATGAACAATCATAGACTGCACTTCTGTAATGGACTTGACAAGTCGACATCTAGTCACCTCTTCTTGAAGGTTTCCTGTTCATCTGCCACCCAACATTATCCCTATTTCTTCTACTGCTCCTCTGCTATTCCTATAATTATTTAATGCCAGGCATTTAGGGGAAAACAATCCCATATATATTGTTCATATCCTTTCATTCCCATCCTCCTCAACTCTACCCCATTCATGTCCCAATACAATACTAGCCATTCCTTTGACTATGCACTCTAAAATTTCCTTTCTATACTGAAACACTCCCTTTCCTTTATGTTGCGTCTCTTTCTCTCACATTATCCATGTATTAGCTATCACTGAGACGTAGAATTTCTCTGATGACACTGAACTTCTAATATTTTTTATAATGCTAGTTATTCCTCTTATCCTCTGTGATGCAGACAAATTAATTTTCTCTCTTTTATTCATAGGATGCTTCATCTTTTTCAGTTAATGTTTTCTAACTAACTAACCTCCATGCCTACAAATGCAAGGCAGTATTCTTCACCTCTATATCACAGAGTCCCCCTAAATTTTAAGATTCAATTCAAGCACCATTTTTGCATAAAGGCATTCCTGATCTCCACAGCTGGTAGCATCCCTTTCCCAAAATCATGTATTTGACTAATTTGTATAGGTTTAAATTTATTGAATTTGTATTTATGCTATGTATTTTAAAAGCACATTTTGTGTCCTATCATAATGTAGTTGTCTTCTGAGTATGAATTGTTTCATTTGTTATTTTTATATTCCCCAGTGCCTAACACACAGTGGTACTTACAAATTCTTGATTTATTTGTTACAAATGAAGAAATTATGATGATAGAGGCAGTAAATATCACAAAATGTATGTGATGAAAAGAAAGAAAGACAAGCTGAGAAGTTGTGATCTAAAGAGAAGTTCCAGATCTAAAGCTATGATTCTATGACTTTCTCAGTTCCCAAGGCAGCTCTTTGAGATTATAAGTTGCAACTGAAGTGTCAATTTTATTTTGGGTATTCGCAAAACTGATCAATCAAGAAGTACTTATTAAGCATTTACTCTATGGCAGGAACTGTAATATGTGCATAGGATAGTGGGACAAAGAATGGAATAATCCCTATTCACAAGGAACATGAACTTTAATGGAAAAGACTCATTTTATGATGAGAAATCACAGGTTTAGTTACGAAAAATATTCAAAGTGATATCAAAACCTAGCAGTTAAAACCAGAGTATATATAAATTATCCTATGTAAAAATATAGATTATATAGATTTAATTTTAATATATCATACCTAATATATATGATCAATTCCTAAAATTTTATGTATTGCATTTCAGGAAAAAAAATCAGTTAGAGACGATTTATCCTAAAATCCTTAGCAAAATTTGCTATTCATTTTTGAACTTCGTAACCAAGCATAATTTCAATTGCTGTTTTTCCTTTTGTTGCATTTGCTTTTGTTTTTTTTTAATAGATTTTCTTAAAATAGAGGACAGTTAGCTACTAAAAATGTGTATGCAGAATCTATTTCTCTTCAGTGTGTAACACTTTTAAATACACAAAAACAACTTTTATTCATTCTATCTTATCTTTAGAGTCTGGGTTAATATTTCATGATATAATACACTTTGCTAAAATCAATCTTATGTAAGAATAAAGATGCTTTTCCGGAAGATACATTACATTGTTTAATTTTTTAATTAATCATAGAAGGAAAAAGTATTCCTTTTTTCTTCTATAACCATGTGACAATAAACATGCCTTTTGAATTCTTTCAACATTCTTAAAATTCATTTTATAGATAGAAATACAGGAATATTATTATTATTATCAGTTTCCAATGCAATAACACATTATTATTCATATTATGTTAGAGTATTTGCCAGTAACACAATAGCATCCACAACTTTTTGAGCTGGATAAAAATCAGTGTTATAAATCTGCAGTGGATCACTTGTTTCATAGTTTCTTGCTTTAGTTTTCATTGTGACTTTTTCAAAAAATATATTTTGCTTTCATTACTTCTATTTTCTTGTCATATCTTTTTCATTTCAGAGGAGTAGAACAAAGAGAAAAAATAATAGTGGATTTATAAAGTAATTTAAAAATAAAATCATTAATTCCTTTTTACTTTGATCAACTTAATTAAAAAGTTTTTTTTTTTAATCCAGGGAGACTCCCTTACCAAAGCCAATAATATTTTTCCTTTCTTTTACTTTTTCTTACATTTAAAATCCTCCCACACAAGAAAGGAATATTCAGGGAAGTCTGTTAGATCAGTCTGACAATTACATGCCACCCTGTTGGCCCCACGAAAGGGATTTTCAGTTTTAGGTAGCATTTGACTACTCTCTGTGAAGATTTAAAGTGAATATGCATAGAAATATGACCTGTGTCCCCCACATATGTCCAGTGGAAGTGAAGCATGCTTGAAGAGATAACTGACAACAACACAGAAGAATATACTGTCAGAAACTGATTGAAAATGACAAAAAGGCAAAAAAAATATTCTGTCTCCAGGAACTGCTCCATATAGGTCAAGGTTTCTTCCCATGAGGCCAACTCAAATTCTTGTAACTTCCAACTTTGCATAACAGGACCACAGTACATACAATGATCTCCTCTTTTTCCCTCCACTAAAATGTTTCCTACTTGCCTCTTAAATGACATATAATTACCCCATTCCATTTGACCCTCTTTCCTCCCACTACATTTCTCTCTCACCATTTACCTTAATTTCTTTTCAGCTATGGTCCCATCCTATTCAATTCACTCTGTGCTCCCTGTCTCTGTGTGTGTGCATGTGTGTATGTGTGTGTGCATGCATGCGTGTACATGTGTGTGTGTGGTCGCCACCACCTACCCAGATACTGAAAAGTTTTAAGAGTTACAAATATTGTCTTTCCATGTAGGAATGTAAACAGTTCACTTCTGGTAAGTCCCTTAAGACTTCTCTTTGTTGTTTCCTTTTTCATGCTTCTTCTCATTCTTGTGTTTGGAAGTCAAATTTTCTTTTCAGCTCTGGTCTTTTCATCAAGAATGATTAAAAGTCCTCTGTTTCATTGAAAGACCATTTTTTCCCCTGAAGTATTATTCAGTTTTGCTGGGAAGGTGATTAGTCCTAGTTCCTTTGACTGCTGGACTATCCTATTCCACACCCTTCAATCCCTTAATGTAGAAGCTGCTAGATCTTGAGTTATCCTGATTGTATTTCCACAGTCCTGGAATTGTTTCTTTCTAGCTGCTTGCAAGATTTTCTCCTTGAGCTGGGAGTTCTGGAATTTGGCCACAATGTTCCTAGGAGTTTCTGTTTTTGGATCTTTATCAGGTGGTGATCGATGGATTCTTTCAATACTTATTTTGCCCTCTGGTTCTAGAATGTCAGGGCAGTTTTCCTTGATAATTTCATGGAAGATGATGTCTAGGCTCTTTTTTTGATCATGACTTTCAGGTAGTCCCATAATTTTTAAATTGTCCCTCCTGGACCTATTTTCCAGGTCAGTTGTTTTTCCCATGAGATATTTCACATTCTCTTCCATTTTTTCATTCTTTTGGTTTTGTTTGGTGGTTTCTGGTAAAGTCATTAGACTCCATCTGTTCCATTCTAATTTTGAGAGAACTATTAAATTCAGTGAGCTTTTGAACCTCTTTTTCCATTTGGCTAATTCTGCTTTTGAAAGCATTCTTCTCCTCATTGGCTTTTTGAACCTCTTTTGCCAATTGAGTGAGCCTATTCTTCAAGGTGTTATTTTCTTCAGCATTTTTTTGGGTCTCCTTAACCAAGGTATTGACCCCTTTTTCATACTTTTCTTGCATCTCTCTCATTTCTCTTCCCAGTTTTTCCTCCACCTGTCTAACTTGCTTTTCAAAATCCTTTTTGAGCTCTTCCAAGGCCTGAGCCCACCTGACATCCCCCAGGGGTGTCTGGGGTACTGAGGCCCCGCCTTCCACGTCTTTCCCTGATGGCAAGAATACGTCCTCGTCATCAGATCTGAATGTTGGGATCATTTGCATTTGTTGGAAAAAAACTCTCTATAGTCTTATTTTTCTTCCCTTTTCTAGGCATTTTCCCAGCCAGTTACTTGAATTCTGAGATTCCTGTCCACCCCTGCCTAGATCCGTCCAGCTAGTGCTTGGGCTCTTAGATTCAAATGGGCTTTCTGCGCTGCCCGCCCAGCTGCTAATCAAATGTGAACTTTAGTTCTGGTGCTTGGGTCGGGGCAGGGCCACCTCCCAGGCTCAACTCCGTCAGGGGCTTTATGCAGAGACTTTCAGGAACAGAGCGGGTGGAGGGGGCCGCCTCCCAGGCTCAGCTCCCTCAGGGGCTTTATACAGAGGCCTTCAGTAATGCGGTAGGGCAGGGCCTCAGGTTCTTTATGCAGAGACTTTCAGTAATAAAGATCCTGCCTGCTCGTGGAGTCCCAGGGCGACGCTGCTGCCTGCCTCCACTGCCACCCATGCCTCTGCCTCTGCCACTTCCTGCCCCCGTCTCTGCCGCCGCCGCTTCCTCCCGAGGGGGCCTGAGTCACAGAGACACCCCACTCCCCTCAGCCAGCCAGCTGTCTCTCTCACTGACCTGTAGCTTCTGTGGGCAGAGGGACTTTCTCGTCTGCTAGAGCTTCCGTCCCTGAAGCCTGCTCGGGTCAGCTTCTCTGGGGCCGCGACCAGGGCAGCGCTGGGGGTGGGGTCCGCTTTCCGGAGTGCAACGGACCCTGGGGACATGTCTCCAGGGCTCTCTGGCATGGAAATCTCTTCCACTCTGTTTCTGTACCCCTTTCAGTGATCCAGAAGTTATTGGGGTCTCTTTTTACATTAATTCTATGGGTTGTTAGTTGGAGCTCGTAAACGTGCATCCTTCTACTTCGCCATCTTGGCTCCAACCCCCAAGATATTGCTTCTTGACCCCAGTGAATTTCACTGCAAAATGGAATGAGAATATTTCAAAATCTCCCAGTAAAGGAGATAACAGTCATTTTGAAAAAGATAAAATAGGTTTCATTCTTGATATCCTTTGTGCTACTGAATTTATACCTAGAATTCTATCAGTAAGGGTGAGAATAAACTTATATCCCAATACCTATGTTCAATTTCCAAATGGAATTATTTTTCCATATTTAAAATACTTAATGGAACACAAAATGTAAGAGAATTGATCCTAATTTGTCTTATGACAATTTTCATCTGAAGTCCATTAAAAAGATGAGAAGAAAAAGAGTGATGATGATGATGATAACGCTGATCACGGTAGCAGTGACCGCAACAACAAAAAAGGCTAGACTGCATAAGTTTAGATAGTGATTGTCATCCTGAAACCAATGACCAATGAAAATAGATTTAGAACAATTACCACATTAACTTTTCCAGTCTCAAAATATGCTTTTGTCCCAACAAAATTGACAGTAATTGATCTAGGAGGAAATAATACAAAGAAAAAAAAAAAAACAACCCTATGAAGTATTAATGAAACATGTGACTCCTCACCTTCAATTGCTAGAAAAAACATATTTCATCACAAAAGAGGAAAACAATTGACAGATGTTCTCAAGTTGCATGTTAAATAAAATTTTAAAATGCAAAATTATGTTTTTCAACAAATAAACTTCATGGCAGCTAAGTAGTTCAGTAGATAATGTCCCTCAGACACTTTTAATAGCTATGTGACCCTGGACAAGTCACTGAGACCTGTTTGCCTCAGTTTCCTCATCTGTCGAATCAACTGGATGAGGAAATGGCAACCCACTCCAATATCTTTGCCAAGAAAACCCAAATGGGCTCATAAAGAGTGAAATGACTGAAAAGAAAAATAACAAGAAATTTCACAAAGAAATGCTAAAGGATAACAACAGGCAAATGCCATTGGATGTCTTGAATATGTTGTTCATAAGAAAATAGTATTTATATAGAACTTTAAGTTTGGCAAAACACTTTATAAATATTTTCTTCTTTTGTGTTTACAATAGCTCTAGGAAATCTATGCTATTTTTGTCCACATTTTATAGATGAGAAAACTGAGAAAGGGGTTAAGCAACAGCTAACATTTTAGACCATATTTGAAATCAGATTCTATGTATAACTCATGCATTCTATCTACCACACTACTTACTATATTTAGTTAGAGCTTATAAAAGGACTAAGATACAAAAAGGAAATAAAAAAAAGCAAACAATGTGTAGATGTCTCTATATTAGTCATCTATCCACCTAGACAGGAACTAAAGGAAAAAAAAAATACTTGAGAAACAAATCTCTAATTGAAATAGAGAAGATTATTATATTGAAAAAGTAAAGTCTTTATATTGAAAAAAATAAAGAAAGTACAGAAGATTTTTCTTGGGAGTTCAGACTTATTGTTTAATAAAGATTATGAAATGAAGTCATAGAAATTTCATATCATTTTCACTTATGCTAATTTAGCATCTATCAGATATCTATTAATATATGATGAGAGAGCTAACTTTCTACACTAGAAACTCACCATCCTTCATAAATTAAAAGGTGAAAAATCAAAGCATTATATCAACAAACTTCAAAATATTATTGATAAATCATCAAATAAACTATAATAGAATAGGAGATTAATTGTGGAAAGATTGCCACAGTTACTTAGACATAACATCAGTATATTTATAGGGATTTAATATATTTGACTTTATTTGCTGAGAGAAATTTCAGGTGGGAAAATTGTGTTTACCATGCAAGTAAGCACTTTTTTCTACAAATTATCATCTTAGACTTTCCAGAGTTGCACAAGTCACTTAACTGTATTACGGGCAAGTTTTAAATCCACATCTTCCCAACTTTAAGATTACATCAGGGAGGAGCCAAGATGGCAGAGTAGAAAAACTCACATGCATGAGCTCCAAACCTACAGCCCATAAAATACCTATAGAAAGAACTCCCAACAGGATCTGGAGCAGTGGAGGCTGAGCAGCAGCAAAGTGGAGGAGATTTCTGTTCCAGAGAATGCTGAAAAACCAACCACAAAGGTCCATCGGGCACCAGACGTGCAGCAGATGCTGTGCCCTGGCCCCATGGCCCCAGAGGAGCAGATCCAAGCAGGCTTCAGGGACAGAATCTCTGACGCCCGAGAGGGTCCCTCCACCCACAGATGCTACAGGTCAGTGACATAGCTTTCTGGGCTAGTCGAGAGGGGACCAGGGTGTCTCCGTGGCTCCCGGGAGGAAGTGGTGGGGGAGGCAGTGGACAGGGGCTCCCAGAGCAGGTGGGAGCTCAGGTCCATTACTGAATATCTCTGCAAAAACCCCTGAGGGAACTGAGCCTGGGAGGCGGCACTGCCCCCACCAGAACAGCGGTACATAATCTCTCACTGAATAGAAGCCCCTCCCACCGCTGAAAGCTCAGAGGCTGGGGAGCAGCATTTGAATCTCAGACCCCAAGCACTGGTGAGGCGGGGGTGGAGAGGAATCTCAGAAGTAAAGTAACTGGCTGAGAAAATGCCCAGAAAAGGGAAAACAAATAAGACCATAGAAGGTTGCTTTCTTGGTGAACAGATGTTTACTCCTTTCCTTTCTGATGAGGAAGAACAATATTTACCAACAGGGAAAGACATAGAAGTCAAGGCCTCTATATCCTGAACATCCAAAATAGATATCCAATGGGCTCAGGCCATGGAAAAGCTTAAAAAGGATTTTGAAAATCAAGTTAGACAGGTGGAGGAAAAACTGGGAAGAGAAATGAGAGAGATGCAAGAAAAGCATGAAAAACTGGTCAAAACCTTACTAAAGGAGACCCAAAAAAGTGCTGAAGAAAATAACACCTTGAAAAATAGGCTAACTCAATTGACAAAAGAGATTCAAAAAGCCAATGAGGAAAAGAATGCTCCCAAAAGCAGAATAAGCCAAATGGAAAAAGAGGTTCAAAAGGTCACTGAAGAAAATAGTTCTCTCAAGATTACAATGGAACAGATGGAGGCTAATGACTTTACGAGAAACCAAGAAATCACCAAACAAAACCAAAAGAATGAAAAAATGGAAGAGAATGTGAAATATCTCATTGGAAAAATAACTGACCTGGAAAATAGATCCAGGAGAGACAATTTAAAATTCTAGGACTACCTGAAAGCCATGATCAAAAAAAGAGCCTAGACATCATCTTTCATGAAATTATCAAGGAAAACTGCCCTGATACTCTAGAACCAGAGGGCAAAATAAGTATTGAAGGAATCCATTGAACACCACCTGAAAGAGATCCAAAAAGAGAAACTCGTAGGAACATTGTGGCCAAATTCCAGAATTCCCCTGTCAAGGAGAAAATCTTGCAAGCAGCTAGAAAGAAACTGTTCCAGTATTGTGGAAATACAATCAGGATAACACAAGATCTAGCAGCTTCTACATTAAGGGATCGAAGGGCATGGAATAGGATATTCCAGAAGTCAAAGGAACTAGGACTAATCACCTTCCCAGCAAAACTGAGTATAATACTTCAGAGGAAAAAATGGTCTTTCAATGAAATAGAGGACTTTCATGCATTCTTGATGAAAAGACCAGAGCTGAAAAGAAAATTTGACTTTCAAACACAAGAATGAGAAGAAGCATTAAAAAGTAAACTGCAAGGAAAAGTCATAAGGGATTTACCAAAGTTGAACTGTTTACATTCCCACATGGAAAGACATATTTGTAACTCTTAAAACTTTTCAGAATCTGGGTAGTTGGTGGGATTACACACACACATACACATATACATACATGTGTGTGCATACACACACATACACACATGCATGCATACACATACACACATGCATGCACACACAGATACAGAAAGCAGAGAGTGAATTGAATAGGATGGGATCATATCTTAAAAAAATTAAGGTAAGTGTATAAAAGAAATGTATTGGTAGGAGAGAGCGTGAAATGGAATGGGGTAAATTATCTCTCACAGTGGAGGCAAGCAGGAGACTTTTTAGTGGAGGGAAAACGAGGAGAGCTGAGGAAAAAAACATGAAGATTACTTTCATCACATTCAACTAAAGGCATACTCTTTTTGTTATGAAAACCTATCTCACAATACAGGAAAGTGGGGGAGAAGGAGATAAGCAGGGTGGGTGGGGATGATGAAAGGGAGGGCAATGGGAGGAGGGAGCGATTTGAAGTTAACATTTGGGGACAGACAGGATCAAAAGAGAGAATAGAAACAATGGGGGGCAGGATAGGATGGAGGGAAATATAGTTAGTCTTACACAACATGACTATTATCGAAGTCATTTGCAAAACTACACAGATATGGCCTATATTGAATTGCCTGCCTTCCCAAAGGGAATGGGTGGGGAGGGAGGGATGCAGAGAAGTTCGAACTCAAAGTTTTAGGAACAACTGTTGAGTTTTGTTCTTGCTACTAGGAAATAAGAAATCCAGGTAATGGGGAATAGAAAGTTAACTGGCCCTACAGGACAAAATAGAAGATGGAGACAAGAGAAGGGAGGGATGATAGAAGAGATGGCAGATTGGTGACAGGGGAATTTAGAATGCTTGGTGTTTTGAGGTGGAGGGAAGTGACAAATGGGGATAAAATTTGGAACCCAAAATTTTGTGGGTTAAATAAAGAAATTTATATGTGCAAAAATAAATAAAAAAATGATTTCATCTCTAGTGACTATTCTAAGCTGCTCCTCAATATAACATTGATCCATTTTTTATAATTTTGAAGAAATGTTTAAAATAGATGCTTCCTTATGAATAATCTCCATAATGCATGGAATGAAAGCCTTTTGATTATCCAAGGAACAGAAGAAATTTCAACCTTATGCAAGCAGAATGCATATTTCATCCTTGTCATTCTTTCTGCTACTAGGATTGTCCTTAAAATGGTTCCATTAAATCCAGAGACGAATAAGTGGAATAGAGAGCTAGATGATAGATAGATAGATAGATAGATAGATAGATAGATAGATAGATAGATAGATAGATAGATAGATAGATAGATAGATAGATAAAGACAGAGATTGTGCTTTGCCTTCACTCATCATGTTTTGACTTATCATGCTTCTGGTCCTAACCCCGCATGCATTTCCTTCTCATTCACAAATGCAAGCTCTTTGACAGCAAAGTAAATCCACCTTTTTAACATTTTCTCTCCACAGTACTTAGCATAGGACTTAAAATATAATTACACATGTATGCCTATATCCATGTATATGTAAACCTACATATAATCATGACATTATATTCCAAGTACAGAGAGAGATAGGTATATTGACTTTGCTATCAAAGAGTTTTCCTCTCAAATACTGGAATCGAAGGGGTATTCACCAATATACTCTTCCATTAGTAGGGGCAGTTAAGTGGTGCAGTGGATAGAGCACCAGTGCAGGAGTCAGGAGGACCTGAGTTAAAATCTTACTTCAGCCACTTGACATTCACTAACTGTGTGATCTTGGGTAAGTCACTTAACCCTAATTGTCTCATCCTGGATCATCTCCAGTCATCCTGATGAATATCTGGTCACTGGATTCAGGTGGCTCTGGAGAAGAAATGAGGCTGGTGACCTGCACAACCCTCACTCAAAAAAAAAAAAATAACAACATCAAGTGCAAATCATGTCATCATTTCTCTGATGGCATGGTCTTTTTCAGCAATGAAGGATGAACACACACTTCCATTAGTACCAGAATTAGTAATTTGACTTTTGTTCTACAAATGGAAATAGTGAGAGACTTTTGTGGGGTGAGACAAATATGCTCCCAATGATTAGATGACAAGAATGAGAAATGTGACTGGTACCAGCTGTATAGAAGGGGTCATGTGATATACCCACAAATCAGTAACATGGGGTCTTAGGAAAGGAGTTACAGACATAAGAAATTTGATTCCAAGGTACCAATGTCTCTTGAAAACATATGTGTTCTGGAGGGTTGTACTAAGGCAGATGGCAGGGGGATGACTTAGATGAAATGTGATAAAATTAATTTATTGTCCAATGAGTTCAGTTATTTTTCAGTTGTATCCAATTCTTCATGACTTCATTTGTAGTTTACTTGGAAAACATATTGGAGTGATTTATCATTTGCTTCTTCAGCTCAATTTACAGATGAGGGAACTGAGACAAACTCAGGCCACATATCTAGTAAGTATCTGAGGCCACCTTCGAACTCAAGGAGATGAGTTTTCCTGACTCTAGGCCACCTAGCTGCCACCATCTGAGCTAATACTCATATAATATAAAAATAGTCTTTTAAAAAAAATTCTGTGCAATTATTTACAGGATGCTAAATATAAGGGGATAATACCATCAAAGTCAATTATCAGAGCATGATTTCCACTTCACCAAATTAGATCAGAGCAAGAAAACTAGGGTAATAATGATAATGACAGCGAGTTTCAGTCTATGTAATTCAAAGGTGCTATTATTTTTCAGTGGCTCTCACAGAAATAATTACATAGATAAACTCAATAAGTGAAGGACAATCTTTTGGCTTGTCATTATTATTGTATTTGAAAGATATCTAGATGCCTTTAATTATTACATCCACATGGAAGCAACTAAAGTTATATAGCTACCGAAAAATTTCTCAGAAATTTATATCTGTATAATACAGTGTAATTCACATGACACATTTCTTTACATATTGACAAAATAAACTCATAATTAAATACAATTTTGAAATTAAATAACTGTTCATGAAATAAATGTCTATTCTATACTACCTTCTATATACTGTTCTCAAAGAATCTTTATGTTAATATCCTTGATTTCATTGGCAATAGTAACCCTTCCAGTAAAACAGTATATGTTTAATTGAATGCAATTATGTTTTCATAAAAAAAATTCCTACATATTCACAAATGAAATAAATAAGCTAGTAAATTTTAGTGAGGAAGACAAGTGTCAATTTGCTGTGTACTGTTGAACAACAACTATTCCTATGTGGGTGAGAGAAAAGCAACAATAACAACAGGGAGGGAAAAACTGAGGCAGGCAGACTGCACAGTAGATACAATCCTGTACTTGATGAGAGGAAGGCATGGATTTGAGTCAGGCCTCAGTACCTTACTATGTGATCTTGAAAGTGTCACTTAATCTCTAATAGCCTTAGAGATTATGTCTCTATAATGAGATTTATCATGACAACATAATTTTACCTCACAAGATTGCTGTTATGGCTAAATGACATAAGGTAAACCATGGCACAAATGCTAAAGTGCTGTATGTTATCTATTATTAATATATCACATCTATTATTAATATAAAAGTTACTGACAGAAACACTCAGTACTCATTTGCCTGATCTTCCCTGTGGAGCACTTCTGTATACTTTTTAAGGTGTGATGATTTTCACTCAACTAATCAATATGAAGGACCCTTCATTATAACCAAGATAATTGATTTCATTTTTGCTTCCCCATCATTTCTGCATATCATAGTTATTATTTTCATTAGGAGAACAAATTAAATTCTTACACGGTAACTTTGATTTCTAAGTTTATAAGAAATATCTACAAAAATCCATTCCTATTTCAAGGATTAATAGTATTATAGGAATTAAAGAAAAATAATCTGATCTAGTCCCTTTCATTCAATAAATTTAATGGTTCTGATATAAGACATAGTATCATTTATTCTGTTGCTGAAAAGGTAAAAGAGTATCCTGGGGAAAAAGACTGAGAGTCAAATGAGATAACATATAAAGTCATAAAGCATTAGAAAGTGTTAAATATAAGTATTTAAGGATTGAATAATTATTTATGTCTTCAAATGAAATAATTTTTGCCTCATACTGGACCTTAAATCAATTTCATTGGCTCATACCTCTTCCTTCAATTTATGGACCTTCTCCACAGCATCCCCAGCATTCTCTTCCCGTGGATTTGTGCCTGAACTTGGATCAGTTCTTATGGCACATATGTTATGAAAAACTGTAAAAGTTATGACTTCTGTTTGGTTTCTTATTTTTTATTAAATCAGGGAATGTTTCCAAAGCAAATGACAGCTAATGTAAGAAGAGTTGCTCACTCAACTAGGTTTAAATGGAGAAGCTAAAGTCTCTTCCTTTCTCTGATCCTCTCATCAAGTGTGCTATTTGATATTTGACAGGTCTGATTCAAACTTTCTGTGCAATGATCTCTGCTTCAAACTTTTTGTGAAATGATCTCCCTTCTCCTTAGCCCGGGATAAGATCAGTTAAGGTAGTGAGAACACAAGTTTACTTTATGAAGCCTAACAATGGATCTCAAATTTCTGTATCAGTCTATTATTTTGGGTTTAGGTATTTTCCTCCATAGCACAGATCAATGAACAGCAACTTTGAGCGGGTGGATATCTAGTTTTGGCTTGCAAATTGTGAGTATACAGGAACTTGAGGTCTTGCATGCTTATTGTCATCAGAGATATTTCTTACATCTTAGTGTACATAACCACCAGTTATGAATAGTATCTGTGTGCATTGTTTGATTAATAGGTATGTACTTTGAATTGAGGATTAGACAATACAAATTGAGATAAAAAGTGAATCTGTTCAGCAATTTCATAAAAAATAGTATTAGTCTTTCCTAGCTCCTTTTAGAATATGCTAAGACTGATAGTTAAATGAGTCATGTTATTTGTCAATGCAGGGTTTTAGTGTTTCTGTATTAAATGTGTTTTGTTAGGGAGGAAATAAATAGTTGTCATACATATTATCTACCTCTTTGTGCAATGAACAACTTTTTACTAGAGGAGATTCTAAATTTTGGGGAAATTGTATATATGAACCATAGTTATACTTTATTTAAATGAATTTTCTCTAGGGACAAAAAGGGTTTGAATAATCAACCACAGAGAAATGAGGAAAAGCCTGTATTCCTCTAATGTGTGAGTGGGAGAGGGGTGATTTGGTGGGGCAAGAGATTTTGTGGGTCACAGTGATTCAAAAGGAGAAAAAGACTGTCATTGATTTTTAAGTACCACAAAGAAAATAGAACAAAATTCAGAAGACCATCTATATTAGAAAAGTGCAACATTTAACATGCAATTTAAAACATTTTTACTGTCTTATGTTTTAGCATCAATTACATAGTACATTGTATAGTTTCCTCTTTAATATATAATTAAAATAATAAAAAATATAATAAAAGTTTTAAATTTCATATAAAATTATATTTTCTTTGATAATGAAATATCTACACTATTTTTTAAAAGTTCACAATAAAACCAAAAATTTCCTTACACACTAATATAAAATCCTCTTTTAGGGAACTGAAATTGATACGGAACAAGAATCTCATGGAAGAAGAGCGTCTTTTAGTTGGTGGATAACAATTAGATGTAATATTATCAAATTGTAGATGATATTAGGAAGTTTGAGAACTATGAAATATTAGTGAACTTTTAATACTTATTTTTCTTCTGGCCCTATATGTGGGACTGTATGCAGTCCCACATCACCTACCTTTTCTGACTGAATGTCAAAAGAGAAAGGGAATATATAATACTGGATTGAATTATTAAAGACTTGAAGCTAAATTCAGACACTAGTGTGACCACTGGTGCATTACCTGTGGGAAAGAAATAGCAATAGGCCAATGCCTAAGTATACAGATAAAGGTTTATACTGTCTATATTTAGTATGACCTCACTATTCTTAAATCGAACAATAAACATTTATTGAGCATGTACTATATGCCAAACATTTTGTTAATCCCTAGGGATGCAAAGAAATGAAAATAATAGTCCTTGTTCTCAATCTGCTAACAGACTAGTGAAGGAGATGTGAAAATGTGTATATAAATAAGATATGTACGGGATGAATTAGAAAAAAATCACCAGAAAGAAGGTTTTATCACTAAGAAGAATTAAAAAATATTTCTGGAAGATGTTGGGATCTCAACAGACACTTGAAAGAAGCCAGGGAAGGCAAGAGGTAAAGATAAACAGATAAAATAATGCAGGTTAAGGGAGTTAGTCAATGAAAATGTTCAAAGTCTGAAGATGGAATGCTTTGTGCAAGGAAAAGCCAAGGAATTATATGGAATTTCAGGAATATGGTTTAGTATACCAGTGATGTAAATCAAAATCTATCTATTCATTCATTCATTGATATATTTATTCAATAAACATTTATTAAGTGATGACTATGATTCAAGTACTGTGCTAAGAACTGAGGATATAAATGTAGGCAAGAAACAATCCCTGACCTCAAGGAATTTGCAGTTTAATGACATAGGGAATGACCTTTATGTTTTCTTCCGTCCAGAAAATAAAATAATCACCTATGGACAGTTATCACATGATGAATCTCTTTTGACTTAGCTAGCTTGGTCCTCTGATCTGTTCACAATTTGTTGCTGGATGTATATAAAGTCTTTCAAGTAGTATATTATTATAACTTGCACTACAATTGCATAGGTCTTAGAAAGCCAGATGTTTGTCATGAATTCAAAAATAAGTATAATATGTTTATTTTCAGAATGTTACTGTAAGTTTTATGACTGTTGAAATGAAGTCAAGCATGCAAAGTACGGCAGGAAAGACATTGCTATAAATTTCTAAGAAAATGAAACAATGATACTATCATAGGAAGGCATGAAGTTTCAGATATCTGAATGTTCAAAGCCTGCAATTTTGGTCCAATTTTCTCCTTTCCTAAGAGGCTTTGTCATAGCTCTAGTTACTATGAAAAGATTTTTTTTAATACAGCTTTTAAAGATCATTGTACATGCACACACACACGCGCACACAAAATATATCATTTCTATATTACAAGGTTGTTTTTTTTTTTTTAATTTTCCCAGACTCTGATTATCTTGGGAATCAGAGATGATAATTACAGGAAATATATTTTTATTCAAACATCATTTCCAATATCTATTATATATACATATATATATAATAATTTGGGTTGAATATCTATAAAATGGACATCTGAAAATATGCTTAGAACCACTATTTGTTTGTTTGTTTTTTCTTTGTGGTTACCAATTGACCAATGACCTTACTTTGAAGAACTACAATGGCAAAATTAGAATTCAATTGTTTCTTGAGTCTACTAAAAGACAAAAAAAGGAAACAATGTTATATTTGGTAGGATGAGTAACCTATATACTATTGGTTCTCTCCTTTCTGTGCATAAAATCCAACTTCTAATGTATTTGAAGGGTTGTTTTGTCAAACTTATTTCAGAAAATTCAAGTCATTTCATTGCCAGGTACATGTGTTTCATTGCTTCATTTTTTTAAGCTTATGCTTCTAAAAAGCTTACTTCTATATTTTAAAAATAATAGCTCACATTATTCAATAGTAGTTTTGTTAAGGGAATGTGAAGACAAATGAATGAAGATGAAACTAAGTTTTATTCATAAAGGAGGTTTAACACCAAAGAAATGAAGATGTAGTAATATATCTCAGACCTCTGGAAATTGACAAAAGAAAATATGAGCCATTCTTTCCTGATACAAGGTTAGTTAATGCAATAATGAATGCCTTACTAGAGAAAATCAATCTGAAAATGAGCAAAGCTATGGCAAACTCTGGTAAGACAAACAAAATGCCAGACTTCATATTAAAGGAGAACATTCTAATGAAAACTAATCTACTAGTTAATTTGCTTGACACCAATATCTTAAAGACTAACCTAAAGCAACAGATTGTATTTCTCTTAATTGACATTGCACCAAAACCTTCTGTGTGGTTTAGTAACAAGAAAATAGTATAAAAACATTCCTGGCCCCTCAATTCTCTTTGAATTTACATTTTTAAAATGATGTCAATAAGAAGTCCACAACAGTGGCCCTTTTCATTGATTTTGGTACCATGGTACTACACTACACTGATTCTACAACCCTCAGTACATGTATTAATGAGTTTTCCATATAATCCTCCTCCTTCCAGGGTAAACAATGGTTAAGCCATTAAAAAATATATAGGTCTTGACACTTCTTAACCTGCTCTCATATCACTCAATAAATTGTAATTGTCAGTTGATAATTTTCTAAATGGTTAATTATCCCACCATGATATATTGTGTTCCTTTCCGTGTTTTTTTTAAAGGAAGTAAAATAATAAACTATAAAAACCCACTAGATTTACCCCCAGAGGTCATGGACCTTGAGTTCTTGCTTGGGTATTTCATAGATATGTAATCCACCTCATGATAGGTAATCCAGTTTCTTCACCTATAAATTGGTAGTACACTCCCCTCTTCCTTCTTTAAATAGGAACTAGGTGATAGTAGGGGAAGGGCTATATGGAAAACGGAATATTAAATGTGACAAGAGTTCTAGAGGCAGTGTAGTGTAGTGCTATGGTGTTAAACTCAATTTTAAAAAGAGGCTAGTAAAGGGATTCATGTGAGTCACTTATTGACTTAGTTTTAAAATTTGATATTCTTTATGCTTTATTGTATTTTTCTTTATTTCATTAATTATTTACCATTTGCATCTTTCTTCAGGTCTGTGCTGTACATGAGAGAGTTGTGAAATGCATGAAAGCAATGGGTTTTGTATTAGGCACCTATAGTGTAGTGAATCACTGAAATGTGGTAAAAAAATAAAAATAGAGAAGTTTAGTATTGATCCTTGGTGGAAACTGGTGCTCTCTCTTATTTATTCACAGCTATAAATAGGATGTGGGGTCACAATGTAGCCATGATATATTTTGGAGAGTGTAAAGATTAAGGTCTCACAGAAATGGTATATGATTAACACAATTCTGACTGTGAAAGTTCCATCATGAGAAAAGAAAAAGTGTGCATACTGGGCAACGTGAGGCTCTTTAGAGAAAAGGCAGGTTGAAATGGGTAGTTTAGGAAGTGAATGTCAACAAAACTGATGGTGCCTGAAAACAAGAAATGCATGTCTAGAAAACAGTTTAAACATAAACCCTTAAAACTGAGTGCATATTATTAAATTAAAATTAAGTACTTATTAGAAACCTTTTATTAAAAAGTGCATTATGTTAGGCACTGAAGGCACTCTCCTAAGGACTGAGGGGGTTTTGTTGGAGGGTATAGTACTATTTAACAAATACCAGCAAAATACATGTTTGATTGATTTGATCTTATGACTGAGCAAAAGAACTGTAAATTGAACATGGAGGATTAGAAAGAAAATTGCATACATATATCAAGTCAGTTTTGATAAAAGATAGTCATTAGAGCAGGAGAAGAATAATATCAGTAGAGAAGGCTAATAATGAACAGGAAAGAACTTCAGAAGGAAATCATTAATAAATTTTTGGGAAAAAAAACTTAGTCCCACATTTCTCTATGCAAATACACAAAGTATATGTAATATGCAAAATATTTAGAGGACCTGAAAAAATAGGTAAATTCAATGACAAAAAGATTAGTAATGCTTGATTTGTTATTTGCATATAATTATATATTCCTTATTCAAAATACACAATATGGATAAAGAGATCAGTGAAGTCATATTATATATTCAATTGAATAAGCATTTCTTAAGTGTCTGCTATTTGCTAGATGTTGTGCTGGGAACAAGGGGAAAAAAAATGAATCCTTATGCTCAAAAATCTTGAATTCCATTGAAGATATAATCATGAAATACCTTTGGTCAATCTGCTACCTTCTCTAAGCCTCAGCTTAGCCTTCTATAAAATGAGGAGATTGAACTAGATGATGTCAGTTACATGTGTTTGAATTTGAAAGGATACATGTGAAGAAATTCAAGAACAAGAGAGTAGACACAGGTGAAGAACATTTATTTAAATTTCAACTGAAGGGAAAACACTTGCAGCAATATCATACAATGATATAACAGGCTATCTGATAGGTGGAGGAACCAGAAATGTGGGAACTGGAGTATGAACTATGGAGGGAAGATACAGTACATAACTGGAATGATGTTATTGGGCAAGGAGAAGGCAGATTCAACTATATGGAGGTTTCTAGAAATTCTCCCTGCCAGAAACTGACTGATAAATTATTTAATTAATCATAATTTCAGTTTTCAAAACATAGAGGAAATGAAAATTATTCTGACACTGTTTGCCCACTCTGGTTACGTATGGAAACAAATAATGCTACAATACTCCAGGTTGAGAGGAGACCCTTTTTTATTTAAATCCAAACAGGCAACTGACATGGAGTCTCTGATATGGGCCTTTGGTCATATCACTTTGTATATTTTCTTTTGTTCTCATATATGAAGGAATATTGGACAAAATTGTGACTTTTTTGAGCTTAGAAACTTTGAAAAATCAAGCTGTCATAGATTTGGAATCTGGGCAAAGTCAAGACGGCAGAGAAGAAAGACACACATATGCTAGTTCTTCCCCCACATCCCATAACACATCTGTAAAAAATGACTCAACAAATTCTAGAGCATCAGAAGTTATAGGATAACAGAATGAAAAAAATTTCTAGCCAAAGGTACCCTGCAAGACCAACAGGAAAGGTCTATCCCATAGGACATGGAACAGAGTGGAGCCCAGCCCTGGCCGCACAGCTGCAGGTGGAACAGGACTGGAACAGACCTCCAGGGCAAAATTCCAAGAACAGAGGGTCTCAGATCCCTCAATCTACAAGTGAAGCAGAAATATTCAAAGGTTAGTAAGAGGGCTTTTCCAACTGGCAGAGAAGGGACCAGAATCCCACTCAGCATTGGCCCCAGGCAGGGGGAGTATCAGCAGGCAGCAACAGGGGTGGCATCATCAGGGCCTGTTCATTTGTGAAGCACTCAGTCTAAAGTCTCTGGGGAAATTAAGCAGCTGACCTGAACCTCAGCTCTGAGCAGAGTCCTGGAAGGAGGAGGAGCACTAAGACCCTCCTTTTGACAAAGCACTCAGAAGTCAAGTAACTGGCTGGAAAAATGCCTGATAAAAGGAGAAACAATAAGAGTACAGAAGGTTACTTTCTCAGTGAACAGGTATTTCCTTCCATCATTTCAGATGAGGAAGAACAATGTGTACTGTCAGAGAAAGTCAAGGATTCTACATCCAGGAACACCAAAGTGAATATGCAATGAGCTCAGGCCATGGAGAAGTTTGAAAAGTGAGTCAACAACTTGCTTAAGGAGACCAAAAATTCAGAGGAAAATAATCTTTGAAAATATGCTAACTCAATTGTAAAAAAAGGTCCAAAATGCCAATGATAAGAAGAAGGCTTCAAAATGCAGAATTAACCAAATGGAAAAGGAGGTTCAAAAGTTCACTTAAGAAAATAGTTCTTTAAAAATGAGAGTTGAGTTCAGGGTAGCTAATGACCACAGGACAAACCAAGAAGTTAAAAAACCTGTAAGGCATGATAAAAAAAAAAAAAGCAAACACATTATTTTCATGAAATTTTCAAGGAAAACTGCCCTGATATTCTAGAACCAGAGAGCAGAATAAATATTGAAAGAATCCACCAATCACCTCCTGAAAGAGACCCAAAAAGAGTAATTCCTATGAATATTGTGGCCAAATTTCAGAGTTTCCAAGTCAAGGAGAAAATATTTCAAGCAGCTAGAAAGAAACAATTCGAGTATTGTGGAAATACAATCAGGATAAGACAGGATCTGGCACTTCTAAATTAAGGGATCAAAGGACTTAGGATATTCCAGAAGTCAAAGGAAGTAGAATTAAAACCCGAATTCACCTAACCAGAAAAACCAAGTATAATACCTCAGGGGAAAAATGGTCATTCAATGATATAGAGGAGCATTCTTGATGAAAAGACCATAACTGAATTGAAAATTTGACTTTCAAACTCAAAAATCAAGATAAACATAAAAAGGTAAACAGGAAAGTAATAAAGGATTTTCTAAAGCTGAACTGTTCATATTCCTACATGGAAAGATAAGATTTATAACTCTTGAGACTTTTCTCAATATTTGTGTAGGTGAGGTAATCACACACACACACACACACATACACACACACAGAGGACAGGTTTAGTTGAATCAGAATGGGTGACCTCTATAAAAAAATAAAATTAAGGTGTGAGAGTGGAATGTACTGGGAGGAGAAAGGGAGATATGGAATGGGACAAATTATCACTCATAAAAGAAATGAGAAAAATATTTTTCAATGGAGGAGAAAAGGGAGGAGGTGAGTGAAGAAAAGTGAAGTTTACTCTCTGCACATTTGGCTTAAGGAGGGAATAACCTGCTCACTCAATTTGATATGAAAATCTAGCTTGCACTTCAGCAAAGTAGGGGAGAAAGGGACAAGTGGGGTGAGGGGGATTCTAGAAGGGAGGACAAATGGGAGATGAGAGTAAATAGAGGTAAACACTTCTGGAAAGGGACAAGGTCAAATGAGAGAATAGAATAAATGGGAGATGGGTCTGATGGAGCAAAATATAATTAGTCATACACAACATAATTTTTATGGAAATCTTTTGCAAAATGACACATATATGACCTGTATTGAATTGCTTGCCTTCTCAGTGGGGACGGGTGGGGTGGGAGGAAGGAATAGAAGTTATAATTCAAAGTACTAGAATTGAATGTTGAGAATTGCTATTGCATGTAACTGGGAAATAAGAAATACAGGTAATGGGGTATAGAAATCTATCTTGCCCTACACGGAAAGAGAGAAGATGATGAAAATGATGATTTATTAAAATTGACACTACCATCTTAATTTTACCTTTTTTGATTCTCATACAAGACAGAATGCCTTGATGGACTTAAATTTTTCACCTTCTTAAATCACTTTCTAGCCCCCCACTTCCTACTATTCTAATTGAGTGACTCATCGTTCCTTATATCCAGGGGGCTGTCACTATGCTTCACTTTATTTCACCACCATCGTCTCATAATTCACACTATCACCATAAATTTACCCACCATATTCCACGTATCTGTTAACAATTTTGGAAGTAAAATTACATATTGCATTTCATGCTGAAAAGTATGTGTCAGTCTATTCCATTATGACTTCATTTGACCATTATAATCTTGTAAAGCAAAATGTCATCTCCTTGACACTACCCTCCAAGATGAATTTTCTTCCCTAATTGAATATAAGATCGTTGAGGAAAAAGACTGACTTTGTTTATGTATTCATGTCTCTCTTGTTTAACAGTGTTGTATGTATTCTTTGTAAAAATATTTTGATTCATTTAGTCTAAATTCTGAAACATATTATGATAATACAAGTTAAGAGACAGATGAAAAAGAAATTACTAAAAGAAACTTAAAGGGTGAAATTGTAAAATAACATGCATTTTAAAAATATAAATAACTGTTAGAGCACAAGACAACATTCTGAAATTGAATGATTTTAAAAAAAGCATAATCTAATTCAACTATTTCAGGAAACTGTACTAAAATAAAACTCAAAAGCCAGGGAAGTAGAGGTCAAAGGGTAGACTGATAGAATCCACAAAATGCCATTAAATTAAGACATAAGTTTAAAATCACCCAGAAATGTAATGGCCAGATAAGAATTTTGAGGTAAATCAAGGACTTTTGTGAACTTCCATGAAGTGACAATAGACTTATCAGTAAATGTCAGTTTAATATGGCAGGGCTATTTTTTAATGAAAAGAAATATATTTCATTGGAAGATGGTGAGAATCCAATTATAAGCTGGGTTGTAAAGCTCTGAGGTGTCTTTCAACTCTGAGATTTTAAGATTCTGCTTGTCTCCAGAAGGCAAAATTAAGAGCAATAACTATAAATTATGTAGAGACAGACTCAGGTTTATTATAAAGGAAAATGAATTTTGTTATAATTACAGTCATATAAAAGTATACTGACAGATTCAAGAGTTAGTGTGTTTCTTCTTATTTGGGACTTTCAAGGGGAAATAAAACTAATTATGTTTTTAAGGGATACTTGTTAAGGAGTGTGTTCCAATACATGGCCTCTGAGGTGCCTTCTAATTGTGATCTGATATTCTGTGAAATTGCCATAATAAGGTAAAATGGGGTAGTGGTTTAAATACTTACTATAAAATCTAAAATCTGTTATATATTACTACAAAAAAGCTTTTGAAGGTATATTTCAAGAGAATTAAATCAAACACTGTGCAAAATTTACCAAAATTAATTAAATTCAAAGAGAATAAAAAAAATCAGCTTAACAATCTTTATAGTTTGGAAAGAGAAAAGACAATTACACTCTAGAAGTCACATCATGTCAAGGGATAATTAAGGAGGAAAACACAGAATAGTTATCAGCTTGCAAAATCAGGTAAAAATTTACTAGGGGAAGGAAAGAGGTGGAAAAGGAAAGAATTGAGTTAGTAATTGGAGCTATAAATAAATGCTTTAGAAATAAATGAGTGGCAGGCAAAGAAATTTTCAAAAAAATTAAAAGAAATTTATTTTATTTCAGAAAAATGAAATACAGTAAATTAGTAGAGGAAGTAAAAGGTTAAAACACTGACTGTAGAGACAAGAAATCTGAACAGTGCAAGGGAAGAAGATTCTCTATGTATGAGATTAGAGGCAGGGTTCATACTGTGTCAATTAAAAAAAGTTGTAGATACCTGGAAATAGTTTTTTTTTCTAAAACATAAGATTTAACAATGATTATGTAGATTGGAATAAGAGGACCTTGATACAAAGGTGATTGGATCTGTAAATTTAAAAATTTGACCCTCAAAGTACACATTGTATGATATAGTGAAAGTAAAAAGAAATTATTATAATTTTAAATGTTAATGGGATCAACTCTCCAATATAATGAAATGAAGTTGCAGAATACAGTATGCAGTTACAACACATAATCCATGAACTTGGTAAACCAGGAATCACACTTAAAAAAAAATACAGAGATAGATACTGAGTTACACTGAGGGCCTGGGGTAAATGCTCTTTTATTTACTGTGAATAAAACAACAGGAGATGTGTGTGTGTGTGTGTGTGTGTGTGTGTGTACATATATATATATATATATATATATATATATATATATATATATAATTAAGAAATAGAAAAGAAAAAGGACTGTATATCTGACTTGACACACATGAATCTGACAATATCTTCTCAGGAACTAATGATCAAATCAACATTACCTTTGCTTTTCTGAAGGCTCTGATAACCTACTCACCTAAGCAGATTTTGAATAGTATTCTTATTAGACTTAAGCTCTGTTCTCTTACAACTACTTTTTGCTTCCTAAAAGTCATTCATTTCAATCAGACCTACCCAGTCGCACACTTCTCTATAAATCTGTTGTGGTCCTTTGGAATTTTTTTTTTTACCTTCAATAAGAACATATACTTTTTAATATATATATTTATGTGTATATTTATCTGGGCATATGTATGTATAATACGAATTTGTGTATATAATACACACATGTACATAGACACATATATATGTCACATGAACATACATATGTACATAAATGCACACACATATAATATGTATGCCCTCAATACAATATAAGCTTTGTGAATACAAATATACGGCAGGTAAAATGCTGGTCATGGAATCAGGAAAATCTGAATTTAAATATGGTTTCAGATAATTACTCTCTGTGTCTCTCAGAAATTCATGTAATGTTTGTCTCAGTTTCTTCAGTTGTGAAATTAAAATAAAAATATCCCAAATACTACTGTGAGAATCAAGTGAAATGGTATTTTTTAAAACCTTATCACAGTGCCTGGAACAAAAGAGATGTTTAATAAATGCTAATTTTGTTTTTTTCTCTTGTATCTCTAGTGCCTTGTACAGCAACTATCACATAAAAGGAACTTAATGAATGCTGTAAAATTGAATTAAACTTAATTACAGACCACTATATTAAAAAAAAAAGGAATTAAATAAGAGAAACAAGCAAAACATGCTAACCTGGATAGTGGAAATTGAGTAATGATGTCCCAGATAATGAAAAGGAAAAAGAACAACTCAAAGGAATATTGATTATATTAAATAGAATGAAAAGAATGAAAAAGAGACCAAAATTTATAAAACAGATAAATAACCAATAGAGAAATATTGATTAATAAGCCAATATTTATGAAAAGAGATAACTATCTATATAATGAATATTTAAAAATTTTGTAAAACTGAGATGAAAATTGAATTAGCAGAAATCATATTTACAAAAAAGAAATAAAATTCTTTAATCCTTTCAGAATTATATTTCAAGAGGAAAAAACCTAGTTTTAAAATAAAAAGAAAAGATGTAGAATTCATAAGTGGAGCATAACAGAATTACTTTTGCTCAATTTCACAAAAAGCTTAAAAGCTGAATGAAATAAAATATTAATAATAATATCCTATCAGCAAAAATCTAAACTACTACTTTCCAGAATGAAATATTAAGCAAACATAAAAGAACTCACAAGAGGAAGGGCAAACTCTTGTCTATGTTCAATGTACAAGTGAATCCTATAAAATGTTTTTAAAAGTAAGCATTACATAATCTTTTCTAAATGAAACAAATACAAGTAATGAAAAGAGCCATGTAGCTTCTGTGAGTCAAATATTGCCCAGATAACCAAACCAAGGAGGAATAATAAATAAAATGAAACTGTCAAAAATCAATTATGAAGATTGATATGAATATGCCACAAACAGTTTATCTATGATTTCCTAATAATTTAATAGAATCATGAAAATCTGTCTTGAAAATTAAATGATTGTTCAATATGGAAACCTTTAATATAATTAATCATTTTAGAAACCAAATAGTAGAGGGCAGCATTATAACTAGAGAACTGAGAGTCTTAAGAATCATAGCAATTTGGTCACAGGATCACAGATTTCGGTATGGAAAGAATCTTAGAGGCTATCAAATATATATATATATATATATATATATATATATATATATATATATATATATATATATATATATAATTTTGCAAAAATAGAAAGACAGGAAGTAATATATTAAGTTAAGTGACTTGACCAAGGTTACCTAAGCATTAATTATCTAAAGTAGAATTTAAGTCAAGAACTTCCTAATTCCAAGGCCAGTGCCTTATTGACAATATTACGCCTGCAAAAAAATTTCATTCAAGTCTTTATAATTTTTTCTTGAAAAAAAAAATGTTGACAGTGTGATTCTTGGCAACTTGGTAGTGGATACATAGAAACACAAAAAAGTAACATGATTACATCAACTGATATATATAAAAAAAATCTTCCGCAATAGAGACAAATCATTTAGCTTTAAATGCATAAAATATAGGATTGAAAAGTCCATTCCATCACTTTGAGGAACACATCTTGTTTTGAGGGGGAGCACTATCATCAATTTCCAGTGAACCTCATCAATTGGGCAGACATGCAGAGAGGGAGAGAGAGAGAGAGAGAGAGAGAGAGAGAGGGACAGAGACAGAGACAGAGAGACAGAGACAGAGAAAGAGAGAACCAGAGACAGAGAGAAACATATAAAGACAGAGAGATAGACAGAAAAACACAAAGAGAGAAACAGAGACACTGAGATAGAGAGGCAGAGATAGAGAGGGACAGAGAATAAGAAGCAACAAGAGAAAGAGATAAGGAGAAGGAAAGATATTTCAGGACTTCTGGTTCTCCATTTTCTCACAGGTATGACTTCATATCTATCAACTAGAAAGTAAATATATATAAGAAAATTTAGAATTGTGGAGGATCTGTGATGGGGAACAATGTATGTTAAGTCAATGCTTGTACAGCTATAGAGTGGTTGAATATTTCAAGACAACAATTGGAATTTAAGCAAGATAAATTATACATTTTTCATCTCATTTAGCCCAGACATACCCCTACAGGAATATATCCCTAGGGAGGCAAATAGTAGAAAGATACTATCAGTAGCAGTATTAATAATTTTGTTATTGTTGTTGAATCATTTTTGGTTGGGATCCACTCTTTCTGACCACAATTTGGGGTTTTCTTGTTAAAGTAATTGAAGTGCTTTGCCATTTCCCTCTCCAGTAGATTTTTCAAATGAGGAACTGAGGCAAACAGGATTAAGTGACTTGCCCAATGTGATACAGCTAGTTAAGTGAATGACACTAGATGTGAAGTCAGGGAGAAGACCCTTCATGGTTCCAAGTCCAGTCCTGTCTCCACTGTGCCTCTGAATTATTTTCAATAGCATTATTAGTTACAAGTAAAGCTGAAAACAAAATATGTTTAATAATGGTATAATGTCTGAACAAATACATTCATATCAAATATGAATATAATTGGATGCTGAAGTTGTGACAAGAGAATTAATCAAGGATAAGCTGTATCAAGAGAAACATAAAAAATTAACAAATAAACTTATACTGCACAACGAGAAAACAAGACCCAAAAGAACAAACTATGCCATGGTTGGAAAACAAAATATGGAAAGCATTTATATTCTGAAAATTAAAACACATACTGTTCCTTACATTGTATAAATGGTAATGTAAAAAAGTAGAAAATAACATAAATTGTCAACTATAAGCTTTTTTAGGAATTTGTGCTTAACTTCCTTGCAAGACTAACTTCAGAAGTGGCATATACTGTGAATAGCTTATGGTTTCAAAACAAAAAAAAAATATTAAAATAAAATCACAATTATTTCTGCAAAATATCTAAATATATTAATTTTCTGTTATCTTAATTGATTATTGATTTTAAACCAAAGGTATATTTGTTCTCTGGAGTTGTTTATTTTGGGGGGTTTTCATTAAACTACTAAAACTAAACAGCTAGGATGTTTTGTATGAACTGAACTGTGAATTTCAAAAGTGCTTCTTATAGAGAAGCTCTTTTTTTCCCCTTTTTTGGTCTTTTTCTTGTGAATTTGTTTTTCAATCCACTTGGCAATATAAAAGCAGTCCATTGATATCATTTTACTTCACTAATTACTAACCTTTTTTTTTTCATTTCCTAGCTGTTTGGACAATAGTTGAAAATAGTGCCTACAATCAAAAGCTTTATTCTTTGTGTTGTTGAAAGTGATGAGATAGTGTCATGAAATATAAGAAAAGGAGGCAATTATATTGAAAGTGAATAAGACCAGACTATTGTTTGATGAAAAATAGAGTATGCTAATCAACCAACCATCTCTTCCTTTGACATCTAGTAGTCTTCATTGTACGGTCTCTGATGAATGTTTTTTGTTCAGACTGATCACTTTAAGTTGCTGAAAGTAAGGGCATCTGCCATTTTTATGCTTATGTGACTGTACACAAAACCTCTTCTGTTGTTTGGCTGACAGAGAAACACAGAGCTCCCCTTACTGTAGAAAATCTTTGCTGAGACTTTCAACATCAAGTCTTTTTGCCGAACAATGCCTAGGCCATGATCAAAACTTAGCATGGATTTTTAATATTCCCATTTAAATTCATATTTGGAATCCATAATAGAGACTGAAAGGAAAACACATAGTTACAGAATACAAAAAAATTCATTATCTAAATATCTGTGTTTCTTCAGTACCAGAATATATGACAATGAAGAAGAATCTATCTTTATATTATCTTTGTCTACAAAGAGTCTTCTCCTTTTCTTTGTACTCCCACCAATTCTTTTACTGAATTTTCAGTTCTCCATTTTTTTATGATGTACATTTCCCTGTACATCACCTCTTACTTGGGTACAGTCGAGCCAGTCACTTTCTTGACAATTTCAGTTTATTACTTCCTAAGAATTTATAATAATAATCCCTCATCCTCTAGCAACCCTATTAAAGAAAAAAACAAAAGTCAGTCATGAACAAATCACTCTTCTCTCAATTAGCATTAAAGAAAAAAATCAGTCCTAAATCCAAAATATTTACTATATTTGATAAGGTGGTAAGAAGAGACTTTATTATCAGAGTTATTCAGGTTTCTGGAGAATTTCAATGTGTTAAAAATAGAAGAGTGCTAATACTTAAGAAAAGACAAGATAAGTTAAAAATGGAGTTGAGTTCCCTCAAAGGATGGAAAGAAATGAATAAATATATACAGGATTTCATTTTGAAACTAAGGTTCAGGGCATGGAAGTAGATTTGAATTTGAGTGCTATGTTGATAAGAAAATGTTCCTTTGTTTTAAAGGAGATGATAGTGTATCTTAGGGTTAATTTTCAATGAATCTTCAATGAAGAATATGGAGTTATCTGTATTTTATTATGAGCATCCATCAACTAATGATGCTTTCAGAAAATGCTATGATGTGGAAATTGCTGTACATAGGAAATGTTAAAATCAGAATTTATACTACCTATGGCTTATTAGAGGAAGATATCTAACATATGAGCTCTTCTAGTTAAGGTACACTGAAGAATTTATGCAGAGTTGAGAAGATGATTAACTAGTTGGCCAGACGGTTTGAAGGGAACAAAGGATCAAAGGAGAAAAAGAGACTGAGGTAAGTACTTATATTGGTAGAAACAAGAAGGGAGAGATCAATTACAAATTCATAGAAGAGAATAAGGATCTCAATGTCTTAAATTTAAGGAAGATTTTTGGGGTTTTTTGTTTTTTTGTCTTGTTTTGTTTCTGCATGATATCATGGTGATAGGTAAAGGATAGGAAGGTATTTGGGCTCAAGTACTGTTTAGCTTCTCTCTTGACCCTTGGAGAAAAGTGCGTTAGGGAAGTGCCATACCTCTCCTTTGTATTAACACTGACAAAATATCAGTGACTATAGTACCCCTAGAATAAAATGTAGACTCCTCAATTTAAGATTTAACAATTTTCACAAACATGCTCCAGTGATTTTTCCCAGGTGTGTTTCCAATTATTTCTCATATGCGTTCTAAGGTTACAAAGTTTCAAATCTGCATGACATCCTCTACCCCGTACCTTTTCATAGATTACCTCTCATGTAGGAAATCTACTCTTCTAATCACTATCTTTTGTAATTCATAGTTTCCTTCAGTTTATTTTATGAGTCAATACTACACAGTATCTTTGTTGATTTAGGTTTTAAGATGCTCTTCTTACTCATATAATCATGCATATGTTATGTTATATGTGACAGCTAGGAGGCATTGGACATAGAACACTAGGCCCAGAGGTTGGAAGACATGACTTCAAATCATCCTCAGACTTACTAGTTGTATGATCATGGACAAGTCACTTAAACTGTCTCCTTGAGTTTCTTCCACTGTAAAATGTAACAATACCTACCTGGCCCAGTTGTGCAGATTGAATGTGATATTTTTAAAGTACTAATCATAGTGTCTGGTACAACGTGTTTTATATAAATGTGAGGTAGTAGTAGTATCAATAGAAATATAGAATTTTATTGACTATTACACGGAATATTGCACATTCTTCTTACCACATGGAAAGAAAATTCCTTGAGGAAAGGGAACTTTCCTAACTCTTCTTTTTTTATACTCCTTGTTTTGTAGAATGCCATTCACATAGTAAGTATTTAATAACTTCTTACTGGATTGAATTACATTAGATTACCTCCTGAAATGGAATAACCAAAAGGCAGGCTACACAAGTGATATCTGGTAAAGCTGATTGATACTTCTATCAAATTGGTAATACAGGTTGGAAAGCCAATCATGAGAATTGACTAATGTTATACAGTATCATAAATAACTCATGCTTGTAATATCCTCATAAGAATAGCTAAGGTTTGGAGGGGCAGAGCCAAGATAGCAGAATAACAGTATGGACTTTCTAGAGCACTCCCCCCCAAGTCCAGCCAAATACCTGCAAAAAAATGACTCTAAACAAATTGTGCAGCTGTAGAATCCACAGAATAACAGAGTGAAGCAAATCTCCAACCCAAGACACACTGGACGCTTCCCAGGAAATGTCTGTCACACCATACTGGGAGCACAGCATAGCCCAGTGTGGGCTACACCTGGACAGATGAGATTTGAACAGACCTTGGAGGGACTAACTGTATCTCTCACATGCATTGTGATTTCCAAACTTCACAACCCCAAAATGTTGAGGACAAATTGCAAAGTCAGTGGAAAAACCTGTGTGATCTCTGTGAGAGAGTGGTCAGATGCAAACCCCAGGGTGACAGAGTCAGGGAAGGGTGTGGAGGAACCTGTTGTTACTACAGCAGCATTAAAGGCAGCTGTAGTGACTGTTTCTGGAAGTCTAGGTTCATAGATTGTGGGGGGATCCAGCAGCTGACATTATACCCTTCACCCCCACTGGAAGCAGAGAACTATTTTAACAAATAGTTCAAAAGTCAAATAAATGGATGAAAAAATGAGCAAAATCCAGGAAAAGACTCAGATTATAGAATCTTACTTTGGTGACAAGGAAGACTAAAAGACAAGAAAACCAAAGTTTCTCCACCCAAAAAGCCATGAAAAATATGAATTGGTCTCAGGTCATGGAAGTGTTCAAGAAGGATTTTGAAAATAAAGTAAGAGAAGTAGAGCAAAAATTGGGAAGACAAATGAGAATGATACAAGAAAATCATGAAAAACAAATCAATTACTTGCTAAAGGAAATGCAAAAAGAAAATGCTGAAGAAAAAAATACTTTAAAAATTAGACTAACCCTAATGACAAAAGGGATCCAAAAAGCTAATGAGGAGAAGAATGTCCTAAAAAGTAGAACTGTACAAACAGAAAAGGAGATCCAAAAGCTCATGGAAGAAAGTAAGTCCTTAATAATTGGAATGGAACAGATGGAAGCTAATGACTTTATGGAAAATCAAGATATTGTAAAATAAACCCAAAGAAATGAAAAAAAAATAGCAGACAATGTGAAATATTTCTTTGGAAAGTCATTGATCTGAAAAATAGATCCAGGAGAGGCAATTTTAAAATTATGGACTACCTGAAAGTCATGATCAAAAAAAAAAGAACTTGTATATCATCTTTTAAGAAATTATTACAGAAAATTGCCTTGATATTCTAGAAGTAGGGGGTACAATAACTAGTGAAAGAATCTACCAATTGCCTCCTGAAAGAGATCACCCAAAAAATACCTCCAATACCAAAAATACCAAATTTCAGAGGTCTTAGGTCAAAAAGAAAACATTGCAAGCAGTCAGAAAGAAGCAATTCATGTATTGTGGAAATAAAATCAGAATAACCCAAGATCTATCAGCTTTTACATTAAGGAATCACAGGGTTTGGAATATGATATTCAGAGGTCAAAGGAGACAGGATCAAGAATCACCTACCCATCAGAACTGAGTTTGATACTTCAGGGAAAAAAGAGTCATTCAAGGAAACAGAGTACTTTCATGTATTCTTGATGAAAAGACCAGAGCACCAAATAAAATTTGACTTTCAAATACAGGAATAAGAGAAGCATAAAAAGGTAAACAGGAAAGATAAATCATAAGGGACTTACTAAAGTTGAACTGTTTACATTCCTACATGAAAAGATTATATTTGTATCTCTTGACACTTTTGTCAGTATTAGGGTAGTTAGAGGGATTATATGCATATAGACAGAGGGCACAGGGTGAATTGAAAAGGAAGGGATGATATCAAAAATATAAAATTTTAAGGTGAGAGAGGAATATATTAGGATGAGAAAAGAAGAAATTGTATGGGACAAATTATTTGTCACATAAAAGAGGCAAAAAAAGAGCTTTTTGAATGGAGGGGAAAATGGGGGAGGTAAGAGAGAGAAAGGGAATGTTACTCTCATCACATTTGGGTTAAGGAGGGAACAACATGCACACTCAATTCTCTGTAACAATCTATCTTACACTATAGGAAAGTGGGGGAGGAGAGGATAGTGGAGTGTGGGATATGATAGAAGGGAAAGCAATTGGGAGGCAAGGGCTAATTATATGCAAACACTTTTGAGGAAGGATATTATCGAAAGAGAAGAGAATAAATGAGGAGCAGGATAGGATGGAGGAAAATATGGTTAGTCTTTCACAATATGACTTTTATGGAAATCTTTTGCATAAATACACATGTATAGAATATGTTGAATTGCTTGACTTCTCAGTGGGAATGAGTTGAAGGGAAGAAAAGTAGAAAAGTTGGAACTCAAAGTTTTAAAAATAAATGTTAAAAATAGTTTTGACATGCAACTGGAAAATAAAATATACAGACAATGGGGTATAGAAATCTATCTTGCCCTATAAAAATATAGAGGAGATGGTGATAAGTGAAGGGAGGGGTGTAATAGAAGGGAAGATAGATTGGGGGAAGGGGTAATCAGGATGCATGCTGTCTTGGGGATGAGCAGAGGGAAGAGATAGGGGAAAAAACTGGAGTCCAAAATCTTGTGGAAACAAATGCTGAAAATTAAAAATAAATAAGTAAATTAAAAAGAAAAGGAAAACAATAGGGAAGTTTTGTGACCACCAAGATTATGCAACTGAATTCAAAGAGATGCTGAGCAAGAAAAAAAAAAGAATTTTTACAAAAAAAGTACAAACTTAATTATAAAAAAAATGTGATAATCAGGTGGTGGCAGTAACCAAATTAATTTCAAGGGATCAGTGAAAGATAGGATGTGTCAGGTACAAATTTTGTCTTGTATCTTACTTAAGAAGACATAACATTGCATAGTGTGTGCAATAATTGGCTGAGGCAGAAAGACTTGATTTCCAGCCTAGCCTTTCATATTTAATAACTTTGTAAATCGTTTAAACTCCTTGTGCCTCAGGCAACTACCCAGGAATTATTTCATAATTAAGTGAAAAGAAAATGGAGCTGGTAGACTGATAGTTTTGAGTTTGTAGGATGGATATGCCTCTGACACGCTTCGGTTATGTGACCACAGAGTAATTGTTAAGCTTATCCATAACTGTTTCCTCATTTATGCGATGATGAATCTGGTCTAAGTGATTTCAAGGTCTATAATGTGGGGAAAATTATGATTTTATAACATACTAACTAATATATAACATACTAAATCATAGAGAAATTGTAGCCTATTTTAACAGAAGGAAATGGTATGCAGACACTTCTCTTCACTGAAAAAATCATGTTTCTCTGGTATATTTGTGTATATTATTCCACCCATATGTGTGATATAATGGAAAAAGCACTTGCTTTCATGTAATAGAGCTGAGTTTATATCTGAGCTCGGACATATTGGTCATGTGATCTTGGGGAAATTATTTTACTACTTGGGTTCTCAAATTCCTTACCTTTAAAGCAATAATAATTATTTTATGTTCCATTTATGAGGGAGCTGTAGAGAGGATCAGATAAGACAGTAGACATGAGAATATGATAAAAGTTAAGATTTTATTGTCACCAGCAAGGAATACTTGACTTTAAATTATTCTTCTGATAGTAAGTAGTATTGTGTCTGACATCAAGATGCTTGACCTTTTCAACTTCAATTTCCTCATTTGTAAAATTGAGGTAATAATAAATACCTCCTCAGGCAGATGTTTTAATTTTTTTTAGAAAAGATAGAATTTCAAGAAAATTAGGGATATTAACATAAATTTGTGTTTTCTTTTCTCATGCAAGGTCAGATACTCTCAAATTTGTACATGGAACCCAGATTAGGGATCCATGATCTATTCCCTTTTTTACAGGTTTGTTTTGAGGATTAAACAAGATTATATAAGGCAACTGACAAACTTGTTCAATGCCAGTTAAATCATTATCATCATCATACTTATTTGTTTGGATTGGATCTATGACTGAATCACTTCAGGGAATAAACTGTGAGTAATAGTAATAATAATTATTGGTGAATAGCTCCATCTGATAGCTTAGATGGATAACTTTTATACAGGAAT
Organism: Bettongia penicillata ogilbyi; assembly: GCA_023548195.1. NCBI lineage: Eukaryota > Metazoa > Chordata > Mammalia > Diprotodontia > Potoroidae > Bettongia > Bettongia penicillata. The sequence continues at coordinate 860,192 of JAJHZJ010000112.1, read as the reverse complement.
CACAAAATTTCAGGATTAAATTTCATTTGTGTCATCATTTGAAATTTTAAAACTTAGACATATCTTTAGGCCTAATGTATGGTCAGATAACATAACGGAGCTATCTACAGAGGAATAGGAATTAGGAATACATCCTTAAATCACTTTAAGAACTGTAGGAAATGTTAAAAGGACAAGATCATAAAAGTACCCATGATCAAGCCAATTTTCCTAATGCACAGATGGTCATTTCACTCCCTATACAATAATAATAATAATAATAATAATATTTAGTAACTCCCTCTTTCCTGTGGAAGAGAATGAAAAACCTTCCCTTTGACATTTATCATGTTCCATAATATAGTTTTTATCTGCCTTTCTAGTTTTATTTCAAAATTACTCATGCTGTCTGTCTGTAAGACAGTGACCTGCTATTGTCTATACACGAAGGTCCATCTCCTCTTGCCATTTCTTTGTAGAGATGTTTCTCAAACTCTACAATGTACTCCTTCACTTCTGTCACTTAAAAGTAATGTTTTCCAATCTACAATTAAAATGTTACCTTTCACATTAGGCATTATTTTTTTAAATCTCCTCTCTTGTTTGTGTGCAGCACTGATATCAGTGCTGGCTTTCAGAGCCCTTCTAGAAAGATAAAAAAAAAAAGAAAAAAAAATTCTTCCTTGATTTTTAATGTGGTGCTAACAATAAAATGAACCTTACTGCCCTGACAACCTCATTGAAATAATACCTACTTCAAAATATATTGAGAAGAGTATAGTTTTTAAAAAAAGCTATATAAACTAGCTTCTTTTGTAATAATAGCTAGCTATTATACAGTGCTGTTAGGTTTGCAGAAGGTTTTACAAATATTGTCGTATTTGATCCATAATCAGCCTAGTGAGTTAGATATTATTAACCCCATTTTGTAGGTGAAAAAAACTGAGGGAGACAAAGAATTAGTAACTTGCCCAAGATCACACACCTAGTAAATATCTAAAACTAAATTTGAGCTCAAACCTTGACTAGACTAGTCATAAAACTAGGAAGTGTCTGAGACTTGATTGGAACTTTGGTTTTGACCGACTCCAAGTCCAGTACTCTATCTATTGTGAGGATATTTAGAATATAAAATGCAAGAATGGTTAGGCTTTCTTTTGTGATTTTAATTATATGACTTAGTGTGATATAGTGGAGAAAACATACTGACTTCGGAATAAAACGACTTGTGTTAAAATCTTGCTTCTGCCATACATATCTTGCCTTAGATCTTTGAGCAAATTATATTTCAGTCCCTCGCTTTCTCAAGTGTAAAATAAGAGGAGTGTGGGAGTTTTACAAGATGCCCTGTAAGTTAATTTTCATCTCTAAATCTATGATCTTATTACCTTAACAACAATATTCATGCCATCTAGTTTCTAGCCTTATATAGGCAAGTCATCATGTGTAAACCCTCTTAAGGTTTGATATTACTAGTGTTCTGCAAATCTATTGCCTGTTTGTAGTGTTTCCCTCACTAGGTTGTAGGTTATTCAAGAGCAGGGCAATGCATTCAGACTCTGCAATTCTCTCTAGCAGCTAGATCAGGGATTTGCACACTCAGGCAGCTAGATACTTGCTAAACAAATGAAAGAAAAAAGCTGGGGCAATTAACTTTGTTTCCTTTCAGAAGGAAATAAAAGATGTTCCTAAGAAAGAAATGCTTCAGGAACTCCTTAAGAACATGGGCTATGATTGCAGCACTTGATGAGAATAAATATTTGATAGAAAGGAATGCAAATGTGTCACAGAGTGTCTACTCTGCTGAAGTATGTGAACTTACGTCTGACATATTATGTGGTTAGTGAAATGTCCTTGGGGAAGATCAGAGATGGAGAATCAGTGATAAGACCTTTATTTAAACAGACCAATGACCACAAACAGTTGAAAAGGACATTAAAAACTGTGTCAACAGATCCCATTTCCCTAAACTAATTACCAACCAGCAGTTCCAGCAATCTTGTTCCATGGCTATGAGGCTGTTTGCCTTTATTTTCCTAAGATTACACTGACACTGAAACATTTCTATGTGCTGCTAACATAAGAATATATAAACCTTAAAAAGAAGACATTTTCCTAATTTGTCCTCTTTTCATCTGGGAAGTTACACCCTTTTCTTTCTTGACAAATATCCAATGTTGCTGTTACACATCCATATGTGAGTCAAGAGATACTAGGCAAACTATAGTTTGTACACTTAAAAAATGAAAAATTATTTTTCTTTGACTTTTTTTAAAGCTTTTAACCAATAATGATACTACTACTTCCTATAATCATAGTATAATAAATATATAGGGACAAGAAGGACAGAAAATTGTATTTGGAACAAGCAAGAACTGAGTTCAAATCTTGTTTCAGAGTTTTATAAGCTTTGTTACCCTGGGAAGGTTACTTAACCTCATTAAGCCTCACTTATGACACCTACAAAAAATAATTTTAAAAAAAGTACCTCCCACTCTTGCTGTGAGGATAAAATAATATATGTAAATTGCTTTCCAAACCTTGAAGCACAATATAAAGGCTTGCCTATTTTTATAGTACTTTTTCTGTCTTTAAAATCTTCAATTCTCTGTGGCCCCTGAATGAAATAGAAATTTACATTTTTAGTGATTAATAGAGAATATTTTTAAGATTATCTTCAGAGACTCTTTAATTTGACTCTTCTCATTACCTTTGTCTGGAAGGAAATGCCAGCATTTCTATAAATATTTTTATTCTTGACATGGGAACTTCTATTTTAACAAATATTTTCATTATATACGATGTTTTTTCTCTATTAAAGAAAATATAGATTATTCTACTACCCTTCTAACTTAATGACAATTAAGATAGCTCAACTAACATGTATAGAATTTGTAAGTACAAGTCATTGCAAAATTTTTTCTATTTACATAGCTGTTGCAAAAAAAAAAAGCAAGGATTTCATTTCAGAAATATTATCATTAGGTAAAATGAGAATTCCTCTTAATGATAGAATATGATTTTAGGGTTTTTATAGAAAGAAAATTCCTACTCAAGGTAAAAGTCAGAATGGGTAACTAGGTCAGGTTGGGAATTCCTTCCAAATCTGATAAGTGATAAAGCATGAAAGTATATATTAACTGTGGATAGTAATATGGCATAGTTGAAATCTAGAGGAGATGGAGCCTGAGAGGTCCCGAATTCAAATCCTGTATGAAATTTACTAGCTTCCATGAATATGAAAATATTTCCTGTAATACCTACTTTATATTGCAAACTGTAAAACACTATTCATGTTAACCCCTTCTTTAAGTCTCTCCTGATTTTTCCTAAGTAAACATTGATCAAATGGGGGTATGGACAAGAAATGAGCTAGGATTGATCAATAATTCAATAAAGTAAATTTTATTAGTGGTATAAACCTGCAGATTTTAGTGGGTGGTACAATCAGGTTACACCTACCTCAGGAAGAAAGAGTATCAGAAGGGTTCTTGTCTGCTAAAGGAGAAGTAAACCGAAGGAGACTGAGACTGTCACTCTTAAGTGACAAGTTTCTAGAGGTTACTCTAGAGGGTACTTTCCCTACCTTATAATTTCTTCTACATATTTTGCTATAGAGTAAGATAAGGCACCAATGGTATTTGCTTATCTAATACTCTGGTTTCATGTGTTACTATTGTTTTTTCACTATAAACCCCTTCTTTCTGATGTCATGATTAAGTGGCACTGGGGTCTAACACTTACTGTGTGGGCTTTGGGGAAGTGAGAAGAGAAGCTTTCTTCATTTTGGAGCAAACCCACATATGTTCAGGGCTCAGATTTCTTTTGGAAACTTAATAACAAAAGGACTCTGGGTAAGTAACAATTCTTCTGGGCCTCTATTTTCTTGTAGGAAAAATCAGGTGGTTGGACTAGATTATTTCTGCTCTATCATCCAGATTTAAATCTGCAGTATGATCCATGAACTGTTATCCCAGCACTTGGTTTGTTGAACAATAAATATTAATTACTTCCTGTGTGATAATTGCTAAGGAAGATTCAAATTTTAGATGAGAAATTGTTCCTGCTTTCAATGAGCTTAAACTCAGATAGCTAGGATAATTTAAAATTTAAGACAAAAGTAAATGTATCTGTGGTCTAACTGCAGAAATATTTACCGACTGAGGAACCAAATAAGATTTCCTTAGAGGAACTCTTAAGGTGGCACATTAGCTTTCTCTTTGGCTGCAGCCAAATAAACTTGAACTTATTTTCAGTATGCAAGGAGTAAACACTCTAGATAATAAGAGTTGTGGTGGTCACACTGTCAAAGTGGATGAGAAATAGAACTTGAATTGATCCAATCAAGAGGTCAAATCTTTCCACTCCGGCAGGTTGCTGAAAGTTCTCAAGAAATACTTTTGATCTCTTCAGATTCTTAACCATATCTTAAAGGAAGTCAAATACATTAGCTGAATAAAGCTCTCAGGTTAATCAGGGTTGATATTTGGTTTTCCTTCTGATTTTGGTATAAACTTTGTTCTCATTGTTTTAGGATTTGTGGTCAACTTGTATTTAACTTATGTAAATTTAATTCCCACTTTTCCTTGAAGATATTATGGTAAAGATTCAAACAAGACAATATGTCAATCCCTAGATAACATTTTCCCCAAACTGCCCTATAGTGCCTCTTCCTAAGGAAAAAAAAAATCTTTCAAAGAAGAGGGTGGAATTTCTACAGTGTATTTGCTTAGTTCAAGTAAACAAGCATGTTTTAAGAGTCCTTCAAAGAATTTATATTCTCCTGTTATATTTGTGTGGGGAAAATTGTGCCAGATTTTTCATGAAGGAGTATTAGTAACTGGGAGATGTGAAGGAATATCAAATCTTCCTCTTATCCACATTTATCTACACATCAATTCCATTACTAGTTAAGTAATGCTTTATTGTGAAATTGAGACCCAGGAATGGAGATAACTAGGGATGGTAGATAACAGTATTGGTCAGGATGCTTTTCTATTTTTTTTCTCTTCATAGTATTTTTTTTTTTCATTTACGTACAGAGTTTTCAACATTCATCATTTTTTTTTTCCTTAATAGGATTTGTTTTTCTAGTTACATGTGAAGGTGGGTTTTTCCACATTCATTTTTGTACAATTTTAAGTTCCAAGTTTTCTCCTAACCTCTTTCCCCTCACATCCCCCCAAGACATGAAGCAACCTGATATAGATGTACAGTAATATTAAATATATTTCCCCATTAGTTACATTTTGGTGACAAAACAATCATAACACAAGGGAAAAAGATGAGAAAAAAAGTGAAAAAAGAATGCTTCGATCTGTGTTCAGACTCCATAATTCTTTCTCTGGATGTGGTTAGCATTTTTCATCATGAGCCTCTTGGATTTGTCTTGAATCAATGTACTGCTGAGTAGAGAGAGGTCTGTCATAGTTCATCATTACAAAATGTCGCTTTTGCTCTGCATAATGGTTCTGACTCATTTCACTCAGGATCAGTGAATGTAAGCCTGTTCAGTTGTTTTTTTTCTTTCTGAAATCTACCTGCTTATCACATTATTCCATTATATTCATATACCAAAACTAGTTCGACCATTGCACAACTTTTGGGAGGCCCATCAACTGCCAATTCTTGGACAACGTGAAAAAAAGCTGCCATAAATATTTTTTTTCCTACAAGTGTGTCCTCATGACGTTTTATCATATCTTTGGAATATAGACCTATTAGTAATATTGCTGGATCAAAGGGTAAGTACAATTTGGTTGGCCTTTAGGCATAGTTCCAAATTATTCTCCCTAATGGTTCTATTCATAACTCCACCAACAAGAAGGCATTAGTGTTTCAATTTTCTTACATCTTCTCTAACATCTCCTTTTCCTGTTTTGTTATATTAGCCAATTGGATAGGTTTGTGGTAGTACCTTATACTATTTTTCATGGGCATTGCTCCAGTCAATTGTGATTTAGAGTATTTTTATATGATGATAATTAACTTTAATTTCTTCAGCTGAATGCTGCCTATTCATATTATTTGACCATTTTCAATTGAGGAATGCCATTTATTCTTATACATTTGATTCAGATCTCTATATTTTTTAGAAATTAGAATTTTGTCAGAAGCATTGTCTGAAAAATCATTCCCAGCTTCCTCCTTTCCTTCTTATCGTGGTTACATTGGCATTGTTTGTGAGAAAAAAAAACAATCTTTTTAATGTAGTGTAATCAAAATTATCCATTTTCCATTTTATAATGTTCTCTGTCTCTTGTTTGGTCATAAATTATTCCCTTCTCCATAAATCTGACAAGTATATTATTCCATACTCTCTTAATTTGCTTATGGTATCATCCCTCATGTATAAATCATGTGCCCATTTTGACATTATCTTGGTATAAGGTGTGAGATGTTGGTCTATGCCTAGTTTTCACCAATCTCTTTTTCAGTTTTTCCTACATATTTTTAAATAGTGAATTCCTCTCTCAGAAGCTTAAATCTTTTAGTTTATCGAACAATACATAACTGGAGTCATTCATGGCTGTGTCTTGTGTATCTAACATATTCAACTGATCCACCACTCTGTTTCTTAGCCAGTAATAAATACTTCTGATGATTTAAACTTTAAATATAGATCTAACATAGCTAGGCCACCTTCTTTTGCATTTTTCATTAATTTCCTTGATATTCTTTGTTCTTCCAGAAGAATTTTGTTATTTTTTTCTAACATAATAAGATAATTTTTTATAGTTTGTTTGGTATGGAACTCTATAAGTAAATTAAGTTAGGCATAATTGTCATATTTTTATATTAACTTGGCCTACTAATGAGTAATTGATATTTTTCCAAGTCTTTAGACATGCCTTTATTCATGTGAAAAGTTTTTTTCTGTTGTTGCTATTTTGCTTTTTTGTTTTTTTTTTTTTTTATAAATTGCATTCATATAGTTCCTAGATTTGTGTTGGCAGATAGTTTCTCAAATATTTTACATTGTGTCCAGTTATTTTTTCCTTTAGATATTATTTCATTTTTCCAAATAATTGCATGTCAAGAAAAACTTTAATGTTAATTTTTACAAGTTTTTGAAATGGACATTTCCCCCTCTCCCTTCAACCCCTCTCTACCCTTTCTGAAAATGGTACATAGCTTGATGAAGTTTATATGCATGCTATAATTTTCAGCATATTTCCATATTCATTACAGTTGTGGGAGAAGAAACAGATGAAATATGAAAAATGAGAAAGAATTAGGAAATTGAAAAAAACATATGTTTCAATCATACTTCAGCGTCCATCATTTCTATATCTGGATTGGCTACAGTTATTTTACATGTGACTTTTTTCTATCTCTTTCTAATAGGCTTTTCTAGTGACATACAGAAGTTCTTATGATTGATGTGGATTTATTTTTTATTCCGCAACTAAAGTTATTAAATTTTTCCCGAATAATTTTACTTGATTTTCTAGGATTCTTTAAGTTCACCAGCACATCATTTGCAAAAAGTAACAGTTTTTTCCTCATTGCCTAATCTCATTCCTTCAATTTCTTTTTCTTTTCTTATTGCTAAAGCAAATAGTTCTAGTATATTATTGAATAATAGTGGTTATAGCTGACATCCTTGCTTCACCACTGGGAATTATTGGGAAAGCTTCTAGCTTATCCTTGTTATATAAATGCTTAAAAATTGTTTTAGATAAATACCGTTTATGATTAATTTTTATTTACTATTGAATTCCACCTTTTTATTTTTCTTTAAAAAAACAGTTCATAACAGTTTATAACAGATAAAATAATTCACACTTTTGGTCAGGTGATCCTTCCTTTCAAAGTATTTACAATATGAACCAGAAAGCATTTTTTGTTAATATTAACTGAGACACAAAAAGTATTTATGTTGCTAACTTCACAAGTTCTTGACCTAATTTTCTCCATTGTATCACCGAGAGTTAAAGGACCCTAATTATTGTTGTTGGTCTAAAGTCCTATGCCTAACAGTTTAATTTTACACTTAACCTCGGATGATCTCCTACCCATAATCTATTATTTAATAGATCTGGTATTAAAAAAAGGTATTACAAACCTTTTGAACATAAGAAATTGCCACCAATGGCAGGGACATTGCAGAGATACAATATCTCCCCAACTTCATGTCAATTCCAGGCAGGATTAGATTGTCCACTTGCATTCAGGCAGGCTTAAAGTCTGCCAGGTATCAGCGGGGAAATTGAGTCAGGAGAATCCTACCTCAGCCCAGGCTGAACAGCTGCTCTCCCACCCTTCCCATGAGATCAACTTTTGCAGTTTACACCAGCATCTCATCAGCTTACTGGCATCATGGATTGGAGGCTCATACCGACTTTCTTGCTATCCATACTTGGAATTAGGCTCAGAAGAACAGTCACTTAATGGTCCCATAGCATCTAAAACTGGCAAGTTCCAATAACCAGGTTTCAATTACGAGTATAATTTCACTTTGGGTAAGGAACATCTTTTGAGGCAAGTCTTAAGTGGTTTATTTGCCTTTCTATACATGTTCTAGTTCCTGATTAAATAGCACTCACAAAATCATACTTACCATTGAAACCTTAACTTTTCCACCAATGCCAAATTTTACCCGAGGTTACCTTTCTCTGGGAAATTTAGAGTAAAATTATTTTCCCCAAACTACAGATGTCATTGATTTATTCTCAGTAATTAATTCAATTAAATGTTTTAATACTAATTGCTTTTACCTCACTTTGTAACATGTCCAATTTTTCTCCCCATCACTCCCCTCCTCCCACTTCCTAATGCCTTGTATTCGGTTTACTCCTTCCCTCAATGTACCCTCCATTCTATCACATTCCACCATTCCCTTATCCCCATCTTCTCTCTTTTCTTATAGGGAAAGATAAATTTCTATACCCCATTCCCTGTATTTCTTATTTCCTGCTTATATGCAATAAAAATTCTCAACATTCGTTGCTAATACTTCTAATTCCAACTTCTCTCCTCCTCCTCCCTCCCCAGCCCCACTGAGAAGGCAAGCAATTCAATACCGACTAAATATATGTTGTTTTGCAAAAGACTTCCATAATAATCTTGTTGTGTAATCCTAATTATATTGCCCTCTGTCCTACTCTATTCCCAACTTTTTTTTTCCCCACAATTGATCTTGTCCCTTCTCGAAAGAGTTTATTTCTAGTGACTACCTTCTCCCATCTGGCCTTCCTTCTAATATTCCCCTTACCCTACGTGTCACCTCCTCTCCTATTTTCCTGTGGTGTGATGTAATTTTCATATCAAATTTAGTGAGCATATTATTCCCTCCTTCAGCTACATGTGGAGGGAGTAGCTTCAGTTTTCCCCTCTCCCCTTCTCCCCTTTCTCCTCCATTGAACAAGATTTTTCTTATCTCTTTTATGAGTTACAGCCTGCCCCATTCCATTTCTCCCTTTCTCTTCCTGGTATTTTCTTCCCTCATCCATTAATATTTATTTTATTTTTTATTTTGTGTGTGTGAATATCATCTCTTCTGATTCAACACATCCTGTATTCTCTATCTATATGTGTCTGTGTGTGTGTGCATGTACAATCTCTCCATCTACCCAAATACTGAGAAAACATTCAAGAGTTACAAATATTTTCTTGCCATGTAGTAATGTAATCTGTTTAGCTTTAGAGAGTCTTTTATGATTTTTCCTTTCCTGTTTACCTTTTCATGCTTCTCTTGATTCTTGTCTTGGAAAGTCAAATTTTCTATACAGATCTGGTTTTTTCCTGAACAGAAATGATTGAAAGCCCTCTATATCATTGACTGACCATTTATTCCCTTGAAGTATTATACTCATATTGGCTGGGTAGATGATTCTTGGTTTCAATGCCAGTTCCTTTGTCCTCTGAAATATCCCATTCCAAACCCTTCAATCCCTTAACATTGAAGCTTCCAGATCCCGTGTTATCTTGATTGTATTTCCACAATATTCAAATTGTTTCTTTCTAGCTGCCTGCAATATTTTCTCCTTGATCTGGGAACTCTGAAATTTGGCCACAATATTCCTAGGACTTTCTCTGTTCGAGTCTCTTTTAGGAGGTGAATGGTGAATTCTTTCATTATTTATCTTGCCCTCTGATTCTAGAACATCAGGGCAGTTTTCTTTGATAAATTCATGGAAGATAATATCTAGACACTTTTTCTGATCATGGCTTTCAGGTAGTCCCATAATTTTTAAATTGTTTCTCTTGGATCTATTTTCCAGCTCAGTTGTTTTTCCAATAAGATGTTTTGCATTATCTTCTATTTTTTTTCTTCAAATTTTTGGTTTTGTTTACCAACTACTTTGTTTAACTCATAGTCATTCATTTCCCTGAACTCAATTCTCTCTTTCAATGAGTTATTTTGTTCAGTGACCTTTTGAACCTTCTCCTCCATTTGGCTAATTCTGCTTTTTAAAACCTCCTTCTCCTCATTGTGTTTAGGACTTCTTTTTCCAATTGAATTAGCCTCTTTCTAAGATGTTATTTTCCTCAGGATTTTTTTTTCTTTTTGTTCTCCTTTAGTAAGCTGCTAACTTGTTTTTTTTTTTTTTTTTTTTTTTTTTTTTTTTTTTTTTTTTTTTATGGTCTTCTATTGCCTGATCCCAATTTAAGTTCACTTTGGAGTCCCTGGAGTCAGAGGCCTTGGTTTCCGCTGACAGTGTGTCTTGTTCTTCCTCATCTGAAAGGATGGGGGGGAGACACACCTGTTTCCCAAAAAAGTAACCTTCTATGGTCTTATTTTTTCCCCTTTTGGGGCATTTTCCCAGCCAGTTACTTGACTTCTGAGTTCCTTCTCCACAACCACCTTGCCTCCAGTTTCACAAAGCCAACACTGGCAGCTGAGATTCAGATGAACTGTTCCAAAGCCTCAGGGGCTTTATGCAGTGGCAAGGCTTCTATTCAGTGTGGATTAAGATCAGCTTCTCAGGAGGGGAGAGAGCTGCCATGTAGGGCTTGGTTCCCTCAGGGGGTTTACAATGAGTTCTTCAACAATAAATGTAGACTACTATGTGTTTTGAGAACCCTGTCCACTGCTGCCTCTACTGCTGCTACCTGAGAAGGCCTGAATTATGGGGACACCCTGCTCCCTTCTTGGTCACCTGAAAAGACCCTCTCACTGACTTTTGGCACCTGTGCGTTTAGGGATCTATGCTGCTGCTTGAGATTACGTCCCTGAGGCCTCCTCTGATCTGCTCCTCTCTGTGCAGCATGATCAAGGCAGGGCAGAGCTCTGCTGTGTGTCCAGTTCATGATAGACGTTTCCTGTCCATCTTTCAGGTCACTCTGGGATAGAAATCTCCTCCATTCCATTGTTCTGTGGATTCTGCTGCTCTAGAATATGTTCAGAGTTCTTCTTTGGAGGTATTTTATGGGCTGTGGGGTAAGAGCTAGTGTATGTGCATCTTTCTACTATGTTATCTTGGCTCCTTCCCCTGTTTATGATTTATAATGAAACATTAATTTATTCTTATGCTCTCTAGTGTGTTTAATAGAAATGGGTACTGTGATTTGTTAAAAGCTTTTTCTGCATCTGTTGAGATAATAATATGATTTTGTTGACATAAATAATTGTGCTGACAGTTTTCCTAATATTGATCCAGCTATGCATGCCTATTATAAATTCCATCTGATCATTCTGTATTATTCTGGTGACAAATTCCTGTTATTCCTTTATAAATATTTTATGTAAACATTTTTCTTCAATAATCTTCAGGAAAATTGATCTACAATTATCTTTTTGTTCCCTGTTTGCTTCTTATGGGTTTATGTATCAGCACAATAATATATGTCATAAAAAGAATTCCATAAGAATGCAGCTATTTTTACTAATACTTTACATAATATTTGAATTAAATGCTTTTTTTTATTTATGGTAGAATTCTCTTGTAAATTCATCTGGTCCAGGAATTTTTTTTTAAGGGAGTTCATTGTGGAGTTGTCCAATTTATTTTTTATTTTTTTTCCAAAATAATAGTATTTACGTATTTCTCTTCCCCTACTATTCATCTGGGCAATTTATATTTTTGAACATATTCATCCATTTTACTTAGAATGTCAGGTTCATTGGCATTCAGTTTGGCAAAATATTTCCTAAACACTCTTCATTGATGATACATTCATTCACCCTGTTCATGTTTTGTTTCTGCCAGTTTGGTTTTCTTCGTTTTGTTAAATCAAATTAACCAAAGGTTTTCTATTGTGTTGTTTTGTTTTTTTTTGTCATAAAACCAGCTCTTAGTTTTATTATGTCATTTTTTTAAATTTTCAATTGTATTAATCTCTTCTTTAATTTTCAGAATGTCTAATTTGATATTTAATTGGGGATTTTTAATTTGTCCTTGTTTTAGCTTTTTTCTTGCATGCCAATTCGTTGATAGTGTCTTTTTCTATTTTTTTTTTTAATATAACAACTTAGAGATAAAAAAAAAAAATTACTTTAACAACCATTTTGGATGAATCCCATAAGTCTTGCTATGTTGTCTTTTTGAGGAAATTACCCATTATTTCTGTAGTTTATTGCATTTGATGCACTCATTCACTAGGAATTGATTATTTAGTTTCTAATTAGCTTTTTCTTATCTTTCCATGGCCCTTTATTGCTTATAATTTTTATTGCATCATCATCTGAAAAAGATGTACTTAACAATTCTCCCTTTCTGCACTGGGTTGTGAGATTTTGATGCTCTAATTAATGCATAATCATTTTGTATATGGGTGCAAGTTGCCACTAGGAAAATGGTACATTTCTTTCAATTCCCATTCAATTTTCTCTAACGGTCTATCATATCTAAATTTTCTAAGATTCTAATCATCTCGTTTACTTCTTTCTTGTTTGTTCTGTTGTTAGATTTGTCTATTTCTTAGAAGAGGGTAAAATAGATGTCCCCTATTAGTATAATTTTGTTGTCTATTTCTTCCTATAACTCATTTAACTTCTCTAAGAATTTCAGTGTTACAGTACTTGATGCATATATATTTAGTATTGATATTACTTCATTTTCTATCTTTTAACAGGATGTATTTTCCTTCTTTATCTTGTTTAATTAGGTCTATTTTTGCTTTTAGTTTGTTTGAAATCAGGATTGCTACCCCTGCTTTTCTTACTTCATATGAAGCATATTATATTCTGCTTCAGTCAGTTACCTTTACTCTGTGTGTATCTCTCTGCTTCAAATGTGTTTCTTGTAAACAATATAGTGTAGGATTCTGGTTTTTAGTCCTTTTTGCTATCCACTTACATCTGATTGGAGAGTTCACTGTATTAACAATTATAATTACTGTGCGTTTCCCTCCATATGATTTTTTTCTCCAGTTTATATTTTTTTCTCTCTTTTCACCCTGTTGCTCCTCACCAGTATTTTATTTCTGACCATCATTTCCCTAATTTGCCCTACTATCAGCTCCCATTTCCTTTTCCTTTTCTTCTGTTTCTGCCCTCCTTTCTGCTCTTCAGCCTGCTCCCATTCCCTTTTCATTTTCCTTGCTCCCCCTACTTCCCTATAGGTTAAAGTAAATTTTTTACATCATTTCTTTGAGTCAAATCTGATGAGAACAAAGTTGAAATGATGCCCACCACTTCCCATCTTTTCCTCTACTGATTTTTGCACCTCTATATGTGATATAATTTATCATATTTTGCCACTTCCTTTCCTTTTCTCCCAAGATAAACCTTTTTTAACTTCCTGTTTTATGTCACATCAAAGTCAACTCATACCCAAACCCTCTGTCTATGTAACTTCTCCAATAGGTAGCAATTGCCAGGATTATAAGTATCACCTTCCCATGTAGGGAAAAATTTTAAATCTTATTGAATAACATGTTTCCTTTCCTCTTTATCATTTTAATCTTGAGGCTTGTATTTAAAGATCAAATTTTCTGTGCCACTCTAATCTTTTCAACAGGAAAGTTTGAAAGTCCCCTATTTCATTGAATTTCCATCTTTTCCTCTCAAAGATGATGCTCAGTTTTGCTTGACATGTAATTTCCAGTTATGATCTTAGCACCTTTACCTTCCAACATATCATATTCCAAACCCTCTGATCCATTAATGTAGAAACTGCGAAGCTCTATGTAATCCTGACTCTGGATCCATGATATTTAATTGTTTTTGTTTTTCTTACTGCTTGACACATTTTCTCTTTGACCTGGTAATTCTGGGATTTGGCTGCAATATTACTTGGAGTTTTCATTTTTGGATATGTTTCATGAGGTAATTGGTTGCTTCTTTCCATGAATATTTTCCCTTTGGTTCTAGGATATTGGTGCAGTTGTCTTTGATAATGCCTGGAAAGATGCTCTGTAGGCTCCTTTTTAATGGTCTTCAGGTAGTTCAATAATTTTAAATTACCTCTCCTGTATTTTTCCATATTATATTTTATCCAAAAATTTATTTTTCATTTTGTTCTTTTTTTTTTCATTTTTTAAAATTATTTTTGACGAATTCTTAATGTTTCATAGTGTCATTAGTTTCCACTGGCCCTATTTTAATTTTTAAGGAATTATTTCCTTCAGTTATTTTTTTCCAGTTGGCCAATTCAACTTTTCAAGGAGTTCTATTCTTCAATGAATTTTTTCTTCCACTTATCATTTCTATTTTTTAAGGAGTTGTTTTCCTTAGACAATTTTTTTCACTTTCTTTTCCAAACTATTGATTTTCTTTTCATATTTTCCATTATAACTCTCATTTCTTTTCTTAATTTTTGTTTTCTTTCTCTCTTACTTGATTTTTTAAGATCTTTTTTGAGCTCTTCCAAGACTCTTTCTTGGGCTTGAGATGAATTCATATATACCTTTGAGGTTACACTGCTGTCCTCTTCTAAGTTTGTGTTTTGATCTTCCTTGTTACCATGGTAGTGTTCTATGGTAATGACTCCTTTTCTGCTTCTTACTCATTTTTCAGACTACTTCCTGCTTTTTAAAGTTGAGTTTTGCTTTTGTGGCACAGGAGACATTATCCTAAGCTTCTTATGCTGGAAATCAGGGACCAGTTTAGTGACTTTCCACACAGGAACCTCAGGTGCTTGAAGCTAGCACACTGTACTAGGTATGGCCAGGTCTAGCCATACTTATTTTGCTGGACTTCTAGAACTTGCAATTTGCCTTTTACAATGGGGCTAGAACTCTCACAGCTGGCTTATAGAGTCAGGAAAAAGAGGTCTCAATTGTTGATCCATTTTGTGGCTAAGAGGCTCCCTCAGACTTTCCTGAACACAATCTATTTTAGGCTGTGCTCCCCTTTAACCAAAATGAGACAGACCTTTCCTGAAGTTTTTCCAGTTACATGAAGCTGGAAAATGCTCTCTCTTTTTGTATAATCTGTCACCTCAGAATCTGTTTACATGCTCAATTTAACATCATTTCTGTGAAAAAGTGTGGAAAGCTCAGGAAACTTTCTGGCTTCTCTCAACCAGCTTAGTGACATCTCCAACATTATCTTTTAGAAAATTATTTTTTTAATGCTTCTGATTATGCTCTCATCAAAGGATTTGATATTATGAGGTGCTTTTACCTATAAATTAGCCCCTCAATATGGCGTTGGAGTCCAATATTATTAGACCATTCCTAATGCTTACTACTACTACTACTACTACTACTACTACTACTACTACTACTACTACTACTGCTGCTGCTGCTGCTGCTGCTATGACTATACCTACGACTATGACCACTACTTTTTTTATGCAGATTGAAACATACTTTAATTTTTTCTTCTTCCATTAAACTTAATTTTTTATTTTTCTTTAATTAACTGATTAATCAATTTAGAATTTTCAACATTTATTCCCTAAGATTTTGAGCTCCAAATTTTCTCTCCATGTCTACCCTCCAAGTCACCCTTAGATGGCATATATTTTGATTACCCCTTCCACCAGTCTACCCTCCCTTTTATGATTCCCCTGTCTATTTCCTTCCCCTTTCCTTTCTTGAAGAGAAAGATTGATTTCTTTAACTCATTGCCTGTATATCTTATTTCACAGTTGCATCTAAAAGCAATTTTTTAACATTTGTTTTTAAAATTTTGATTTTCAAATTATCTCCATTCTTCCTTCCCCACCCACCCTCATTGAGAAGGCAAGCAATTTAATATAGGTTATTCTTGTGTAGTTAGACAAAACACTTACATAATAGACATGTTGTTAAAAACCAACTATATAACCCTCCATGATATCTGACCTGCACTTATTCTATTTTTCTTCTTTGACTCTGTCCCTTTTCTAAAGTGTCTGCTACTGAATATTCCCTCCCCCAATCTGCCCTCTCTTCTATCACCCCCACAATCTCATTTTCCACTACTTTCCCATAGGATAAGATACACACTGGAATGTGTGTTATTTCCTCCTAAAGGCAAATCTGATGAGAGTAAAGTTGACTCAATCATTTTCACCTCCCCACTATTCTCATCCATTGAGAAATCATTTCCTTACCTCTTTTATGTGAGATAATTTACAGCATTCTATCTCTCCCTTTCTCCTCCTAATATATTATCTCATCCCTTAATTTTTTTAGAAATCATTCCTTCATATTCAACTCACCCTGTGCCCTCCATCTATCTATCTATCTATCTATCTATCTATCTATCTATCTATCTATCTATCTATCATCTATCTATCTATCTATCTAATCTATCTACCTATCTCTCTCTCCCTCTCTCTCTCTCTCTCTCTCTCCTCTCTCTCTCTCTCTCTCTCTCCCCATCTATCTGTCAATCTCTTCCAACTACGTTGATACTGGAAAAGGTTTCATGAATTAAAAATATCATCTTTCCATGTAGCAATATATACAGTTCAATTTTAATAGTTCTCCTATCATTTCTCTTTCTCATTTACCTTTTCTTGCTTCTCTTGTTTCTTGCATTTGAAAGTCAAGCTTTCTCTTCAGCTATGATCTTTTCTATTCCACCATGGATATTGCAAACTAAATTAAATCCCTTGAACTATACCCAAAAGAATACTATATTGAATTATTTTTGGATTTATCACGGATTAAAATAACACAAAAATTGACAATTTTGCACTCAACTTTACATTTTACTAACAAAAATCTAGACCTTTAGATTCAATAAAATGCTATCAAACAGCAATGTGAATAACTTAAATTTATATAGTGTTTTAAGTTTTGCAATATGCTTTGCAAGCGTCATCTCAATTACGCATTGTATGAAACATTATATGAAGAGGTCCTTATGAAGGAGGTATGAGTTATTTTTTTGTTTTACCAATTTTTTGAGCTAAGAAATGGAGCTTCAGAGAAATTGAGTCATTTAACAATGAAAACAAAGCTAAGTATTTGAAGGTGTTGGGATTTGAACCATGTCTTCTTGGTTCTAATTCCAGAGCTGAGTTTCACACTTCCTCATTAGATATTTTAACATCAAGTGCTTAAGTTGGAGTATAGATGCTTTCCATAATATCGTCCATACAATTTTCAAAGTATCCTTCCCAAAGATAAACTACCTCCATGTAGATATCATGCTTTTTATCAGTTATAGAAATTTTTATTTATTATATGTTAATTCAGATGTATTATTTCCATTACATAGTGGCTAATAGAAAACTTCTGCTTCTTATTTTACATTGTGTACCAACACTTTCACCTGAAAATGTGAAGAGTCAAAAATACCTTGAATCTAAAAATTTTTTTCCATTATCTCGATGGATACTTCTTTGATCAGTATTTTTGATACAGACTGACATTGATAAAAGTCACAATGCAACTTCCAGCTTATTTTTCATCCACTTTGTTAAAACCCTGCCTTCTTAACTACTATTGGATATTTGACATTCTGGAATCATGGTAAAAACTTGCCCTTCCTCCATTTGGCTTCAAGTGGAACAAAAGCTTTTGAGTATGTGGACAACCATTATTGGTGTATTCAGTTTGAAGAATGGGCTTTACATTTTCAGCATAAGAAGAGCTCCTTCACTCCAAACCAATATTTTTCTTGAAAACTAAGTGTTCCTTAGGCAAGTCATTTACTCACCTATGCAGTGCCTCAGAGAACTCTCTAAGATCACAAGTCTCAAAGAGTTACAGATCTTCATTGTGAAGAATTTTCTTCACAACTTTGTTCCTCTACCTATTAAAAAGGAAGTGCAGAAAAATAGAAACCAAAAAAAGGGAGTTAGAAAGGAAAGTAATGGAAAAAGAAAGAAATGAAACATAGAAGCAAAGAATCTCCTGGAAAAGTAGTATAGAAGAAAGAATAATTTATTTGGAGTCCAAAAACCCAGGTTCAAATTCCATAGTTCTATTGACTCCCTGGATGAAGTTGATTAAGTTATTTAGCCTTATGAACTTTGAGTTCTTTCTCTATAAAATGAGAGGAATGAAATGGATGACATTTATTTTTTTTTCCACTCTATATCTATGAATTTATGATTATATGAACCCTTTAGTCTAGTCTAGCTTAGAGCTTGTTATTCTGAAGGTATAGAGTATGGACATGTCTAGATTTGAAAGTGATAGCTCACAAATCTAGGATTTTTACAAAAGCAAGGATGTGGAAAAGGTATATTAAATTATTTTATGTATGACATGAGTCAGGCACAGGGGAGACAAATTATTCCCATCAACAAAAGGAATGATGCACACACAGAAACACACACAAAGACACACACATATGATTCACAAGAACAAATTAGCACAACAGAATTGAGAAACAACTTATAACTATCGTTACAATCTACTGAGGGAATGATACTTGAACTTAATTAGAGTAGAAACCAGTTTGTTTAACTGCTAATGAAGTATTTACTTTCATCTTTGCCTACCACTGTCCCAGCCTCTCCTACTACATATCTGTTGTTAAAATGGCTAGGTTTAAAACAACATTTGATGAAGAGGCTTCCAGGCAATATATAATAATACTTCTTTTCCATTAAATATTTATACCTGCTTCTGAATCCCCTCAGGAAGAGTACAAATATCTTCCTGAAATAGTAAATCTCCAAAATTTTTTAGCTAATGAGAGGATAGGTTGTTTACATTTCTCTTTGACCAAGATTAGTGACTCAGTAAACTTTATTGCATTAACTCTTTAGTGTCTAAACTATATTTCAAAGACACTGTCTTGGTTAGATATTTGGTTTTTATTTATAGACAATATCATACCTTCATTGTTAATAACTCTATACTATATCTTTGAATCACAGGATCATAAGATTTATGACCTTTGGGACTTGGACCTGGAAGAAACACTGGAGAAAATCTAGTCACATTCTCTCATTTTACAGATGAGGAAACCGAAGTCTAGAGAGGTTGTAACTTGTCAAAAATCGCACAAGGAATAGACAGCAGTGGTATGATTTAACTCACATGAGTCTAAATGCATTGCATTGTGTACTGCCACTCCTGAAACTTCACGTTGTTAGGTAGCCAGACTGCAACAAGTCACCTCTAGTAGACAGAACTTTTCCACTTCTTCCGTCTTCCTTCTCTGCCCCATTTGCTTCATTTGATGGTAATAACTGTACTGCCAGTGCAATATTCACAGAGCCTATGGCATTCCTGAATATGCTAGTGCAACCCTTAATTGCAATATACAACAAACTCACCACATGGAAGACAGAACCAAAACACTGATTCAAACATCAGAAAGTCAAATCTAAATATCAGAAAGTAAAATCCATCATAGTAACAAGGAGATTTATATACAATAACAATAAAGAGAGCAACACTATCCCTAAGCCTTCCTTCTGTTAGGGCTCCCACAAACCAGTTCACTTAAATAAATCATAAATAGGCTCCCTTAAACAATATCACAAACAATCTTTCCCTCACTCTAGCCAGTTGCCTACTTCTCTCTCTCTCTCCTTCAGTTCTGACTGTTCTGACCAAATTACCTCTCAGCTCTGCTCTAGCTCCAATTCTTCCTTTTCTATCTATTCAGAAAATACCTCCCACCAGAGGCTTCATGTGACTCAAACTTCCATGTGACCCAGGAAGGTCACATGGGTGTATTCCCATTTTAATTACCATTATATAAACCCAGGCATGTAAAAGTTAGTTGTCTTATCTAAGGTCAACTGAGGCCAACTTAGATAATTTGGCTATACTCTTTCATTTTTCAGGTTATTGTTAAAATATGTACTTTACTTATGAGCTACAGAGTAAATTGGGATTAAGGCTTGGAATTGAGCAAGAAATCTAGGCAGTAAACCCAAATTAAAAAGGGTAGCTTTTGGCCATTAAAGTGTACCTTCTCCTGGAAAGAGTATGGCAGCCAAGATGGGAAACAAGAAGAGGGAAAGGAGAGGAGAGGAGAGAGGAGGAGTTGCCACTCACTCACAGGTTATGCTTGTCATTTGTTCTCAAAGAGGACCATGATATCAAGATGATGATATGACTTATAGTTGGCTTTGATTTGAGAAAAGGAGGGCTATGCAGGATCACCAGCCTCACTTTCCCCTCCAGAGCCTTAAGCACAATTCACTCTGGAGCTCATAGATTGGACAACAAGTCCCCCACACCCATGCCCCAGACAGAGTTAATGTAAGTACTAAAAAGTAACTTTTCGTCTTTTTCCCAGGAACTCTAGGGGTATTTCACTCCCAGTTTGATTTTTTTTTTTTAAAGTAAGGGTGCTATACCTTGAGTAACTATTTAAAGAAGATTATCCATTAAATTGGTATATCTCATTCAAAGTGAGAAACTGCCAATACTTTAGCCTAAAAGGGCCAGGATCTCCCATTGCATCCTGGAACATCTCTGGTCATCCTGATGAATATCTGGCTACTGGACCCATATATCTCTGGAGGAGAAAGTGAGGCTTATGACTTTGCACAGCTCTCGCTCATTCAAATCAAAGTAAACTACAAGTCATATCATCATCTTGGAGCAATGGTCTTCCTCAAGAATGAAGGATAACCTAGCATTTAGAAAAAAAAGAAAATTATGCTAATGACACACATTTGAGTTTAATTTGCATCATTAATGTTTTATCCATCACTTTATTAAGTATAGACAGACAATCAACAAAACAATGAATCAAGCCTTGAGTGGTAGTGCTTACTGATTCCTGCTCACACTGAATATTGAATAATTAGCTCATAAACTAGTTTAAGCTGGTTCCAATATACACATCGTTGTAACTCCAAATCTCTAAATGAAATAATGAATTTCCAAAATTTTGTAGCTAATGAGTACAAGATTGTTAACAGTGGTAACTCTCCAAGATTAGTGACTCAGTAAACCTTAGTCCATTAAAACTAAGTTGTCCCAGATGGATTTAAAGGATGGTACTTTTTAATATATAATTTATTTTCAGTTCTTAACATTCACTTCCATAAGAATTGGATTCAAAATTTTCACCTCATCTCTCCTCATCCCCCACTCTGGGACAGCATGCACTTCATCCACCCCTTCATCTAGTCTCTCCTTCCTTCTTATTACCCACCCTTCTTGCATCCCCCTCACCTCTATTTTCCTGTAAGGCAAAATAGATTTCTATACTCCATTACCTGTACAGCTTAATTTCTAGTTGCATGCTAAAACAATTTTTAACATTAGTTCTTACAGCTTTGAGCACCATATTCTCTCCGTACCTACACACCCACCCTCATTGAGAAAACAAGCAACTCAGTATAGGCCATACATGTGTAACAATGAAAAGCACTTCCATAATTGTTATGTTGAAAAAGACTAAGCTCATTTCCCTCTCTCCTCTGCTGCCTTTCATTTATTCCATTCTCTCCCCTGATCTGTCCTCCTAGAGTAGTTTTGTTTTTGATTATTCTTTTCCCCAATTTACTGTGCCATCTATTGTCTTCCCTCTCTTATTCCCTTTCCCCTTACCTTCCTGCAGGATAAAATAGATTTCCATATTCAATTGAGTACATGTTATTCCTTGCTTAAGTCAAAACCTGTGAGAGTAAGGCTTAATTATTTCCTTTCATCTCCCCACTCTTCCCCTCCACTAAAGCTCTTCCTTCTTTTATTGAGATGATTTGCTACATTCTAACTCTCCATTTCTCTTACTACTAGTACATTCCATTCCACAGTAAATTTTATTTTTTAAGTATTCTCCTTTCATATTCAGCTCAACCTGTACCCTCATATATGCATGTATGTGTATGTGTATATATGCATGAATATATACACACATGTACATGTATATGTGTATACATATATGCATATATTTATACATGCACATAAACTAATGTACATATATATACTTACATGTATAGAATATAAACATGCATATACACCCGTACACACCTACACACACATGCACACACACATATATATACACACAAATTTGTGTGTACAAGTATGTATATGTGTATATATTTCCATGTAGAAATATAAACAGTTCAACTTTAATGAGTTCCTTAAGATTTCTCTTTCCTGTTTACCTTTTTGTGTTTCTCTTCATTCTTATATTTGCAAGTCAATCATCTCAGGTCTTTACAACAAGAATGTGTGGAAGTCCACTATTTCATTGAAATTCCATTTTTCCCCTGATATATTATACTCAGTATAGGGTAGATGGTTTTTGGTTTTAATCCCATCTCCTTTGACCTCTGGAGTATCATATTGTAAGCCCTTCAATCCTTTAGTGTAGAAGCTATTAAATCCTGTGTTACCCTGATTGTATTTACATAGTACTTGATTTGTTTCTTTCTAACTGCTTGTAATATTTTCTCCTTGACCTGGAAACTGTGGAATTTGTCTAAAGTATTCCTAGGAGTTTTCATTTTGAAATTTCTTTCAGGATGTAATCGGTGAATTCTTTCCATTTCTATTTTGCCTTATAGTTCTAGTTTATCAGGGAAGTTTTTCTTGATAATTTCTTGAAAGATTATTTCTAGGTTATTTTTGTGATCATGATTTTTAGGTAGACCAATAATTTTTAAATTATTTCTCCTGACCTATTTTCCACATCAGTTACTGTTTTCAATGGAATAGTTTACATTGTCTCTTATTTTTTCGTTATTTTAGTTTTGTTTTATATTTTCTTGGATTCTCATAAAGTCATTTGGCTCTATATGCTCCATTCTAATTTTTAAAAACCGTTTTTCCTTCAGTGAGCTTTTGATCCTCCTTTTCTATTTGATCAATTCTGCTTTTTAAAGCATTCTTCTCCTCACTGTCTTTTTGGACCTCTTTTTCCATTTGTTAGTCTATTTTTAAAGGTTTTATTTTCTTCAGGATTTTTTTGGATCTCCTTTAGCAAGTTGTTTACTCACTTACCATGATTTTCTTGCAGCATTCTCTTCCCAATTTTTCCTCAACTTCTCTTACTTGATTTTCAAAATCCTTTTTGAGCTCTTCCATGGTCTGAGGCTATTGGATATTAATTTTGGAGGTTTTGGATGTAGAAGCCTTGACTTTTAGATCTTTCTCTGATGGTGTGCTTTGTTGTTGATCAAAAGCATAGAAAAAAATACCTTTTCACCAATTAAGTTACCTTGTATAGTCTTATTTTATTTTTTTTTTCACTTTTTTGGGTATTTTCCCAGCCAGATACTTGACTTTTGAGTTCTTTGTCAAGTGGAGGATATACTCCAGGGTGGCACAATCAAGGGAGAGGACTTTCCTCCTCCTTCAGCTTGAGTTTCTTTTCTGTGAGCTACCATGAGCACTCTTTTCTGCCCAGGATCTGTGAGTGGGGTTTCCTATTCACCTTCACTACCAGTTTCACCAGCCAGTGCTTCTCCTTACCCTGGACCACCATTCAGGACTGAGATCCAGATGAGCTGTTCAATTCTCCAGGGTCCTTAGACTGAGGGCTCCAAAAGTTGATGCTGCCACAGTGATTGATACCTCCCTGGGGCCAGGGCTTGGGCCAGAATCATGCTCCCCTTTAATTCAGGTGAGAAAACTTTCATACTGAACTTTGAAGCTATCTTTGATATTTGTGGGTTGGGTTGAAAAATTTGTTAACTACAGCTGCTACCCGTGATTCTGTACCCTGAAGTCTACTCCAGTCTGTCCCTGCCCTGCTGCAGGGCCAAGGATGAACTGTGTTCTGCTCAGAGTCCAGTGTGATAGACCTTTCCTGTTGGTCTTCTAGGCTGTCTTGAGCTGAAAATCTCTTTCACTCTGTCATGTTGTAGCTTATGGTGCACTAGAATTTGTTTAGAGTCATTTTTTACTGATATTTTATGGACTGTGTATGGGGAGTGAGGGAGTGTAGGTCTGACCTCATGATATTGTTTGTTATATATTTGCTTGATTTTTATCAAAGTTCATTTCATTATTAAGTTTCTTCACTTAAATATTCTCTATAGCTGCAGTGTGTGTGTGTGTGTGTGTGTGTGTGTATGTGTGTGTGTGATGGCACTGCAAAGTCAACAGAACCATCAAGTAAAAATGAGTATGTGAGTAAATTTTCATCAGTTTTGGATTTCTCATTTTTAGGTGCTAGAAGAAGACATTCAATGTAGCCAAATGATATATGGCATTTGTAATCTCTTGTCTTAACCAATTTGTCTGTGATCCAAGCAGGGTCCACAAAGAAGGTGAATTTCACCTATGTATCTGGTGTTTAAGGATGTCAACATATGCTGAATTCATCAACGGTCAAACAAAGCATTTCATTCTATCATTATTTCCATTGAGAAGGCCACTTTCTATAATTCACAAATGTACATGGAATACAATATTCTTTGTACACATTTGATAAATATTTTTCCATGGATGCCAGCAAAATATTTGTTTCTGCACAGGGGTGGTTAATAAGAAGACCTTGCAGATTCAGTAGAGAGTGATATTCGGGTGAAAATTACCTGTTTTTTCTACATATCATTTTTTCTATCAGAAACAAATAGTCCTTAATTTTTTTCTAAACCTGAAGAGTCAGTTATGGAGGTAGTAACAGGATCCTCTCTGTAACTGCTCTGCCCAAAGTGTTTTTTCTCATCTTATGAAACTTTTGTGGAATTGCACCATTTACTGAACATTTTTTCAACAATATCTCCCAATAATTGCTACAATCACATGACTTACATTACGCATATACTGTGTTAAATGCCTTCCCATTTGATTTCAAGTGATTAATGTATATTAGAAGAATGTGAAAACCAAAGAAATTGTTGGAGACATCTTAACATGTATGTCTTCTCTTTTTCTTTCATGAGTATAATCTTTAACAGTCAAAAGATCTTATTGTATCTCTTTCAGGGCATTCTCTTAGTCAATTTTTGGAGATCAGTTCTTCCCAAATTTCCTTAATTCTTTTAGAAACTATCATTAGTCAAAATAAAAGGGGCTTTCATACTAGACTTTCAAATACAGATCATAGACATGCTTTTTAATAATTTCAAGAAGATATTTTAGAAAGCAAAGAACTGAATACAATTTCCTTACTTAAATTCTTTTTTTTTAAATTGTATATGGCACTCTCATTCATTCTGTAATTCATGCAACCTAGGAAAGGTAATTACTTTATCTGGACAATTTTTATTAATGAATTGTTGATGCAGATATGTAAGCAGACACTTAATGGGTGGCTGTGTTAACTTTACAGTGTCATCACTAACACAAAAAATACAGTGGCTCCAGAGGGAATTTAAGCTAAGAAATTTAAAAATAAACCTTGGTGAAAAAAATCAAGCAAATAAATACTTAAAAATGTCCATGTATTATGACTTGTACAGTAAAGAGTTAATGGAACAAAATTTACTGAGTCACCAATGTTTTCAATGACAACAATCATGTTAAAAAAGATTTTCTTTATTAATCATTGTCATGGAAATTCAGAGCTCCCACTCTCAGAACCCTTATTAAGTCCTTTAGAAGGACTTTACTGATAATGAATTTGCATTGAAATTTGCTCAGGCTAATATAAAGATAGATTATTCTGACTTGGTAACCCCAGTCTTGGAGTGCTCTGGTATAATTAGAAGGTGGGCTGAAAGAGCAGGTACTTCCTCTGTCTCTAAGTAAGTGAGAATGGGTTGATATCCACCCCTGTTGAAAAGGCTCCAAACTCTCAAGTTGAGCCAGTTCTGAACTATAACTACAATGCAATGCATTTCACCAGCTTGTGAGAAAAATTCAAATCTGGACATGCAGTCTAATTTGTGTGTCTTTCTTGGAACAAACTATGAGAGGTTGACATGTGACAATGGTGCCATGTGACGTGAATTTGGACTGGGATTTGGATACTGGTCTGCTAACTCCAAAAGTGCTAGAATGTGGTACCCACAGGACTCTTTTCCCCAGAAGTCCCAGCCCTGACCTGAAAGGTGGATGAGTACTATGCACCAATCTTTTCTCCTTTATCTCTTGGACTCTCCATATTAGGTTGGAGTATGCTTTTCCCACCAAGAGGCTGGAGACAGAAACCTCAAGACAAGTTTTCTTAAAGGTAAGGATATCTTTTATAATTTGGCTATGGGTCAGTCTAATGACTCTAAATATTGCCAGCATTGGTATTGGTGTCAATTTGATGGGTTGCAAGGCCAAGCCAAGACCTTTTTCCCTTGGTTCAGGATAACTTTTGTCATATTTGTCTGAAGGGTCCTGGAAAGTCTGGCCAAGGGGAGGGGAGGGTCCTTCAATTCCCAGACCATTTCTCCAAGCCAGGATATTCCTTATCTGATCACCACTTAGCATTCCTTTCCTTTAATTGTAGCATCCTTTTGATATTCCTGACTACTTAACATTCTCTTGAAGTCCAAGTTGCCAGGCCTGGATTGTGGATTGCCTGGACCACCATTCACTCCCATCAGGATACTCCCTATGTTTGACCTATCAAGACCATCCCTGGCCCCCAGACTACCTGGAAACACCTGGATGCTTCCCTCAGTCTTTTTCTTTATTTAAGTTCAATCTTGCCTCCATGAAGGCCCTCATATTCAATCCAGCTCAGACTCTGCCTAACTGAGATTCTATCTGACCTGCTTGTGAATACAAGTGTTACAAATACTTAGGCTCCTTAAGAGTCAACCCAATATGGTAAATATTTAATAAACTTTGTTTTTCTTTGGCTTTAGGAAGGCCTGAGTCGAATTCATTCGAGCAGGACCCAGTGTGTCTGTATTTTGGGGTCCAGGTCCCCAACTTCAACAAATTGATTAAAGATAATCTTGAATTATGTTGGCCCAGTTGGGGCTCCTCTCACCATTCCAGATAAATATATCTCAAAAGCAAGTTGCTTTGAATTTCGAGAAGTCTAATTCAAATTCTAAATTGATTAATCATTAGACAAGAAAACAAACAACATCCAAGATAAAAAAAAAAAGAAAACGAAGTCCAAAAAGCCAATGAGAAAATAACATTCTTTCTCACTCTTCCTTTCTATTCTGTCCGTGTCTCTCTGTGTGTCTCACTGTTGTATTTCATGTTCTTGCTGAAAGATTTAAAATGCAGCCAGAAAAACTTTTACAGAACACCTAGGGTCCATAAGTAAAGACAGCATTTTGAAAAAACACAACACACACACACACACACACACACACAAACCTCCCACCTTAGGCTTTCAGTGGGAGATCAAGGCTTTTGTTGGGGAGGCCCAACATTGGCCAGGTTGGGATATAAAAATAAAGTTATATAACAAATAGTAGAATTGTAAAAGCAGGATGAGACTCTCCCAGAAGTTAGCTGGTAGGGGAAGTTACCTAGCATGCAGTTTTATACTGGTAAGATCTAAAACAGGCAGCTGAAGATAGGAAGGGCTGAGGGAAAAATTGAGAATTTGAATTCAAGTTTAATTAAATCCCAAAATTAAAGTTTGTAGATTATTTTTAGATTAAATTTAGAAAACTATCTTTTACCCCTTCTATCAATCTCTCTGATATCAAGGCAATGTGTTTAAACTGCAAAATTAAGCTTTTGTCTTTGAGACAATTTGATCAGGGCTTTTCCATCATAGTCTTCAATGCAATCATTTGAAGATTTCAGGAATTTGTTTAAAATGCCCATTAACACTGCAAAAGCTCTTCGCAAAGGGTGTGAGAGAAATTGGGCTCTCCTGATTTGTAGACAGGCTAGACAAAATTGGAATGAGTGGTTTTTTTTTTAAATTTGGAATGTAAAGGAAAGTGGAGGTAGTCTGAATAGTGTTTGAAAAATTGAGATAAAATAAGGGCTTAAGCAAAAATATGGAAGGTGGGCAAGAATGATTTGGTGACCAATAGGATGATAGGGTGGGCAACAATAATCCCATGTGGTCTAACCCTGCCACCCTCATCCTTAGATAGTTGCTCTGAGTACCCTGGTGACAGCTTCAGATAGCTTGAGCACGCTGAGAGAGTGTAAGTAAATTTGATTTTGTTTCAAGTAGAAAGAAGAAAATGAACATTTTGTAGCTTGATTTAAAAATCAGTAGAGAAAGTTATAGAGGATAAGAAAGAATTTCTTATAGAAAGTTCTTAAATAAACTTTAAATAAATAACTTTAAATAAATAAAAATAAATAAATAAAACTTAATAATAAATAAAAATAATAAATAAATAAAATAAATAATAAATAAAATAAATAATAATAATAATAATAATAATAAAATAAAATAAATAAAATAAAATAAATAAATAAATAAATAATAAATAAATAAAATAAATGAAATAAACAAAAAATAATAAATAAATAAAAATAAATAAATAAAAATAAATAAATAAAACTTAAATAAACTTTAAATAACTTTCTTAAGAAAGCCTTTCAGGATAAATCTGTAGGAAGACCTTATTAAAACTAATATTACATAAATATTGTCTGTGGTAAAGATATTGGTTATTGCAATTTGAAATCATTTTACAGAATCTTGAAATGTTTCCTGATACTTTTCAATTGATTGCTGTTGACTCTGGAAATTCTGGAGTTTTTTGCCTGGGGAAATTAGTCATGCCCTATCAGCACTGAATCAGATTACTTGAGTCTTTTTTGCCTGGGACAGGAGCAGCAGTGCAGCCTGGTCTTGGAGTGTCAGCCCAGCACATTTTGAACTGGCCTTGTGGTGACAGGTGTGATTTCAAGATGTTTATAGAACTTTATATGCATTTCCTAGTGTATACAGCCTGAAATTCCCAGGAGAATGGGAATGGGGAATTAGATTAGGGCAGCTCTTTATCTGAGAAGTCTCAAAGGAGAAAGAACTCCATCTTTTTAAGTAAACAAAGGAAAAACAATATATGGAGCTGGGAATTGTCACCACCTGTCTTCTTAAGGGAATGTATGAATATATGAATAATGTTTTCTTGGAAAAGACCAAAAGTATTGGACTTTAAATAAGTTAAAATATTTACCATAAGCAATTATAAATGCAGATTTGATTTGATTTAAGTCAAAATCTGTCCTGATGGAATAAGAACAACATCTGAGATTCCTCTTCCTATCAAAATTAAATGCAAAAGATATTGCAGTTTAGTATTAATAAATGTATTAACCAAGAGAATAATAATGGAATCCAATTCCTAGGATGATCACATGATTGTAAAAAGACTTGGCATAGGAAAGTACTCAGTACATGATTCTTGATTTTAATCCTATCTCCTTTGACATCTGGTCCCTTAGTGTAGAAACTGCTAGGTCCTATGTTATTCTGATTACATTTACATAGTACTTGAATTATTTCTTTCTAGTGACTTGTAATATTTTCTCCTTGACCTGTGAACTATGGAGTTTGACTACAATATTCCCAGTAGTTTTCCTTTTGGTATCTCTTTCAGGAGGTAATCCGTCTATTCTTTCCATTTCTATTTTACCCTCTTGTTATAGAATATCAGGGCAGTTTTCCTTCATAATTTCTTGAAAGATGTTGTATAGGCACTGTTTTTGATGATGGTTCTCAGGTAGGCAAATAATTTTAAAATTATCTCTCCTTGATCCATTGATCAACCTAGACCTAGAGGTCAGTTATTTTTCAAGTGAGACATTTCACATTGTCTTCTATTTTTTCATTCTTTTGGTTTTGTTTTATAATTTCTTGATTTCTCATAAAGTCATTAGTTTCCATTTGGTCCATTCTTATTTTTAAAGTATTATTTTCTTCACTGAGCTTTTGGACCTCCTTTTACATTTGGTGCATTCTGTTTTTTAAGACATTCTTTTCCTCAACTGCTTTTTGAATCTCTTTTGTCACTTGGTTTAGTCTAATTTTCAATGTGTTATTTTCTTCATAATTTTTGGGGGTTTCATTTAGCAAACTATTTACTCATTTTTCATGATTTTCTTGCATCACTCTCAATTCACTTCCCAATTTTTCCTCTACTTCTCTTACTTGGTTTTCAAATTACTTTTTGAGCTCTTTCATGGCCTGATACCAACTCATATTTTTCTTAAAGTCTTTGGATGCAGAAGTTTTGGCTTACTTGTCTTATATTTTGATCTATCTTGTCACCAATGATATAAGAAAATACCTCTTCACTGAGAAAGTAAAAATCTATAGTCTTTTCTTTTTCCCCATGTTTGCTCATTTTCCCAGATAATTATTTGCCTTTGGAGCTTTGCTAATTGTCGGTCTCCAGAAGAAGCTTCCACCTCAGGGGCAGCTGCAGTTGCCCTAGGACCAGGGCTTGAACTGGATATGGAACTGTACCATGCTCCCCTCTCAGCCACTGACCTTGGAAGTTCTTTATAGTGTTGTAGGTTGAGAAGTCTGTGATCTGGAGCAGCCACCCTGTACAATTCAGTCCACTAAGTCCTGCTCCCACTTTGTCTGCATTGGCACAACCAATGCTGAACCAGTGTAGTAAACTCTTCCTGTCAACCTTTCAGATTGTTTCAGTTAGAATTTTGCTTCACTCTGTTATTTTGTGCGTTCTGTTGCTCTAAAATTTGTTTAAAGTCATTTTTACATGTTTTTTGAGGGTGCTGGGGGAGAGCTGAATCTGCTCCCTGCCTCTATTCTGCCATCTTGGTTCTGCCCAACCCCAAATTAAAACTCTTATCTATTTGTTGAATTTAATTTGTTAAAGAAATTACATGCCTGAATGGGGACCCAAGCTAGGTGTATAACCCAGATCTTCCTCTCCCTTCTGTCTCCTCTCCTCTCTTTGGGGCTTCGGGGTTTACTGACTAGATGTTTTTCCTTCCTTCCTTCCTTCCTTCCTTCCTTCCTTCCTTCCTTCCTTCCTTCCTTCCTTCCTTCCTTCCTTCCTTCCTTCCTTCCTTCCTTCCTTTCTTCCTTCCTTCCCTCCCTCTTTCCTTCCTTCCTTTTTGTACCTAAAACATTAATCCAAGTTCACTCTGAAGCCCATGTGCTAGAGAACAATAGGTCCCTGCCAAAACACCATTTCATAGCTGGCTAAGAATGCTTATCACTAGTAACTAACAGTTGCTGTTAATTCAGTTATTTTTTTTCTTTTGTTCAATAAAAGGACAGTTCCTTAACTACTTCTTAAAGACCCCTATTCATTCAGTGGATGTAACCTCCCCCTGTAAAGGCCAGCCTAAAAAGACCAAGGTTTCCCATTGCATCCTAGGCCATTTCTGCTCATCCTGATAAATATCCAGTCACTTGAACCAGATGACTCAGGAGGAGAAAGTGAGATTTGTGACCTTGTACAGCCCTCCCTCATGCAGAACAAAGTCAAGTACAAGTCATGTCGTCATTTTTCTGATGTCATGGTCTTCCTCGAAAAAGGACAAACACTGACAGTGAAATCAGGAAAAATTCTAAGCTATTTTTAAGAGAGGGAAATAACCTTAGGAAGAAATGTTTTGCAAAATCTTTTGTGTGATTTTTAGAATGCCCACTAAATTTTCATTCGCAAGATAATTTGTTGCAGCAATAATTTAATATGATAAAAATTAGGTCCAAGATTACTGTGAACATTGAATTTTATTCCCGGGTTTATTGGGTCCTTGGACAGACTTCAAATGGGTGCTTTCAGGGAAACATTGTCAGAGTCAGAAGTTCAATGGAAGGAACCTCAGAGATTTAAAGCTAGTGATTAATACTAAAGCCTCTAAATAACTGAAATGAACTATAAGGGGGAAGGATTTTGCTTTTTAGATCTGAATTCATTCAATGGTCTAGAAAGAGTTAAAATGGAAGTCTGAGTCACATGAGTCTGAGTCACATGTTGCCTATGTTGGTAGGAGTTTAATGAATAGGTGGAACAGAAAGGGTGGAATAGGAAGAAGTGAAGCTACAGCAGAGTTGAAAGAAAATTTGGTCAGACCAGTCAGAGTTAGAAAGGATATGGGCTGCTGGCTAGTCTGAGTGAAAGAGTTGTTTGTGATTTTTTTTTTTTTTTTTGTGTGTGTGCTTTTGTTTAGCTTGCTTGTAATTTGTTTAGCGGAACTGATTTGTGGGAAGCCTAGCAGGGGGAAGTACTGATAATGGTGCTGTTCTTTGCATTGTTATTATATATAAATTTTTGTTACTATGATCAATTTGGCTTTCTAGTGTCTGAATAAATATTTTGGTTCTGTCTTCAATGTGGAGAGTCTGGGGTATTTCGCAATTCAAAATTGTGCTGAGATATTCATTGCCACCATGGGCACTGTAAACATTTCATTGGGACAACAGACAAATAAGTCGTTGACATTTTTTTTTAATACTACCAATCACCTTGATCTGTAGATAAAGAAAATAAGGCAAAATGCATGATTATACTTAGCCAAGTTCATGTAATTAATCAGTAGAAGAATTGGAACTCAAATTTAGCTTTCCTGAATTTCAGTTGTGCTGAATGAAATTTTTCAGACAAAGTTCCAAGAATGATTAATCAATTTATTAGTTAGGCTCTCAATAAGCAACAAATTGAGACCACTGATCTCTCCTGTTTACTCTGAAGACACCATCTGAGGATCACAGGGTCCTTTAAATCAAAGTGTGTCTTCATTCTGATTGACCCAATAGTGCATCATTGGGACCTCACCTGACAAAGATAAGACAACCCTGATGGATTGGTCTTCAGGAGTCACAAATTATGCCCCTCTTTGACACTCAAAGAATGCCAGTTGCTCCATGGGAGACAGTTGCCTCCAGCAATCTTGGCTCAAACTTGGTCTCCCTGGTTTTACTTTCTCATGGGAGACAAAGTTCTCCAAATCTTTGAAAAAGAAAAAGCTAGCACAAAACATTCAATCCTCGGGCAGGGTCTTATATCCAACTGGTATGTATTTACATGATAAATTAAGGCAAGTGGACCTACTCAAGTTAATTAATAAGTAGGTATCTGGAAGCTATTACCTCACTCAATTACGCCCTTCAGAAAAATGTGCGGCCCTAAGAAATGGGATCTGAGGAAATAGAATGAATCACAAAGGTATTATTTATTAAGTAAGACAATCTTAGTTTTTCTTGCAGGTCTAAAAAGGTAAAAATTTAACTTCAAAAGTTAAAATGTGAAATAAGCTGTTCAATTATATATAGTCACTTTAAGTCCAAAATACTTGAATAAAATAACTCAGAAGGTTTTTAGTATTGTGCATGCACAATATGTCCATATACCCATATGCATACATAGATGGAACTACATATACATATGTATATAAAAACACAGTCCTACATATGTGCATATTATTACGATGCTTTAAACAAGGATATATATAGTTTGTCTCATTATGTGAAATTATCCCATTAATTGATTATTTTAATCTAAAATTACTTTAGGTATCATTTTTATTATATTTTAATGAACTATCCTTCAATTAATTCACCTCCAATTTATTAGCTCTTTCTTTGTTTAATGAAGAGTATCCCATGTAGTCATGTAGTACCTTTGTGTATCTTTCTGATAGATGTTGATATATTTGTTATACTTGTAGTTATTTTAATTGGAATTTTTCTCTCTAATTTTTTGAGGTTTTATAGATAATAATAAGAAAGTCCAAAATGTTTTTGTTGCAAATCTAAGATATATCATGTTTATTCAAGTTATCAAATAGTTTTTGTTCATTTTAGCTGAACCTCTAGGATTTTCAACAACATACCATTATCATCTCTAAAGAGCAATAATATTGTTTTCTCATTAGTTAGGTACTCAGCTACGTTTCTTTGTCTTATTGCTATAACTAGTATTTATATTTTAGCAACTGATTATGTTTCAGATGGATATCCTTGTGGTAGCTCTGATCCTAATGGAAAAGCCACTATGGTATCTCTATAGGTAGTACTGTTTGCATTATAGACATTGTTGATTATATCAGAGAAAACTTAAATGATTATTTTTTGAATAAAGACTTTTTTAATGTATCTGTTGATAACACTATGTACTAATAGGGGAAATTGGTGAGCACAGTAGATGGAATGTTGGATGTGGAATCAGGAAAACAAATCTTATCCATTTCAAACCTGGTCTCACATATTTACTAAAATCCTGTAAATAATTTATGTACTTGTGAAATTATTGTTTGTATGATCAATATAATTCATTTTAGAAAGAAGTAGCCCTGGCTCTAAGCCAACACTCCCTTCTCTGCCCGTAGGTATTCATTTCTGGTTAGTTCAAACTCTACTTCCCCCTTCTCAAGATTGAGTTATTTGAATTCTCTTCATCATTGTGTAATTCTAGCTATTTTGTATATGGTCCTATGAATTAATTCAACTTATAAATCTTGTCAGCATATAACTGGACAAATTAGTTTGAGAAAACGGTGTCTTTATTTTCTTTTTTTCTTCTGTGAGAACATTTTTTTTTCAGTTTTGATGTTGGAAACTCAATTTTAATCAATTTTTAAATCAAATTTACTTAATACATATTATATTAACTCCTTTCCCTTCAAATAATATAGCTTTTACTTTTATAAATTTGAATTTTAAATGTTCAGTTTTACTTACCTACCTTAAGTTTTAAGATCTCTACTCGAAC
This sequence comes from Bettongia penicillata ogilbyi, assembly GCA_023548195.1. Lineage (NCBI taxonomy): Eukaryota > Metazoa > Chordata > Mammalia > Diprotodontia > Potoroidae > Bettongia > Bettongia penicillata. Next base: position 825,504 of record JAJHZJ010000112.1, on the reverse strand, counting down.
ATTTTAATGAATATTTCATACACACACACACACACATATCTGTGTGTGTGTGTATGTATATTGATCTGTCAAAATATTAGGATAATTTTAGGCTCTTTAACTTTAAAATTATTGTTCCCCTAAGGCATTTATTGACTATAGTTTCCTATAATGCAGTTAGAAAAGAATGTTCATTTTAATTTGTGCCTTTATTAGGTTTTTATTCTCTAAAACATGGTTAGTTTTTATTTGGAAAAGTGCCATACAAACCTAGGAAATTTTCACTAACATTTTTCTCATTCAGTAATCACCAAGGGGTTATTATATGTGTTGATAAAATTTATTCTGCTTTTAAATTTCATTCTTGTTTATCATTTAAAAAGATTTTTCTAGGTCTGAGATGAGCACATTACCAACCCTTCCTATTTTAGCTTTATTACCTCTAATAGTAATTTAATTAGAATTTTTCCTTAAATATAAACACACACACACACACACACACACACACACATACACACATATGAAAGCAAACTGAAAGAGAGACAAAGAGAGGCAGAGACAGAGAGAGAGATAGAAATAGAGACAGAGACAGAGTGAACACACACACACACACACTATATATATATATAATATATATATATATATATATAAAATTCCCAGGAATATATAGCTTGTAAATTTCTGAGACAAGATTTATTTTTTCAAATATATTTATTTATGTTTCAATTTTCAACAATCATTTCCAGAAGCTTTAAATTTTCTCCCCCTCCCTCCACAAAAGGGCTTGCAGTTTTATGTGGGATCTACATATACATTCTTATTAAACAGATTTTTATATTAGTCATGTTGCATAGAAGATTTAAAATGAATGGAAGAAATCATTGAAAATCTAAACAAAACCAAACATAACAAAAAAGAAAATAGTCTCCTTTATTCTGTGTTCTGACTCCATAGTTCTTTCTCTGAATATAGATAGTATTTTGCATCATGAGCCCTTTGAGGATGTTTTAAGTCCTTACCTTGCTGTGGAGGACTAAATCTATCAAAAAAAAAAAACATTCTTGTACATTATGGCTGTTATTGTGTATAATATTCTCCTGGTTCTGCTCACTTCATTCAGCATCAGTTCATATATGTCAATCCAGTTATTTCTGAAGTAGAGCACAGTATTCCATCACATTCATATACTGCAATTTCTTCACCCATTCCCCAATTAAAGCAAATTCCCTCAATTTCTAGTTTACCACAAAAAGTATTGCTATAAACATTTTTGTACATGTGGGTCCTTTTCCCATTTTTATAATCTCTTTGGGATAAAATCATAGAAGTAGTGTTGCTGAGTCAAAGGGTATGCACATTTTTACAGACCTCTGAACGTAGTTCCAGATTTGAGCTCAGATTTAACCTCAAGACTTTTTGACTCCAGGCCCACAGTACTATCCACTGAGCCATCTAGCTGCCCTGACTTTCAAATCAAACTACTTTTGTGTATGTGTTCAGTACTTCTTTGCCTAATCTATGTGACAGTGAAGTCCATGAGGCTTCTTTTCCTCCATGTTTATAAATGTACTTCACACACGGTACAATTATTAGAAATAATACATTCTCTCCCCTCTTCATTACTTCCCTACTGTATCCATATAACTCTCCTTTTTTCTTTTTTCTCTTTGCAATAATACACAGTCAAGCCATTCACATACTTCATATTTGACTTTGTTAGTAGCTCTGTGACCCTTGAATCCAGTGGAATTCTGAAGACATATATTTGGACACAAATATCTTCTTTTATCACTTTTATCACTAGATATAAGAATCTCAGAATTCTCACCCCTTCGACCTTTGTTTCACAATTAAGCAGTATCATTAAAGTGAAACAAATAATTTTATTTAGCAACATTTGGTGATATAAACATAATCAATGTCATGGATCTTTTTTTTATAAGATATGCTTAGAAATGGTGATTTGATGTTTGGGTAGAAGTGGAAAAAGCTAGAACTGAGGCCAGGATCTCCTCCTTAATTCTTACCTATATATACATAAATTATAGTTGTGGTAGAGAACCTGACCAATGAATGTTTAAGACTGTCCAGAAATTAGATGAGATTTATCAAATAAATTTCCATGTCAGCTCACAATTTCTTCTACATAGAGAAAAGCTCATACATGCATATACATATATATATATATACTCACATACATATATACACTCATACATGCATTCATATTTCCAGATTTCCCATGTACATATGTGTAGCTATAAATATATGTGTATACACATATATGTATACATATTTTTTTGTCCAATACATATTTAGAGTCCTTTCTGATTTGAGGACTCAATCAGTAGCACAGGAGAATTACAGAATTTTTTTAAAAAAATGTTTCTGTAATGAGGGTTCAAAATATTTTCTAAAAAAAATTAATGCAAAAGGTAATGTGTATATACATATATGCATACACACATGTATAAACACATACAAATTTAATATGCACACATATACATATATATGTACCAATATATACCTATATCCATACATTTGTATATAGAGTATTTATGTGCCTGTATGAGTTTAGATTGTGTTATTTGCACATGTGAATATATATACATATATATGCATATACATATAGGCATATGTAGTATGTGTATGTGAGTATATGCATACTATGAATCCATATATGTTTGCATATTGTGTGCTTACATATGTCTTCATATATGGTAATCATATACATATTTATATCTACAGGTATGTGAGTTCAGTGTTTATGTATATTCATAAACTCCTACTCTTTATTCTTCAGGAGACATTTTGAAATCTTAATGTAGGACATTATTTGTTTCCAAGTCCTCTGATTGCTCAAAACTACTCTAGTTATATTCCTAAATCAGACTGACCTCTAAATTCTCATTTTTCTCTGGCATGAAATGGAGTGACCCAATCAGACTTTGTAGATCGTATGGATTGATTTGCCTCAAGCATTTTCTCATTTTATGGTAACAAACAACAACTCTGTTATTTGTATGCTAATTTTGAAACTATCCTATAGCCTTTACATAAATAATAGAAATGCTTCCCTGAAGGGACTTTTTCTTTTTCATTTTTCCTCCATAGGACTTTGATGATCATAGAGGAAAAAATGAGTCTCATGGTTTTGTGATGCTTTGCCCCACTGATATCCAATTCATATATAAATCAAAACATCACCCTCATGATATCATTGCTTAAGAAGAATACTGAATAACAGTAATGAAGACTAAGATCAACAAAATCATTAAGAAACTGTCTTTTCTTTTGTGAAGCTCTCCCTTTTAGCCTGGATTGTAGCTATTTACACAGTATATTTTATTTTATCATCTCTTTTCTTTTACTATCCCATAGAGTACTGTTAATCAAACTCCATTACAGAGAGCAAAACAATGATGGTCAAGGCTATGTTGCTTGAATGTCAAACTTAGCTTTTTCCATTTAATGGAGAACTCATGAAAAGCAGGTGTTCACATGCACATTACTCAAAGTCTTTCTGATGGAATTTGGTATCAGTTATGAGACTTGGGAGACATTGGTACAGGACTAACAAGCATTCCATGCTAGCATCGAAGAAAGTGCTGTGCTCTTGGAGCAAAGCAGAATTTTGGTAGCTCAAAAGAAACATGAGATGTGCAAATTTAAAGAAATATCCTTCCCTGAAGGTCATATAGGTTACTCTCCCCAACCTATGATACAGCCTTCCAAACTTTTCTTGGTATGATCAGCTACAGCTAGAAACATTGTACATGGACCTAGACATTGTCATGTCATTTTGGTGCTCTTCTGACATGAAGGACAAACAACAATACTCCTCTTCAATATATGTTTGTGTTTAGATATAGAATGCTTGAATTTTATGGAAACATCACCATTTTGTGTTTTTCTTTCCACTCTCATCATTTAATATTTAAAGTAGTATAATAGCTTCATAGTTGATATCTTTGTTTAATGCCTCTGCCTTTTCCAATCTGTCACCTAGACAACTGCAAAAATGATATTCCTAAAAAGCAGGTATGCAATAATTTGAACCTTATTTTATTTCTATACGTTTTTTTTTAAATAATTCTGTTTATATAGTTCCTGGGTTTGTTTTGGCAGTTGTACTCTCAGTTATTTTGTACTGCATAGAGACATTTTAAATGATATAGTTTTTACTACATCTGCTGGAAGAGTTTTGTTGGGGATATATAGGAATGCTGATGATTTATGTGGGTTTCTGTTATATCCTGCTATATTGCTAAAAATATTAGTGATTTCAACTAGTTTCTGGGATTTTCCAAGAATATCTTCCCATCATCTACAAAAAGAGATAAGTTTATCTCCTAGTTCCCTAATGTGATTCTTTCAATTTATTTTTCTCCTCTGATTAGTATTGGTAAGAATTTTCAGTAAAATATTGAATAATATTAGTGATGGTGGACATTCTTATTTCATACATGTTCTTATTGGGAAGGTCTCTAGTTTAACCCCATTACAAATAATGTATGCTGATATTCTGATGTTTTTAGATTTTTTTTATGAATTTATACCAATATTTTAGTATTTAAAGGAAAATGAATTTTGAAGCTTATCAAGTGTTTTCTGCATCTGTTGATGTAATCATGTGCTTTTTTTTTTACTTTTAATATTCATGCAAAATATATTAATTGTTACTAGGGAGGCAGGGCCAATTTAATAAAAATTGCAATTTTATCAAAATTACTTTATGTAGTCAATACTATCCCAATTTATTTACCAAATTATTTTAATATATTTGATAAAAAATTACATTGGAAGCAGAAAGAGTAAGAATGCCAGAATAAATAATGGGGGAAAGAATAAAGGAAGGGGGTTTAGCAATACCAGACTTTAAACTGTATTATAGAGCAGTAATTATCAAAGCCACTTGTTGCTAAGACATAAAAAGATAGATCAGTGGAGTGAAGGAGACATACATTTTACAGCAGGAAATAATAATAATAATAATGTTATATTTGACAAATGTAAGAGTTAAGCTTTGGATCTAAGAATTCATAATTTGGCAAACTTTATTGGAAAAACTGGAAAGCAGTTTGGAAGAAACTGGACATGGATGAATATCTCACACTGTTTACCAAGATAAGGTGAAAATGGATATATGACCTAGCTATAAAGAGAGATTTTACAAGAAAATTAGAGGAAAATGGAAAATATTGCTTAACACACATATGGAGAGGTCAACTATTTAAGAATGAATGAGAAATAAAAAGCACTGTAAGGAGTAAAATGGTTAACTTTGATTATATTGAAATAATTATGTTTAGTATACATAAAACAAATATAGTCAAGACTAGAAGGAAAGAAGAAAATGAGGGAAAATTTAAAAAGTTTATCAGATAAAGTCTCCTATCTAAAACATAACAAAGAAATTTGTCCAATCTGCAAGAAAATGAATCATTTCACAACTGATAATGATCAAATAAAAGAACACATAATTTTCCAAAATTAGTCATTTAAATAGTCTTTTTAAAATGGTCTAAATTGCCATTGATTAGAGAAATGCAGATTAAAACAATCTGGAGATAACATTTTACAACTATTACATTAGCTGAAATGATAGCAGTTGAAAGTGATAAATGTTAGAAAGGATGTGGAAAAATTGGTCCATTAATTCTTTGTTTGTGGAATTGTAAACTGATCCAAACATTTTGAAGGGCAATATGGAATTATGTCCAAAGGTTTATTAAACTATGTATACCCTTTGACCCAGTAATATCCACTACTTAGGTCTATTTCCAAAGATGATTAGGGTAAAAGGAGGAAAAAAAAACAACAAAAAAACTATGTGTTCTAAAACATTTTTAGCAGCTCTCTTGATGGTGGCAAAAAGCTGGAAGTTGCAGGGATGCCCATTATTTAGGGGATGAGTGAACAAACTGTGTTATATGATTGTGATGGGATACTATGGTGCTATAAGAAATGATGAGATAGGCAATAGAGCCAAGATGGCGGAGCATAAGTTGCAACTAGACTGAACTCTTCCCAAAACCCATCTGAGCACATTTAAATAATGCTCTAAACCAATTCTTAGAGGAACAGAACCCACAAAAGATGGGGTGAAATGATTTTACAGTCAATTAAAACTTAGGTCAGAAGGCACGTTCTTTTTCACTTGGGTGAGAGTGGAGTACAGTATAGCACAGGTCAAGCCAGCATACCCTGCCCCCACCAAACCAGGATCAAGCCTTGAGCACAAATGAATCAGCAGGGGCAACAGCTACTTCTGAAATTCTTAGCCCACAGACAGTAAGGAGGTCAATAACTGGTCAGAATGAGATTACAGGGGTCTCTTTACAAGCCCAGAGAAATGATACTGTTTCTTTACTCATATTCAGATTCAGGTCATAGTGCCAGGTGGAAATCTCAAGGAAAGGAGAAGGACTAGCACACAATAACTTGAGGCCACAAGTGGAGCAGAGACAATTTCCACTATACCAATGCAGGAATGATCACTGGTGGTCACTCCTAGACTATAGTACAGTCAGGAAAGTAGCAAACACAATTCTTTTTAGATCAAATCACTGTGAACTGAAAACATACAGGTCCCTAGAAGTATCTCTTAAAATAGCTGAACAAAACTACTGATGCTTGGCACAGTTTACCCTCCATGCTGGACGCAGAACTGCAATTTAGCAAAGAGTTAATTTCAAGAAATAACTTGGGACAATAAGCAAACATAAAAAAAAAAATATGACCATAGAAAGTTACAACAATGACAAGGAAGATCAAAATATGTACTCATAAGATGATAACAAAGGAAAACCTCCTACATTGAAAACCTCCAAGAAAAATATGAATCATTTTCACACCCTGGAAGAGAAAGAATGCTGAAAATGAAGTTAGAGATGGAGAGGAAAAATTTGGAAGAGAAATGAGAGTCATGTATGAAAACCATGAAACATGAGTCTCCAGCTTGCTAAAGGAGAATGGAAAAAAATCCAGAAATAAAAACAAAAACAAAAAAAAAAAAAAAAAGCAACCAAATCTCCATAAGAAACAGAATAGGTAAAATGTTAAAAGAGATTCAAGAATGCAATGACAGGAAGATGTCTTGAAAAGTCAAATTAGCTGAATAAAAAAAGGCAAAAATTTCACTGAAGAAAAGAACTCATGAAAAACAAAATACAGTTGGTGAAATGTAAAAAGAGGTACAAAATCTCACTAAAGAAAATGAATTCCTTAAAAATGAGAACTGAGTACATGGAAGTCAATGATGCTATGAGAAATCAAGAAACAATAAGCAAAACTGAAAGAATGAAGAAAAAAAGAAGACAATGTGAAATATCTCATTGAAAAAAAAAACAACTGACTTGGAAAATAGATCTATGACAGAGGATTTAAAAACTATTAGACTACTTGTAAGTCATGATTACAACAAAAGCCTAGACCTCAGGTTTCAAGAAATTTTCAAAGAAAACTGCCCTGATGTTTCAGAACCAGAAGATAAAATAGAAATTGAAACAATCTCTCAACCACCTCCTGAAAGAGATCCCTAAATGAAAATGCCAGGAAAATTACAGTTCAATTCCAAAGCTCCTAACTTGAGGAGAAAATATTGCAAGCAGAAAGAAAGAAACAATTTAAATGTCATGTAGCCACAGTCAGGATAACTCAAGATTTAGTGACTTCCATTTTAAAAGATGCAGAGGTATTGGAATTTGATATTCTGGAAGGCAAAAAGGCTAGAAATGCAGACAAAAATCACCTACCCAGCCAAACTGAGTATATCTTCAAGGGAAAAAATGGTCTTTCAATGTAATAGAGGACATTATAAGGATCCTTGGTTAAAAGTCCAGAGCTGAATAGAAAATTTGGCTTTCAAAGAAAATAATCAAGGGAATGCTTCTCTTATTGCATGAAATAAAAATATAATTTTAAAAATTATGTCTGACCATGTCACTTCCCTATCTCCTAAGGCTCCAGTGGCTCTATTGCTTTTAGAATCAAATAGGTGTATTTAGCATTAAAATTCTTCACAATGTGCTTTTGATCAGTCTTAAGGCTACAAGAAATAAATAGAATAAACACATAGGCACCAACAACAAAAACTGAGGCACACAGATATTAAATGACTAATGTGGGTTCACACAGCCACAAAGTGTCTTAGAAAGTATTTGAACTCAAATATTTCCTGACTGCAAAGCCCACAGCACTATATTCTATGCCTCTTAGCTGCCTACTATCCACATTCTTACCCCTGAAGAATATCAGCTACATGAATGCAGCTATTGTTTTGTTTTTCTTTTTATCTCAACTTCCAACACAATTGATGCATAGTAGGTTCTTTGAAAAAATTCTCAGTATTGATTATACCAGTTTCTCCTATATCTCTATAACCATAATCTTTGAAGTTAGACTTGCATTCTTACTCTAATATCGGTCGTTTCTTTTTTAATTTTCTGTCTTAATGAAAGGCTTCTTTTCTTTTTCAGGATCTGATTGCAAAAAACAAAAAAGCAAATTATTTAGTTCTTAAGAGGAGTATGTTGGATGTTTCACTGACAAAGATAGTGAATTCACTTGTCCACTTTTTAAATAAAAAACTGTAGTGACTTAGAAATATTTGAAGGAAGAAAAGAGAAAGCCATGCTTCTGTGGGTAAGGGAGCAGAATATTATGTGTTATTATTTTAAAGTAGACAGTGTTATCCCTTCTCTGGTAGATAAATAAGCTGATAACATAAAGAGAGTTGGAAGGAATACATAATCAAGAAAAGAGAAGGAAGGTTCTCTTGTTTATTATCATTAAGATCTCCTTTGAATAGAACCTCCATAAACTTGAAAGGGAGACTTTGAATTAAAAGAAAATATTTCAAGGAATAGAGTAAGTGGTATTAGGTGGCATTGCAACTACTAATAATGGGTCAGAGAAAACTTTTATGTCCTTCCCTTTCCTCCATGTCTTTGAACTTGACCTACTGTTACACCATTGTGTAAGAATTACTGTTGTAGGCGGAGCCAAGATGGCAGAGTGAGAGCAACAACTCACCTAAGCTCTTGGACAAACTCCTCCAGGTACCGCTGAAAGGAGAATCTGACCAAATTTTGGAGGTGTGGAATCCAGTGGGAGACAGACAGTGATGGATTCGGCACTCAGGTTGGACTGGAAGGTCCACGGGAGGGATCTGTTTCGCAGGGGTGAGCCCACAGCGCACAGCACAGCGTGGCCAGCGCAACGGAGCAGAAGAGATCCGAGAAACCTGAATGGCGGGTGGAACCAGAGAAGCAGCACCCAGGGCGGGAGACAAGCCAAACCGAGTCAGTGAGAGCCACGGGACTGCCAGATATCAGCACAGCAGCTCCTGAGACCTTCAGCCCAAAGATCAAACTTCGGTAAGTCATCTACTTGAACTTCCGGGAGCCAGGATGGCGGAGTGATCAGTAAACGCTCTCTCCTCGCCCCTTGATGACTGTGAAAGAACCATAAAATATTTCCTCAGAAAAATCCCAGATCAGTAGAAATAGAAGAAGGAGACCAATAGTCTCATAACACCTGAGACGAGGAAAATAGCTAAGGGGGATTCCTCCTACGGTGGTAGAGGCAAACCAGAAGGACAGAGGACCCAGGGCAGAGAAAACTCGCACTAGGACCCAGGCAAGCCTCAGCGCCAGGAGAGGAGCCCCAGGAGGGGGTGGGAACATGCATTAGCATCTAGGCCTGCCTCAGCTGTCCAAGGGAATCAGAAAGATGATAGGTAAGCTGGGATTACCAGCTCCTGAGCTTGCCTTTGTCTCAGTTCAGCTGAGGAGATCTCCTGTGACCAGACAACTCCTTCCACACACTTAACAAGCTAAACCAGGGCTGAACAGGGAAACACCAAACAAAAACCTGCTTTTAGCTTTTTCACACATCAGCTCAGGAAAAAGTTCTCTAGCTTCTGACTGAAAGAACCAGAAGCCACAACACTCAATCAACATCATGAACAGGAAAAAGCAGAGGGCTGAAAGAACCATAGAATCTTTCTATGGGGATAAGGACCAAAACACAAACCCCAAAGAGGTCACAGCTGAGACTGTACTTCCATCTGAAACTTCAGAAGGGACTATGAACTACTCACAAGCACAAGCAGCTCTTCTGAAACAGCTGAAGAAGGAAATAGAAGATAAACTGGCCAATGATTTTAAAATTATTAAGAAAGAATGCACTGATGCGAACATCTCCTTGAAAAGGGAAATTGAACAAATGGAAAAAGAAGTTCAAAAATTAACTGGAGAAAATAAATTCCTAAAAGGGCAAATGGAAAAGGAAGTACAAAAATTAACTGGAGAAAATAGCTTCTTAAAAGGAAAAATTGGGCAGATGGAAAAGGAGATAGAAAAGTTAATGGAAGAAAACAATTTGATAAAGATTAGAATTGGGCAAGTAGAAACTAATGACTCAATGAGACAGCAAGAAACAGTCAAACAAAATTTAAAGAATGAAAAGATAGAAGAAAATGTAAAATATCTAATTGGAAAAACAACTGACCTGGAAAATAGATCCAGAAGAGAAAACTTAAGAATTATTGGCCTGCCAGAAACCCAGGATGAAGGAAAGAGCCTGGACAATATCTTCCAGGAAATCATGAAGGAAAACTGCCCAGAAGTACTAGATTCAGAGGGCAAAATAGTCATCGAAAGAATCCCCCGTTCCCCTCCTGAAAGGGATCCCAAACTCAAAACCCCAAGAAATATAGTTGCCAAATTCCAGAGCTATCAAGTGAAGGAGTAAATATTACAAGCAGCCAGAAAGAAACAATTTAAATATCAAGGAGATACAATTAGGATTACACAGGACCTTGCAGCTTCTACATTAAAAGATTGAAAGAATTAGAACCGAATATTCTGTAAGGCAAAGGAGTTGGGACTACAACCAAGGATCAACTACCCAGCAGAATTCAGCATAACATTTTAGGCAAGGAGAAAGTCAGTCAGCGAAGTAAGGGATTTCCAGAGTTTCCTGACCAAAGCGCCAGAACTTAATAGACAATTCGATCTTCAAATGCAGGTCTCCAGAGAATCATAAAAAGGCAAACAGTGGTGGGGGAGGGGGGAAACTTACTACTAAATCAGGGCAAATTGTTTACCTCCCTATAAAGGAAAATGATACCTGTTAATCTTGAGAACTGTGTGTCTATTAAAAAATATAAAAGGGATATGCATAGGGGAAAGGGGTATAAAGTAAATTATATCATGATAAAAAATATGATTTAAGTATGAGAAGGGATTGTAATAGGAGGTGTGAAAAGGAGGAAGTAGAAAATGGAAAATTACATCACAAGAAGAAGTACAAAATCATAGTAGAAGGAAAGAGGGGAGGGAGATGAGCATTGTGTGAGAAGTACTCTCATCGGATTTGTTTAAAGGACGGAATAATAAACTTAAGTAGAAAATTCTAACTAGCTCTATAAGCAGTGGGAGAGGAAGGGGGAAGAAAGGGGAGGGAGGTTAAAAGAGAGAGAAGAAGCAATAAGAGTAAAGGGGAGTTAAAGTGAGGGGGGTTAAAAGAAGGAGGGGAAGGCGGCAAGAGGAGGTGGTGAAAAGTGAATACAACTGAGGAGGGGAAGGGAGACAGCAGAGGTAAAAGCACAAATGGTGGGAAATAAGATGGAGGGAAATGCACAGATTGTAATCATAACTGCGAATGTGAATGGAATGAATTCTCCCGTAAAACAGAGACGGATAGCAGAATGGATTAAAAGCCATAATCCAACAATAAGCTGCTTACAAGAAACACATTTGAAACGGGGGGATACACATAGGATAAAGGTCAAAGGATGGAGCAGAATATATTGTGCTTCAGCTGATGTAAGAAAGGCAGGAGAAGCAATCCTTATCTCAGACAAAGCAAAAGCAGAAATAGATCTAATCAAAAGGTATAAGGATGGAAACTATATCCTGCTAAAAGGCACCATAGACAATGAAGCAATATCATTACTAAACATGCATGCTCCAAGTGGTATAGCAACCAGACTCTTGGAGGAGAGGTTGCGGGAGTTGAAGGAAGAAATTGGCAGCAAAACTATACTATTGGGGGACCTCAACCTCCCTCTTTCTGAACTTGATAAATCTAACCTCAAAATAAACAAGAAAGAGGTTAAGGAGGTAAATAAAACTCTAGATAAGGTAGATATGATAGATCTTTGGAGAAAATTTAATGGGAATAGAAAGGAATATACCTTTTTCTCAGCAGTACATGGAACATTTACAAAAATTGACCATGTACTAGGACATAAACATTTCACAATCCAGTGCAGAAAGACAGAGATAATCAGTGCATCCTTCTCAGATCATAATGCAATAAAAATTATATGTAATAAAAGGCCATGGAAAGATAAAGCAAAAATCAATTGGAAACTAAATAATTTAATCCTAAAGAAGGAAAGGGTTAAAGAAGAAATCATAGAAACAATCAACAACTTCATTCAAGAGAATGACAATAATGAGACAACCTACCAAATCTTATGGGAAACTGCAAAAGCAGTTCTTAGGGGAAGTTTTATATCTTTGAATGCCTACATAAATAAAATAGAGAAAGAGGAGATCAATGACTTGGGTATGCAGCTGAAAAAGCTAGAAAAAGGACAAATTGAAAATCCTCAAGAAAATACCAAATTAGAAATACTGAAAACCAAAGGAGAGATTAATAAAATTGAAATCAAGAAAACTATTGAATTAATAAATAAAACCAATATTTGCTTTTATGAAAAAACTAATAAAATTGTTAAACCTTTGGTCATTTTGATTTAAAAAAAGAAAGAAAAAAATCATATTACTAATGTTAAAAATGAAAGGGGTGAACTCACCTCCAAAGAGGAGAAAATTAAAACAATAATTAGAACTTACTTTGCCCAACTTTATGCCCACAAATTCGATAATCTAAATGAGATAGATGAATATTTTTAAAAATACAGATTGCCGAGATTAACAGAAGGGGAAATTGAATACTTAAACAACCCCATCTCAGAAAAAGAAATTGATCAAGCCATCAATGAACTCCCTAGAAAAAATCTCCAGGACTAGATGGATTCAGAAGTGAATTCTATCAAACCTTTAAAGAACAGTTAATTCCAATACTATATAGGCTATTTTTGAAAATTGGGGAAGAAGGAGTCCTCCCAAATTCATTCTATGATACAAATATGGTTTTGATACCCAAACCAGGAAGAGACAAAACTGAAAAGGAAAATTATAGACCAATTTCTCTAATGAATATAGATGCAAAACTTTTCAACAAGATTTTAGCAAAACGAATACAGCATCTTATCAAGAGAATAATACATTATGATCAGGTAGGTTTCATACCAGGAATGCAGGACTAGTTCCATATAAGGAAAACTATTAGCATTATAGATCATATTAACAAGAAAACTAACAAAAATCACATGATTATCTCAATAGATGCAGAAAAAACTTTCGACAAAATACAACACCCATTCCTATTAAAAACACTGGAGAACATAGGAATAAAGGGAACTTTCCATAAAACAATAAGCAGTATCTACCTAAAACCTTCAGCAAGAATTATATGCAATGGAGATAAGTTAGATGCATTCCCAATAAGGTCAGGGGTGAAACAAGGATGCCCATTATTACTATTATTATTCAGTATGATACTAAAAATGTTAACAGTAGCAATTAGACAAGATAAAGTAATTGAAGGAATAAAAATAGCCAAAGAAGAAACTAAGTTATCACTCTTTGCAGATGATATGATGATATACTTAGAGAATCCCAGAGATTCAAGTAAAAAACTACTTGAAATAAAAAGCAACTATGGCAAAGTTGAAGGTTACAAAATAAACCCACACAAATCTTCTGCATTCCTATATATTAGCAACAAAGTCCAACAGCAAGAGATAGAAAGAGAAATCCCGTTTAAAGCCAGAGTAGACACTATAAAATACTTAGGAGTTTACCTGCCAAAACAAACCCAGGGATTATATGAACACAACTACAAGACACTTTTTGCACAAATAAAGTCAGATTTAAGTAAGTGGAAAAATATCAGTTGTTCATGGGTAGGCTGAGGTAATATAATAAAAATGACAATTCTACCTAAATTAATCTACTTATTTAGTGCCATACCAATTAAACTATCAGATAATTATTTTTCTAGAGCTTGATAAAATAATATGAAAATTCATTTGGAAAAACAAACGGTCCGGAATATCAAAGGGACTAATGAAAAAAATGCCTGAGACGGTGGCCTAGAGCTACCAGACCTCAAATTGTATTATAAAGCAGCAATTATCAAAATCACTTGGTACTGGCTAAGAAACAGAGGGGTAGACAAATGGAATAGACTTGACACTCAAGACACAGTAGGCAAGGAATTTAGCAACATCCTGTTTAATAAACCCAAAGATCCCAGCTTCTGGGATAAGAACTCACTGTTCGACAAAAATTGCTGGGAAAACTGGTTAACTGTGTAGCGGAAATTAGGCATAGACCCATGCCTGGCACTGTACACAAGAATAAACTCCAAATGGGTAAATGATTTAGGTATAAAGATTGATACCATGAATAAACTGGAGAAGCAAGGAATAGTGTATTTATCAGATTTATGGAGAGGGGAAGAATTTTTTTCTAAAGAAACAATAGAAAGCATTATGAAGTGCAAGATGGATAATTTTGATTACTTTAAACTGAAAAGTTTTTGCACAACCAAACCCAATGCAACCAAAATTAGGAGGGATGTAGTAAATTGGGAAAAAAAAATAATTTATGGCTAAGCTTGGGGATAAAGGCCTCATATCTAGAATATATAGAGAACTGACTCAAATATATAACCATACAAGTCATTCCCCAATTGATAAATGGTCAAAGGATATGAGCAGGCAATTTTCAGGGGAAGAAATCAAAAACATCTATAATCATATGAAAAAGTGGTCTTAATCACTATTGATTAGAGAGATGCAAATCAAAACAAATCTGAGGTACCACATCACACCTATAAGATTGGCAAACATGACAGAACAAGAAAATGATAAATGCTGGAGAAGATGTGGGAGAGTTGGAACACTAATTCATTGTTGATGGAGCTGTAAGATCATCCAACCCTTCTCAAGAACGGTTTCGAACTATGCCAAAAGGGTTACAAATATGTGCATACCCTTTGTCTTAGCAATATCGCTACTAGGACTGTATCCCCAAGAGATTATAAAAACGGGAAAGGCTACCACGTGTACAAAAATATTTATAGCAGCACTCTTTGTGGTAGCCAAAAACTGGAAGTCAAGGGGATGCCCATCAATTGGGGAATGGCTGAATAAATTATGGCATATGAATGTAATGGAGTACTATTGCGCCATAAGAAATGATAAACAAAAAGACTTCAGGGAGGCCTGGAAGGACTTATATGACCTGATGCTGAGCGAAAGGAGAAGAACCAGGAGAACTTTGTGCACAGCAACGACCACGATGTGCAAGAGTTTTTTCTGGTAGACTTGGAACTTTGTAATAACACAAGAACTTACTGAGAAAAAAAAAATCCCAATGTCGGTCTTCTAAGGCAAAATGTCTTCCACACTCAGAGAAAGAAATATGAAAGTCATTAGCAGAATGTAGCAGATCATGTTTGTGTGTGGATGGGTTTCAGTGTATTTTGTTTTGATTTGTTATATGATTTCTTCCATTTATTTTACTCGACTACATAGCATGGCTATAGTGAAATTGTGCTCATTAGGAAAATATATGTAGAACCTATAGAGAATTTTATGCTGTCACAGGGAGGGAGGGGGGTAGTGGAGGAAGGATGGGGGGGATAAAATCTTAACTTTAAGGAAATGATTGTAAAACATTAAAAAAATAAAAGTAAACATAAAAATAAAATAAAAAAGAATTACTGTTGTGGGGTCTGTGCACCAACACAAAAATTTATTAAGAAGCCATAGGTTATTAATCTTAGAGAGTTCACTATAGCCACTTAGAGATTATGTGACAGCCATGATGTTACAGCTAATATGTATCAGAGACATACTTTGAACTGATTTATAAAATCTATTCACTATGCCAATTTGCCTTCCCAGAAGCCATACACACCATCTTATACTGCCTGCAAACAGATATTTCTAAAACGATAGGTGTCCAGTCTATGACTTTCCACAAATAAATGAAAGATTATCAAACAGAAAATGTTTTCCATTTCCACTAAGACCACAGCCAGAAAAAATTTGTTTATATAGGTAGAATTTTTCCATCTAGGCAGAAACTACCATGTTCCCAATGGAATGAGAAAATGAAGGGTTTTTTTCTCTTTTTCTTTAATTTTTCTATGCTGAAATATACAAATATATTATATATGTATATATAATATGTTATATATAATATATATTTATATATTATTATTTAAATTAAATTAATTAAATTAATTAATTTAAGCTAAATATAATTATATGTCTCTCTCTATCTCTCTCCCTCTCTCTATGTGTGTGTGTGTGTGTGTGTGTGTGTGTATCAAGAATTAACAGCGTTAATGAGATTGTATCTTTGATTTCATTCATGGCTCAAAGATGCCATTATTCATCCAATGTAATTTCTGAAGTATCAATTGACTTCTAATGATGGAATAAATAAACAATAATTAAAAGGAAAAAAATTAGAAATATGACCTGCTTTGTAGGGAGGGAGTAGATTTTCAAATGCCCCACAGTGAATTCAGACATAAGAAAGAAAAATTGCAATATGGGTAACCATTCATACAATTATCTTTTCACATTATTAATGTACATCAAAAATTGGGTGTAATGTGGGCAATATGAAATGGGTGGAAATGTGAGGGGACCGACAGCAAAAAGAAAGATATTGCAGACACTTACTGAGGAAAGAAAATATACTTTGTTGTACATATATGTGTGTGTGTGTGCATATATACATAAATATACATACATGCATATAAATACATATATACATACATATGTCTATATAACTTTACTTACTCTGCTTCTCTACAGTATCTATCTACAGAATTACCTGTCAATTAGTAGAAATAACTCAAGAAGACTTCTAGCCTAAAATATTGGCCTAGTTAGCCAGAACACATAAGAATTACATATATATTATTAGACTTGGTTTATTATTTATGATATACAAACCTAACATGATTGCAACATGAAACAACAAGAACAGTCTGAGTTAGAGCACAAAAGATTGCATCACTATTTTTTCCAGAAAAGATATCTCCTTTAACAAAACAAACCTCAAAATGTCTAGATAGATTAATAGTAGTCTAGGAAATGGCAAACACGTCAAGGCTGTTAAGAGGGTTCACAATCTGGAAGCTGATACTCTGACAACTAAATGAACAGCTTTTTATGGGTAGTGGACATCTTGATTTCGAAAATGAAATAAATGCTATTTTTGCTTATGAATATGAAAAATATTTTAGATCATCGCCCTTATGGAAGACACTATATGAGTTATTTTGTAATGTTCCAAACTCTAATTATGACATCAATATGGATTCTTCTCACACTAATTATCACTAAGAAATTTTGTGACCAGAGAGTCTGCTAGGTAAATCAACCAATGCCTTTTAAAGTGCTCCTGTGTTGTAGACATCGTACTACACTGGTGATACAAAGCAAGGGGGGAAAAAAGACTTCACTCTTAAGAAATTGCATTAAAATTAAAGGGAA
The DNA here is from genome assembly GCA_023548195.1 of Bettongia penicillata ogilbyi. Taxonomy (NCBI): domain Eukaryota; kingdom Metazoa; phylum Chordata; class Mammalia; order Diprotodontia; family Potoroidae; genus Bettongia; species Bettongia penicillata. The sequence continues at coordinate 807,863 of JAJHZJ010000112.1, read as the reverse complement.
GATTGACAGAGAGATATGGGCTCAACAAGGTATAATCTCAGAAGGCAATAAGGTTAAAATTAAATTAAATAAACACACACACACAGGGTAAATCTGGTATAATCGCGAACAGGAGGTACTTAGGTTAAAATTAAGGTGGCGAAGGACTGGGGATGTTTTTTGCAATGGTAGGACTTTAACTAAGACTTGAAAAAATGGATTCAGAGATGAAGAAAGAAAGAATTTTAAGCCTGAGGGATAGATAGTGAAAATATCCATTTCTGCAAGATAAGAATTTCTTGTCTGAGGAAAAAAAAAGTAGACCCGTGCTACTGGTCATAGAGTTCATTCAGGGGAATAAGAAAAGCAGAAATGTAGGAAGTGATCAGGTTTATGAAGGTCTTTAAAAGCCAACTATAAGATTTTATATTTGATCCTGAGAATGAAAGGAAGTCTATGAAGGTGACTGTATATGTGTGTGGATGAGGTCTAGAATAGGCTCACATAGTCAATTCTGAGCTTTAGAAAGTTCAGGTTTAGAGTTGGTTGGCTAATGTAGTGGTTGATGTAGATGGAGGAGAGACTTGAATCAGGGAGACCATCCAGCAGGCTATTGCAAACACCGAGGCTTACAGTGATGAGGGCCTATATTGGAGAAGGGGAAGTGTCAGAGGAGAGAAGAGACCAGAAAGATCGCTGAATCTCATACACCATTGAAGAAGAAAGTGCTCTCCTGTGTAACTGTCAAACTCTCTTATGCTTTGAGACAGGGCTGTCTAGATCCCCCATAGCCTTACCCTCTACACAATTTAGAGAATCTGCTCCAAATGTTCATATGGACTATTTGTGCCTGACCTTCTGCAGAGCATTCTGAGCTCTTGTTAGTCTGATCAGTCATAGTTGGATATACTGTAACTTGATTAACATAGTGAAGTTCTTTTGGTCCTCTTTGAGAGCATCATAACAACCAACGACCCTCTAGGTATGCTATGAATTTTCTCTTGATGGTGTAGGGTTTGGTATGCATCATTCAGACAAATCATTGTTTATCTGCCCATATCCCGCTCTAGGAATAGTCTTCCTTATTCTTATTGCTTTTGTGTTTTCTTATTACTCAAACCTCCAAACTTAGTTAGAATAAATGCTTAATTGAAGTAGTAAATGTAAAAATACCAAAAGAGCAATGAGGGTCAACATCAGATCTATTTTACCTATTAATAAAAACAACAATTTTCAGTTTCCCAACTCAAACTATCTTTTTCTATTGTAACCCACTTGATGGGATCTCAGTTTCCCTGGATCACTTTTAAGAGCTGAAATAATCACTGCACAAGTTCTTACTGTAAATCCTATTGCTACAAGGACAGTGGTGCAGTAGCCAAGCACAAAGTCTACACAGTTTGTAGTGGAAGCTGTATTTCCAGGCTCTTTTCTCTCACATCATCCAGAAACTTGATCCAGATCTATGAGATCTATACTCTTCTTCCTCTTTATTACTGGCCATAAGCTCACTGTCTGTATTTTGGGACTGCTAATTTCTCTATTGAGGGAACTGCAAAGTTCTTTGAAAGTTATAGAGATGTCCATTGACTCTAGGGTACTTAGATACCAAACTCATGTTGTACAGGACAGAAGGGGAGAGGGACAAGAAATCAAACACTTTACCAGACAGATACTTGAAAATCACTGTGTGTGTGTGTCTGTGTGTGTGTGTGAAGTGAAAGTATTGCATGACAGGGCTGAAAGTACCTAGATCCTTCCTCTCACACATATTAGTTGTATAACCATGGACAAGTTAGAAAATGTAGCCAATAACTGAAGACTATAAATTATAGAGATAGTGTCAGTCTTCCTTGATACAGGGAATTTCCTATAACAGGAATATCTTATAACTATTAAATCAAAGGTCAGTCTCCATCCTCTAGCTTTGAAGTTATACTGGCTATGTATTTCTCTTTGTACACATGCAATTACATTTTATTTTTTGAAGCTATCCCTGCTGTACTCATGGTAAACGAATTCCATCATGTCTGCTTTCTCCCAGTGGATTGATTTCTTCTTTGTATGCTATCATGGCACCAAGAGCCAAACTCCTAAATTCACACCTTTAGCCACCTCTGTATCTTGAACATACTGATCCATGCCTTCTCTATGGTGATCAGCTATATAGAGCTTCTTTTTCTTTTTTTTTTAATTTTTTTCTTTATTTTTTGATGCAATGGCCAAAACACAAATAAAGAATGGAGAAAAAAATGTATCATAATCTTAAATATTGGAACTTAAGTAGAAAATAAGATAGAAAAAAAACAACAGCATACCTTGAGCATAGGAGAACATTAGAGGATTCAAAATATCCTCTCATTTTTCATTTCAAGAATGCAAGTATGAGGGGAGGAGCCAAGATGCGGGAGTAGAAAGACACACATATGCTAGCTCTGAACCCACAGCCCATAAATTTTCTGTAAAAAGAACCCCTCACAAATTCTGGAGCAGTGGAAGGAACACAGAAACGCAGTTGAGGAAATTTCTGTTCCAGAGAGCCCTGAAAAACTGCCACCAAAGATTCCTCAGGCACCAGACAGAGGAGATGAGGTCAGCCCTGCCCACATGGCTTGAGAGAAGGAGATCCGAACAGGTTTCAGGGACAGAACCTCTGGAGGCTGTGAAAGTCTCTCTGCCCACAGGCGCTACAGGTCAGTGAGAGAGACTTCTGGGCTGACTGAGAGGGGAGTGGGGTGTCTCCATAACTCAGGCCCCCTAAGGAGGCAGAGGCAAAGGCAGCAGATGGCCAGGAGCTCCTGGAGCAGACAGGACCTCAGGTCCATTATTGAAGATCTCCCCATAAAGCCCCTGAGGTAACTGAGACTGGGAGGTGGCCCAGCCCCCACCTGAGCACCAGAACTTAAGCTCACGTTGAATAGCAGCCACGCTTGCCACTGAAAGCCCTGAGGCTGGGAAGCAGCATTTGAATCTCAGACCTCAAGCACTAGCTGGGCAGATCTAGGCGGGGGTGGAGAGTAACCTCAGTAGTCAAGTAACTGGCAGGGGAAATGCCCAGAAAGGGAAGAAAAAGAAGACCATCGAAGGCTACTTTCTTGGTCAACAGATGTTTCCTCCTTTTATTTCTGATGAGGAGGAACAATGCTTATCATCAAGGAAAGACATAGAAGCCAAGGCCTCTGTATCCCAAACATCCAAAATAGATATCCAATAGGCTCAGGCCATGGAAGAGCTCAAAAAGCATTTTGAAAATCAAGTTAGAGAGATGGAGGAAAAACTGGGAAGATAAATGAGAGAAATGCAAGAAAAGCATGAAAAATGGGTCAATACCTTCCTAAAGGAGATGGAAAAAAATGCTGAAGAAAATAACACCTTGAAAAATAGGCTAACTCAATTGGCAAAAGAGGGTCAAAAAGCCAATGAGGAGAAGAATGTTTTCAAAAGCAGAATTAGCCAAATGGAAAAAAAGAGGTTGAAAAGCTCACTGAAGAAAATAGTTCTCTCAAAATTAGAATGGAACAGATGGTGGCTAATGACTTTATGAGAAACCAAGAAATCACAAAACAAAACCAAAAGAATGAAAAAATGGAAGAGAATGTGAAATATCTCATTGGAAAAACAACTGACCTGGGAAATAGATCCATGAGAGACAATTTAAAAATTATGGGACTACCTGAAAGTCATGATCAAAAAAAGAGCCTAGACATCATCTTCCATGAAATTATTGAGGAAAACTGCCCTGACATTCTACAACCAGAATGCAAAATAAGTATAGAAAGAATCCATCGATCACCACCTGAAAGAGATCCAAAAAGAGAAACTCCTAGGAACATTGTGGCCAAATTCCAGAACTCCCAGGTCAAGAAGAAAATATTGCAAGCAGCTAGAAAGAAACAATTCCAGTATTGTGGAAATAAAATCAGGATAACACAAGATCTAGCAGCTTCTACATTAAGGGATTGAAGGGCATGGAATATGATATTCCAGAAGTCAAAGGAACTAGGACTAAAACAAAGTAAAATGCTCCAGGGGAACATATGGTCTTTCAATGAAACAGAGGACTTTAAAGCATTCTTTATGAAAAGACCAGGGCTGAAAAAAAAATTTGACTTTCAAGCACAAGAATGAGAAAAAGCATGAAAAAGTGAACAGCAAAGAGAAGTGATAAGGGACTTACCAAAGGTGAACTGTTTACATTCCTACATGGAAAGACAATATTTGTAACTCTTAAAACTTTTCAGTATCTGGGTAGTTGGTGGGACAATACACACATAGACACACACATACAAACATGCACACACACATGTACACGTGTTTGCACAAACATGCACGCACATACAGAGACAGAGAGCACAGAGTGAATTGAAAAGGATGGGTCCATGTCTTAAAAGAAATTAAGGTAAACGGTGAGAGAGAGATGTAGTGGGAGGAGAGAGGGTGAAATGGAAGGGGTAAGTTATCTCTCATTCAAGAGGCAAGCAGGAGACTTTTTAGTGGACGGAAAAAGGAGAGCTGAGAAAAAAACATGGAGTTTATCACATTCGACTAAAGGAAGGAATAAAATGCACACTCTTTTTGGTATGATAACCCATCTTACAGCACAGGAAAGTCGGGGAGAACGTGATAAGCAAGGTGGGGGGGATGATGGAAGAGTGGGCAATGGGAGGAGGGAGCAATTTGAAGTCAACATTCTTGGGGAGGGACAGGATAAAAAGTCAGAATAGAAACAATGTGAGGCAGGATAGGATGGAGGGAAACACAGTTAGTCTTACACAAAACGACTATTATAGAAGTCATTTGCAAAACTATACAGATATGGCCTATATTGAAATGCCTGCCTTCCCAAAGGGAATGGGTGGGGAGGGAGGGATGGGGAGAATTTGGAACTCAAAGTTTTAGGAACAACTGTTGAGTATTGTTCTTGCTACTAGGAAATAAGGTATACAGTTAATGGAGAATAGAAAGTCATCTGGCCCTACAGGACAAAAGAGAAAATGGGGAGAAGAGAAGGGAGGGATGATAGAAAAGAGGGCAGATTGGTGATAGGGGAAATTAGAATGCCCGGTGTATTGGGGTGGCGGAAGCGGATAAATGAGCAGAAAATTTGGAACCCAAAATTTTGCGAAAATGAATGTAAAAAGTTAAATAAATAAATTTATATCAAAAAAAAAGAATGCATGTATAATGAATAATTCATTTTGTTTCAAGAATTGTTCATGAATTCTTCGATTCCCTGTGAGTTTTCTTTTGCTCTCTGCTGTATACTTTTTTTTTAACGTTTTCCTTCCTCTCCCTACCCCCAGAAGGCTGCAATAGAGTTTAGATATGTTTTTCTATAGCTATGGGTATATAAAACACATATACATATACTTTCCTAAAAATATTCTTCTCCTAATCTTTGTTTCTATCTTTGTACATATCTCTTTTTTCCTATGCTTCCTGCCTCCTTTCCTTTACTTCTACCCATTACCTTGGCCTCTTTTTACTTGCCTGCTCCCCTCCAAGAATCCCTCCCCTATCCTCCCATTCCCATAAATCTAAACACCTTTCTATACTCCCTTTTAACTTTTCTTCTTCTTCTCCTCTCCTTCCTTGTCCTCTCCCCGCTCCCTGTGCCCCTACCATTTAAATTCCTCTGAATTTTTATTTTTATGTTCTTCTAAACATATAAGTATTGTTCCCTCTTAAATCCATTTTCAAAGAAAATTAGTTAGTAAAACTACCAGTCCTCCTCCCCATCTAATTCCTATGTATTAGTTCTTCCTCTTTCACTGCATTTTTATAAAATAATCACTTTTTATCTATTCCAAATGGTTTTAACACTATCTTTGTTATGAGCTACCCCATTATTATTAAGTCTTAGACACACATTTTACATATATAAAAGGCACATAATCTTTCATTATGAATCCCTTATAATCAGTCATTGGAATATCTTATATTTCTCTTGATTTTTGTATATTGCATCTTCTATTTAGTTCATTATTCCTTTTAAAAATGAAGTCTTGAAAGTCTGAGGATTTGTCAGATGTGCATTTTTATTTATTCAGAACAATACTAACCTTTGCAGTGTATAATATTTTTTGGCTGGATCCCCAGTCCCTTTGCTCTTTGATATATTGTGTTCCAAGATATGTGGTCCTTTCTTGTCCTAGGTCTTCTGTGATTCTAATTGTGATTCATATTTAAATTGCTTTAATCTTGATGTTTTTAATATATAGTCCTTGATCTGGGGTTTTAGAATTTGACTATGATATTCCTATGAGTTTTCCTCATAGGATCTCTCTGAAGGGGTGATCAGTGAATTTTTTTTCTATTTCTACTTTCCCCACTTATCCTAAAGTTTCATTAAGTTTTTCTTTAATTATTTCTTATATTATTGTACCAAGATTTTTTTTCTGATTGTAACTTTCAGTTAGTCCAATTATTTTTATATTTTCTCTTCTTAATCTATCTTCCAAATATGTTGTTTTTCTTATGTTTAGCTTTCTCTTCTATTTTTTCATTACTCATATTTTGTTTGATTTTTTTTGAGCTCTTATAATTTCACTGTCTTCACTTTGCTCAATTCTAGTTTTCAAAGTGTCATGGTTGTCCATAAAATTTTGAATTTCCTTTTCTAATTAGTTGACTTTCACTACACTTTTTTTTCTTTTTCTTGGTTTATTATTATTTTTTTTTATTTTTCATCCATCTCTGCCACATAATTTTTAAAGTCTTTAAATTTTTTTAGGGGATTTTACTCTTTGGTGGTTTCTTTACTTCAATATTCTCCTCTGAAAAAGATCTCTGGTAATCTACATTCACAAAATAGCTTTCTGTTGTTGAATTCTTTCTCCTTTGCCTGTGCATTTTTCTCTGGTAATAACTTAATTTTTGAAATCACCTCTACCCTGGAGTATGGGAAATGATGCCTCTCATACTAGATATTCAGTTCTCCCCTCTAGCTTGGAATCAAAATCAAAAATCCTACTTCTTGTAAGTGACCACAGCCAGGGTCTTTCTGCCCCACTACTTCTGCATGTGCTGGTTCCTTATGTCCCCCATCACTCTTCCCATCATATCTGGGTCTGGCATTCTTTATCAGCAGATGTTCCCTCATTCTTCCCTGGGCTCAAACAAGACTCCTTCTACCATCATGGGATAAAAGTTCCTGTTGCTGGGGTCTATGCAACCTCCCAAACCAAATAATGGCAGGGCTTGTCACTTGTTGTTTAAGTGGCTTGTAACTATTTGTTAAAATAGAACCGAGCCTGGAGGTATTTGCTCTTCTCAGGGACTAAAGGTAGTCCTGGAATTTTTCTTCTGATCTTGAATTGTTCCTGGAAGTACCCTATTCTGCCCAGTTCTTATTTATCTCCAACCACACTTTGCTCTCCCTCTGGGTGACATTTTTTTGAGAGCTTGGAACTCTTTTTTATTCTTTTGTGGGGGGGGGGGGGAATCTTGAGAGCTTGGAACTCTTCCTTTCTTCCCAGAATTTTCTCTCCATAAAGCTTATTTTCAACAGCTGTGGGATGATTCTTCCAAGATTAGACACTGGGGAAAAATGAGTGAGGTAGAATGATAAATATTATAGAGCAGAGGAAAATAATAATTCCTTCATCAAGAAGGGATATTATAATTCTATCCTATATGCAAATATAAACAAGGGACCCAGGGGGAGCTGAATTGAATTTTCTTCACTTCAGCACCAGACACCATATAGGTTATTGCAGTCTACAAGTGTATGCCTTCCTAAAATTCAGCTGACATTTTGTATGTGTAGACACATTCTACATTTCAATTTCATGTTTTATATCATGTGGCACCTACAATTTACCGAATACTTCCTGCAAAAGGGCCTGTACTAATGTTTATGAGAAGCATAATGTACCATAAATAAGTGACAGAAAAAGAGAACAAAGGCTCCTTAGGGTGATTTCTAAGACTTTATGGAAGACAAGAATTTTTTTATCCCAGTGGCTAATGCCTTATCAAAGGCAGCACTGCAACTGTTGTCTCATTTTCCCAAATCATAGCATAAGAAACAATATTACTGAGTGTCTGATTGGCCTAGAGCATTGTAATAAAAAGAATGGTTTTGCAGGCTGTTTCAAATGAGTTTTTTTCTTGGAGAAGTATTTTACCTTCAATTTTGTTAGTTCATCCAACATCAAACACACAGCATATCCTCTGCTCCTTCAGCAACATTACCCAAACTACTAAAAATGCCAAGATGCTGAAAACAGTATACTATGACTTCAAGTAATAGTAGTAGTAATAGCAGCAGCAAAGTAAATTCCATTTGAGCTTCTTGTTTCTGAGTTGTTTCATTTTCTTTATTAACCAATAACTGCTTTATGAAAGTAGGCTTATGTCTTTATTTCTGCTGCATGAGCAATTTTTGTCTCCAACTTTCTGTATTAATTAAAGCCATACTCACATGGTTTTTCCCCAGTACAATGAAATTTTAACAAACTGCCACCTCCCAGAAAGTTCCTCACTGCATGTGGTCTTTTTTAAAAAAAAAACCTGAAACAGAAGATCCAGAATAGTTAGGCAATTTCGAGAAAATATAAATTAAAATACAAATTCATTTTGAAGAAAGTAAACCTACCTGAAACATCTTTGAAAATTTACTTTCATTTATATGCGGGCACATTTCCCTCAACTTTCCGGGGGTTTCTTTTGCTTTATTCTTTCTTTTCCCTCTGCTATCTTGAATGTAGGTCATGCTGTTCTTTTGTAGTTGGCTTAACTTACACACAAAGATTTTATTTTAATTGGATATAGTCAAGCCCAGACAGCATTTTATTGAAATCTTAGTTCACAGGGATTCTTTTCTTCCCAGGGAATCATGCTGGTAGTTAGTATCTTTAATTCTTCTTTATTTCATGTTCCAAATAGTAAAGAGCTTTTGTTCATATCTTTGGATTTTATCATGATCTAAACCAAAATATCCCTTGATATCAAATGTTGCTTAAGCAGAATCAAAAAGATAACAACAAAATTCTGCAGTAAAAGCTTCCTGAATATCCAAGATCAAATGATATTTACTGTAAATATTTGGTAATATGTCCTTGTATTATTTATGTATATATATATATATATGTAATGTCGCATATATGTATTACATATTAATATACACATACATTATATATCAACATAGCTTAAATTTGCCTTTTCTTCCTAGTCACTTTAAATTAAATCTATGTATATGCATAAATACATGCACATATGTATTTAGATATTCAATCCATACATGTTCCTTCTGTCTCTCCCGGTCTTGTGGTCTATAAACATACTCAAGATTCTATCTTCCCTAAAAAAAGAAACCCTTACTTGGCCCAATCATTTCTTCAAGGAAAAGTCCTATATCTCTCCTCCATTTTACAGCCATGCTCATATGGAGGATGGGACAGGGGGAACGATTTAATACTTATTTTCTCTGTTTCTTTTGTTCCATGTCTCAGCCCCATGAAATTAGGCTTCCAACCTCATCACTTAAATTAATCTACACACTCCAATGTCATTAATTATGTATTTGCTTTATTAGATGGTCGTTTCTCACTCACCAGGGCTCTTGATCTCTTTGTAGCACTTTTGTTCTCCTGGATGTTTTCTCTTCTTAATTACTGGATACTTTTCTTGGTCCTGTTTGTTCTATGGCCCATGTGGCCATACCTCAGTAGAGAGGAGAGGAGAGAGTAAAGAATGATGATTTGGTATAATGATAGGAACAATGATACACATTAATTGCTCTACTTGAATTATATAATGAAATATTTTAATTACTTGTGCTTCTAAATGGAGATATTTTGTATTTTCAGGTATTTTTATTTTTTTTAAAGATTACATGTTTTGGCTGCTTGTATTTAAAAATATGCTTTTGAACTGTAGGTCTATCAGTTTGGTGTGTCACCTATCAACCACCTATTTTTGTTTATTACATTTATTACTCTGGTCTGGTTGTTTTTCCTATTTATATCCTCTCTTCTTTCTAACCTTTCCTCTACACACTGCCATATTCATATTTCTAAAGAAGTAGTTTAATCATGATTATATTCTACCTAAAAATCTTCAACAGAGTACTATTGCTTCTCAAATAAAACAACAGTTTAACAGTGTGCAATTTCAAGCCATCAACATTCTAACTCCAATGTGTTATTTTTTACAGGTTTGGTTTACATTACCATCTTTGGGCAAATATCTCTTGCAGCCAAACTGGCCAAGCATCTGTTCTCCAAACCTGGAAACCTTTACCTCTGCACCATATTACTGTCCATTCCTTTTATCCTGAGCAGATTACTTCCTGGCTTAACAGATAAATGTGGAAAACTTTTTTTCCCCCAACTTGATATTCAATATTTTCAAACACAGAGCAAGATATAGTTTGAGGAAAGTAAAAATTAGTGACCCTAAATTTTGCAATGGATTTCTTTTCTTACTTTTTTTTTAAATTTCTACATATCTATAATGAAAGGCAGAAATTTAACAATTCAGAAATTTTTTGCTATTTTCAGTAACAACAAAATGTAGTTGAAATGCATTTAAAAGATTTAATTCTATTTCACCTAGATTTATATATAAGTAATGTTTTAAGAGTAATGGTAACAGTTGAATTTAGGTTGCATAAGGTAAGACTTTGAATGTACTTTGGGAAAATTGACAAATAAATTAAAAAGTTTTTTTTTTTTCCATTTCTCCAAAACAAGTTGTTTTCTATCTTGCTTCATTATTTTCTTGAGATATAACTTCTACACACATTATTTTCATTAGGGAGATCCTGTTGAAAAATCAGCAGTGGTTTCTTCTCCTTTTGGGAGAATAATCCATCACTATATATATTTATACACATTGATATGAACACACATATAGGATGTAGGTACATGTATACATACAGGAGAGAGAGAAGAGAGATGACTCATTGAGAACTGTTCTGGGCCTGGAGTCAAGAAGACCTGAGTGAAATTCTGGCCTCAATCACTTATTGGCTGTATGACCTTGGACAAGTCACTTAACATCATTTGCCTTAATCCACTGGAGAAGGAAATAGACAGTATGGTCCATGGGATCATGAGGAGTTGGACACAACTGAACAACAACAACAACAAAACATACTTTTATGTGTATATATACATATATACAACATACATTTGTCCATACATACATATGTGTAGGTATCTATATAATTTTTCTTTACTTTATTATTCAACATTCTTTTTGATTCTCAGTCTATACTCATTTTAGTGTCTCATATTCTTTTGCCTTCCTATATAATGTCTTCCTACTGGCCTTGTGCAGACAAATGGGGGTTCCTTACTATATTAGCAAAAGTAAAGTCAGAGTGGGTCACTCAGTTCACAGAAAAACCCCTGTAAGCTTGCCTTTATGCAAGTTAACCCTGAAGATAAGGGAACTCTGGATAAGCTGAAAGAAATCATCAAAACCAATTGCAATGACAGATACGATGAAACCCATCATCACTGAGGTGACAATATTCAGAGTCCAAAATTAATGGATAGTACTGCCAATGTGGAAAAGGCAAAAGCTAAGAAACTTGCCACCATATTTGGTTAAATGTATATTTTATTTTTCCCTATGCAAAAATAAACATTTAAACAAACAAAACTTGTTCTTGAGTTGTTTCAGCCTTGTCCAAATTTTGTGACCCCATTGGGGTTTTTTTAGCAAATATACTAGAGTGGTTTGCATTTCCTTCTCCAGCTCATTTTACACATGAGGAACTGAGACAGGCAGGCTTAAGTGACTTGCCCATGGTCACATAATTAATATATGTTTGAAATCAGACTTGAACTCATAAGGATGCGTCTTGCTTATTCTGAACCACCTGACTGCCCTTCAAAATAACTATGAAATGCACAAAAATGCCTAGGAATCATTCAACCAATGCAAGCAAGACCTATGTAAATACAATATGTAATTCCTATTTATAAAGAAGAAATAAACTTAAGTAACTGAAGGAATACTTGCAATGTACATGGCTAGTTTACGCTAGTATAATAGAAATTACCATAATACTGTGGGTAATCTAGTGTCTTATTTTTACAACAAGTAAAGTCTTGAGGGGACACTTTAAAGTCCTAGACAAAATAATACTGCTAGTACTAATAATAATAATTCATGTGAATGAACACATGTTCTAGAGTTTTGAGGAAAAGAATGAAGATGAGTAATATTTTCAGCCCTAATAAGCAAAATCATTTCAATGTGTTAAAACAGAAATAGAAACTGAATAGAATTGTAGAATAATAAGTGATTCAATTCAACAATCCATTTCTAAATATATCCTAGAAACTTCATTACTTAAGGAAAAAGACAAAAAAAATTGTTTAAAAAAAGTAGAAAGCAGTCTAGCAGAGATAAAATTTAAACCAACATCTTATGCCACGGGTCACAAAAAAACTCAAAGTGAATACATGATATGAATATATAAGATATTATTAAAGAACAGTGGAAAAGAAAATGATCTAGTGTCTGAAATATGAGTGTAAGGATTAAATTTTTAACCATGCCAATGATAAAGTCACAAAATATTAGAGAGAATTTAGATTACAAAGACTAGAGCCCTAAAAGCATTTATAAGAAAAAAATGGCACTAATGTAGCTATCAAAATAAGGGAACATGTCAATTAAAAATAAATTTTAATTAACAGATCTATTATGAGAGTTTACTGTCCAAAATATTAAAAATGATAATCTTAATTTTTATTTAGTACATTAAGGTTTGCAACAAATCTTAAATGTTATCCCATTTGATTCTCACTATAATCCTGAGTGGTATTCTTATCCCCATTTTTGAGATGGAGAAACTGGGTCACAGAGAGGTTAAATGAATTACCCAGGATACCTTAGCTAGTAAGAATTTCATGTTAGATTTGAATTCAAGTCTTCTTGATAGCAGTAAGTCATTTGGGGTACTAACAAAACCAGATAAGCCCAAAACAATATAGTCAAAGGTTATCAATAAATGGTTTTAAAAAGAAATTCTCATCAAATAAAATATTTATCTAAATCAGCAATAATAAGATTGATGAAAATTAAAACATTTCTGAACTTTCTGTCATGCTACCAATGTGGCAAAAATAACAAAAATAAGAAATTAATATGGGAGCAATAGTATTAAGATCAACGCGTCAGTGCTTTTGGTGGAACTATGGATCGGTCCATCCATTTTAAGAAGATATTTGTGATAATTCTAAGAAAGAGACAAAAATGTTCTTACCTTTCTAATTTAGACATTCCACTCTATGGCATATGCCACAAAAAGGTAAATATTTTTAAATGCCTCTATTTTTTAATTTAATTTTTTATTTGTTTTCAATGTTCTACAATCACTTCCATATATCTTAGATTTTTCTCCTCCCTCCTCCTCCTTCCCCCCTACTTCCCCATTCTCACCCTGAGATGACATATAATTTTATATAGGTTCTACACACACATTCCTATTAAATTCATTTTCACCTTAGTCATGTTGCATAGAAGAATTAAAATGAATGGGAGAAATCATAGAACAAAACAAAACATAATACAAAAGGAAATGATCTGCTTCATCCTGCAGTCAAATTCCATAGTTTTTTCTCTGGATGTGGAAGGCATTTTACTTTAAAAGATCATTGGAAATTTTTTAAGTCGAAATGAAGTACTAAGTATACCAGAAAAATTCCTTGCACACTGTGGTTGCTGTTGTGTACAAAATTCTCCAGGTTCTCTCCTTTCACTCAGCATCAGCTTACATAAGCCTTTCCAGGCCCACCTGAAGTCATCCTATTCATCATTTCTTATAGCAGAATAGTATTCCATTGTGGTCATATATCACAGTTTATTCAGTCACTCACCAATTGATGGGCATCCCCTTGATTTCCAGTTTTGGGCCACCACAAATGGAGCTGGTATTTAATATTTTTGTGCATGTGGAACCTTTTCCTATTTTTATGGTTTCTTGGGGATACAGTCCAAGAAGCAATATTTCTAGGTCAAAGAATATGCACATTTTTGTGGCCCTGTGGGCATAGTTCCAAATTGCTGTCCAGAATGGTTGAATCAGTTCACAGCTCCATGCACAATGAATTAGTGCTGTAAATCTCCCACATCTTCTCCAACATTTATCATTTTCCGGTTTTGTCAGGTTAGCCAATCTGATAAGTGTGGTGTGATATCTCAGAGTTGTTTTGATTTGCATCTCTCTAATCAATAGTGATTTAGAGCATCTTTTTCTATGACCAGATAGAACTTTAATTTCTTCCTCTGAAAACTTCCTGTTCATATCCTTTGATGGTATCCTTTGGGGAATGATTTGAATTCTTGGACATTTGACTCAGTTCTCTATATTATTTTAGAAATGAGGCCTTTCTCACAGGCACTAATTGCAAAAATTCTTTTCCAGTTTTCTACTTCCCTCTTAATCTTGGCTGCATTGGGTTTGGTCGTGCAAAAGTTTTTCAATTATTGTAATCAAAATTATCCATTTTGCAATTCATAATGTTTTCTATCTCTTTTTTGAGGGAGGAATTCTTCTATTCTCCATAAATCTAAAAAATACACTATTCCTCACTCCACTAATTTGTTTATATCAATCTTTGTACCTAGATCGTGTACCCATTTGGACTTTATTCTTGTGTACTGTATCCGACATTGGTCTATGTCTAGTTTCCACCACTCTCTTATCCAGTTTTACCAACAATTTTTGTTCAACAATGAATTCTTATCCCAGAAGTTGGGATCCTTAGGTTTATCAAAGAGTAGTTTGCTGTATTCATTGACTTCTGTCTCTTGAGTACCTCAAATATTCCACTGGTCTACCCCTCTGTTTCTTAGCTGGTACAAATTGGTTTTGATGATAGCTGCTTTATAATACAATTTGAGATCTGGTAAAGCTAGGCCACCTTGCCTAGGATTTATTTTCATTAGTTCTTTTGGTATTCTGGACTTTTTTTTTCCAGATGAATTTTGATATTATTTTTTCTAGCTCTAGAAAAATGCCCCTATTTCTGAAAAAAAATATGCCTAATAGTAACTTTTGTAGGTTTAAGATAATGAAAACTTTCTGTATCAATCAGATAATGACCCATCAAGTTGTGGTAATTGAAAATAATGTAGTCTTA
Organism: Bettongia penicillata ogilbyi; assembly: GCA_023548195.1. Classification (NCBI taxonomy): domain Eukaryota; kingdom Metazoa; phylum Chordata; class Mammalia; order Diprotodontia; family Potoroidae; genus Bettongia; species Bettongia penicillata. Next base: position 792,777 of record JAJHZJ010000112.1, on the reverse strand, counting down.
CCATATTAAAAAATGATTCATGTAATGATATTATGAAAATTTAGTTTAAAAAAATAAAGATTTGTGTTCAGATTTTATCTCAGACATTAGCTGTGTGACTCTCGGCAAGTTATTTTCTCTGCTAACGTTTCCTTAAGTGCAAATCTCAAATGATATCTTTCAAGGTTGTTATGATAAAACGCCATGTTTGTTTTGTTTTTTAACTCATTTTTGTTTTATTTTGAGTTCTAAATTTTCTCCCTTCCTCCTACCTTCCATGAGCAGAACTAGGAAATAATATCTGTAAAGTATTTACCATGGTGGCTGGTACATAGTAGCTTCCTAAAGAAACTTCCTTTCCCTTCCCTTTCCTTCTTTCCTATCTTCCTTTTTCTTCCTTTTTCTTTCTCTCTTTTTTCGTTCTTTCTTTCTTTCTTTCTCTCTTTTTTCTTCCTTCCTTCCTTCCTTCTTTCCTTCCTTCCTTCCTTCCTTCCTTCCTTCCTTCCTTCCTTTCTCTTTCTTTCTTTCTTTTTCTTTCTTTCTTCCTTTCTTCCTTCCTTCCTTCCTTCCTTCCTTCCTTCCTTTCTTTCTTTCTTTCTTTCTTTCTTTCTTTCTTTCTTTCTTTTCTTTCTTTCTTTTTCTTTCTTTCTTCCTTTCTTCTTCCCTTTCTTCCTTCCTTCCTTCCTTCCTTCCTTCCTTCCTTCCTTCCTTCCTTCCTTCCTTCCTTCCTTCCTTCCTTCTTCCTTCCTTCCTTCCTTTCTTTCTTTCTTTCTTTTTCTTTCTTTCTTTCTTTCTTTCTTTCTTTCTTTCTTTCTTTCTTTCTTTCTTTCTTTCTTTCTTACTTTTTCTTTCTTTCTTCCTTTTCTCTTTCTTTCATTTTCCACTTCCTTCTTTCCTTTCTTTCTTCTTTCTTTTTGCCTTGTTTGCCTTCCTAATAGAATTATATACATATTTCTTTCACATAAAATCTCTCAGTTTTACTTGTTTAGCCTTGGCTTAACATCTGAGCAACTATTTTTTTTTTAATTCTGTGACAGTATGCTTCCAGATATAAAAAAAAAATCATTTTAATAGAACCAAATGATGGTTGCTCAGCCATTACCTATTTGTAAGTAATTCAATGTTCATTCTAAATAAAATTATATATAACTTTCTCTGTCTCGTAAAATATTTCAGTGCTTTGTAAAGCTTAATTTTATTGCCCTGGAAGAGAGGTTATAAATGATTCTTATTTGCCCTTATTCCTATATTTTATTAAATATTTTAGTTATTATGTATATCCCAGTTTCATATTCAAAAGTTGTAAACAAATTTCATGATATTTACAATGGTACAACAGAAATAATAGACTCAAAATACTTCAGACATAAAAAAGCAGATCACAAAAGAAATTTATTTTTCCACGGAATGACTTTGAGCCACCTCGTTCTTATGTGTGAGAAGTGATATTTAATATTCATCAAAATATGCTACAGAAATAACATAAGCAAGACGAAGTAAAAGATCCAACTTCAAAGAGTCATAGTTGATTTGGTGCTGCTTATTCATTGATTTATTTAGTCATATTTGAAAAGACAAAGACTTTAGATATAACGAAAAATGACACTGATATTTTTACTCTTTAGGACATACACATTATATAAGGGGAAATAGAACTGATAGCTTCCCCCTGACATCTTATGGGAGATCTTCACTTTCTTGCTTCTTATTCTTCCATTGTTCCTTCCAATTTATTGTTATTGGTCTCATTTTCACATTTTATTTAATGTTCTAGCAAATTTTAAAGTGTTATATAAACAACTGTCACCCTTCATTTAATCTGAAATTCTTTGAATTTTCTTTTAAGACAATTCAAATCATGTCAAGGAGTATTTTTAAGCACCTACTATGTGCCAGGCACTTTGATAAGCTCTTGGGATACAAAGAAAAGCAAACAGTGTGAAACAGTTCTCAATAAAATGAAAAAGATATCTTGTATATAACCATGCACAAATATGGCATGTATGGGTTAAGTTGGAGATGCAATTCTAGGGGCAGATATTACTAGAAAGAGGAGTTTGGAGAGCCTTCTTGTAGAAGAATTTAACTGAAACTTGAAAGGAGTCAGAAAAGCTAGGAGGGAATGAAGTTCAGGAAGAAGAAATGTCCAGGAATGGGAAACAGCCAGTATAAATATCTGAAGTTGCAAGATGGTGTTTCTCATATGAAGAAGTATGAGGAGGTCAATGTCAATACATCATATATTAAATTGAAGGGAATAAAGTATAAGAAAACGAGATAGGTAAGCAGTGGGCAAGTTATAAAAGATTTTGGACCTTGGAGAGATGATTTTATGTTTTATCTTGTTCATAATAAGGATTCACTGGATTTTACTCGTTTTGGAGGGTGTATGTGTGTGTGTGTGTGTGTGTGTGTGTGTGTGTGTGTGAGTGAGAGAGAGAGAGAGAGAGAGAGAGAGAGAGAGAGAGAGAGAGAGAGAGAGAGAGAGAGAGAGAGATGGTCAGACTTTCAAATGAAGATTATTTTGACAGCTTAGTGGAAGATGTTCTAAAGTGGGGAGTAACTTGAGGCTGGGAGGCCAAACTGAAAGCTATTGCAATAGTTCAGGTATAAAATGAGGATTACATGCACCAGAGTAATGTACATGTCATGGGAGAGGATGTAAATATGAAAGATGCTAGTGAAGGTTGAATTCATTGGTGTCGGCTAAGAAGAAAGGCCTGAGAGAGTCAGGAGTTTCAGATTATGACCAGGTTTCCCACCAAAATGGGTTCTACCCTTATGGTAATCAAAGTGAGAAGCTTTCAGCTAGAATCACTCTGTGTATGCGTTCATGCATGTGCGTGTGCATGTGTATATATAAATGTATGTGTATTCATACATATACAAATACATATGTATAGGCATACATATACATACACAGACACATACAAACATATAAAATTGTTGGTGTTTTTTGTTTACATACACAATTTCAATTAATTGAAAAACACTTATTAAATCCCTATATTCTAGACATTGCTTTAGGTGCTGAGAGAACAAAGACAAAAATAAAATATTTTCTTCTCTGAAGGAGCATGCAGTCTATTTGAAAAGAATATAGGAGCACAGGTGTGCCATGCTCATCTTAATCCTCTTATACATATACCCTTCTCTATGAAATGAATGTAAAACCTGTCTCCATATTTGCTGCAATCTTGGCATTATTATCCACGTACAAATCAAATACTAAACACTCACACATACACACACACACACACACACACACACACACACACACACCTGCATACTCACCATCCTAAAATTTTCTGCCCTATTTATGCTTTTTTTTTTTTGGGGGGGGTGCAGTGCTCCTCCTTGAATGAGTGTGGGTGTAGTTATTTATATGCAAGCATATATATATATATATATATATATATATATATATATATATATATATATATATATATATACATGCAGATATTTATATTTCTCTCTGATGCATAATTGAGGCTAAAGTTGTACCTTCAGTCAGCATAATTTGTTACTAATCAGAATAAGCTCAAGTACCAGGAAAAGGAACAGAGGAAATAGTTTCCCCCTTTTTTTGTCAAGAAGACTTATAGGAAGACTGCATTTCAATATGAAGCAGAAACCGTTGCAGATTAGTTCATTAATAACGCATTATTCACACATTTATATTTCAAAAGCACATCACTACTTCCAAACTTTTACAGTTATTTTCAATGAATATTAATCAGGATACTTTCTGAATACTCGAAAATAGCATCTATTTTTTGACCTTAATAAGTGCAATCAGATCAAATAATAAAATATGGGCTAAAAATTAAAAGCAAATCTCATAAAGTATTTTTTTTTCTCAACACTGTCATAGTCAGCTGTAAGAAGCCAGCAAGATAAACACAGACAAATGTTTATCTTTCCTAAAATTCTTGGCAATTAAAGGAATTTATTTTATAGAAAAAAATTATTTAGATAAGTTAATTTTGTTCAGAGAAATAAATATTTGGAATTATTGACAGCAAAATAGTTTTGTTTCTTTTTTTACCACAAAATGTGGTTTCTAAGAATGATATCCAGGAGCAAAGGGAGACTCAAATAATTGTTCCAATAAAAGAAGACTTGTGCCTCACAAAAATACATTGCAGACAAATTCTGAAGAAAGATTAATTTTATTTGGTGCTCCCATTCTCTTCTATTCACCTGTTTTCCTCTCTCAATATCTGTCTTTTTCCAGTATTACTCACATACATTTGCAAAGTATTTTAAAGTTACAAAAGAATACTACATGTATTATCTAATTTGAACCTATTTATAATTATGCAAAATAGTCAGTGGAAGTTGTAATTCCCCTTTTACAAAGAAACTGAGATTGATTTCAATTATTTAACTAAGAATGCAGAGCTTTTAAGTTACAACTAGGGCTTGAATCCGGTTTTTCTAACTCCTCACCCAGAGTGGGCTTGCTAATGTATCACAACATTTTCTTATCAGTCATCCATGATCTTAAATCCTTTTTCCTCATTTTTCTTATCCAAGAAAACTTCATTATCAATCACTTACATCTTATTATATATTTGGTATGCTATGTCTCCAATGAATATGAGTTAATATTAGAACCAATATGGAACAGTGAAGCAAAAGTACAAATTCTATCTAAAATAATTTACTTATTTAGTGCCATACTAATCCAACTACCAACAAATTATTTCATACAACTAGAAAAAATGATAAAATTCATCTGAAAAAAAAAGTCCAGAATATAAAGGAAATGAATGAAAAGAAATTCAATGGAAGATGGATTAGCTATGTTAGAACCCAAACTGTATTATAAAGCAGCAATCAGAACTGCTTTCTACTTGCTGAGAAATAGATTGGAATATCATTAGAGTAGGTTAGGTACACAACATGCAGTAGTCAGTGCTTATAGTCAGCCACTATCTGATAAACTCAAAGACTTCACCTTCTGAAATAAGAGCTCATTATTTGACAAAAATATTGCTGGGAAAACTGAAAAACAGTTTAGCAAAAACTAGCATACATCAACAGCATATTACCCCCCAAAAAGTAAAAAATAATATACAATTTAGACAGTTTGTGAAACTATAAGCAAATTAGGAGAGCAAGGAATAGTTTTCTTGTCAGATTTATGGAGAAGGAAAGAATTTATGACCAACTAAGAGATAAAGAACATGATTAAAAACAAAATGGATAATTTTGAATATATTAAACTGAAAAGGTTTTGTGCAAACTAAGCCAATGCAATCAAGATTAGAAGGGAAGTGGAAAGCCGAGAAACAAATTTTTATATCCAGTGTCTCTGGTAAAAGTCTCATTTCTAATATATATGGGGAACTGAGTCAAATTTATAATAATAAAATTCATTCCCCAATTAGTAAATGGTCAAAGGATGCAAACAGACAATTTTTGGATGAAAAAATTAAAACTATATTTAGTCATATGTAAAAATGTTCTAAATCACTTTTGATTAAAGAAATGCAAATTGAAACAACTCTGAGGTACCATCTCACTGCTATAAAATGGAGTAACATGAAAAAACAGGAAAATCCTAAATGTTGGAGAAGATGTGGAGAAATTGGAACGCTAATGTACTGTTTGTGGAGTTGTGGACTAATCCAACCATTCTGGAGAGCAATTTGGAACTATGCTTAAAAGGCAATTAAACTGTGCATACCCTTTAGTCCAGCAACACCATTACTAGGTCTGTAACCCAACGAGATCATAAGAAAGGGAAAAAGACCCACATGTAGAAAAATATTTGTAGCAACTCTTTTAGTGGTGGTCAGAATGGAAAATTGAGGGACTGCCCTCAAATGAGGAATGACTGAATGAGTTATGATATATGTATGTAATGGAATACTATTGTTCCATAAGAAATGATAAACAGGAAGATTTCAGAAAAACCTGGAAAGATGGCATGAATTGATTCTGAATGAACAGAACCAGGAGAATATTATACACAGTAATGGCAAAATTGTGTGATGACCAACTTTGTTAGATTTAGCTCCTCTAAGAAATGCAATGATTTAAGACAATTTCAAAAGATGCGTGATGAAAATACTATTCACATGTAGAGAAAGAACTGTGGGGTCTGAATGCAGACTAAAGAATACTATTTTCTCTCTTTTTCTTTCTTGGGGTTTTTTCCTTTTGTTCTGATTCTTCTTTCATATTGTGATTAAGGTGGGAAAATGTGTAATATGACTATACATGTACAGCCTATATTAGTTTGCATGCCATCTTAGGACAGACGATACTGAGGAAGGAAAATTTAGAACTCAAAATGTTATACAAGTGAATTTTGAAAACGGATAATAAATAAATAGTTAAACAAACAAAAAAAAAAAAAGATTAGCATTAGAGCCAATGCAGTAAAATGAGCTTTAGGCCAGAGGACCTGATGCCAAGTCTTGGCTCTGCTACTTACTATATTTTTTAAGACACAACACTTTCTCTTACATAAAATTAAGTGATAAGGTTAAGAAGACATCTGGGACTCCTCTTAGCTCAAAATCTATGACACTCTGGCATTTACAAGAAATTTCTAATTATGGAGGGATGTATTATCTCAGTATATTTGTAACTAGGACAAGGCAACTAGGACTTTGCACAAAGGTATTAAATTTATAGTGTTTGCACAGCATTTACATTCCTTTAGTATCATAATGCCAACTGAACTTAGAGCTAACAAGAATGTTTATTTATATAGAAAGTCACCAGATGTCCCTCCTCTTGAATTCTACATTTCAGTGTTCTATCCCAGTCCCAATGTCCCAAATTCTTTCCCCATGAATGCTGAAAGCCTAGGCTCTTTAAAAAAAAAAAGTCATACTTCATTTGTTCGTTTTTTAAACTATTTCATTTTCCCTAATTACATACCAAGAAAATGTTTGTCATTCATTTTAAAACGATTTTGAATTCCGAATTTTTCTCCCTCTCTTCCTCCCCTCCTCTCTTCTAAAAATGGCAGGCAGTTTGGTAGTTTATACATGTTCTTTCACGTAAAACATATCATGCAAAATCATAAAAAAAAGTCCATATTTATCATTGTTATGGAAGAGGAAACAGATCAAAAAGAAATAAAATCTTCACAAAGAATAAAGTAAGTGGAAAAAAATGCTTTGATCTGAATTCTGACTCCATCAGTTCTTTACTTAGGTATGGATAACCTTTTCCTCCCTGAGTCTTTTGTATTTATATTTTATTGCTGTCTTGCTAAGAAAAGCTGACATTCACAGTTAATCATTACAAGATGTTATTGACACTATGCACAATGTTTTCCTGGTTCTGCTCATCTCACTTTTTATCAGTTGTAAAAGTCTTTTCAGGTTTTTCTGAATTCTGCCTGTTCATTATTTCTCATTATACAATAGTGTTCCATTACATTGGTATGCCATAGATTGGTCAGTCACTCCCAACTGATAGACACCCCCTAAGTTTCTAATACTTTGCTACCATGAATAGGGTTACTATATATACTTTTGTACATGTAGATCCTTGGCTCTTTTTAATGATCTCTTTGCTATTCAGACCTAATAGAGATATTGCTGGATCAAAGGGTATGCACAGATTGGTTTCTTTTTGGCATAGTTCCAAATTGCCAGAGTGGTTGTATCAGTTCACATCTCCAACTGTAGTGCATCATTGTCTCAATTTTCTCACATTCTCTTCAACATTTATTATTTACTTTTTGGGTCATATTAGCCAATCTGGCTTGTGTGAGGTGGCATTTCAAAGTTGTTTCAATTTACATTTTCAAATTGAAAGTGAGTTTAGCACTTCTACATATGTCTACAGATATGTTTGATTTCTTCATCTGAAAACTGGCTGTTCATATTTTGACCATTTATCTATTGGGGAATAGCTTGTATTATCACATATTTGACTCAGTTCTCTATATATTTGAGAAATGAGGCTTTCATCAGCAAAACTTAATGTAAATATTGTTTCCCAGTTTTCTCCTTTCCTTGGCTGCATTGATTTTGTTTTTGCAAAAACTTTTCAATTTAATAACAAAATTATTTATTCTACATTTCATAATAGTCTCTATCTTTTCTTTGGTTACGAAGTCATGAATTCTTCCCGTCCCAGTTTATCTGATAGGTAGATTATTCCTTGATCTTCTAGTTTGTTTCATTGTGTGTGCTACCTTTTAGCAAAATGTAATTTCCCTCCTTATCTCTTTTGATTAGGTCTATTCTTTGTTTTGCTTTTACTTTGATCAGGATTGCTTCTCCTGCTATTTTTTTTTACTAAGAAAATAAAAACAATAGCATAATAGATTCTGCTTCATCCCCTTATATTTAATCTCTGGGTTTCTCTTTACTTCAAGTGCGTTTCTTGTGAGCAATATATTGTAGGATTCTGGTTTTGATCTATTCTGCTATCCACTTCTGTTTTATGGGAAAGATCATCCCATTCACCTTCAAAGTTATGACTAATATCTATGTATTTACCTCCATCCTGTTCTTCCTTCTATTTGAGCTCTCTCTCCTTTCACCCTTTCCTAGCTCACCAGGGCTTTTTTCCTTTTACCACTTTCCCTTAATCTCCCCTCCCTTATGTCAGTACCCATCCACACTTCTTTCATTTGTTTTCCTCCCCTTATTCTTGCCTAGTGGATGAGAAAGTTTTCAACATTCAACTGATTGCATAATTGATTTCCTCTTAAAGTCAATAATTATGAGAGTAAAGTTCAAGTGATAACCATTATCTTGTCCCAACTTTCTCTCCCCTCTAAAAGGTATTTCTCAACTCTTCATGTGAGATAATTTACTGCATTCTACTTTTCCCTTCTTTCTGTACCCTTTTCCCTCTTCTTTCTCATACTTTATTTTTTATGTCATTCCCAAAAATTCATCTTTTGTATATTTCTCCTATCTGTGGTTTTGATGACACAATTTTTAACTTGCCAGTATCACATTCTTATGAAAGGATGAAAATATTTTAACTGTGTTGAATTCCCTGTTTTCTTTTTTTGTTTTTGCCTGTTTATACTTCTCTTGGGTCTTGATATTGATGATCAAATTTCTTATTTAATTCTGGACTTCTTAGGAAGGCTTCAAATCTTTCAATTTCATTGATGACCACTTTTTCCCTTGGTTTATTATGCTCAATTTTTTCCAGGTAAGTGATTCTTAGTTGTAGTCCTAGATACTTTGTCCTCTGGAATACCATATTCTATGACTTCAGGCCTAATAAATGGTAGGTAATTTAGTGTCATTGAACCAGCAATTTGTGACATGCCTGAAGTGTCCAAAGAAAGAAATCAAAACCACTTAGTCAAGATGATAAGCCCTACACAGATGACTTAAAGTTTTCTGTAAATTGTGCAAAATTTCTTTTACATTTTCTAGGTAATAATAAGTATGGGCTATGTCATGGTAAGAAAAAAAAAATGTTTTAAGGAAGCACCAGGAGAGGAGCTACTAAAAACAATGTACTTTTAACACATATAACTCAGAACAAACTAGATTTATACTGAAGTGACTAATTCAAATAAGTTTATGTACTTTGAGTTTTAGGTTTGTTTTTTTTTTTTTTCAATTTGAATGATTCAATTTTACTGAATGCTCTCTTGTTCTATTTAAAAACACCCCTAATTAGGAATTTTTAAAGAGAAGACTATGTGCACAATAGAAACTAAATATTTTTGAGCAGGTCCTCTAATGAAATTTTTTGGAATTTGAAATTTTTTAACTTGTATCAGTACCCTGAAATATAATTCTGCCAAAATATGAGATTTCCTAGATATTCATAATAAACCCAATTCACATGTGCAACAGGAATTCTTGTGATTGGTATTTTCCAACCATCTCCTTTGTATTAAGCTTTGTCAGCTAAAAATACTGAAGGAGATGGAGTGTCTTCTCTTTAAGCCTATTCAACAGGCCAAAAGAGAAAGAAGAAATGACCAAAAGGCCCATTTTACTGACACATGTGAGTAAAAAGAAGGAACAAATTCCCTAAAGAATATGCTTCCTTTATAGTAGAGAGCAGGTTTATATATTATCCATTTGTCCATCATTTTAATAAATTTGGGGAGAAATGATAAAGGGCAATCAATACCTTAGCTTCATTTAATCACTACTGAGGTTAAAAAGATATGAAATGTGAATGAACATTGAAAAATGATTAATATACATCATAAGATGAAAAGAATCTTTGCAATCAATATATAATAAAATATATGAAGAAAGTAGGTAAACTTTCAGAGAGTATTTTCTACTAGATGTCAAAGTCACGGCTGATTTGTTTCTGCAGTGCTATTTCTTCTCAAAGTTAATTTGTTTCTGGATGTATTCAATGAGTTTTCATTTGCTTGTACATTTTAATTGTATTGTGTCTATGTATTATGTGTGTGTTCCAGTGTCATGACTGGGTACTCACATTACTATCATACACCTTGTAAGACACTGTGGTAGGTGCTTATAGAAAATAATTTTTTAAAAATATAAAATGTATACTTTGATTTTTAAAAATTAATAGTCTCTCATGTTATTGATATATTGTTGACATTTTCAGTATCTGTATAGTTTGAGTGCAATGCACTTTGCTTCTTATCTGTTTCAGATGGAATCTGTCACAGATAGTACCTCCTTGCAGTTGTGCCTGAGAATAAGAAGATGATCCATATAACATGCATAGTCTCAGGGCATGTAAAAGACAAAGAGTGAGGCAAAGAAAACCTGTGTCAAAAGATGTTGAGACAATATCTGGATGAGTGCGATTTGCTGACCTTCCCATGAAAGTTTCAGCAGTGTCTTTAGCAAACTGGTATTTAAAACATGGAAGGGTACAGGAAGACATCAAATGGCAGTTTGTAAAGGAACGGGTGGAAAGCAAATGTGGTAATCCAAGATGGAAACTGTCCAACGTTATTTGCTTTTGAGATGAAAGTTGTTGGTGAGGCATTGTGTGCTCTTGTGGCACAGAGGATTGACTGGTTGTGGGTTTGGGTGAAACTGGCACTTCAGACTCATCCCAGTAGCAGCCTTGATGCTCTATAATGGTAACCTGTATTTTCATAACTTTGCAACTTCTTTAGTAATGCATACTAATATGTGTGATAAAGCCCTTCGACTTTCATAAAAAATTAGGGGAAAAAATGCAAAAATTCAATGGAATTAAGTCAAACCATGAGAGACTGATGAATTATCATTTTGAAATTTTTGTGCCTATATATAAACAGCCTGGGAAAATACCTGAGAAAAGTGATGACTGAAAACAAAATATAAATAACTTCAAAAATTTTAGAAATGCACCAGCATCAAAGTAATATAAATGAAACCTTGAGTCCTACATGATGGCTTTTTTTTTCTTAATCAGCTAAATCAGTTCATAAAGATAGCTGTTTTTTGTTCAAGCACGCCCAGTAAGAAGAGGTAGGTAAGTGACACAGTCAATGGAGCTCCCAGCCTAGTCAGAAGACTTATCTTCTTGAGTGCAGATCTGATCTCAGATACTTACTAGCTGTGTGACCCTGGGCAAGTCATCTTTGCAAAGTAATCTTTGCAAAGAAAGCCCCAAAGGGGATCACCAAACAACAAGTATGCCCAATGAGAGACCTGGAAGATTAAGAGTCTGGATGCTGAATTCTAAGTACACATTTTGAACCACACCAACTGGTGCTAATAATAGAAGAAATACTGGTCCTTTCCATTTGAAAGAAGTGCAGGATGTTTCATTACATAATAACTACATGTTTTAAAATGTCAGCAATCTCCAAATCTCATATGTCAGTTTGTTTCATGTTAACTGCCCTTAAGAGAATCTCTGAACACTGTGTCCTGAAAGTTAACATATCCTACTCTTTGATTGGGAGAATGATCTGAACCTAGAAATACAAAGATGATCAGAAAGATTTCTATGAAACTTTTAACATCATTATAGGACTTTCTTGGCAATGCTCATGAACCTATGGTATATGAGCCAAATTGGGAGCCTAAGGAGGACTCAGAAAATTAAAAAAAAATTGGATCTCAACACAACTCTGGAAATTGGTATTAATTATGTTAATTAATTCTATAATATGATCAAAACAGCTCCTACTTCTGGTAAAATCGTGATCACAACTTCCTACTACCTCCAAAAATTTGCTTTACAAAACTCCTACCCTGAGGGAAAATGTCAGAAAAATGGAAAAGTAGTGTTTTGCTCAACCCCCCTGTTTTCCCCCTGGGGATATAATGCATGTTAGTTACATGGATATATTTTGAATTCTGCATCAGTTAAAATGCATTAGCATCTCAGGTCACTGGGCAATGACATCTAATTATACACCTCAAATTAATAAAACACCAGAATTCTTTGCTTTCAAATATTTAACTGAGAATGTTATCATTTTTTTATAAATATAGTAGATGAGAAAACACTTTTTTTTCATTTTGTCATCATGTAATAATTTGATCATGACTTGATTTCCTGTTGCTGACAATGTTTGATAGTTATTGCTTAGTAAAAGCTATCTAGTCTGCCTGACCAGTCAACACATGTATTTTAATTACTTTCCTTTGTTCCTACATATTGCAAAAAGTATAATATTATTAGCAATTAAAATTCACAAACATAAGAGTTTGTAAGCTGTGGATTTTCATGAATTTGCTTGTTTTTCCAATGGCAAGCTAAATTGTATTGGTTTGACATTCCAAAATGAGTCATATTCTAACAAGTTTGAATTTTAGTAGAATAATGTGAGTACTGATTAATAAAAAGTTCAAATGAGTTATTATTAACATTTTATATATATATACATATATAGTATACATATATGTGTGTATAAATATATGTATGTATATATATATACATATATATATATATATATATATATATATAAACACACACTCAGATACACACACACACAATAACCAACATTATATCATATGTCCCCTATTCCTTTGGAATGCAAGTACCTTGAGAGCAGACTCTAATCCATTTTTTACCTTTCTATATCTGGAAAGTTAGGTAGTGTTTTTTTTTTTTTTATTGAAAATGCTTAACAAATATTTTCTGAATTCAAATCAATTACTATAAACTTCACAGAAGTTGAAAAAAAGATGAGACACTGTGACTATATACTGCTATATAAACTGACATTTAACAACTAATTGATTTATTTTATTTTATTAATATGTTGATAACAACCTGAACTTGGGAAAGAGTTAGTGTTGTGAAGTTTTGTAGACCATAGAATATCTTTATTTCAATTAAAAAACATCTATTTCATAAATAGAGTAGCATTAATTCTTCTATTGAAAAATGTCCGATGTTGTCACTGATTTTGATGGAATCCAATACATGAAAGTTATGATAAAATATACGATTTTTCTAATAGGAATTGTCATTTTATTATTTTCAATGTACATTGGTGTGTGTTAATTGAAAAATGTGATAAATGGATACTCTATGAAGAATAACTTTGTGGTGTCTGGACCGATGAGTTTTCCTTGTCCCTGTCACCTTCACAGAACAATCTTCCTCTCAATTATTGCATATAGTAAACACTGTATAAATCACAGTAAAATTTCTACATTTACTATAAAATTTTCTTGACATTTGGAGTCCAAATTAATTTCTCCTTGTTATAAAGTCCAAAGTCATATGATTTTTATCAGAATAATTAAGTTACTTTAATGTTATAAAAATCGAAATTGACTGTACAAGTCCTATGAAGGAAGACACTATCTGCATCCAGAAAAAGAACGGAAATATGTGTAGAATGATTTTACATATATACACGCTAATATATGTGGGTTTATGTGTATGTGTGCATCATATTTGTGTCAAATGGTAGCTATCTGTAAGAAAGGGATCAGGAGGGGAGAAAAAATGAAAATTGCATCATAACTTTATTATACATTTAAAAGGAATAGCAAGTTGTACAGATGTGCAATTTCATGTGCAGTATTTTTAATAACTCTACAATGTATGGAAATGCTTATGTTTTTCCATAAATTAATGTTTTTAACTGTATTATCTAGTGGAATCCTACCTGCAATTGACCTTAATGAATGATGATGGAATTTTTTAATGGAATTTAAACGAATATTGAGTTTTTATTCCTTGCTATTATGCTTGCAATTAATTATCACTTGTATTTATAACCCATAAAACCATCTTGCATATAGGAAAAAAGCAAATATTTTAGAATTTATAGTGTAATAAAGTATTTAATTTTAAAATAGGTGAATGTGTACATGTATATATACACATCTTCAAGAATAAATGAATCTTAAATTTATTTCAGAATAACTAGTTTCAGGATCAAGTTGAATTTAGTGAGGAAAAGATTGCATTCAAGGAAAACTATTTTCTTTGAATAATTAAACATAAAGATATTACCTGATATATTGGAAAGAATGCTCCTCTCTCCAGTTCTCTTCTGCATTTCAAAATTTTGAAAACCACAGAATCACCAAGAATAGCTATACAACTAATTTCTACATCCATGGTGATGCAACTTAACACTTTCTAGAATAATAGAGAATAAAAATCTAATAGTTTCAATACTGGTGACCACCTTCATCTTCTTGAAATCTGACTCATCTATGCAATATTTTATTCTCCTTTGTTTGTCACTTCTTCAATATTTGTTGATTTTTATGGTGGCTGATTTTCTTCCTTCTCCCATGAAAAAGTAGGAATATACCACAAATTTCATGCACAAAAAATTCCATTTGAGCAGAAGAAAAAATACATATATATTCACATATTTTTTCTGTATATCCATATGTACATAGATATGTAGATGTGTATACACATATGTGATATATTTTGGATATGGATATGGATAAGAGTGTGAGAGAAATCATTATTAATAGTTAATTATTTGGGGGAATCCAGTAGACAATTTTAAAGTCCTCATTTCAAAATTCAGTTTCTGAATGTTTAATTAACTCCCCCTAGCCATTATGGTCAGAAACCAACCAACCTTATAAGGAAACTAATCTTGTATACATAAGCACACATATAAGCACAACCAACCTTATAAGGAAATTTATCTAAGGTGGAGAAGCTCATTGTGGTCTACATAGATTTGATTGGGGTAAATTTTTTGAACAGATTGACAAAGGCTAGGCAATTTAGAAGTAAATGACACAATCAAAGTTTGTGAGAATAAATCCAGTCCCTCACTGTAATGTTCATTTTCTCTCATTACTTGTTAATTAATTAGAGTTGATTTTCATATTCAGGAAGAGCTTCTCTTTCAAGGGCATGTAATCTGTGAATCCTTCATATTCCAGAGAGACACAGATGCTTTTACTGGTTACTTGCTAGCAATTTTAATAAAATGATTAACCAGAAACTGTCTCTTGAACTTTTAAAATTCATACATGTATATCTATAGATACACATATACATGCATGTGTATGCATGTGTACATGCAAGTATGTGTATATGTGCATGTATATAGTATATATCCTGTTTGTCCTTCGTTGATGAAGAAGACCATGCTGTCAGAGTAATGATGACATTGCATGGACTTGACTTTGTTTTGAGTGAGGGAGAGTTTTGCAGGTCACCAGCCTCACTCTTACTCCAAAGTCATCTGAATCCAGTGACCAGATATTCATCAGGATGACTGGAGATGACCTAGGATGCACTGAGTGACCTTGAACCCTTTAGGCAAAGGTCTTTGCATGTACACAATTAGGGTGAGGTAAAGGCCATTCACTGAATAGGTTTGTTTAAGAAGTAGCCAGAGCATGGCATCTTTAATGAGGCCAAGAAAAAGAAAGACATCAGGCTGGGAGAGATATGTATATGTGCGTATGTCTGTATATATAAGCACATATACTATATATTTAGTCATTCATGTATGTTTCTGTGTATGCATATGCATGTATGCTTGTGTGTATACATAAGCACATATGTACACATATACAAATACACATGCATAAATTAATACATATTGACACATAAACATACACACATACACATATTAACCAAAACATACTCATGCACATTCACTTAAATATGTACACACACACATACAGAAATGCTATGTGTATATATGCATGTTTATGCGTATATACACACATATGTATATATATAAATATACATATACATGTATGTATGTATATACATACATACATACATACATGTATATACATAAACACATTCATGCACTTGTTAAAACTACTTCTGCTTGCACTGACTTTTGCACATCCACTTTTCTCATTGTTCTTTTGGACAATTTTTTTCCACCAAACCTTTTTTTTGTTTTTTGGGTGGTGAGGGTAGTATAACTATTTTATTTTGTTTTGTTTTGTTTTTTAAATAAATTTTTAATTTAACTTTTTAAATTCATTTTCACAAAATTTTGGGTTCCAAATTTTCTCCCCATTTATCTCCTCCCACCACCACAATACACCGAGCATTCTAATTTCCCCTATCAACAATCTGCCTTCTCTTCTATCATCCCTCCCTTCTCTTGTCCTCATCTTCTCTTTTGTCCTGTAGGGCCAGATAACTTTCTATTCCCCATTACCTGTATTTTTTTTATTTCCTAGTAGCAAGAACAATACTTGACAGTTGTTCCTAAAACTTTGAGTTCCAACTTCTCCCCATTGCTCCCTCCCCACCCATTCTCTTTGGGAAGGCAGGGGAATTCAATATAGGCCATGTATGTGTAGTTTTGCAAATGACTTCGATAATAGTCATGTTGTGTAAGACTAACAATATTTCTCCTCCACAATCTTGGCTCCTCCCCCAAAGTATAACTATTTTACAATTTTTTCCTCATACAGCTGCTGTTATAAAAAGGGGGGGAATAAAAATTGAAAAATCAAGCATAGTTAGGCCAACTGGATTCATGCATTGGCTATGCCTCCAAAATATTTTCCGTTTTCTACATTTTGCGCTATTGCCTTTCTGTCAGAACGGCCACAAGTAAAAGCATTCTTTATCACATGTTAGAGAAATGGTTTGCCATTGCATTGCTCAGGGTTAAATCTTTCAATGCTATTTTTATTTACAATATTCTCATATAAAATATTCTCCTAGTTTTGCTCAATTTACTCTATGCCATCATACATTTCATGATTTTCTGAATTGGCTATTTTGTTAAGACTTATGGCAAAATAATGCGATATACAATCTTTTGTTCTGTAATTTTCCAATTGTTTATGAATTTAAGGTACTTTACACATAAACACACATGTCATTGTATATGTGTCACATATATAGTGGCATATTGTACAATACAACATATAAATATCTATATGAGTAAACATTTATAAATATAAAGATGCATTATATTTATATGCATAAATATACATATATGTGTGATACATATATGTGCATATACATGTGTAAATATATAAATGGCCTGACCACGTATCACTTCTATTTTCTATCTACATTTATCACTTTCCTATTGTGTATTGCATTTTAATTTTTTTCTTGTTTTAAATAGTGTTTTATTTTTTTTCCATAATTACATGTCAAAAAAAATTTATCACTCATTTTTTTTCTCCCTCTATCCTCTCCACTTTAATGAAAATGTTACATGGCTTGTTATTGCATATACATGTGACATTATATAAGAATTTTCCCATATTATTTGCAGTTGTAGAAGAAGAAACAGATTGAAGGTAAAAAAAAAGAGAACAAATTAAGTGAAACAAAATATCTTTCAATCTACATTCAGAGTCCATCAGTTCTTTTTCTAGATATTTACAGTATTTCCTTTCATGAATACTCTGTATTTTTTTATTGCATCATTGTGTTGCTAAGAAGAACTGAGTCATTCATAACTGATCATGACACAATGTTGTTGATACTGCATATAATGTTTCCTGGTTCTGCTCACTTCACTCAGAATCAGTTCATGTAGGCCTTCCCAGGTTTTTTGGGAATCTACCTATTCATCATTTCTTATTGCACAATAATATTCCAATAAATTTATGTACCACGGCTTGGTAAGCTATTTTTCAATTAATGGGCATTCCCTCAATGTTCAATATTTTGTCACTGTGAAAAGGGCTTCTACAAATGCGTTTGCACATGTAGATCCTTTGCCCTTTTTTTCAATAATCTCTTGGGAATACGGAACTTGAAGGGATATTGGTCAACCAAAGGATATCTGAATTTTTGATGCTCTATGGCCAAAATTCCAAATTGCTCTCAGGAATGGTTGAATCAGAGGAGCCAAGATGGTAGGGTAGAAAGACTCACATATGTTATCTCCGGAAACCACAACCCATAAATTTTCTGTAAGAAGAACTACCCACTAATTCTGGAGCAGTGGAAGGCATGCAGCAACGCATTGGAGGAGATTTCCATTCCAGAGAGCCCTGAAAAACTGGCACCAAAGGTACATCACACACTGGACAGGGGAGCCCAGCCCAGCTCTGCCTTGGCCGCATGGCCCTGAGAGGAGCAGATCCGAGCAGGCCTCAGGGACACAACCTCCTGCGGCCATGAAGATCCCTCCACCCACAGGCGCTACAGGTCAGTGAGAGAGACTTCTGGGCTGGCCCAGAGGGGAGTGGGGTGCCTCCATAACTCAGACCCCCTCAGGAGGAAGCAGCAGAGGCAGCAGATGGCCAGGGGCTCCCACAGCAGACAGGACTTCAGATCCATTACTGAAGATCTCTGCAAAAATCCCCTGAGGGGACTGAGCCTGGGTGACGGCCCTGGTCCCACCTGAGCACCAGAATTAAGCTCACATTGAATAGTAGCCCTGCCCTCTGCTAAGAGTCCTGAGCCTGTGCAGCAGCATTTGAATCTCAGACCCCAAACACCAGCTGGGCGGATCAAAGAGGGTGTGGAGAGGAATCTCAGAAGTCAAGTAACTGGCTGGGAAAATGCCCAGAAAAGGGGAAAAAAAAGTAACTCCATAGAATGTTACTTTCTTGGTCAACAGATGTTTCCTCCTTTCCTTTCTGATGAGGAAGAACAATGCTTACCATCAGGGAAAGACATAGAAGCCAAGGCCTCTATATCCCAAACATCCAAAATAGATATCCAATGGGCTCAGGCCATGGAAGACTTCAAAAAGGATTTTGAGAATCAAGTTAGACAGGTAGAGGAAAAACTGGGAAAAGAAATGGGAGAGATGCAAGAAAAGATGAAAAACGGTTCAATACCCTGCTAAAGGAGACCCCAAAAAATGCTGAAGAAAATAACACCATGAAAAATAGGCTAACTCAATTGGCAAAAAAGGTTCAAAAAGCCAATGAGGAGAAGAATACTTTCAAAAGCAGAATTAGCCAAATGAAAAAAGAGGCTCAAAAGCTCACTGAAGAAAATAGTTCTCTCAAAATTAGAATGGAACAAATGGAGGTTAATGACTTTATGAGAAACCAAGAAATTACAAAACACAAACCAAAAGAATGAAAAAATGGAAGATAAAGTGAAATATCTCGTTGGAAAAACAAATGACCTGGAAAATAGCTCCAGGAGAAACAATTTGAAAATTATGGGACTACCTGAAAGCCATGATAATAAAAAGAGCCTAGACATCATCTTCCATGAAATTATCAAGGAAAACTGCCCTGAGATTAGAGAACCAGAGGGCAAAATAAGTATTGAAGGAATCCATCGATCACTGCCTGAAAGAGATCCAAAAAGAGAAACTCCAAGGAACATTGTGGTCAAATTCCAGAATTCCCAGGTCACGGAGAAAATATTGCAAGCAGCTAGAAAGAAACAATTCCAGTATCGTGGAAATAATAAGCATAACACAAGATTTAGCAGCTTCTACATTAAGGGACTGAAGGGCATGGAATAGGATATTCCAGAGGTAAAAGGAACTAGGACTAAAACCAAGAATCCCCTACCAAGCAAAACTGAGTATAATACTTCAGGGGAAAATATAGTCTTTCAATGAAATAGAGGACTTTCAAATATTCTTGATGAAAAGACCAGAGCTGAAAAGAAAATTTCACCTTCAAACACAAGAATGGGAAGAAGCATGAAAAAGGAAACAGCAAAGAGAAGACATAAGGGACTTACCAAAGTTGAAGTGTTTACATTCCTACATGGAAAGACAATATTTGTAACTCTTAAAACTTTTCAGTATCTGGGTAGTTGGTGGGACTACACACACATATACACATACACACATGTACACACATGGGCACACACACATACACACATTCACACACACACAGAGACAGAGAGCACAGAATGAATTGAATAGGATGGGATCATATCTTAAAAGAAATTAAGGGAAACGTTGAGAGTGAAATGTTGTGAGAGGACAGAGAGTGAAATGGAATGGAGTAAACTATGTCTCATTCAAGAGGCAAGCAGGAGAGTTTTTAGTGGAGGGAAAAAGAGGAGAGCTGAGAAAAAAAACCTGAAGTTTACTCTCATCATATTCGACTAAAGGAAGGAATAAAATGCACACTTATTTTAGTATGAAAACCTATCTCACAATGCAGGAAAGTGGGGGAAAAGGAGATAAGCAGGGACAGGTGGATGATGGAATGCAGGGCAATTGGAGGAGGGAGAAATTTGAAGTCAACACTCTTGGGGAGGGACAGGATCAAAAGACAGAATAGAAACAATGGGGGGCAGGATAGGATGGAGGGAAATAGAGTTAGTCTCACACAACATGACTATCATAGACGTCATTTGCAAAACTACACAGATATGGCCTGTATTCAATTGCCTGCCTTCCCAAATGGAATGGACGGGAAGGGAGGGATGGGGAGAATTTGGAACTCAGCATTTTAGGAACAACTGTTGAGTATTGTTCTTGCTACTAGGCAATTAGAAATACAGTTAATGGGGAATAGAAAGTCATCTGGCCCTATAGGACAAAAGAGAAGATGGGGAGAAGAGAAGGATGGGAGGATAGAAGAGAGGGCAGATTGTTGATAGGGGAAATTAGAATGCTCGGTGTATTGTGGTGGTGGGAGTGGATAAATGGGGAGAAAATTTGGAACACACAATTTTGTGAAAATGAATGTAAAAAGTTAAATAAATAAATTTATATTAAAAAAAAAGCATGGTTGAATCAGTTCACAAGTGCAAAAACAGTGCATTTTGGTGACAATTTTTTTCTTTTCCTACATTTATACTTTTCCTCTTTTGTTATATTCACTGATAGGATAGGTGTCAGGTGCTGCCTTAGAGTTGCTTTAATTTGCATTTCTCTAATCAAAAAGTTATTTAGAGCAGTTCTATGCCAATATGCCCATAAACAGCTATGCTTTCTTCATCTGGAAACAGCCTATTCATGTCTTTTGATCATTTATTAATTAGGCAATGACTTCAATTCTTGTTAATTTGACACAGTTTTCTATTTATTTGAGAAATGAGACCTCTTTTATAAATACTTGCTATAAGGATGGTTTGCCAGCTCTCCACTTTCCTTCTAATATTAATTCCATTGGTTTTATTTCTGCAAAGCTTTATCATTTAATATAATCAAAATTTTCTAATTTTCTGTTTTTTAAGGTTCTCCATCTCTTGGTTTGTCATAAATTCTTCCCCTCCCAATTGATCCGGCAGGTAGACTATTCCTTCCTTTTTTAATTTATTTTTGGTTTCACCCTTTATAACTAAATCATACCAAATGTCTTTCCTATATAACTTTTTACCTCCCAAGCTTCTTTCTTGTTTTTTTCTTTATCAACCTTTTTATCAACATTTATCAGCTTCTGAGAGGGGCAGTTGGAATCCCCCACTACTATAATTTTCTGCCTATTTTTTTTTGCATAAATCAATTAAGATCTCCTTTAAGAATTTATATGTTATACCACTTTTTGCTTCATTATCTATGGTACCTTTTTGCAAGATGCAGTTTCTTGCCTTATTTCCTTTAATTAGGTCTATTTTTGCTTTCACTTTGTCTGAGATCAGGATTGCTACCCTATGCAGTACTTTTTAAACTTCCACTGAAGCAAAATAGATTCTGCTCTAGACTCTTACCCTTGCTCTTTGAATGTCTCTCTGGTTGAAGTATATTTATTGTAAAAAAAAAAAAAACCAAACAAAACATAGAATTCTAGCTTTTGATCCATGCTGTTATCTACTTGTATTTTGTGGAAGAGTTCTTCCCGTTCACAAGCACAGATATGATTACTGCATGTGTATTTCCTTCCATCCTATACTTCCTCCTGTTTGTCTTTTCTCTCCTTTCACCCTTTTCCTCTTCACTGGTATTTTGCTTCCATCTAAAACCTCTCCCTAGCAGCCCTACTTTATGTCATTTACCCCCATCACACACTTTACTTGCTCTCTTCCCCTTTTACTTCCCTTTTGGGTAAGATAGATACCTATATTCAATTAATTTTTTTTGATTCCCTTTGAGCCAGATCTGATGAGAATGCGGTTCAAGTCCAGCTCATTTCCCAGTCCCCTATCTTCCCCTCTACTGTAATAAGTCTTCTGCACCTCATCATGTTAAATAATTGCTCCATTTTACACTTCATTCTGCACCCATTTTCTCCTCTTTCTCATCCTTAAATTTTGTCATGCACACAAATCCATCTTACACTTGTATTCTCTGTCCATATATATTCCTTGTAATTGTACTGTTAGTGATACAATTTTTAAGAACTACAAATCATGTCTTGTCATGTGCAGGTGTAAATAATTTAGCTCTGTTGAATTCCTTGTGTCTTCTTTTCCTTTATAGCATATTTAGGCTTCTGTTGGGTCACAATACTGGAGGTTAATTTTTTGGCTTAGTTCTTGTCTTTTCCTTAGGAAGTCTTGAAATTCTTCTATTTCACTGATTGACCATTATTTCCTCTTGATGGATTATGTTAAATTTTGTTGAGTAAGTTATTCTTAGATGTTGCTCTAGTTTTTTATTTTTTTTTTTTTTTGGTCCTCTAGAATATCATGTTCCATGACCTTTAATCCTTTAATATTGCAGCTGTCATGTCCTCTGTAATACTGATAATGACTCCTCAATATGTGAATTGTTTCCTTTTATTCATTTAGAGTAGTTTTTCCTTGATCTGACAGTTCTCGTGTTTGACTTTAATGTTTCTTGGAGTTTTCACTTGAGATCGCTTTCTTAAGCTAATCAGTGGATTTTTTGAATGTCTTTTATGCTTTCTGGTTCCAAGACATGACAATAGTTTTCCTTGATAATTTCTTGAAAGATGCTATCCAGGTTCTCCATTTGATTTTGGCTTTCAGGTATTCCAGTGATTCTGATACAGTATCTTTTTCATCAATTTTCCAAAAGAGTTGATTTTCTCATGAGGTATTTTATACTTACTTCCACTATTTCTTTCATTCTTTTGAATTTGTTTGATTCTTGATGTCTCATAGAGTCATTAGCTTCCATTTTACAAATTCTAGCTTGTAAAGTGTTGTTTTCCTTAATTAGCTTTTATACTTTTCCATTTGACCAATTGCACTCCTTAAGAGACTATTTTCTTCAATGAATTTTTGTATCTCCTTTTCCATTTGGACAATTCTGCTTTTTAAACAGGTTTCTAAATTATTCATTCCTTTTTCTTCATAATTCTCTTACATTACTCTCATTATTTTTCCCATTTTTTCTTTTATTTCTCATGTGTCATTTTTTTTATCTCCCTTTGTGCTATATCACGCATTATTTCTTGATTTGAGACCACTTTCCATTTTTTCCTTCAGGTTTTGTCCGTAGTTGTTTTAACATTGTTGCTTCCTTCTGAGTTTGTTTCTTAGTCTTCTCTGTCATTACAATAGTTTCCTATCATCAGATTTTTGTTGTTGTTGTTGTTTTGCTTATCTCTTTTTTTTGGACACTTTTTCTTTCTTTTAAATTTGAGATCTGCTCCAAGGGTGGAAGGGCCACAGTCTCAGGCATCTTGTGTCAGTGACTACAGGCTCTGGCTATTTTTCTGGTGATGCAATGATGTTACCCTACAGGCCCTGGGAGACTCTTGTGCCTGGTGCTGTGCTGATGAGATGGGGTGACATTGGGTTGTCTGGTTCTACTTGAGGCTGCAAGGGTGTGGCAGGTTACCTGGTATTGAACTGGGGTGTTGTTGGTGGTATCGAGTGTGTGTTGAGGCCTCGGGGAATGTTTCTGCCCTTCTTCAGTGGTACACTGAAGTATATATGTCTGTCTCCTGGAGGATGCCTATTTGCCTCAGGGTATGATGAGGTATATGGTGGTTTTCAAAAGTTCCTCTGGCTATTCTAGGGTGAGTGGGGGTCCTGGTGTTGATGTTTCATGTTGTACTTCACTGGGGTTCAGAATCTTCCACTGGTTTGTTGAGGTGGGGCTTACTGCTGGCTTGTTGGGATACTCCCTGTCCTCGATTGTGCTACCATTTTACGTGAGTGAGATGCAACTTTCTTGACAATTTTCCCAGTTTCTTGTTCTAAAAGATTTTGCTTCTTTCTTGCAGGTTCTGTTGTTCTAGATTTGAATTGGGGTGCTGTTTATAATGTTTTCTTGGAAATGAATATGGCAGAGTTACAGTGATTTACTGCTGACTCTGCCATCTTAATTCCTGGAAGTTCAATCTCTATATAGTAATTTCTTCTTTGAACACCTTTACTCCCCTATATTTTTCTCTTTCCTTATGGTAGTAGTAAAAGTATCCTCACTCTGGTAAAATGTTTTGAGTTCCCCATTCTTACCACCAATGGAAAAGACAAGAGAAGTGGTGGAAGGATATGATAGTAGAAAATAAGAAGTGTACCAGAAACTCTTTGAAGAGGGGATGACTTTCTCTCCAGAAGTTTAAGTGCTTTTGTAAACCATGATCTACTTCAAGAAAGAAGGTAATTCCAGAACTTTCTCTCTGGAATCAATTCTTGGATTGATCCATGTAAAGAATGTGCTTCTATGGTTCTCATTCCCACTAAAAAGAAAAAGGTGTTCAATGCAAACTACCCTGTTCCAGGAATTCTGCAGATGGTGAACTTTCAGAAATTCAGAGAGAGAAAATTGTTTCTACTGATCCTTTTGACATCTGTATTCAGTGTTCTGTGTAGGGATTTGTCATTCAATTCATCTGCTTTTTCTCATCAAGAAATTGATTGCTGAGCTTTTCTCCTTGGAGCAAATACAATGAAAGTAGGGGTGATCCATTCCCGTTTTCTCGTTTCTTCCCTGTCTTCCCAAACTCTATATCCTTGCTCCCCATGATAGAGTGTATATCCCACCTCCCAACAAAGATAATCAGTTCAGGAGTATGATCTGTAGAGGACCTCAAAGTACAGAGATCCAAATCTTCAGATCATTTGATAGGAGTAGGCATATTGCTCCCACCTCCATAAGAAAACATATCTAGAATATTTACATAGTTACATTACTCTAGTTATAACTCTCTTTCCAAGACTGAGCTCAAATGCTACAAACTATGTGAAATATCTACCCAAACTCCAAGTCTATAATTGTCTCCCTCTTATAAATTCTTGAAAATATTAAGTTTAAGTTAAATCCTCTAAATCTGATAAAGGTTATTGCCATTATTGCCGCTTGTAGCATAAAAAGCATACCTGTCCTGTCTATACATATATCTATCTATCCATCCATCCATCTATTCATTCACCTATCTTGTTGTTAATTGACCCTGTTTAGTTACTTTTTATTTAAAAAAAAACGTAATCATTCATATAGCATTTTAATATTTTCAGTGACATAGAAAAAATATTATAGATATAAATGAAGTCTATGAACCTATGAAAACTCATTTATGATCTTAATTTTTATACTTTATCTCTATCTTCAGTTGTAATAAGAAATCTTTAAGGCCTAATCAAAGTGTTTCTAATAATTGTATAGGATAGTTAATACCATATTAACTATTGAGGAATGAATTCATCTGTGATTACTTAAATAATTCTTTCATAAGAGTGTTCCAAAATTTATGCTTTGAATGTATTCTAAAAAATTCCAGTCTTACCAGAATATAAAACAATGTAGTCAGATTTACTTCTCTGAGGTGACTTTTCAAATGAATTTTTTTAAAACAGATATCTTGCAAAAATATATTATTTCAGCTTTCAGAGATATAGCCAGTTAACCAAGAATAATTTCCACAAAGTATGCTTACAGTCAACACTAAAATAAGAGGATGAAAAGAGAAATTTAGTAAAGAAGGTATACTTGGGAGAGAGAGGAAAAAATTTTTTTTTTTCTTTTCAATGACATTTACAAGGGCACCGGAGCTAAACGACTTTTACTTCCTGAATTATACTTCATATCTTCACAGTCTGAAAATTCATTTAGGATTCAAAAGGTAGATCAATATTCAGTGCAATTTGAGCTTTGTCAATTGGTCTTTTAGTTTCTTCTTAATGTCCGGCATCTGATTACTACTATCTATATATTGCATAGGAATGAATAATTAAGAAATTTCCAATTGATTGTAAAATAATTAGACAAAAAATATTTACAAAATGTTTTTCTTCAGTTTTGCACACATGCAACTTTCTTTTACAAAGAATAATACAAAAGCTTATATGAGAATTTATTTTTAAATAAGTTCTAAAACACATCAAAACAATGGAATGGTTTTAGTTTGTTTTCCTAAAGTTCTTAAACTACTAGTTGTATATAGAGGAAAGTGAAAAATAAAGCAACTAAAGGAATTATGCACACACACACACACACATAGACACACACACACACACACTTCTATGTGTGCATACATAGCATGTATGTGTATGTATATATGTATAAGTATTTATATATGTGTGTATATATATGTATACATGTCTCTATATACATATGTATATGATTGTATATTACCCAACATTCTTTCCTCTCTAATCTATTATATGTAGCCTGATATCCTGGAACATGGTTGTTTTTGGATAAGAACTATGATTTCATTAGAGTAGGGAATTCTAAATGAGCAAACTCAGTCTTCCAAAATAAATCTGCAACTATTCTCTATCATGCACTTGGAGTTTAAGTGACTTTTCAATTAACATAACTTTAAATAACCAGAAGTTCCAATAGATAAGAATGTTCTATTGATAGGGTATAATAAAAAGTAAATTACCATACTATTCTTAACATTAAACCAAATCAATTTTTTAAATATTACTTTGCTACATTGGTGATATAAAGATTATTTTATGAGTCACAACATTTCTCTATATGACAAGCAAATATAATGAATTGCTGGAAGGGAGGATGAAAAGTTTATCCACAGCAATAAAGACAGATGAATAGATAGGGCAGGTAACTATCTATATGGCATGAGGAATATGTCATAATATGTCTGGGATTTCCAGCAAATATTTTCTAGTGTTAGGGGACAATGATCTAAAAAGGACCCCATATTCAGTAATGACCACAATATCTGAAGAGGAAATCAATAACTTTCTTCCTCTCTCTCTCTCTCTCTCTCTCTCTCTCTCTCTCTCTCTCTCTCTCTCTCTCCACACACACACACACACACACACACACACATATGCATACATATATATGCACATATACATATGTACACCAATGTATGTGCATATATACGTATATGTGTGTATAAATATATATGTGTGTGTATATACGCATATGCGTATATATATTTGTGTATATATATGTAGAAACATATATACACATATATACTTATATGCACACATGAAAACATAGTCAAAATCTGGGGATACTTAAAGAGAAGACCCAACAAAGAAATCAGCATGAGTTCAGGAACCTCAAAGAAATAAAAGGAGAATCCTTAAGTATTTTAATCAACAACTACTTCAGAGACTATCAAAACATTTAAAAGGGGAAATCCCAAGAGGATAGGATAATATTGTCAGCACTTTATTTGAGGAAGTCCCAGGGGAGAACAAACACAATATGACTTTGTATTGGAAAGCCACAGAAGAAACAAAACAAAAAAATCACTCCAATAAATTTTGGCTAGGGCATGGATGAGAGACCAAATAGAAGCCAGCCAAAGGAAACCAGGAAACTGAAGTCAGGGCCAGTCAAAGTATGGCCACACACAATACACATACAAGAGTATGAGAGCAGCCATGATCTGAATCTCACTTTGTATCCAAACTCAGGATTTAAGGCTAGAAAGAAAATAATTCATGAAAAAATGGCACAAAGTTATGATGACACCACTCTATTTCATCAACTATCAGATATGGGACAGGCAATTCACTCAAACTGTAATAATAAGGAGTCAAAAGGGAAAGTAAGGAAGTCATTTTCTTGGCAAGTCAAACTATAACTGCCACCTTAATCATATGGTGACAGAGATAACCCAGAATAATGAGCTTTTGGAAACAAGAGCTTTTGGAAGAGTGATGCTCCAACCACACTTCTATCCTAGCCTCACAACCACCACTGAGAGGAACAGTCACTGTGGAAAAGAAGCCTCATCTTCTTCACCACCACCCTCACTGCCACCATCAACAAGGTCTATCTAATTATTATCAACAGGCTTGCAATCCAAGTCATAACTTTGGCTGCACCCTCAGTCTTCAACAACACTGATCCTGCTTTGATCCCAGACCTTGTAGTTATCAGGGACATATTTTATGCAACTATCACATGGAATCTGTCCTTGAAAGTGCTGAAACCACAGTTTGTTGAGGCCCCCAAAAGAAAGTTTTTAACTTCAAAATGTTTTATACCATCAAAGGGTTCAACACCTGAAACAATATGACTCTATTCATGGAAAAGACCTTAAGGAAGACATATGATCATCTCCTTTTCTGTCATACCTTAAAGAACTTGAGGATTTCCCCTCAGAATTGCAGCTGAAATTTCTCAGATTCATTGTTTCTCACTATTGGAATGTGAACTCAACAAGGGCAGGGAATCTCCCAGCTTTTATGTTTCTAAACTCAGTTTTTATCACAACGTGTCTCACAAAATAAATACATAAAAATACTTTTTCATTCATTTAAATTCAAAGCCTTAAAGAAAATCATAGATCTCCCATAAGTTCAACTGGAATTCCTGGGTGAGAAGAAACAATAATCAAAAGAGCATATAAAAGAGAGCTACAGATGATAGAAAAGAAAAGGGGGATAAATAGATTAGTGAAGAATAAGCACAATTTTACTCAAGTAGTCACTAAAAGTGAGATTGGATGGGACAGATGCTAATCAAATTAGAATCTTTTGCTCCTTCTGTTTTACTAAAAGTGTCTCTGATTGAGTAATGTGACTGGGGAGGATTTTTCACATCCATTGATGGGCCTTCCCAATATGGGAAGCTTGATTAGGGGAATTGTTTTGTAGGAGGGTCCCAAGTATCTTTTATTTTTTCTACTGAGGCAATGAGCCAGAGGGTTATTGAGGCACTGGGTCATATTGCAGCAGTAAGCCCCAACATATCCCGGGCTGGCTACTACAACAGATTGTTAGATCTGCATTCATAAAAGGAAAACAATTTTCAAGGGGTTAACAATCATTTTAATGAAGCACATATATCAATTCTTTACTCAAGTACAAATATCATTCACCTAGTTCAGGGGAGTCAACACCCTGAACTCCAAAGTAATCGGAAGACATGGTTACCTCTCTCTGACCATCGATTCAACAGACAGATACAGCTATCTGACCCTGTAACAGAGAGAGAGAGAAACATATCTGGATTCTCAAAGTGGTGGGTGGGGACTCCTTAAAGTGGCTTCCCAGAGTCCTCATATCCTTTTCTGGTTAAACAAAAGCTTCCAGTCAGTAAGCCCCAGGTAAAACCTCATCCTCAAAGTATTTATACATTTTTAGAGCCAGAGGGCATAACTCTCTGTCCCAGTGCCTCAAAACAAGCAATAAAAAGTACTTGGGAACTTCCTACAAATTGATTCCCCTAATCAAGCTTTCCACCACGGGCAGACCTATCAATGGGTGATAAAGAACCTTCCCAATCACATTACTCATTCAGAGGCAATTTTAGTAAAATGAAAATAGCAAAAAATTCTAATCTGATTACAATTACAGGTATCAAGAAATACTAGAACTGAAAGAAAAGCCTTAACATTTTCAGAAAATATAAGTTATATTATATTAAAACAAACAAATAAAAAACTCACCTGAAAAAAATGGGTCAAGGGGAGATAAGTTAAGGATACTTGAATTCCTTCATCACATCAAATATAAAAAAATCCTACATACCATATTTAAAGAAACTATGAATGAAAGATGCCCAGGCATATGTGAATCACAGGATAAAATAAAAGAGAAAACCTTGTATTTCCCAGGTAAATTAACCCCTAAAATGAAAACTCTCAGATATACCTTAGCTACAACTGAAATCATTCATGCCCAAGGTTTTGGCTTAGCATCATTTTCCTTATGTGATTGTGATCATGAGGACAGATTCATGGATACTGCCAAATATTCTGGAATAAGTGTAGGGAGAGGCATACAAGATGAGGTTAGTGATGCCTCCATGTTTCTTTTTTTTAATGTAAATTTATTTATTAAAATTTTTACATTCATTTTCACAAAATTTTGGGTTCCAAATTTTCTCACCATTTGTCCCCTCCACCCACCCCAACACACCAAGCATTTTAATTTCCCCTATCACCAATATGCCCTCTCTTCTATTCTCCCTCCCTTCTCTTGTACCCATCTTCTCTTTTTTCCTGTAGGGCCAGATAATTTTCTATTCCCCATTACCGGTATTTCTTATTTCCTAGCAGCAAGAAAAATACTAAACAGTTGTTCCTAAAACTTTGAATTCCAACTTGTCCCCATCCTTCCCTCCCTCCCCATTCCCTTTTGGAAGGCAGGCAATTCAATATAGGCCATATCTATGTAGTTTTGCAAATGACTTCAATAATAGTCATGTTATGTGAGACTAACTATATTTCCCTCCATCCTATCCTGCCTCCCATTGCTTCTATTTTCTCTTTTGATCCTATCCCTCCCCAAGAGTGTTGACTTCACATTGCTCCCTCCTCCCATTGCCCTCCCTTCCATCATCCCACCCACCCAGTTCATCCCCTTCTCCCCACTTTCCTGTATTATAAGATAGGTTTTCATACCAAAATGAGTGTGCATTTTATTCCTTCATTTAGTTGAATGTGATGAGAGTAAACTTCATGTTTTCTCTCAGCTCTCCTCTTTTTCCCTCCACTAAAAAGTCTCCTGCTTGCCTCTTCTATGAGAGACAATTTCCCTATTCCATTTCACCCTCTCTCCTCCCAATATATTTCTCTCTTACAGTTTACCCTAATTTTTTAAAGATATGATCCCATCCTATTCAATTCACTCTGCATTCTCTATGTGAGTGTGCATGTGTGTATGTGTGTGTGTAAGTGTGTGTGTGTACGTGTGTGTGTAGTCCAACCACCTACCAAGATACTGAAAAGTTTCAAGTTATAAATATTGCCTTTCCATGTAGGAGTGTAAATAGCTCTACTTTGGTAAGTCCCTTGTGACTTCTCTTTGCTGTTTACTTTTTCATGCTTCTTCTCAATCTTGTGTTTAAAAGTCAAATTTTCTTTTCGGCTCTGGTCTTTTCATCAAAAATGCTTGAAAGTCCTCTATTTCATTGAAAAACCATTTTTCCCCTGAAGTATTATACTCAGTTTTGCTGGGTAGGTGATTCTTGGTTTTAGTCCAAGTTCTCTTGACCTCTGGAATATCCTACTCCATGCCCTTCAATCCCTCAATGTAGAAGCTGCTAGATCTTATGTTATCCTGATTGTATTTCCGCAATACTGGAATTGTTTCTTTATAACTGCTTGCAATATTTTCTCCTTCACCTGGGAATTCTCGAATTTGGCCACTGTGTTCCTAGGAGTTTCTCTTTATGGATCTCTTTCAGGCAGTGATTGATGGATTCCTTGAATACTTATTTTTCCCTCTGGTTCTAGAATCTCAGGGCAGTTTTCCTTGATAATTTCATGAAAGATGATGTCTATGCTCTTTCTTCGATCATGGCTTTCAGGTAGTCCCATAATTTTTAAATTGTCTCTCCTGGATCTATTTTCCAGGTCAGTTGTTTTGCCAATGAGATATTTCACATTCCCCTCGATTTTTTCATTCTTTTGGTTTTGTTTTGTGATTTCTTGGTTTCTCATAAAGTCATTAGCCTCCATCTGTTCCATTCTAACTTTGAGAGAACTATTTTCTTCAGTGAGCTTTTGAACCTTTTTTTCCATTTGGCTAATTCTGCTTTTGAAAGCATTCTTCTCCTCATTGGCTTTTTGAACCTCCTTTTCCCATTGAGTTAGCCTATTTTTCCAGGTGTTATTTTCTTCAGCATTTTTTTGGGTCCCCTTTTTCATGCTTTTCTTGCATCTCTCTCATTTATCTTCCCAGTGTTTCCTCCACCTGTCTAACTTGATTTTCAGAATCCTTGAGGTCTTCCATGGCCTGAGCCCATTTGATATCTATTTTGGATGTTTGGGATAGAGAGGCCTTGGCTTCTATGTCTTTCCCTGATGCTAAGCACTGTTCTTCCTCATCAGAAAGGAAAAGAGGAAATATCTGTTCACCAAGAAAGTAACCTTCTATGGTCTTATTTTTTTTCCCCTTTTCTGGGCATTTTCCCATCTAGTTACTTGACTTCTGAGATTCCTCTCCACCCCTGCCTCACTTGTGCTTGGAGTCTGAGATTCAAATGCTGCTTCCCAGCCTCATGGCTTTCAGTGGGGGGCGGGGCTGCTCTTCAGTGGGGTTAAGTTCAAGTTCTCAGGTAGGGGCAGTTCCCTCAGGGGGGTTGTGCAGAGATCTTCAACAATGCGCCTGAGGTCCTGTCTGCTCCAGGAGCTCCTGGATGCTGCTTTCCCCAATGCTTCCCCCGTTGCTTCCCCCACTGCTTCCTCCCAAGGGGGCATGAGTTAAGGAGACACCTCGCTCCCCTCTCAGCCGACCAGATTGGGTCTATCACTGGCCTGTAGCACCTGTGGGTTGAGGGACCTTCGTGGCGGCATGAGATTCTTTCCCTGAAGCCTGCTCAGATCTCCTCTCGGTGCCACATGGCCAAAGCAGGGCTGGGCTCTGCTCTATGTCTAGTGCATGATGGACCTTTGGGGTTGGTTTTTCAGGCCTCTCTGGAACAGATATCTCCTCCACTCCATTGCTGGGGAGCTTCCACTGCTCCAGAATTTGTTGGGAGCTCTTTTTACAGGTAATTTATGGACTGTTCGCTTGGAGCTAGCATATGTGAATCTTTCTACTCCACCATCTTGGCTCCTTGCCCCCTGCTTCCACGTTTCTTGTTAACTGTTTCTTGGTATTCTGGGTGATGACATCTGACTTATTGTTTAAATGTTTGTTTATTCTTTGAACTCCACTGAGATCAGTGTGAAGAAGGTGTTTATCCTCACAGTCTCATTCACAGTTTATTTAATTTTTTTCTAGTGAAGAAAACAAAAACTCAATAGCTTAGGAAATTTTAAATCATTGCTGCAACACCTTACAATGGCAGACATCACAACCCATTATTTTTCTGATTTCTCATATTCTGAAAAAGGTGTCTTAAAACAAAGCTTTGATGAAAATGGTTTATACTGAAAAATACAATGCATAACTGTTGGAGTACTCTCACTAATACAAAAACTATTTCTTGGAAGCATTAGACTGGCCATATAAAACTGAAAGCAATAGTGCTCCTTAGATGGTATTTTGAAAGAAAGGTCACCAGTTTTAAGTGGAGATATTTGAAGGAAGATAGAGGGGTCCACAGAGGCAAAAATAAAGGGTACTAGGACAGTAGAGAACCACACTTCTCCCAAAATAAAAACAAAAACCTAGGGCATAATCACCAAGCAAAATGCCTCATGAGTTCAGGGATAGTTTAGGAGGGGACAGTGCAGTGGAAGATCCGAGTTTGAATCCTGGTTCAGTCTTTGAGCCTGAGGAAATAACTTTTCTAAACCTCTATTTCTTCACAGGTAAAAAGGAGGATAGTAATTGAACCTACCTCATTAGATGGTTGTGAGAATCAAATGAGCTAATACATGTAAAACACTACATTATTAACTATTATTAATAAGATAACTTTAAGGTTATAATAGGAGGGTGCATTCTTTTTTCTTTCCACCTTAAATTTACAACAAGCTATGCCTAGGACTTGAGGCAACTTTATACCAAAATGTAGTCAGTTCAGCAGTTTTGACTTTTGAGACTCCTGGGTCTATTTTGTTTCAATTCATCAAGCCATGTCAGGGATCACTAGGTATTTTATCAGGAGGATAAGGATTCTGAAAGGTAAAAATAAGTAACAAGTACATCATAAAGAATGACCAATAGTTCCACTAGGCTTGTAGGTTTCACATCCTTGAAAACATATGCAGGAAGTCCTAGTCTCAAAAACCCCAAGTTTACTGACTACAACATTGGCATAAACCATGGTGTCTCCTCTAACTTTTAAATATAGCCCCCTATATTCCTGCCAAACAGCCTAATTGGTATAGCAATCATTTACACATGCATGTGCACACACACACACATGCACACAGACAAACACACACTTCACTGTCTTATTTTCTCTAGGATGGAGTACAAAACTGATGTCCTGCTTTTTAAAGCCCTGCATAATCTAGATCCCATCTATTTTTCCAGTTTTAGCTTATATTACTTATAAGTTTCATCTTCTTTCTATATTACTTTTCACAGACTATCTCCCAGGCATTTGTGAAGCTAGCATGTAGACAGGAATTCCTCTCTCATCTCTTTCATTATTTTCTCACCTCATTCAACTCTTAAATTTCCTTCAAGACATAGATCAAGTATGTTCATCAAACATTTCCTGAGACCCCCACTATAAATATTTAGCACTTCCTTTCTCTGAAAATATTCTGTATAAAATTTTTGTTTGCTTATCCAGTCCTATGCCCCTAATATTGAATGAAAGTTTCTTAAGAAAAGGGAGCAAATATATCTATGTGTATGTGTATGTTGCATGCATATGTGTCATTTTAGCCATAGGACATTAGAATATGATGAAGTTTTTAATTGTGAGATAGCTTGAGCCTGTTTTTTTTTCATCTTAAAACAAATTAAAGAGGGTCGGTCACTCTCCATTTCCGAAACATGAGCCTCTGGATTCAATTTGTTGACTATAGTTGTCAGGTTACACACATGTGCTAAAACAGAGGGCAAACCATTCTGGGTAAGAGCTAATTCCTAGACACAGAACATAGACAAAGAACTTATGTCTATATCAAAATACCTGCAGGGAGCTAGTTTTAGGTCACACCCACCCATATTGAATTTATGATATACAGAGTTCCCTGCGTAGCTGCTCATGTACTTGGCAAGAAGCCTGTGAGGTTTTTCCCTTATCAGTTTTTAAAAGCTCTCCCCCTTAGCTTTTCACTATTGTTCCGATAAAGTTCATTATATTAGTATGCTGTGATGCTCACTGCATAGGTGCTCCCACAATCACTGAGTCTACTAAATCATCGTCAGTCAGCAGTAACTCTAGTGTCTGGTACATTGATTTTCACATAGTAAGTCATTAATAAATACTTGTTGAATTGAATTTTTCTAGAAAATAACTGACAAATAATGCAAAGAGTAAACTGCTACAGAAATATGAACTATCATTGAAACTTTTAAATTATGTTGCACAATTCATTTTTGTTTGAAGTTCTTAAAATTATCCAAGGTTATAATAGTGCTGCTTCTTTCAACGTGTGTGTGTGTATGTGTGTGTGCGTTCATCATAGCCAATGGTGACTTACAACTTGAATTTTTGCATCTTCAAGATTTTTATCCTTTCTCAAGATAATCAGTCATACACACACACACACACACACACACACACATCTAGGCACAAAAAAAACTGAATAATGTATCCCATAGTCATGTGTATTCAAAATCTTACTTTTAAAAATTATAATTATGTAAAATTTGGTAATTGATAAAAGTCCAGTAGAAATTTACAGTGTGAATTTGAATAATGAAATCACTCAATGGGATTCATTACTTCTATTTCAAGGCACTTAACTGTGCAGTTTATATTTATTTATTTATCTATTTACTAAATTTTTGAGGCAAGAACTAAGAATTATAGTGATACATAGTTATCTCAAGTGTAGAATTAAAAATGAGTGTCGGCAGAAGATTGAGACTACTAAGCTGCATTCGGGAACAAATAAATCCGAAATGGTTTATTTTAGGACATGCAGGTGGATTCATTGGGAAGAAGAACTGTGAAGGATTGTAGTTGGTCCTTTAGAAGTTTACTCTTTGGATCTTCAATGTGGGTCTGTTCCATGGAATTTGCTCTAGCTCCTGGGAAGCCCACCGCTGAACATTTTACTGTTCAGGCTAAGAAGAGAAGCTTAAAAAATAACCTTTTCCTTTTACCACTGATACTATCACAGAACATTGTTTTGTCTTCATACATACACACATACACATATATGCATAAATATATACATGTGTATATGCATATATGTGTGTATATATATATATATATATATATATATATATGTACTCAGAAGGTATATTTCCCATTATATGGAAGTAATACAGAAAAATGAAAGCTGATTGTGAAATTAATTATCAGGATCATCCAAGTCAAAAGTGACTATTGCCCAAGATATTCACATAACTGAGTCAAGAAGATGCTGATGTTCATTACCCTGTTTCTGTTGGTATTTTCTTCTTTTCAATCTGCGTGTTTAGTAGGCTCCAAAATAGAATTTCACAATGGGAAGTAGGATGGCATAAATTTTTGTCTCATAAAGTAGAAACATATTTTTGGGAGAATGAGTAAACCAGAGGGATTCATTTCTTAAGGTGGGAACTATTTTCACAACAGGAAATTTCATCTTCACATTAGTCACCTAAAATTACCTTCTTCCGTAGTGAACAAAGTTTCTCTACAGAAACATAACTCCTAATATGGGTCATTTTTTTCATGATCGTTCACTCTCTTCAAATACAATATGGAAGAATTTTTTTAAATGGCAAATAAAAGTTTCAGAGAAACAATTATTGAATTGAAAGACTAACTAAATACACCATTTAGCATTCTGAGTTGAAGCAATAAAATTTTAAATGTAGAAAAAAATAGTAGCACTTTTTGTT
Organism: Bettongia penicillata ogilbyi; assembly: GCA_023548195.1. Classification (NCBI taxonomy): domain Eukaryota; kingdom Metazoa; phylum Chordata; class Mammalia; order Diprotodontia; family Potoroidae; genus Bettongia; species Bettongia penicillata. The sequence goes on along the minus strand of JAJHZJ010000112.1, from coordinate 755,898 downwards.
GATCTCCATTAACCTGCTAATAGGGAAATTACAACCTAGCAAAACATAAATTTTTGAAAATCAGAGGTTACTTTGCAGAATGGCTTTTGTCAGGCAATTTTTTCTTCAGATGTCCAAACCATGTGGATGTCATTGAAAGAAAATGCTTCCCATATGTTTTTGATTCATTTACACTTACCTTATAAAAAATAATGCTTTGTAGGAGTATTTAATGCCCACAAAATCTTTGAACTTTTTTACAATCCATTTTATTAAAATAAGGAAGTCACATTTTGCTAAAATTTAAATTTGAACCTCAGTTTCCTCATGTTTTCTTAGAAACTAAAAATCTGTGAGGATAAACTGTGTCTTAAAACTGGAAAATATATTTAACTGTGTTCTTGTGTAGATCTTCTTTCTTGTTCTTGAAGGATGTGTTTATATATGCCCAATGAAGCATGGAATCAGTATAATTACTCATTTATACCTCATGTCAAAAGTTATTTTGTAGAGAGGAAACAGAAAATTTTGCTATGCATTACCCCCCCCAATAAAATTACCTCAATTCCTTCTTTTGTCACATGTGAACAGTCTTGAAATCTTAATATATATTTTATTTATTTTTAGGGTCACCTAATGAAGGTATTGCCATCATACTGGAAGTTTTGATTTGTTTATTTCACTGATTCTATTTCAAATTCCAAGACCCCAAACAAAAACATTGACATGGCCAAAACTTACTTCAATAAGACAATGCATTCAGTATTTGGTCTTATAGATTCAGATTAGGTATAATTAATCATCGATTAGTCTTCTTTTCAATGTTTGCTATCAATGAAAGTTCCTTTAATCAGAAATTTTATAAATTTTTAGTAAATTCTCTGTGTAATCCTAGTGTATGCTCACTTGGTTTCAATATATATTTAAATATATGATGACTAATATTACATTGGGGACATGAAGATTTACATTATTGTTCAGTCAGAGCTTCTTGCCAACAAAAAATAAATAAATAAAGATATACTTTATCAGAAATGCTTATTGCTAGCAATCTAGATTTTAGTAGATAATAGAGATTATGATCATACAACATTATAAAATAGACATTAGGACCAGACTTGGGATAACATTGCTATAAGGTACCAGAAATTCCCTCTGTCAGTATGGGTCAGTAACTTTTCATCCACTTAAAATCTTTTAAAGCTGCCCTGAGTTGACAAGTTAAATGATTTGTCTATGATCTTACAGTCAATATACTCTATGGGCAACATTACAGTTTTGCTATGAATATGCATATACATTCTCAGGGTTTGTTCACAAATTATAATAAACTCTACTCTTCCAAGACAAAACCAAAATGTTTATTTGAAACATTGCTTTTAGGATACCAGAAGGCAAGATTTAGTAAGGCACTTATCACCAATCCAGGGAGTACCAACAGTTTTCTTCGTCAAGTTTCCCCACATTCCCCTAGTTCTTCCCTCTGTCTCTTTCTCTCTTTGCCTGCTTCTCTCTCCACCCACACCTCACCCTCCAAGCAAAACAATATATGCTGTTTCCTATCAAAGACTGGGCACCTGATAGGCTTAGAGAAGCTTGGAAATCACTACTTAATTGGGAATATATGGGAATCCCTGTAGACCTGAGCCTAGTTGGTCCTGTGCTTGAGATTGAGGAGAGGCCAATCAATGAGCTGTAAAGATCTTATATCCCATTGACATTAAACCTGCCAAAACCAAAGTGTCATATTTCGCTTACATGAGACACTATAATTTTGGCAGATATTATTATTAGTGAAGGATTGATAAAAGGGATTTGACTCATGGACTTACAAATATTCAGTGTTCAGAAAAACATTCATGAGAGTCTTAATTCCCTAATAAGTGAGATATTATTAGGAAAGGTAAGTAAAAAAAAAATGTAATTATATCCTAGGAATTTCCATCATACCTCATTTGTTCTGTGACTTTGAAGAATATAGTTCTTTCACAGAAGAAGCAGTGCTTACGTAGGACCGCCTTACTTCAAAAAAGACATTCCAAGATTATGATATAACTCTGGGCAAGATATTGGCCCATCTCTATATATTGTTTCCTTGACTTTAAAAAGTTAGCATAGTCATGTATCATCTAACAGTCTCATAAACTTATTTCATTTTTCAATTTTTATTTTTAAAGTTGTAGTTAAGTCATGTTCAGGACTGTAAAATTTAAAGGGGTCACAATATTTTTAACAAAGAATGCATTCAGGATTGATTTTTCTCATTCTGTTATCATAAATACATTCAAGTACATATGTATAGGTCTATATAGGTATATGCACACATATATGTGTATTATATATAACATGTATGTATGCACACACACACCAAAGAAACAAAGAAATAACAATTTCAGAGAAAATACTAATAAATTGAAACTTAAATGTAAATATATTAGAGATGAAAAATAATCAATTTGGTGTCATATTGCTTATATCTGTGACCATGAAGAATTTCCCCATGCTTATTCTTGTAAGACCATGTTCATTTTAGAGTTACTAGTATTAGCGAAGGAAGAGCCTCTTAGTTTCCTAAAAACAATTGCATGAAATAGTTTTGAATATCTGCTTATTTTTTCTTTCTGTTTAAAATAGCTTTTTATTTTATTTCTGAAAATGTATATGAGGCAAACATACAAAATTTTTCAGTTATTACTCTCCTATGAATTTGACCTTAGTTATACAGTTTAATAAATGTATCAGAATAAGAATAGAATAATTTTTCTATATTTAGATTGTGTTCCTCCTCCTCTCCCCTTTTATTCTATTATTCAAAATAATTTCACAGAATAATATTTTCCTTGATCTTTATCCCAAGTCACAGAAATAAGAGAAAAATTTAAAAAGAAAGATTAAGCAAAGATTTAAAAAAAAAATGAGACAAGCCCATTATGTGTGGTATTATAGGAAAGTTATCCTGCTATGATGGACAGGCATGTAGATTTATATCTCCTCCAGTGTGTGAACTCTGTGTATTACCTTGGGGTAGTCACAGACTTCTATAGGCTCAGTTTACAGCTATGTAAAATGAGGGTTTAAATTAGATAGCTTTCGAAACCCATTTTAATTCTAGACTCAAGACACAATGATCCTCTATAGACTCACAGAATGTATAGCACTTCCAGACTGCTGCAGGTAATGGGGTGCTGCTTTGGCATTTGTGACCTTGAAATGATTATAGTTTAATATTTGAACTTTATTGTAACTGTGGAATTATTTATCAGTAAAATTTTGCTTATTTTGAATAATCCATTTTATTTTTCTAGCCTGTGTTTAGGTTCTTAGTTTAGGTGGCAAAACATAGTGTTCATGATAATGAACCTGAAGATAAACTTTCTCAGTTCAATGGGTTCCTTTTTACAGACTCAGTTAGTGTCCTTTATTTAAGACATCTTCTTGGGAATTAATAGTATTTGGATTTTTGAGGAAGAAAAAGTTGGTAGAGCTTCAAATATAATGCTACCAAGCTGAAAATAAAAGTAAGGATCGATATCATGGAACAGCATCATTGTAATGTGATAGAATATACAGATCATCATTTGCAAATTTAATTGCTTTATTGTTGGTCTATGTAACTATATATATATGTATATATATATATATATATATGTGTGTGTGTGTGTGTGTGTGTGTGTGTGTGTTATAGACTATGTCTTGCTTTGACTGTCTTGCTTTCACTATGAAATGTGTAAATTTTCCTGACAGCATTTCTGAATTCTCTTAATCAAAGATACTTTAAAATTGAGGTAGTTAAACAGAAAGCTAATTATATTTTTGATAAATATGTAGCATAATAATTTATATACACATGTATGCATATGCACATCCTAACATAAGCAACAGAGGCAAAATATTTTATGTATTTAGTGATATGATTATTAAATGATAAAATTATTCCCTTGTAGTATGATTAAAATCACTGAAAGTTTCTTATTGAACTCATTTTTAGCAGATTTCCCCATCCATTAAAAGGGAAACTTTAAAGAAATTTAATTTCTGAATCTGAAAATTTTATCTTTGCAACATGCTTTATAGATAATACAACCCAATGCCCTCATTTTGAAAGTGAGGAAACTAAGGTTGAGCCATATATAGTCTCTTTAGATTATAGGAGATATTGAAAGATGAAAGAATAACAGATTGAGTGGAAAAGACTTCAGAGACAGTCTAAAACCTTTTTGAGATGAAGAAGCTGAAGCCCAGAGAAATGAAATTAAACTGGTAAAGGTGAAATAGCTTATAATCTGACATGATAAGACTCAAATCCAAGATTTCTCTCAGCCCAGTGTCTGCTTTACTTCTGGTGCTTCACATATTTATTTCTATCATGAACATGTGCATTTTCTGCTTGCTTAGACTTTTCCAAATGACATTATTTTTTTTAATTAAACTTAACTATATTTTCTATTCTCAAGGGACAATTAAACTCTATATTACTTTTCATTAAATAAAATATCACCTGAATGAACAGCCCAAAGAGAATTTTCTGTTTCTTGAAGCTGAAACTTGTTTACACATGAGTTGGCTATTAATTCACAACATTGGTAAATTAATCTTCTACAATTTTTGCCACAGAGTTTTGAGTTTAAGCAGTGATCCAGGGTTTATTGTTTTACACAAAGAGAATAATAAAGCACATATAATACATTTCTTAAGGAACATGTATGTAAAATATTTTCAGGGAGCAGAAATAGGAAGTTGCAAGGATTGCTGATTAAAACTAAGGAAATATTCAGTATTAGTGGTGGTGGTAGTAGTAGTAGTAGTAGTAGTAGTAGTAGTAGTAGTAGTAGTAGTAGTAGTAGTAGTTATAGTAATGTTAGAAGTAGTAGAAGAAGTAGAAATATTTCATTTTTACTTGTAATAGTTTGGTAATTTGGTCACTGTCCACAGTATTTATGTGAAGAGTTCATTATGTATATTGGGGGAGAAGAGGGCAGAAATAATTGGAAGAGAATGCAGAGAGCTCAGTGATTGGCCCTGGCCTTACTGCAGTCTTTAAACATGGAATGGAGGAAGATTTATTACTAGCTATAATGTGTTTTCCCCACCTGTGAGAACCCTGAAAATAAAAACAACATTTAAAAGAGGAAATAATGAGAGATTCTAATGGAAATGATAAGGAACTTGGAGTTCTACTGGGTTATATTTCAAAATCAAATAGTAAAGTCTAGTACAAGGCTTTATAAACTTTTTCCATTTGTGACCCATTAAATCTTAATCAGGTAGTGCAATCCCCAGACTAAAAAGACCTTGATATCCCAGAATATTAAAGTAGAAAGAGACCTCAAAGAATATCTAGTTTCAATAATGTTTAAAAAAATCCTGCTCTTCAAAAACTTCTGAACTTTACTTGAAGACTTGAAAACCTTTAAAGAGTTGAAGTTCCCTATATCCCAAGAAAAACTATTTCCTTGGGGATAGCACTAAATATTGGACACTTTTTTTAATGTAAGGTCTAGGTTTGCTTCTTTGCAACATCCATCTATTACTTCAAATAAATCTATTTTCCCTTTTACATCATAGCCCTTCAAATCCTTGAAGCAAACAATTGTATAGCCATCAAATTAGCTCTTTAGATTATACACTCCCACAGAAAGTAAATTGATCTTTGTATGGTATGAATTGGCACACTTTTTGTCAACTTGATATGACTTTCTAGGTGTGTGTTCTGACCTAGATGGAGTGCAGTGAAACTATCTGTCAGCCCATGATTAATTTGTGTTTCTGATTGCTGTGTCACATTGTTGACTTGTAATGAGGTATGTAGCTGGCACAGTAGATAGAGCTGTGGGCCAGGAGTTAGAAGGCATGAGTTTAAATCCAATCTTAAACACATATTATCTGTGTCATCTTGAGCCAATTACTTGATTTTTATACTTCTCAATCTCCTGAGCAGGAAAATAGAGTTAATAAAAGTACCTATCTCTCAGGACTATTATGAGGGTCAAATGAGGTTTAGCTGTGAAGTACTTTTCAAACCTTAAAGTATTATTTTTGTCATTATGACACTCTACTAAAATTGCCAAGTATTTGCTAAAAGTTCAATCTACCTAGAGTCTTATAGTTGTGAAGCTGTTGCTTTTAACTAAGTGAAAGACTTTACATTTTTCTTCTACCAAAATTCATCTCTTTATATTTGGTACGGTGATGGCACATGTTAATTTCACTCTTTCATCAATATGTTAGATATCTGTCCCAACTTTTTTTGCATTCTGCAAATTTGATGGTAGAAGCCTTACTTATGTCATATTCATCTCGAGAGTTTCAATCAGAAAATAATAAATAAATGACATTTTAAAGGAAGAGGGGGATTTGGAAAGGAATGCATTGACAAATGGAGAATAGTCAGTGGAAAGGAACAAACATGAGAGACAATGTACTGAATGTGGAACACAGAGAAGGCCAGTTTCTTTAGATTGCAAAGTGAGAGAAGGGGAATACTAGCCCATGGAGTCAAGAATAGTGGATGAGACTAGGTTTTGTAGGATTTTTAAAGCTAAACATGGAAGGCTATATTTCATTTAAGTGGAAATATGAATTGATTGAATAGGGGAGTGATCCATGCTTCACGCATATTGTCTTTGCAAAAGGATGAAGCATTCCCTGGAGTGATAAGAAACTTGAGTCAGAAATGAATAAGGAAGCTGTTGCAAAAATCTAGGTGAGATATTACAGTAACACGTAGCTCAATGCCTAACACATAGCAGGTTTTTAATAAATATTTATTGATTGAATTAAGGTGACAGCTGTATTTATTTATTCACTGATATAGGCAACTTTTAAAGGATGGACTTTGTAAATTATGCATCTTACAGTAGTGGTAGAGTTAGTTCCACTAATGGGAATCCCTTTTATCAGGAACTTACAATTCCCACAAGAAAATATGCTAGGCACAGTAATGGATAGGAGTCTCTGTCCTTAAGGAACATGCATTTTCCTGGTGGTAAACAATATGTACACAAATCAGTAAAGACAAAATTTTGGCATGGATTTAAGTGAAGAAAAAATATCTCTATAGGAGGAAAAGTAAATCTGCCCCTTAGAACCAGAGGTTCTAAAAGACAAGTAATTAAAAGAGAATATTCTTGGCATAGAAGAAATATGTGTAAAAGCACTGAGAAAAAATATCATGGATAGAAAATAGGAATTGTCTAATTAGGCTTGAAAATAGAATAAGTGAAATGATGTAACATATGATTAACCTGTTTGTTCCAGTTTCTTCAGCTGTAAACTTTGTACTCAGACTGTGAAGTGCTTTAGATGATATGGAAAACAGCTCATAAATTCACCTACATGCAACAGAGAACCACTGAAGCTTATTGAGCAGAGCAGTGATGCTGTCAAACCAGAACTTCAAGGATACATAGCCCTTATACCTTAGAGCCTCAGGCAATTTCTAAAGTCTTGATGCAAGACCTCATAGAAATCTTGCATATAGACACATATGCAAGACATATACTTCATTTTTAACTCATGATTTCCACCTGTAGTAGCTACAGGAAAATCTTATGGATTCATAATATAAGTTTCACCAAACATAGTTTGAAAGGAACCTCAAAGTAGCAACATGCAAATGAGATAAGGAACAACCTTTATTTTACTACCCAGAAAATAGAAAAGATAAAAAGTTATGTGCTCAAAAATCCCATCAATTCACTATGAAATCTAATGAAACATGACCTTTCTATCTGCCTAAGCTTTTGGTATTTTAAATAGTCCACGTTGCCCAATTATTCATACACAAATCTTCCAAAATACATAGAGTACCTTGTGGTGTATTGTTATTGAGTCGTGTCTTCAGTTGTGCCTGATTCTTCATTACCATATTTGGAATTTTCTTGCGAAGGTATTGATATGCTTTGAATTTCCCAGCTTCCATTTAACATATGAGGAAACTGAGGCAAAGAGAATTAAGTGATTTTCTTAGGGTCAAATAGCTACTTAGAGTCTAAGGCCAGATTTGCACTTAGGAAGAGCAGTCTTCTGAACTCCAGGCCTGACTGTGTTACTTAGCTGTCCTTTTGGTTTAGATAACTTCAGATTTAAAAATCGTTTAAGAGTTGCTAAGTAAACAATTTGCTTCTCATCAAATCTGCACAGTCCTAAAACCTCATTAGCCCTGCTCTCTGAGCAGGACAGTGTTGAGGAACTATAGAAATAACCCTCTCCTTTCTCCAGACCACATTTTTTAAATCAGGAAATGCAATACTCAATTTCAAAGATTCAGTCCTCAAACTCTCAAACTTAATAACACCCAAACATTGGAATTCATAAACTTTAAATCATGCTTTTCTATCTAGGCTACATTCTGGATTTTTACTACCAAAACGAATGGACATCTCTTTTTTTTTTCAGGATTATGTAGTTCAAAGTCATTGTCCTCAGCCTGATTTTCCTCATTTATAAAATGTGAGGGGTTGCGTTAAATGATCTTTAAGGCTCAATTCAATTATAAATCCTATCATCCTAACCAATTCCTTCTATTACTGTTTCAAATGAAGCCTGGAAGCAGAAAGGATGATGGGTAAATACCTGTCAGAACAGGTAGGTGATGTTGATTTAATCTTTGAAAGGATGCTTTACAGCAAGTTGCAAAATATTTGCATTACTTCAGTAATAGGCAATAGGGCCTTGCCATATTTCTGTAAGTCACAGTTCAAGAGGACAGAACACTTAATCTTTCCAAAAAAGTTTTAATGAAAGCTCATAAACCTGTTGTCTGTCTGAAACCAAATTGAAAAACAACCATTAAAAGTGTCTAGAGAGCGGTTCTTGTTAGACAGCAAACAACATAAATCTTTTTCTCCCTGAAAAGCCTGAAAGAGACTCCTCATTTCTGCGATAAAGTCATTGAATATTTTACATATATTATGTGATAACAGAAAGTAAATCTTTCTATTCACGATAACTTGCTGCAAAGAAAGAATTAGGGAAAAAAATAAATTTGCTTTACTGTGTCCAATGTACATTATTATATGGTATCAATGTGAATTTGCTGGCACTAATGCAAATATTTACAGATGTGTGTGGAATAATGTGGCTTTCAAAAACTTAATTCATAAAAATCGTACAGGACAATCTATTACTTGGTGTTGAAATAACAAACAGCGTGAAATCATTAACATAATTGAATGTGTGAGTGTCTTTCCCCCTCAATTGAGAAATATCTTTCTTTTCTACATGTTGAAATAAGGTCTCCTTCAAGATGTTCTTGGGAAAGGCAGACACAATATTTTCTGAGAATAAAAAGCATGGTATATTAGAAAGAAGTAATTCTTAATAATTTGGCAGAGGACCAAACTCTTCTTCTGAAGATTCCTTCCACCTGTATTATCTTGGCCAAATCATGTAATCTCTCTGGTCTTCAATTTTCTCACTAGTAATATGAACGAGTTACACTACATGACTCAAGGCCTCTTCCAGGTCTAGATGTATGATTCAATTTCTAAAACCAAGAGTATAGTCTACAGATTTTTATTTCATACTAAATTACAGTGTGTTTACCAGTGGTATACAAGAAAGATAAATACTACATAGATAGGATAGCCATACAAACTAAAGCTATGGAACTATATATTTTTCCCATTTTCTGATTTCAGCATTTTTAGACACAGTCATTAAATAGCAACTCATAATTTTCCTTCCTTTTTCTTTGATTTTTTTTGTCAAGTTCATCAGACCTGTATTTAGTTAGTTTGGAAGCAATTGGAAGAGGTGAGTAGATGTCAAAATTAGCAATGAAGCTTAAGGTGCATGATATTTTTGAAGAAATTGCATTTTGCTATTGTCAAGTATATTTCTAAACGAAAAGAGATCCAAACATAGAAAAGTGGAGCAATCAGATATGGTAACATCTGATGTTAATTCTAAAATTGTAGGCATAGGATTAATGAATACTTTAATAATTTAATATCTATTGAATGCAGGGTAGTGAATGGACTTCTTAGCTTGATGCACAGAAAAGGAAAAGAAAGATAACCCCTCACATGGAAAATTTAAAGAAAATAAGAAGACCCAAAAAGTATTTTTAATGAGGAGTCCATAAAGATTGAAAACATAGGTTGATGACAAAAAAAAATGTTGCATGAATCTCTTTTATTGGCATATTTTCTTTCCAGTCTTCAGACATTTAAAGATCTTTCTCTCTACCATTTTTTTACGTTTCTGGATATCTTCTAATAAATATTTCACAGTGCATGTTTCATAGTGTTCATGTAAAGGGAAAGTCTTTGGTGGTTATGAAGCCATGTCAGCTTTTCCCAATGGAAAATGATATAAGTGAGATATAAGAAAAAAATTAGTTTTTTGATTCATCTGATAAGAAAAGAAAGGTGTTATTAGGTTAGCAAATTTTTGTTATTCAATATGTTCTTTACCTTCAGGAATAGGACATATGTTTCTACGTGTGTTACAGAAGTTCTGTCTGATTAAAAACATTCATTTAGTTGTTTTTTTATCCTCAAATTTTGCCTAGAAGAGTTGTTTGAAAAATAGCGATTAAATTAGTGAGATTATCACAAATATGTATAAAATACATATGAAGAGGCAAGGTATGTCTTTACAAGGTGATTAACAAAGTAAGGTATTCTTATATATCTTATTGTATAGTAGAAAGAACCCTGGTGTTATAAAAATATAGACAGATTCATGGTTTTTAGAAATGTAGTCTTGAGCAATTCACTTAACTTTTCTGAGATTTTTCAATGTGGATAGCCTTGTGTATACTGTCCACAGTTATTGGACAGAGTGGGCAAATTTTCTGCTATAAGATGAAGGTTTTTTTTTTTCAGAAATTCATATTATAGCGACAAGGCACAACAGAAATGTTAATTACTAATGTTCATCTTATATTACATTCAAAAATTATGGAAAAATAGCAAAAAGGATAGTAATGGGTCAAATCTTACAATCATTTCAGTGAGTCATATGGTATCAGTCATTAATAACTGATATTCTACTTTGTCATTATTTTGAAAACTTTCCTGAATATGAGCAGTTCATATATTAATGTCATCCTTAATGAAATGATCAGAAATTAACAAGCAGAGTTTTGAAAAAATGTAAACAATTAAACTATCTTTTAAGTATAATAATGAACTTAAAGATACTCATTAAAACTATCATTAATTGTTTTTCCTTGGTTAAGAATTAACAAAAAGAAGCAACACTTTTTCCTCACTTAAGCAAGATATAACAGAGATTACTACATTATGAGTTCTCCTATGGTTATAAAATTATTTTAGTATTTCATATATATGTGCTATTATTTTTTTTTACTTAACATGTTTCAATGTGTTGTACATAATACTGACAACTAATTATCTCCATGTCAGTAATTGGTTCATTTGCTTATTAGTTCTCATTGGACTTCTGATTATACATAAACTAATAAAAATATCCATTTCTCTGATTAATTGATAGATTAATTCCCTCCTTCCTCCATCACTCTCCCAAGATGGTGTGTAATCTTACATAGGTTCTACACATACATTCCTATTAAATACATTTTCACCTTAGTCATGTTGCATAGAAGAATTAAAATAAATGGGAAAAAGCATAAAACAAAACAAAACATAACATAATATAAAAGAAAATAGTCTGCTTCATTCTACAATCCAATTCCAAAGTTCTTTCCCTGAATATGGAAGGGGTTTTCCCTCAAGAATCCATTGAAATTTTTTAGGTACATGCATTACTGTGAAGGACTAAGTTCACTGGAAAAATTCCTCACAGACTGTGGTTGTTACTGTGCATAAAGTTCTCCTGGCTCTGCTTCTTTCATGCAGCATGAGTTCGTATAAATCTTTCCAGGCCTCTCTAAAGTGCTCCTGTTCATCATTTCTTATGGCACAGAAGCATTCCATTACATTCATATATCACAACTTGTTCAGTCATTCCCAAATTGATGGACATTCCCTTGATTTTCAGTTCTTGGCTACCACAGAGAGAGTTGCCATATTTTTGAACATGCGGGACTCTTTCTTATTTTTATGATCTCTTAGTTATACAGTTCTAGAAACAATATTTCTGGGTCAAAGGGTATGTACATATTTGCAATTCTTTGAACATAGTTCCAAATTGCTCTCCAGATTGGGTGAATCAGTTCACAGCTCCACCAACAAAAAATTAGTGTTCCAAATCTCCCACATCTTCTCCAACATTTATCATCTTCCTGTTTTGTCATGTTAGCCAATCTGATAGGTGTGTTGTGGCTCCTCAGAATTGTTCTGATTTGCATCTCTCTCATCAACAGTGATTTAGAGAATTTTTTCAGGTGACTACAGATAACTTTAATTTCTTCCTCTGAAAACTTCCTGTTCATATCTTTTGACCACTTATCAATTGGAGAATTACTTGTATTCTTGTATATTGGAGTAACTTCTCTATATATTTTAGAAATAAGGCCTTTATCACAGACAGTAGTTGAAAAAACTCTTTCCCATTTTTTATGGTTCCCTGCTAATCTGGGTAGCATTGGGTTTGTCTGTGCAAAAACTTTTTAATTTAATGTAATCACAATTATCCATTTTGTATTTCACAATATTCTATATCTCTTGTTTCATGAAAAATTTCTCCATTCTCCATAAATCTGACAAATGTACTATTCATTACTCCCATAACTTGTTTATAATGTCAGTCTTTATACCTAGATCATGTATTCATTTGGAATTTACTCTTGTGTATGGTGTCAGGCATCGGTCTATGCCCAGTTTCTGACACAGTGCCATCTAGTTTTCCCAGCAATTTTTGTCGAACAGTGAGTTCTCATCCCAGAAGTTGGGATCCTTGGGTTTATCAAACAAAAGATTGCTATATTCATTGACTACCATGTCTTGAGTACCTAGTCTATTCCACTGGCCTACCCCTCTACTTCTTAGCCAGTACCAAGGGGTTTTGATGATTTTTGCTTTATAATACATTTTGAGATCTGTTGGGCTAGGTCACCTTCCCTAGCATTTCTTTTCATTACTTCCCTTGATATTCTGGATCTTTTGTTCTTCCAGATGAATTTTGATATTATTTTTCCTAGCTCTTGAAAATAAGTATCTGGTCATTTGATTATTTTCCTAGGGAGTTCCTTGATGGCTTGTACAATTTCTTTTTCTGAAATAGGGTTATTTAAGTATTCAATTTTCTTTCCTATTAATCTGGGCAATTTATGTTTTTAAAAATATTCATCCATCTCATTTAGATTGTTGAATTTATGGGCATAGTAATTTGTAATTATTGTTTTAGTTCCCTCCTCATTTCTGTTTATCTTTCTTTCAATATCAGACCATAGTTTCATTGACTTAGATGAGCACAGATGTTATTGTTTACGCAATTAATCAACAGCATAATGAATGACACATAAGACATGTTAGAATATATAAAGAATGTTGAGTGTAAAATAAGGCACAGGCAGACTCATCTCTAAGTATTAAATGTCCTCAATGACTCTTCAATCAAAAAAAAATACCTAAGAGCAACAAAGTATCTTGTTTCATGATACTTTATTCATACCATATCTCCACAGAATTGTTTGAACTCAGATATCTCAAAACAAATCATAATATGCCTTTTGCTTGATATTTAAGTAATTTTTTCAGAAACGAAATTCTCTTAGATTTTTTAAAATTTATTTTCTGTGCCTCACAGTCTCATTCGCCAAAAATGTTATCTATAACTACCTCTTAGTCAGAACTTAAAATTAACCATAATGTTCCATTCCTTCAATGTGCAAGCTATGAGAAATGAGTGTTTTCAACTCCGTTAAACAATTCAGTAGTCAATAAAACTCTTAATGATTAGAGGTTACACAACTTAGTGATTAGTATAAGTGCAAGGAAAGCCCATAAAATTAATTCTTAGACCTGGATAACCCCCCATGTATGCTAATGTTTGTGTGCCTCCACTGGCGACTGATAATTGCTGGCATAATACGTATATTTTTTTTTCTTTTTTCTCCACAATCTCATGATTCGGAAAATGTATTCTTTGCAAAAAGACAAAGACTGAGAAATATTTCACAGAATTTAGCATTGATTGGTCATCCAAAAAAGTCATTATTCTCTATTCTTGGAGATACTCTGAGCTTCAGGCTTAAAGCAACCCAATTTAGCATTTTTCCCAGGAACAAATCAGATAACAACAAAAATAGAACAACATTGGGAAAATCACTCAGATAACCATACCCCTCAAAGCCTCAATGATTTGTCACGAAGACACATCTAGATTTCTTGGTTTCACACTTGACAAAACTGATAGTTCTGCTAATATTATATATTTTATATATATATATATTAGTTAAATATATACATATATATATATATATATATATATATATATATATATATATATATATATATATGAGCATCAGTCCAAATACTCAAGCTGTCTTTGATTTTGTCTACTATGTACATGCAGATTTAGGATGGGAGAGAGGCCAATGTAATTATTAAAGTTATTAGAAACAGCTGGTGTTCCCATGACTGTAAGATCAACCACATTCCTTCCTGACTAGCAATACATTGCATCAAAATACACTGTGGTGAATATTATTTTCTAAAATTCTTTGTGTCCATTAGACTTTTGGTATATCTATTGGTATAGTAGGGTGTTCTGGATATAAATAATTGTATGAAATATTAGTCCCATATTATACTTGTTTCCATCCTTTTAAAGGTTTTATTGCCATTCCATGTCGATTAATTTGTTTTTGAAAGGTAGATTTAGTGTAGTTGTGAAGGGTAATACTGATTCATTTGTCTTTTTCAGCCAAAGACTTGCCTTTCCATCAATTAAAATATCCTTATATGTGAATATATTGATTTCTTTCTAAATATGTTAGAAATTTATAACATAAAATCCTTAAAGTGTGGGAAACTCTTGTAAAACAATATGCCAATTTTAATTTGAAATAACTTTTGCTATATTTCCGCAATAATACTTTTTTAATTGGGCTTCTATTTTCTTCTTAGGTAGGAAGATCCTACAGAGGAACTTCTAACACACCATCTCCATACTTGGAATTGAGAAATTATTTGATTTGTCCACACTCACATAGTTTATGGGATATAAATCCAATTGGAACTTATAATTTTGTTTTGTCTGTCTTCTGTTGCTGAAGAAGACCATACCATCACAGAAATAATGACAATACTTGCACTTGATGTTGTTTTGAGTGATGGAGGGCTGTGTAAGTTACCAGCCTCACTGCTCCTCCAGTATCA
Source organism: Bettongia penicillata ogilbyi (assembly GCA_023548195.1). NCBI lineage: Eukaryota > Metazoa > Chordata > Mammalia > Diprotodontia > Potoroidae > Bettongia > Bettongia penicillata. The sequence continues at coordinate 740,665 of JAJHZJ010000112.1, read as the reverse complement.
TCTGAATCCAGTAACCAGATATTCATCTGGATGACTGGAGATGACCCAGAATGTGCAGGGAAACCTTGGCCCCTTTACACCATGGTGTATACAGGTACTCACTTAGGATGAGGTAATTCCCATTCATTGACTAGGCCTTTTTAAGAAGTAGCCAGTGCATGGACCCTTTAATAAGGCTAACAAAAAGAAAGACATCAGGCTAGGAGGGAAACAGCAACAGTTACTTAGAGTGATTGTTTCTTTCTAAACAGTACTCAAAACACCGTATCATTCTTCTTCTCTTCCAGGGTACATGTGTATTATCTACTTGTTTAAATTCATCATTTCCCCAGTGTTGTTAGGATAAATTTAAAGTAGCATTATAGGGGACAAAATTATTTCCTTAACTAAAAAAATTCCCTTAACATCCACTACACCATACCTCCAACTACAGTACAATAAGTCTCCAGTGTATTTCTATTGACAAAATAAAGACATTTCTTTATATAGATTATTTAATGTCCTTCTAGCCAGTCTCCCTCATGTCTCTTTTGTATCTAATCAATCCTTCATACAGCCACCAAAATGATTTTCTATAGCACATGTTAATACTCATCTAATTAAACACCGTTGTTTTTTCCGTTTTAATACAAACCTTTTTTATTTGACATTTAAAGCTATTCACAACTGAGAACCAATCTACCTTTCCAGACTTATTATATTTCTAAATTTCCCCACCTCACACATTCTGAAATCCCGTCAAAATTTTGATGTTCCACGCACATAATCCTCCTTACCCAGTATTTATACCTTTATACTGATTAACTGACATAACTATAATACACTACCCCTATGTTATAGAACTCCCAGTTTCCTTCAAAATTATTTTTTCATAAAGGTTTTATGGATTCTTCTTCTGGTTAAGCAGCTAACCCCAATGAACGCCTATTCACAAGCACCAGTATTACTCTTTTTTTCCCTTTGGGGATTTGTTTGTGCAACTCTGTACTCACAAACATACATAATATCTCTTCAAATAGGTGGCTAACTTCTAGAGGCTAATATTGTTTCATTTTTGTTGCATTTTTAGTGACTAATATCCTATCTAGCAAAGACTAGGTGTTTATTAAGTGCTTACTCACTGATTGAATGAATTAATATTTCAAAACTGATGAAAATATCATCAACAGAACGTTGAGATGGAAAGGTGTAAATGATGTCATTCTAAGATGACTACATAGAAGAACAATCATATACTCACACATGTCCTCAGAGATTTTCATCGTTGGTATTCATTATGCAATTATTACTAGATAGAGTAAAAAAGAAAAAAAAATTCATCCATCAGACATTTATTTGACTCTAAAATGTATTCCAAATATCAACTCCTTGGGTGAAATTATGTTTTTTTTTCTGGATTTGGGTACATTTCATCAGTTTACTATTTGAAAAATGTTATTAGTTACAATGGAACATAAATGATGATGTATTAACTATTAATTTCTTAGAGCAATTTCAACAAGATTAATTTATAAAATTATATTTACTTAAACAATATAAAAAACTAATATTACAATACTTCATGCATTTCAGCAGAGTTTACTTCATCATTTTATTATCCACAATTCTAATGAAAAGAAAGAGATTCATGAAAGAAGATGATATATGTGAAAGAAACTTTCTGAATTGTCCATTGGATTTATTATACTGAAGATAGCATTCTTGTCAAAGATCACCTCATGAGCTACAGTTTAGTGAATCACTTCAAAGTATTGACAAATGGATTCTATGATTATTATTGATTAGTGTAAGTAAGTCAGTTGAAAATAGTTTCTGTCAACAAGAAAACTTGTGGGAATGGCAGGAATATGATAGTATACCTTCAAGTCAGTCATTCCCCCAAGCACTGACATATGAAGAATGTTACTAGGATAGTACTGAAACATACTATCTCAGATAGGGAAGGAGACTTCAGTGGTCATTCTAATCTAATTGTTAATCTGAGAAGGAATCTCTTCTACAGTCATCTCAACTAGTTGTAAATTTCTGTGTGAAGAACAAGAAGAAAGGAAAACCTTCTATTTCCTAAAATATCACATTGTACTTTTTTGTATTTGTTGGAAGTTGTTGTCCACCCTACACTCCCCCCTTATACATGCACATTAAGGGAAAAAAAATCTACATTTATGAAGCCTTTGCAGGTCAGGTAAATTAGTTGAATTATTCTTCTATAAATTAGACCTTCCTTCAAATACTTACAGATGTCCCGTATGTTCTATGAAATGCTACTTAACTCTCTATAAAGTCGTGAAAGACTCAAGATGTAAAATTTTAAAATATATCTGGAATGAGAGAGTGTGCTGGGAAATGAGTAGCATAGGTCAGGAAACTTCAGCTCTCCAAATTTTCTCCACAAGAGAAAAAAGACCGATCTTGGTCTGTAAATCTACCTTTCGCCACCTGAAAGATACAGCAGAAGGAAAACTTATAGGAATATCGTAGTCAAATTACACAGTCCCCAGATTAAGGAGAAAATATTGGAAACAATAAGAAAAAAATTACTTATCATGGAACCACAATAAGGACTACACAAGACCCAATTATGGTTGAGACCAAGGTTAATTTACTCAGCAATATTAAGTATAATCTTGAATAAAAAAAGAACGGAAGGAAGGAAGGAAGGAAGGAAGGAAGGAAGGAAGGAAGGAAGGAAGGAAGGAAGGAAGGAAGGAAGAAATGTTCATTTAATGAAATCAAAGACTTTCAAGGTTTTATGCTACAAAGCCCTGAACATAAGGGAGAATTTGATGTATAACATCCAGGAAAAAATATAAGATAAACATTAAAGATAAGTCATAAGGAACACATTAAGATCAAAATGTTTACTCTGTACATATGAAAATATTAGTGATGCTCATGCTTGTCATCATTACTTGGGTAGTCATGGATGGGTTGAGCTGAGTATGATGAGTGATTCTTTAAAAAAGTCTTTGTAGAGGAAGAAACTTTGTGTGCCAGATGAGACTCTGGGAAGCCACTAAGCAAATACCTGACTTTGAAAACCCAGAAGTTGGTGCTTCCCTCTCTGGTAACTGTGTATGTATACTCAGGTAATTGTCTGTCTCTTGATCTGTGACGAATGTGGTGCTTACTATCAAACAGTTTGGCAGTGCTGTCTGTTGATTTAGGTTTCTCTGCATTTTTTCCCGAAGTTCAAGGTGTTGACTTTTCCTCCTGAACTAAGGAAATGATATATGTGCTTGATTAAAGTGATTGTTGACCCCTCAAAAAAAAATCTGTTTAAAGAAAGATAAAAAGGAGTAATTATCTCATTCCAATGAGGCATAAAAGAAAGTAATATTTATTTTTCCCGAACAGGTAAAGCCAAAATCATTTTTAAAGAGACAATTTTACCTAACTAATCTATTTGTTCAATATCGTTGCAATTGAATTACTAAAAGAAAAAAAAATAACCGAATTTGAAAAAAAAAAATTCCCACAGTTAATTTGGAAGAGCAAAAGGTAAGAAACTACAAAGAAATCAGGAAAAAGCCATAAAGTAGATTCAGCAGGATCAGATCTTCAACTATACTACAAGGAATAGAATTGTTGCATTGTAAAAAGGATAATTTTGACTAATTTAAATTAAAAATTTCTTGTATACATAAAACCTATGTTCTCAAAAAGAGAAAAAATGCAGAAAATTGGGGGAAAATCTTTCATAGACAGTTTCTCATATAGAATGTGAATGGTTTGGAATACTGCTCTGGTGTAAGAAATGATGTGCTGGTACATGTAGAAAAAAACCGTTGAGAAGCTTAAACCTATGGAGGAAGAAGCTATCCACCCTCAGAGAAACTAGCTGACTATAAGCACAATACAGGCTTACATATGTAAATGAATGTGTGTGTATAGACATATATATGTATATATAGACATATATACATATGTCTATATATACATATATATGCATGTGTGTGTATGTTTATAAATCTCTAAGTATATGTATGGATGCATGCATGTGTAACACACACACACACACACAGACGTACACACATATCCATGCTTAATTGTAACCTTCTTTATGGTGGTAGGGGGAGGGATGGAGGAAATGAAGAAAAAAGTGTGCAGTAGAGAAAAAAGAAAACCAACAATGAAGCAAAGAAAAACTGAGTAGTTTTTAAACACATACGTAATATTTTTTATGCATTACTTTAAATAGAAATGCATGATTTTATACTGAGCCCTCTCCTATAGTCTGCTTTGTACATAGTAATGATTTTTTAATATTATTTTTAAGTTTAAAATTGAAAAAGTTATATCTAAATTAAAAATTTAAGGAATTTGTATATGCACACAAATTATACATATATATTCCTTAGATGCATACATGCATATATTTTTATAATCATTTAGACACATATGCATACATATGCAATATACATAGTAATGAGGCTATAGGCATATAGTTTTATATGTGCATACAAATATACTAATATGCAAAGAATATATTATGCAGATGCATATGTGTAGAGTAAATTATGCATATATGTGAACACATATCATAATGTGCACATTGTATGTTTATGTATATGCATGGTCATGAATATTCATGTGTAGGTGCATAAATCACTCATAATAGATGATGTATGCATTTTATGCATGTATTATACCTTCCATTGATGCATACACATATATATACACACAGCTACACATGTATATGTATATATACACACATATATAGGTGTGTGCATATATGTATATATATGTGTGTGTATATACATATATATACACATACACATATTGGTATGTTTATATATTTCATTTTCTTCCTCATTTTTCTTTATAATTCTCTTACCTCTCTCTCAGGAGATAAATAGCATATTTATCATTGTTCTGCTGGATGATCACATCACACTTATCAAAGTTCCTGGCCTTTCAAAATGATTTGACTTTAAAATATTGATGTCTCCATTAAAGTTTTTTTTTCCCCCTGGTCCTCCTCACTTCACTATCCATCAATTGATAGATATCTTCTCAGGTTTCTCATTTTTTACAGTACAATAGTATTCCATCACATTTATATACTGTGTCTTATTTAGTCATTCTACAAAAAATAGATATCACCTCAGTTGTCAGTATTTTACCAAGACAAAAAGTTAGAAATGCATTTGTATTATCTGAGAATGTTTTAGTATATTAGTATTTGAACAGACCACTCCTATAATTTACTTTCCCTCTCATTACCTCTTTTTACTTTTCCCCTTTCCCATTTATTTGCTGGTGGATTAAATTTATTTCTGTTCTAAATTGTTAGTGTTATTTTTTTCCCTCCTTTGACTACATTAGGTGAACATTCTCCTTATTTGTATATACTTCTATTTATATATCTTGTTCATGTGGGATGAATTTACCTATACTTCTCCCATTTTTACCTATAATGCTCTTCTTCTCACCTATTTTTTAAGATTAACAAAATGCAACAAACCCTTCCAGTCTTTCTGTCTAATTAGACTAACTCTGTAACCCTTGAAGATAATAAGATTTGGAAGTCACACATCTTATTGTGAGTATATATATATATATATATATACATACATACATATAGAAATGTAGAATTTTATTTTTGCTTGACTATACATATTTTAGCAGGAATTTTCCTTTTCTTTTCTCTTTGGAAGGTAGGGGGAAGAGAAGGCAGATAATTGTCAATTTAAAAATTTAAAACATAATAAAAATGTAAAGCTTTATTGGCAGGAGGAAAAATATGAAATGATGGTCATGGAAAATTTACTACTTTTTTAAAAGACAAAGTATTTAAATAGTTTAAGTTCCCCATAATATGACTTTTTGGATCCTGTCTCTTACCATTCTTGACTGAGCACTCACTAAGAGAGTGTATTTTCTTTTCTTTTTTTTAATCCATTTTAACACAGTTTATAATACATAAAACAATTCAAACTTTTGGCCAGGTGATACTTCTTTTTAAAGCATTTACAATATGGACCACAAACGAATTTATTTTTAAACATTAGCCAACTGAGACACAGATAATATTTAAGTTGCTAACTTCACTCGCTCTTGACCTAATTTTCTCCACAGTATTGCTCAGAATTAAAGGACCCTAACGTGTTGTTATTGGTCTAAAGTCCTATGCCTAATAACTTAATTTTACATGTGACCTAGGATGTTCCCCCATCAATAATCTGTAAATGAATAGATCTGGTTCTAAGCTTGCAAACCTTTTGACTGTAGGAAATTACCACCAAGAGTAGGGGCATTACAGGGACACAATGTCTCCCCAACTTCACGTCAGTTCCAGGAACGACTAGATTATTCACTTGTATTCAGTCAGGCTTAAAGTCTGCCAGGTGTCAGTAGGGAAATTGTGTCAGGAGAATCCTACCTTAGCCCAGGCTGAACAGCCGCTCTGCCACCCTTCCCGTAAGATCACCTTTTGTAGTTCACACCAGCATCTCATCAGCTTACTGATACCGTGGGTTGGAGGCTCATATCGCCTTTCTTGCTAACCATACCTGGAGTTATACTCAGAAGAACAGTCCCATAGGATCCGAAAAATGGCAAGTTCCAATAACCAGGTTTCAAATATGATTATAATTTCACTTTGGCTTAGTAATATCTTTTGAGGCAAATCTTAACTGGCTTACATACCTTTCTATACATGTTCTAGTTCGTGATTAAATAGCAGTCATAAAATCAAATTTATCATTAAAGCCTTAACTTCTCCATCAATGCCAAATTTTACCCAAGGCTACCTTCCTCTAGGAAACTTAGACTGAAATTCTTTTCCCCAAACTAAAGATGACATGGATTTATTTTGGGTAATTAATTCAGTCAATTGTACTGATACTAATTGCTTTTACATCACTTTGTAACATGTCCAATTTTTCTCCCCATCATTCCCCTCCCCTGCTTCCTAATTTTTCGCATTCTGATTATTCCTTCTCTCAATGTTCCCTCCCTTCTATCACACCCCACCCTTCCCTTACCCCATTGTCTCTCTTTTCTTGTAGGGCAAGATACATTTTTATACCCCATTCCCTGTAGTTCTTATTTCCCACATGCAATAAAAGTTCTCAATATTCATTTCTAATACTTTGAATTCCAACTTCTCTCCCTCCTCACCTCCCTCCATAGCCCCACTGAGAAGGGAAGCAATTCAGTAAATACGAAATATGTGTTTTTTTGCAAAAGACTTCCACAATAATCATATTCTATAGTACCAATTATATTGTCTTCTGTCCTATTCTATTCCCCCTTATTTTCCCCCTACGATTGACCTTGTCCCTTCTCGAAAATTTTTATTTCTAGTGTCTCCCTTCTCCCATTTGCCCTCCTTTATAACGATCCTCTCACCTCACTTGTCACCCATTCTCCTTCTTTCCTGTGATGTGATATAAATTTTCATATCAAATCTAGTGAGCATGTTGTTCCCTCCTTCAGCCATATGTGGAGAGAGGAGCTTTATTTCCCCCGCCTCCCCTTCTCCCTTATCTCTCCATTGAATAAGATTTTTCTTATCTCTTTTAAGAGTTATAGCCCGCCCCATTCCATTTCTCCCTTTCTCTTCCAGGAATTTTCCTCCTTCACCCCTTAATTTTTATTTGATTTTATTTTTTGTGTGTAGATGCTATCTCTTCTGACATAACACACCTTGTACTCTCTATCTGTCTATGTGTATGTGTGTGTGCGTGTATACAATCTCTCCATCCACGCAAATACTGAGAAAAGATTCAAGAGTTAAAAATATTTTTTTCCATGTAATAAATGTAAACAGTTCAGCTTTAGAGAGTCTTTAACGATTTTTCTTTCCTGTTTACCTTTACTTGCTTCTTTTGATTCTTGTCTTGGGAAGTCAAATTTTTCCATACAGATCTGATATTTTCCTCAAAAAGAATGTTTGAAAGTCGTATATATCATTGAATGACCATTTTTTCCCTTGAAGTATTATGCTCAGATTTGCTGGATAGGTGATTCTTGGTTTCAGTCCCAGTTCCTTTGACTTAAGAAATATCTCATTCCAAGCCCTTTGACCCCTTAATGTTGAAACTACCAGATTCTGTGTTATCCTGACTGTATTTCCACAGTACTCAAACTTTTTCTTTCTAGCTGCTTGCAATATTTTTCTCCTTGATCTGTGGACTCTGAAATTTGACCACAATATTCCTTGGAGTTTCTGTGTTTGTGTTCCTTTCAGGAGATTAGTGAATTCTTTCAATATTTATTTTGCCCTCTGATTCTAGAACATCAGGGAAGTTTTCCTTGATAATAACATGGAAGATAGCGTCTAGGCTCTTTTTTTTATCATGGCTTTCAGGTAGTCCAATAATTTTTAATTATTTATCCTAGATCTATTTTCCAGGTCAGTTCTTTTTCCATTGAGTTGTTTCATATTATCTTCTATTTTTTTCAAATTTTTGGTTTCGTTTACTAACTGCTTGGTTTAACTCAAAATCGTTCATCTCCCTGAAATCAATTCTCTCTTTCAACGAATTATTTTGTTCATTGAGCTTTTGAAACTTCTCCTCCATTCAGCTAATTCTGCTTTTTAAAACCTCGTTCACATTAGCTTTTTGGACCCCTTTTTCCAATTGAATTAACCTTTTTTTAAAGCTGTTATTTTCTTCAGAATTTTTTTGGGTCTCCTTCAGCAAGGTATTGACCCGTTTTACATGCTTTTCTTGCATCTCTCTCATTTCTCTTCCAAGTTTTTCCTCCACCTGTCTAACTTGATTTTCAAAATCCTTTTTGAGCGCTTCCATGGCCTGAGTCCATTGGATATCTACTTTAGATGTTCCGGATACAGAGGCCTTGACTTCTATGTCTTTCCCTGATGGTAAGTATTGTACTTCCTCATCAGAAAGGAAAGGTGAAAACATCTGTTCACCAAGAAAATAGCCTTCTATGGTCTTATATTTTCTTCTCTTTTCTGGGCATTTTCCTAGCCAGTTACTTGACTTCTGAGATTCCTCTCCACCCCTGCCTAGATCTGCCCAGCTAGTGCTTGTGGTCTGAGATTCAAATGCTGCTCCCCAGCCTCAGGGCTTTCAGTGGTGGGCGTGGCTGCTATTTAATGCAAGCTTAAGTTCTGGTGCTCAGGTGGGGTCAGGGCTGCCTCCCAGGCTCAGTTCCCTCAGGGGGTTTATGGGGAGACCTTCAGTAATAAAGGGGAGCTCCTGCCTGCTTTGGGAGCCCTTGGCCACTGCTGCCTCTACCATTGCCTCCCGAGGGGGCCTGAGTTATGGAGACACCCCGCTTCCCTCTCGGCCAGCCCAGAAGTCTCTCTCACTGACCTGTAGCGCCTGTGGGTGGAGGGACCTTCGTGGCTCCTGGAGGTTCCGTCCCTGATGCCTGCTCGGATCTGCTCCTCTGGGGCCGTGCAGCCAGAGCAGGGCTCTGCTCTGTGTCCGGTGGACAACGGACCTTTGGTACTGGTTTTTCAGGGCTCTCTGGAACGGAAATCTCCTCCATTGTATTGCTGCACAGCTTCCACTGCTCCAGAATATGTGGGGAGTTCTTTTTACAGGAAATTTATGGGCTCTGGGTTGTGAGCTAGCATATGTGAGTTTTTCTACTCCACCATCTTGGCTCTGCCCCCATCTCAACTTCTGCTTTCTGAGGAGACCTGAGCTATGGGGATACCTTGCCCCCTTCTTGGCCAGCTGAAAAGACCCTCTCAATCACCTTTGGTGCCTGTGGGTTGAGGGATCTGCGCTGCTGCTGGAGGTTCTGTTCCTGAAGCCTGCAAAGTTCTGCTCCTCTCTGTGTTGCATGGCCGAGGCAGGGCTAGGCTCTGCTCTGCGTCTGGTGTGTGATAAACCCTTCCATAGGTCTTTTAGGTCTCTCTGGGGCAGAAATCTCCTCCACTCCGTTGATTTGTGCCTTTTACTGCTCTAGAATTTGTTGAGAGCTATTCTTTACAGATACTTTATGGGCTGTGGGGTAAGAGCTAAGTGTATGTGCTTCTTTCTACTCTGCCATCGTGGCCCATTCTGTGATAGTATTTTCTTAATTTTGCATCAGAAATCTATCTTTTTGTTGTTTTTTGGGTTTTTGTATTGTTTTGTTTTGTTTTTGTTTTTGTATTTGTTACAGAGTGGTTACTTTAAGCGTTATCAGATAAAGATTTGCCAGCGAAAGTCTTTTTCGGTTAAGGAATCGGTGCCATTAATGTGAAGAATATGCCAGAGCTTTCTGACTTGAAGATAATGCAGTTCTGTGTCAAACATCTATTGAAATGCCAAAGGTTTTTTTCTTTTGAATTTCTCATTAATGCTTTTTTGTCTCTTAGCCTCTGGTCTTAGAAAGGTTTTTCTAGGGTTCAGGTTCCCTCTATCTTCTCTTCTCTGGCTACAAGTACAACACTAGGTTGAGAGAGGTTGATTTTAAAGCCAGATATTTTCTTTCCCTCTGGAACCCAGGAATTGTATTTCTTGCTTGACTGAGTTCTGACCATTAATTTAGACTCTTACCAAATTGTCCCAATTTCTCCTAATTGTCACCTGTCCCAGGAATTCTCCAAATGGAAACTTGAAAGTACTACACAAATTACCCCAAATGTTATCCTTTAATGGATAGATAGGAGGAAAGGATATTCTTTCCCAGAGGCGATATGGGGAGTATATGCAGTTCTTTATCACATAAAAGAGGGTGATTATTGAAGAAAAGTAGCCTCCTACGACTTTCTGAAATGTATGAAGTTCTGTGCAGGTAATTAAAATATCAAGAAGAGTTAACATTAATGTAATGTGGCATATTTCATTTTGAGGGATAACAACATTTTGAGGTAAGTAGTGCAAGAATTTTACAGAAGAGAAAACTAAAGCCCAAATATATTACATTTATTCAAGGTCCAGAAAATGAACACCAGCCATGTGATTAAATTTGTTGTTTGTTATGCTATACCCAACATTTACATACTGAGCCCTTTTCTTTTTCAACAACAGAAAATTATAGCATTCTTTGGGAATATAAAATGCAGTGTTTTGTGTGTGTGTGTGTGTGTGTGTGTGTGTGTGTATTTTTTTTTAAGATGACTGTCAATGTTAAAAATGGTCCTGGGGAATCTCAAAGACTCACATAAAAAATGTATATTGAATCAATATAAATACTAGTGAAACTGTTTTTTTTTTTTTGAAAATCTTTGAAAACTGATAGCATTACTTTTTTATTAATACAAATTTATTTATTTGACTTTCTACATTCATTTTCAGAAAATTTTGGGTTGCAAACTTTCTCCCCATTTATCCTGTCCCCCCACCCAATACACCAAGCATTCTAATTTTCCATATCACCAATCTGCCCTCTCTTCTATCATCCCTCCCTTCTCTTCTCCCCACCTTCTCTTTTGTCCTGTAGGGCCAGATGACTTTCTATTCCCCATTAACTGTATTTCTTATTTCCTAGTAGCAAGAAAAATATTAAACAGTTGTTCCTAAAACTTTGAGTTCCAAATTCTCCCCATCCCTCCCTCCCCACCCATTCCCTTTGGGGAGGCAGGCAATTCTATATAGGCCATATCTGTGTAGTTTTGCAAATGACTTCGATAATAGTCATGATGTGTAAGACTAACTATATTTCCCTCCATCCTATCCTGCCCCCCATTGTTTCCATTCTGTCTTTTGATCCGGTCCCTCCCCAAGAGTGTTGACTTCAAATTGCTCCCTCCTCCCATTGCCCTCCCTCCCATCATCCGCCCTACCCTGCTTATCTCCTCCTCCTCCATTTTCCTGTATTGTAAGATAGGTTTTCACAACAAAATGAGTGTGCATTTTATTCCTTCCTTTAGTCGAATGTGATGAGGGTAAACTTCTTGTTTTTATCTCAGCTCTCCTCTTTTTCCCTCCACTAAAGAGTCTCCTGCTTGCCTCTTGAATGAGAGATAATTTACCTCATTTCATTTCACCCTCTCTCCTCCCAATACATAAGTCTATCACTGTTTACCTTAATTTCTTTTAAAATATTGTCCTATCCTATTCAATTAACTCTGTGCTCTCTGTCTCTGTATGTGCATACATGTGTGTTTTTGTGCGTGTGCACACATGTGCATGTGTGTGTGCATGTGTGTGTATGTCTGTGTGTATGGTCCTAACAACAATCCAGATACTGAAAAGTTTTAAGAGTTACAAATATTGTCTTTCCGTGTAGGAATATAAACAGTTCACCTTTGGTAAGTCCCTTATGACTTCTCTTTGCTTTTTACTTTTTCATGCTTCTTCTCATTCTTGTGTTTGAAAGTTAAATGTTCTTTTCAGCTCTGGTCTTTTCATCAATAATTCTTGAAAGTCCTCTGTTTCATTGAAAGACCATATTTTCCCCTGAAGTATTATACTCAGTTTTGTTGGGTGTTTCTTGGTTTGAGTCCTAGTTCCTTTGACTTCTGGAATATCCTATTCCACGCCCTTAAATCCCTTAATGTAGAAACTGCTAGATCTTGTGTTATCATGATTGTATTTCCACAATACTGGAATTATTTATTTCTAGCTGCTTGCAATGATTTCTCCTTGACCTGGGGATTCTGTAGTTTGATAGCAATGTTCCTAGGAATTTCTCTTTTTGGATCTCCATCTGGCAGTGATCAATGGATTCCTTGAATACTTATTTTGCCCTCTGGTTCTAGAATCTCAGGGCAGTTTTCCTTGATAGTTTCATGAAAGATGATGCCTAGGCTCTTTTTTTTGATCATGGCTTTCATGTTGTCCCATCATTTTTAAATTGTCTCTCCTGGATCTATTTTCCAGGTCAGTTGTTTTTCCAATGAGATAATTCACATTCTCTTCCATTTTTTCATTGTTTTTAGTTTTGTAATTTCTTGGTTTCTCAGAAAGTCATTACACTCCATGTGTTCCATTCTAATCTTGAGAGAACTATTTTGTTCAGTGAGCTTTTGAACCTCTTTTTCCATTTGGCTAATTCTGCTTTTGAAAGCCTTCTTCTTCTCATTGGCTTTTTGAACCTCTTTTACCAATTTAGTGTGCCTATTTTTCAAGGTGCTATTTTCTTTTCTTTTTTTTGTGGCATTTATTAAATTTATTTATTTAACTTTTTACATTCATTTTCACAAAATTTTGGGTTCCAAATTTTCTCCCCATTTATCCCTTCCCCCCACCCAATACACCCAGCATTCTAATTTTCCCTATCACCGATCTGAAAAATATGGAACACTTCACGAATTTGCGTGTCATCCTTGTGCACAGGCCATGCTAATCTTCTCTGTATCATTCCAATTTTAGTATATGCGCTGCTGAAGTGAGCAATCAAGGTTTTGTTTTCTTCAGCCTTTTTTGGGGTCTCCTTTAGCAGGGTATTGACCTGTTTTTCATGCTTTCCTTGCATCTCTCTCATTTCTCTTCCCAGTTTTTCCTCCACCTGTCTAACTTGATTTTCAAAATCATTTTTGAGCTCTTCCATAGCCTGAGTCCACTGGATATCTATTTCGATGTTTGGGGTACAGAGGCCTTGGTTTCTATGTCTTTCTGTGATGGTAAGCATTATTCCTCGTCATGAGAAATGAAAGGTGGGAGCATCGGTTCCTCAAGAAAGTAGCCTTCTCTGGAATTATTTTTCTTCCCTTTTCTGGGCATTTTCCCAGCCAGTTACTTGACTTCTGAGATCCCTCTCCATCCCTGCCTAGATCCACCCAACTAGTGCTTGGGGTCTGAGGTTCAAATGCTGCTTGCCAGCCTCAGGGCTTTCAGTGGCGGGTAGGGTTGCTATTCAGTGTGAGCTTAATTTCTGGTGCTCAGGTGGGGGCAGGGCCACCTTCCAGGCTTACTTCCCTTAGGGGGTTTATGTGGAGACCTTTGGTTATGAAGCAGAGCTCCCACCTGATCCTGGAGCCCCTACCCACCACTTCCTGCCACTGCTGCCTCCCAAGGGGGCCTAAGTTACGGAGACACCCTGCTCCCCTCTCGGCCAGCCCAGAAGTCTCTCTCACTGACCTGGAGCGCCTTTGGGTGGAGGGACCTTCGGGGCTGCCATAGGTTCCATCCCTTAAGCCTTCTCGGATCTGCTCCTCTTGGCCATGCAGCCAGGACAGCGCCAGGTTGGGCTCCCCTGTCCGTTGTGTGATGAATTTTTGGAATCAGTTTTTCAGGGCTCTCTGTAACGGAAATCTCCTCCACTGCATTTCTGTGTGGCTTGCACTGCTCCAGAATTTGTGGGAAGTTCTTTTTACAGAAAATTCATGGGTTGTAGGTTTGGAGCTAGCATATGTGAGTCTTTCTACTCTGCCATCTTGGCTCCTCCCCATTACTTTTTAAGAATCATAATTAAGACAAAGTAGGAAATTATGCTTTCAAATAAAGTAGAAATACAAATAGTAATTTTCAACTGAAATGGCTGTGTTCAAGGCTTCTAATGATCTCATCTACATGAAATCCAAAGACCTTTCTCAGCTTTATTTCTATCTGACCTCTCAGCAGTTTATGACTGATAGTGTATGTAGCTTATCACATACTGCTATGTAGCCTATCACATACTGCTAACTATCCCTTGAATTCTGAGACGCTACTCCCCTTATATTTCATCCAATTTGTCTCAGTTGCTTTTCAATCTACTTTCTTGTGATTTTTATAATCTTCCTCCTGTCCACTGAGAGAAGGTAACCCCCAATTAATTAAACTGGCCCCTTATTCCCTTCTCTCTCTAAAATTTTCATTTTTTGCTGTCAGTTATTATGGATTCAATTATCAGCTCTATGTAAAAGACTTCCAAATTATAGATCCAGGAAAAAAAAAACATATTGTTTTAACAGTATTCTGTATATTCCTGCAGGTTCTTAAAAATCAAAATACTCAACCCAAACCAATCTGTGCTCCATAATATGAACTTATGGTAAAGACCTACCCTCGTAACTGTTAATTAAGTTGATGAACTCATTCCACCTTTTACTGTTTCATTTACTTTATCTCTGGGGTCAGAAATTCTGTGATGAAATCCCATTTCTGAAGTATACAACAGGGATTAATTGGAATACCTCCCATAACCTTCCTGGTACTAGTTTCTTCATATTTATAATGAAGTCATTGGATAGATTGTTTCTCAAGTCTATTTGGTCTTTTTTTAAAATATCTGGTATTATTGAGTGTATATATGACTAGGTTAGATCTATATGATGCCTTCTGTCAATCCTCTTCATTCTCTCATAAGCAATCAATTGACAAGCTTTTATCAAGACCAACTCTACAATGTGTCTTCTCATTCTATCCATTCCTGAAATTTCTAGGAGAGTTCAATCCTTAATCACTTCTAACTTAAATTATTTTAATGGCCTTTTAATTGGTCTCTCTATTTCTAATCTGTTATCTGTCCACTTCCTCTAAATGATTACAAAAATGTCTTTCATAAAATATCTATCTGCTTTTGCCACCTTCCTAGATATTTTTTTTTAATAGATCTAGGCTGCTAATTGGAAAAAATGTGAAATCTTTACTTCACCCTTGAAAACCCTACACTGCCAGGTATCTCTGTCCCTTTCCAGTTTTATTTCAGATTCCTTTTCTTACACACATTCTCCTTTCCATGAAAAGTCAGTCATTCAAGTAAAATTAACTAGGAATTTTCAAGCATTTCCTATATGCCCCACAATGTTAGCTAAATAATGAAAATATAAATATAGTTAGAAAGATAGTCCTTCCTCTCAAGTACTTTATATTCGAACTGGGGAAGACCACAAATGAAAGACAGCCAAAAAGTGGGAGTGTTGCATTGTAGAGAAAGTCTGTGAGAGTTGGGAGGACAATGTGGAGAAGTAGAATGTCTTTACTGATATGAGCTTCTTTTTTATAACTGAGTGTTTGGTGGAAACCAGCTAATTAGAAGGAGAGACTGCAAAATGGAGATTATTTCCAATGCATGAAGTCAAGAGGTGAAGTGAGCTTCTAAAGTTGATGTATTCATGAGTCAGAGATCAATTTTCTTTCCACTCTGTATTTTGCTTTTTATTCTTCAGTCTTTATTCTTTGTTTTCTCAGAAATGATAAACACATAGTATATATTTAAAATGAATATCAAATATTTAATTGAATTATATTGAAATGAAGTAATTTCCTCGAACTCTTAGACTAGGATTTATTAGTAGTTTGTTCATATTCTACAGGATATACAGGCTGCTAGTCCAAATAGTGGCTTATATCCAAGTTGGGCCAAGTTTAAACTTTCTTTTACAAACAGCATGTCATTTTCCAACATTAGAGTTGAATGTAGTGTCATTCCTGCTTTCCCCAATGAACAACAGTGAGAATTCCTTCTGAGACTGTGTAATTGATGATAGATAAAAATATTTAAGTATATATGTGCATAGCAATGTCCTTATTATTGAGACCCTTATTGGCGACTCTCTATGTAAAATGCAATTCCAATTTTAAAAGTATTATATAAAGTAAAATATTATCCCAAGCCTGGAGACTGAGTACTATAAATCTGGAAAGTAATATGACTAATTCTTTGGCCAATTACTGAGTACAGTACACTTCACCTTACAATGTCTGCTTTCTAACATCTAATGGGAGGAATGGGGATCCTTCAACAGAGGAAGATGGAACTATTTGGACAACATGTATGTTTTCCAGAAGTTAAATATAGTGGTGCTAGTGAGGTAACATGCCAAAATAGAGAGCCATTCTAGAAGGCAGGAATATCTGGGTTCAGACCCTGTGACATATATTGGTTGACTGTGTGCCCCAGGGTATTTCACACTGAACCTTTATGCACTGGAAAGCTTTCTAAGATTATAACTTTCATGAACATAACAAACATGTGATGCTTGTAAAGATATGCTTTGGTAGAGAGCGTTTTCTCATCTGAGAGTTCCTTATGACAACAGGGGAAAAAAAAGTCTAGCCCTTATTTCTAAGATAACTATGAAGAAAATGACCAAGAAACATATATGTCATTGTAATATGTGTCACTGTCAAACTGTATGTTTAATAGGAACACATCATCATCATTTAAGTTATGGAAGGTACCTCAGAATTGATCTGTTCAAAATCACTCATGTTAAGGATGAGATAAAGACGTTGAGCTCATAGAATTTTATTGACATGCAAATAGATGTGAGGCTGAAATAGAAAAGAAAAAAATAGGAAAATAATGAGATATAGAGTAAAATTTGAAGAAAAATTCCCCAGGACTAGATAATAATCAATATCCTTCTTTTTTAGTTGTAAAAGCATAAGTATTTTTGACCATTAAGTTTGACATAAAAGGATTCAGAAGATTAAAAACTATCAAGGAAGATTAGGGAGTAGATCCCGAAAAAAAAATAAATTTAGCAAAAGTAAGAAAAGGATAGTTGTCAAGTTATGACAGGTAAAGTGAGAAAATGTAAGCAGAAAACTCAGTAAATAAATAGACAATGTTGATTGGTGGGTGAAATTGGTCAAAGAACAGATTTTTACAATTTGTAGACTTTTTGATGCCAAAGAAAGGAATTTGAATGAGATTGTCAAGTTATTAAGCGATGAATGACTACAATAAAAGGTATTAAGAGGAGGCTACAATTTGATGTATAAACATCCACAAAGAATTTGCAAGAAACAAGCTTGAAAATGTCAAATATTATGTAGTATAGGGCAAAAAAAGTGATGGATGTTTGCATTTTTGTATTTTGACAAATCTTTCTCCTGGAGAAGAAGGTGAAGTGACTCATTTCCTTTACATATCCCAGGTAGTCAGATATACTGAAGGGTTTGTTACTGAAATAAATTTCTTCAAAAGGGGAAAAAGCAAGCCTGAATTAAAACAATGGGATCAGAGACAGAATAGGAGAGACTTTGTCTTTTTTTCAGGTTCTTTTGGATTTCAAACCTAAATAGAGATTTGATATTCTTCCAAAATAAGAGAGTGCTGGTTGTTCTGAGTTGGAAGAGATCATTAATAGAAAGGTGGAGACATTTCATTGACCAAGGATCAGCCCATATAGTGCAAGAGAAAGAAAGAATGGAGGTTGTTTGTTTGCTGTTCAAGGATACTGAGGTAGGTGTTTTTCAACATGACAACAATAATACAAATGTATATTGTATTTCTGGAGCACCTAATCATAGCATAAGCAGGGAATCTCCCAAAACGTTCCAAAATAGATGACAACTCCCTACTTTTCTTGATTCATACGGGCACACCATGTATTACTGTCACACAAGATAGACTTCCTTTTGACATATTATATTACATAATTATAATTATTTCAATACATCTTCGCTTCCCTTTTACTCTACATTTTTCCACTCATATCAGCTACTTCTACTTTCATTCTATTCTCTTCCTTCTTCATTGCTGAGTGTTATCTCTGGTCACACATATGGAGCTGGAAAGGTCTAAGCTATTAATGTCAATCCTCCCTTACCACAATACTCACAAATCAAGTTTAAGGTGGTTTACTTGTGCTTTTTGATCACAGCTGAAAGCATAATTTGACTTACTTTATGGCAGAACAGGTCACAAGAAGAGAGATAGAGATACTCTAGTACATTTTTTTTTTTGTTTTCACTTCAAAATTCTTTGAACAACTGATATCAGGTTCTTAATTTGTGTATCTTTCATATCCAAAATATTCTCATCCAAAATAAAAATCATTCTAATACATGTGATTAATTTCACCTGAGCTTGCACTCTGACCATACTGTCGTATGGGCCAGGAAAGTATTGAGTTGTTGGAGTTTTGGTGTTTGTGAGTACTACTAGAAAAGGTTTATTTAAAGAATAATTTTCTACCATTCCTGGTACTCCTTTCTTCTTTCTCTTCCTCCAACCCACAACACACAATGATAGGAAGAATATCTCTGTTGGTTTGTATTTTACTAGAGTGCCATTTTTATTACTCATTGAAATTCAGGCTTTTACAGATTTAGAGAAAAAAATGCTTAACACTTTTATAAGCACTTTATCACCTACATTAGCATTGTCAAACATATAGTCAGACAGAGCAATGCTTGCAACAATCCCATAATACTTTGAAGTGCACAGAATAAAATGTAATAGAAATGTATTGGGGGCAGCTTGGAGACACAGTGGGTAGGAAGCTCATTTGCAGTCAGGAAAATTCATCTTCCTGGGTTCAAATATTATTTTAGATGATAACTCTGAGATGCTAAGTAAGTCACTTAACCCTGTGTGCCTCAATTTCCTTAAATGTAAAAATGAGCAGGTGAGAGAAATGACAAATGATCCTGGTATCTTTGACAAGAAAATGCCATAGATGGTGCCTAGCACATAGAAAGCAATTGGTAAATGTTTATTGACTAATTGGTTTCCTTCTTTCGTTCTTCCCTTCCCCCAAATCCATTCAATGCCTGCTGAAGTGACCATACACTAGAACAGAAATTCTCATTTGTTTGTAATTTGATGGCCCTTTTGGCAGTTTTGTAAAGCCTATGGGCTCATTTTCAGAATCTGTACTTAAAAACATAAAACACTCACGATGGCAAATTAATTATATTGAACTACAATCAAAAGAAACAGAAACAAAGCCACAAAACCAAAAAAATAAAAGTCAAGTACACAGACTTCCATTTAAAAAATGTTGCTTTAGAGTTACCCTCCTTTTCTCTTACATCTTTGAACAAAACTCCCACCCACAGCATTTACCTAAAATGATAGTAGTTTGCTCCTATGGTATAGTGGGAATAGCACTGGTTTAGGATTAAGGACAAAGGATCAATAGCTACTTTTGTAATTTATTACCTTCATGATGTTGGAAAATTACTTAATCTCACTGATTTCACAGTTCCTACCAATAAAAGAAGTCAAATGGACAAAATTAACTTTCTGAAAGGAAGTCTCCAAAAACTGGCATGCAGTACACAAAAGGTTGCCAACATATGTCAATGTATTACTCCTCTTGGGCAATGTGCATATTTAACAGGGTCATCTGGAGACAGTGACTAAACTTAAATTCCTGGCAAAATTTTGGAATAGTGCAATCAGTTAAACATTAGGAGACAGGTGTAGAGCCATGGAATTTCTTATATTTTACCCACATAATCAAAGCATCGTCCTACTTTCCTTCTTTCTACATTCCACAAAGTTTTCTTAAATAAATCAGGGTCGCCCTCAGTCCATAAGCTGTCATAAAATTCTAACAATCATTTGAAAGCAATTTTAAGCTGCTTATTTTTAAGAAGTACTGCATTAATTTAAATTCAAGATTTTAGAAGGTAAAATTATACTAACATATTAATGAAATCAATATAAAATTTTGAGTTTAATTTTAATATTAAAAGGTACTTTAAGTTTTATTTCTGCTAGGTATCTATATATTTCTACTTATGACAAAGACAAAAGAAATATTATTATAAATATTTGCTTTGCTGCAGAACTTAGCAAGATTTAGGTACTTGCTTTAAACATTTATGATGTGAACTTTAAAAACTAGAATTAAAGTTATCCTAAACAATACTGATTTATGTGGAATTATGTAATGACACAAACACAACTAAAAGTTATGTTAGGGTAAAGCAATGAATAATGCTAAGGTTAAGTAAAGACCAAAATAAGCATAAGGTGAGTGAGAGAGCGTTTCTTTTTTAACTTTTCATTATCTAGGAAAGAAAAATGTATTTTTAAGCTTTCTATTTAGTTAGTTATGTTGTGGGGATGAGAGAGGAGAAGTGTTTTGAATAGGACCATTCAACTTAAAATTAAAATTTAATTCTCTGAAAGGATTTAAAAATCATTTCATTAGTACATGTATGATCCCATTGCTAAAACCCTACCCTAAGAATGATCAGAAAGAAAATAACAGACACACCCATGCACATACAAGGACAATCAGAATATCTGCACAGAAGTTGTTAGCATATTATATGAAATGTTAAAAAAAACAAGTAGATGTCAAGTAGATGAACAACTTGTGTTATAATAATTCATTGGGATATTATTCTGTCATGAATTATCCAAGATAAATAAATAAATGCACAAAATAAATGAAAATACACATATATGGATGTATGTTCAATGTGCAATATATAGATTTGCCTGTACATATATGTACATAAGTATCCACTTATATATATATATACATATATGTTTGTGCTTGTGTACATACATACATGCATGCATGCATGCATACATACTGTTTGTTGTCCTTCATTCTCGAAGAGGGTCAAAATTGCATCACCACGATAAAGTGAAATTTCAGTGTGTCCAACTGTGTCTTATCAGACCAACACAGTCTTGAAATGCTGTACTGCAAGTTGGGCACAGATAGTCCGTGTGAATACTTGGGGTGGTTGTTCTGAATTTGTGCATTCTATGTTTACTTTGTGTTGTCTTAATTCTGCTTTGCTCATTGAGCACAGCATCATTTCTATTGTGGGCACACCATGCTGAGTGGTGTTGTGCCATTGTCTCCCATGTTATACAGTCAAATCTAAAGTTTTTGAGAGAGATCATAAGAGTGTCATCGTATTGCTTCTTCTGACCACCATGTGATTGCCTGCTCCCTGTGAGTTCTCCATAAAATAATCTTTTTGGCAAGTGTATATTCTGCATTCAAATAACATGGCCAGTCCATCAGAGTTGGCTTCAGGATGAGCTGATGAACAGTAGATATGTTGTTTGCTGTCCGACAACTACAAGAGAAATGCCAGGAGCAGAACAGACATCTGTACACAACACTTGCAGTCTGACCAAAGTCTTTGGCACTGTTAGCCATGAGGGTTTGTGGAAAATTACATCAAAATTTGTTTGCCTGGAGAAATTGATCAGTGTTTTATGTCAGTTTCATGACGATATGTTTGACCAGGTTTTGGATGGTGGACAATGGTCTTGTACCTTCCCAGTCAGCAATGGAGTGGATAGGGCTGTGTGCCTGCTTCCATGCTTTTTAGAATGATGTTTTCTGCCACGTTATCAAATACTTTCAATGAGGATGAACATGGTATAAAGGCAATATATGGGGTAAGATTTTTATAGCACATGGGTAGGTGTGAGAGTTGGTGGACTTGATTGGGGAGGGAGTAGGAGGTGTTTGGAAAGAAAGAAAAAATAACTTGAAGCTCAGACTCTATCTCTCACAAAGTCCAACAGTCTTTCTTTGAATACTATTTTTTGGTTAGCTTTCTGCTGTTCACTGTGTTTAGAAAAGCCTGAAATCTGTGTTTATTTTCATCCAGTTTTAAGTCAGATTTCAAAAACCATTGCTCAGTGCATAAGGATCTGAATGGATTTGTACAGTGCTTTAAACTGCAATCTGAAGGGGAAAATGTAAAATATACAATTTTCCTTTCTCATACTTTCTTGAAGAACTATTATTGTAAATTGTTTGGTGGTGGGGGTGAAGTAGTGGAACAGAAATATTTCCTTACTAAACAATAATGGGAAAACCATTCCTTTCCTTTTTGTTTCTTTCTTTTCTCCATTTACTTTTCTCTATTATTTAAACAGTAACTTAAATTTCATAGTGGGATTCTCTTCCAAAAGATTCAAAGAAAGATGTCATCCTAGTTAATAGCTTAATGAAGGCAGGCTGGATCTGGGCCACTGTAAAATTAAAGAATTGTCTGAAGCTCTAAAGGAAGTTATTTTCTCAAATAGAAAAAGAAAAATCAAAGTAGGAAACCTGGCTGTTTTCCATTTTCTGAGATTTTAGGGAGTTCCTGGGCAGTTCCTATAACTGATATTTTTTAAAAAGAAAGATTTAGTTGAAGTTGAAGCTTCTTGAGGAGGTAAGAGTGTTGCTGGGTCCCAGAGACCTGACTTATTTCCATTTCATTTCCATAGAACTGAGTACATAATTGTGACTAAATGGTTCTATAACCCAGTGAGAGTTAATATGGAATGGGAACTAGAATGAACAGCATAGAGTCAGGAAGGTTTGATTATAAATTGTTAGAAATGAACTATGTGGTCATAGGAAAGTCATTTAAAATGCCTATCTTATTTTATTTGAAGTGTAAAAATGGGCAAATAACACGTGAAATATGTATTGCATAAAATAATTATGAACCATATAGTTACATAATTTTATAATGTATGCAATAAGTGACATAAATGTCAGTTATTTATTTGTCTTAAGGATGGCAGAAATTTATAATCCTATAGCATTCAGCAACATTACATGTGTGCGACGTCTTCAAAGATTGATCAAATTCAACCTGAGCAATTAGAAGAAAATCTAGAGAGAATAATTCTATAACACCATGTTCAATCTACCAATTGACTCTAAGTAAATTGTTCTTCAAAGCCCAGGAGGCAACTTTGAATTTTAACAGAAGAACAGGTGTTCTAATGATTACTTCTTCATTTTAGGGAAATTAAATTACAATGGTACTAGGAAGAAGTAATGTATTAAATACATCCTCACATAGAGCCATCAATCATTCAATACAGCTGATTTGTGAGCTAGGTTAAAACTCTTATGAATTCAACAGTTATTTCAAACTGAGTTCTATAAACATCCTTTTTTTTTTTTCTTTCTACATGGTGCAATCTAATGTGAATCTTATGATCATTGTCTTTTTAAAGTTTCAAAAATGTTCTATTTTAGCTCTTGCTGAATCTTTCCCTATATGGATTGAAACAGAATGTAAGTGAAAATTTTAAAAGTGTCACTTAAAAATGGAAGACAACTTGAATTTTGAATTAAGCATGGCAAACTCTTATGTTTAGTAAAACAATAAAAAAATTGAGAAGCAAGTTAAAATACTGAATGGGCAGTATCAGTGTCAAAAAGACATCATTTCAAATCCTTCTGACATATATTGTGTATGTGACTCTGGCCAAGTCATTCAATACCTCAGTGCCTGAGGCAGGTAAGATGATCGAAATTGGGGAATAGTTACAGAACTGTATTGGAGGAAGGATTTTCTTCACTAAGAGTTGTATGTACTAAGGAAATTACATACACCAAGTGTTAAGTATACCAAAAGGCAAATACAACTTAGTCAAGTGATAAGTGAATCTAAAATCATAACATGTAATAATTGCTATTGTGTTTATACACTTTTTTTTTATGATCAGGATGTGATTAAGCAAGACTTTAACTTCCCCTTCTGAAAAAAGACCTTCCACCCTACCCTGGGAATATATATTCTTGTGTGGGATTGAAAGAGCCAAAATCCTTTATATGGCTTTATATTTTCAGCTGTGATGCAGGGACAAATAAAGCCAAATATGAGTCTGATTCACTGGCAGTCAGTCAAGAAGTTTTCAAGATTAAAAAAAAAAAAGCTGCTAAATCTACTCCCCTCAAAAGGTGTAAGAACTGAAAGAAAAGTAAGTAAAATGGTGAGACAATTTTGCACCTTTTCAAATTACTTTATGCTACTTTATTTATTTCCAAAGATAAGTCCCATTATTTAGATAGAATAAATGTAGGCTATATTGTTATAAATATTGACAATATAATTAGAATAATGCCTACATACAACCCTATCTGTGCTTTAAAACAAAATTATTTGTGAATCTGTTAGTGGGAAACTTTGTTTCAAAAAATATTCTACATCACAATAGAACACACAAGGTCAGGTATCACTAAAAATTGGACTAGAAACCTATCATTGCCACTACCACCAAGTGAATAATTCTCTTTGATCGATTATTCTCAAGATTTCACTATGTTTTCTTTTCTTCTTCTTTTGTGTAAAATGTAGAAGACTAATTATCTCCTCATCAGTATTTGCATGTGTGTATGTATGTTTATCTCTGTATCCTTCCCTCCCTCCCTCCCTCCCTCCCTCCCTCTCTCTCGCTCTCTCTCTCTCTCTCTCTCTCTCTCTCTCTCTCTCTGTCTCTCTCTCTGTCTGTCTGTCTCTCTCTCCCCACAGACACACAAAGATACACTAAAATGCATATATTACAGGGAAGAATATGAACTAAAGGATTTAAGTGGAAGGTGAGTGATGAATTATTATGACTCCATCAGACTTATTTTGTTCCTTGCTCTACTCCCTCCATGTTCATAAGAGAAAAAATACATTTTGGGGATATGAGGTGGGCAAAGTAAAAAAAAAAAGATTACTAGGATTAAAATTCAGAAAGAGCTTGTCAGTTTGATGAAATGCAACCTTAAAGAAGGCATAAAGTTGAACAACATAAATTGATGGAAATTGAAGGAGTAAATTCTAATCTTAAGTCAGTTAGGAAACTGAGACGGGGCATTAATCTTAATTTGCAAAAGGAAGTAGGGTGTAAGGACACATCAAATGTCTCTTAGTTCTGTTTAAGTGACCCATTGCCTGTTCTTTTGGAAAGAATTTGATCCAGATAACTAAGATTATCCTGAAATGAAAACCTATTCTTGTGATAAAAACAACAACAAAAACAGAAATAAAAAAACATGTAGTATGACGAATATAGAAGACTGATACTAAGATAATTTGGAATTATTTGAAAATAATATATACAATACCCATAAAAATGAAAATGGAAAAATCAATTATAAAACAATAGAAACTAAATGATATACAATTGTAATAACCAAGTTTAACCTCAAAGATAATTAAGATGATATAAATGAAAGCATCTCAATCTATTTTTGGTATACTTTGAGGATGTTGTGTATGGAACACTTCAAAATTTCAAATCTCCCTGATGTATCCATTAAATTTACTGTATTATTATAAAGTAGTGTTCTCCATGAGGTATATACACTGAGAAATATAAATTATGCAAATTAAAATGACACAAATTTAATTTTAAAAGACTCTCTGGGGGGAGGAGCCAAGATAGCAGAGTAGAAAGACTCACATATGCTAGCTACAAACCCACAACCCATAAATTTCCTCTAAAAAGAACTCCTTAAAAATTCTGGAGCAGTGGAATCCATGCAGCAATGGAATGGAGGAGATTTCCGTTCCAGGAAGCCCTGAAAAACCAGCACCAAAGGTACTTCAAGCACTGGACAGTGGAGCCCAGCCATGCCCTGGCCACAAAGCCCTGAGAGCAGCAGATCCTAGCAGGCTTCAGGGGTGGAACCTTTGGTGGCTAGGAAGGTCCCTCCACTCACAGGCTTTACACATCAGTGAGAGAGACGTCTGGGCTGGCCAAGAGGGGAGCAGGGTGTCTCCATAATGTAGGCCCTCGCGGGAGGCAGCGGCAAAGGCAGTGGTGGCCAGGGGCTCCCAAAGCAGGCAGGACCTCAGATCCATTAAACTGAAGGTCTCTACATAAACCCCCTGAGGGAATTGAGCCTGGGAGGTGGACCTGCCCTCACCTGAGAACCTGAATTTAATCATACCTTGAATAGCAGCCCACCCCTGATGAAAGCCCTGAGTCTGGGGAGCAGCATTTGAATCTCAGACCCCAAGCTCTAGCTGGGAAGATCTAGGCGGGGGAGGAGCAGAATCTGAGAAGACAAGTAACTGGCTGGGAAAATGCCCAGAAAAAGGAAAAAAAAATAAGACCATAGAAGATTAATTTATTGGTGAACAGATGTTTCCTCCTTTTCTTTCTGATGAGGCAGAACAATGCTTACCATCAGGGAAAGACATAGAAGTCAAGGCTTCTGTGTCCCGAACATCCAAAATAGGTATTCAATGGGCTCAGGCCATGGAAGAGCTCAAAAAGGATTTTGAAAATCAAGTTAGACAGGTGGAGGAAAAACTGGGAAGATAAATGAGAGAGATGCAAGAAAAGCATGAAAAACGGGTCAATAACTTGCTAAAGGAGACCCACAAAAACGCTGAAGAAAATAACACCTTGAAAAATAGGCTCACTCAATTGGCAAAAGAGGTTTCTAAAAGCTCACTGAAAAAAATAGTTCTCTCAAAATTAGAATGGAACAGATGGAGTCTAATGACTTTCTGAGAAACCAAGAAATCACCAAACACAAGCAAAAGAATGAAAAAATGGAAGAGAATGTGAAACATCTCATTGGAAAAACAACTGACCTGGAAAATAGATCCAAGAGAGACAATTTAAAAATTATGGGACTACCTCATAGCCATGATAAAAAAAGAGTCTAGACATCATGTTTCATGAAATTATAATGGAAAACTACCCTGATATTCTAGAACCAGAGGGCAAAATAAATATTGAAGGAATCCATCGATCACTGCCTGAAAGAGATCAAAAAAGAAAAACTCCTAGGAACATTGTGGCCAAATTCCAAATTTCCCAGGTCAAAGAAAAAATGTTGCAAGCAGCTAGAAAGAAACAATTCTGTTTTTGTGAAAATAAAACCAAGATAACAGAAAATCTAGCAGCTTTTACATTAAGTGATTGAAGGGAGTGGAATAGGATGTTCCAGAAGTCAAAGGAACTAGGACTAAAACAAACAATCACCTACCCAGAAAGACTGAGTATAATACTTCAGGGGAATATATGTTCTTTCAATGAAATAGAGAACTTTCAAGCATTCTTGATGAAAAGACCAGAGCTGAAAAGAAAATTTGATTTTCAAACACAAGAATGAGAAAAAGCATGGAAAAGTAAACAGCAAAGAGAAGTCATAAGGGACTTACCAAAGGTAAACTGTTTACATTCCTACAGGGAAAGACAATATTTGTAACTCTTAAATCTTTTCAGTATCTAGGTAGTTGGTGGGACGACACACACACATCCACACACACACGTACACATGCACACACACATAGAGACAGAGAACACAGTGTCAATTGAATAGGATTGGAACATATTATAAAAGAAATTAAGGTAAATGATGAGAGAGATATGTAGTGGGAGGAGATAGGGTGAAATGGAATGGGGTAAATTATCTCTCCTTCAAGAGGCAAGGAGGAGACTTTTTAGTGGAGGGAAAAAGGAGAGCTGAGAAAAAAAACATGAAGTTTACTCTCATCGCATTCAACTAAAGGAAGGAATAAAATGCACACTCATTTTGGTATGAAAACCAATCTCACAATACAGGAAAGTGGGGGAGAAGGAAGTGGGGGAGAAGCAGGGAGGGCAATTGGAGGAGGGAGCAATTTGAAGTCAACACTCTTGGGGAGGGACAGGATCAAAAGACAGAATAGAAACAATGGGGGCAGGATAGGATGGAGGGAAATATAGTTAGTCTTACACAACATGACTATTATCGAAGTCATTTGCAAAAGTACACAGATATGGCCTCTATTAAATTGCCTGCCTTCCCAAAGGGAAAGAGTGGGGAGGGAGGGATGGGGAGAATTTGGAACTCAAAGTTTTAGGAACATCTGTTGAGCATTCTTCTTACTACTAGGAAGTAAGAAATACAATTGATGGGGAATAGAAAGTTATCTAGCCCTACAGGACAAAAAAGAAGAATGGGACAAGGGAAAGGAGGGATGATAGAAGAGAGGGCAGATTGGTGATAGGGGAAATTAGAATGCTTGGTGTATTGGGGTGGGGGGTGGGGACAAATAGGGAGAAAATTTGGAACCCAAAATTTTGTGAAAATGAATGTAAAAAGTTGAATAAATAAATTTATATTAAAAAAAGACCCTCTGATTTTGTTGAACTATTCAACATGTCAAAATGTATTTTATTTCAAAAATAACAAGTGTTATTGAGTTGCTTCTTCATCCATGGGGCAAAAATAAGGGTAATTGAAGGCTCAAATCACTAAGAAAAATTTGCTTTCTTTTATTCTGCAAAAATATGTTGAGAACTTTATTTGTATTAATGTAGTAAGATGAATATACATCATTTTTCTTTAACTCTGCTATTTCAATATGCTCAAAAAATAAAGACTACAGAGACGTGAGGTAACAATTTCTTGCTCCTCAAATAAAAAGTATTATTAATAGAAGAGTACTATGCACAATTGTGCTAATAGTTATTGCCTTTGTATTTCTCTCTCTCTCTCTCTCTCTCTCTCTCTCTCTCTCTCTCTCTCTCTCTCTCTCTCTCTCTCTCTCTCTGTCTCTCTCAGTTTACACACAGAAAGACATATGTGTTTGTATGTGTGTATGCCATGTTTTGTGGAATTATTATCTAAATTTGGACCTAGATTACTTGTGATGTTTTGTTCAGTTTTTATGACTAAATACTTATCATCAAGCTCTAAAGAACAATATTTTTTTAATATTTATTTATTTATTTAACTTTTTACATTCGTTTTCACAAAATTTTGGGTTCCAAATTTTCTCCCCTCTTATCCCCTTCCCCCACCCCAATACACCAAGCAATCTAATTTTTGAAAGTCAGGTCACTGCCTTGTCTATGATTACAGATGCCAAGGTATTTTCTCCCATCTTTACTGGAGGTCTCAATATCAGAATACCTCTTTTTAACATCTTACTAAATCACAGGATTAAGTATATCAGATTTTAAACTGGATCATGAATTGATTTGAGTGTGAAAATCGTTATTCTAGTGGAGAAATTTTCTGGAAACTCAAACTACCTACAAATTGTTAGCAAGAATTATCACCAGATAAGAGGAGGCTTAAAAATGCTACTTGCATAAATAGCATGTAGAAACTATGTTTGAGGGTTGGAAATCAATTCTGTTATTGTATTAAGAGATTTTAAAGACATGCCACAGCAATGAGTAGGATGGGTCAAAGACATTAGATTTTCCTTGGAAATAGACCTAGAAGTCTTCATAAAGAATACACATTGATTTAGAGAACTTTTCCCAGAAAAGAAAAATTCCAGCTTGTGATATATCACTTCTCAAAATGGTGTGAAATATTAATTAGCCCTTTAAAATGCGCTAACATGAGATTCAGATGTTTTACAGTGAACAAAGGACTGAATTGATTTTAAGAAAAAGTTCAAACCCTGACTCTGCTAATTACAAATGAATTTGGATACTTCACTTAATGTCCCTTTTCTTCTGTTTCTTTACATGTAACACGTAGATATCAAGTTAGAGGATTTATATGGTTATGTCCATCTCTGAGTTTAGTTGAGTTTAATTTAAAACTTTTGCAGAATGGAATGTTATTTAGGCACTTCATAAGACATACATGTTTCTTTAGAAAATGCTGAGGTGAAAGGGATGGTGGTAAAGCATATTATTCAAAAATGCTATCCAAGAAGATACTAGCTTTCTTATACCTTAAATATTAATCTATTTTCAAAAATAGAGGTCAGATTTATTGAACTATTAATGACAGTATATAATGTGTTGTATTAGCTTGTGCTATCAAGCATTATTAGAGGATTTATAATAAAATGATAATATAGTCTACTTTATAATCTTCACTCTTTTATTCCACAAAATTAAATGTTCTAGGAAATAAAAAGTTGGAACAAAATTGGGCTAGATACTCTAATTCAGTTTGGGTCATATAATATTAGAAAATAGACAACCTGAAGATGGTGGAGAGAAGCCAGGAATTATCTTGAATTCTCCCCAAATTCCCACAAAAACGACATTAAATCAAGTCTTTAAATGAATTCTAGAATAGCAAAACCCACAAAATGAGAGAGTGAAACAATTTTCAGATTGAGGCAACTTGGAAGGACTTGAAGAAATATTTGTCTAACTTGGGGAAAAGGGCAGTGAAGCACAGTTCAGACACATTCAGGCAAGCCAGTAGAAAACATTCAACTACACAAATAGACAAAGCCCCTTGGTACTACTTCATCCAGCCAGCAAAGAGTGTTCCAGTCCAAACCTAAAACGAAATTGTGAGGGAACATACCCCAGCACAATAGGCAAAACTAATTTAGCCCTCCTCTTCCCCCACACCCCTCCACACAGTGAACAATTTGCAAGATGCTAAGACCCTGGTGTGAAAAGATATTGACCAGGGCCCGGGCCACTAGCATAAGAAACTTGGGACAGTGTCTACTGTGCCTCAGTAACACAATTCAATGTTAACAGTCATGCAATAGGCTGAAAAATGAGTAAGAAAGAGCATATCGCTTTGAACACAGAATACAACTATGGTGACATGGAAGATCAAAACACAAACACAGAAGATGAGAAAGTCAAAATTCCAAATGCAAAGCATCAAATGGGAATGTGAATTGATCTCAGGCTTAAAAAGTCATTTTGGAAGAGATCAGAAAGGATCATAAAAATGAATAAGGTAGATAGAGAAAAATTGAGAAAAGGAGGATTAAGGAAAATTATGGAAGAGTCAAGAGCTACATAAAGGAAGCAAAAATGACTGAAGAATACTCCTTTAGAAGTACAATTGTGTGTGTTCATCCTTCGTTGATGAAATTCTTCAGCATGGCTGAAGAAGACCATGCCGTCAGAGATGTAATGACATGACTTGCATTTGACTTTGTTTTGAGTGAGGAAGGGCTGTGCAGGTCACTAGCCTCATTTCTCCTCCAGAGCCATCTGAATACAGTGAACAGATATTCATCAGGATGACTGGAGATGACCCAGGATAAGGCATTTGGGGTTAAGTGACTTTCCCAAGGTCATACAATTAGTGAGTGTCAAGTGTCTGAGGGGAGATTTGAACTCAGGTCTTCCTGACTCCTGCACTTTGCTCTCTCCACTGTACCACCTAGCTGCCTCCAAAGGTAGAATTGGCCACATGGAAAAGGAAGTAAAAAATTAGAATTGGGAAACAGTGTACTGTAGTCTTCTTTTAGAATTCTGAGTTCGGATTTGGTAACTTTGGAAGTTGGGAGTAAAGATGAGAGAATGAAAACAGAGATTCCCCTGAGCTCTTCCACAGATTCCATAAGAGCTTTTAAAAAGTTAGTTTGAACAAATAGGAGATAGATTTTGTCAGATTTCCAGCCAAGAGCAGCCTGAAAGATCAGCAGAAAGGATCTGTTAGACCTGACTGAGAATTTCAAATGTACGGGCCACACTAGTGCAGACTTGGCCATAGAAGACCAGAAGCAGCTCAGGGAATTTCACCAGTGCTGATTCCCAAGCATCTCAGTATAGGACAGATGTCTGATAGAGCTGGGTGAGAGTGAAATGCAGGGCCCATGACAGCAGCTGGTATTCCTGGAACTATCAGCCCAGACACTAAATGTTTGATGTGCTATGTGAACTTCCAGGAGTCAATATGTTGGAATAAACTGTGGGTCCTCCCATCATTCCTTGTTGACTTTGAAAAACCCAAAGAATATTGACCCAAGAAACATTCTGGAATGGTGAGGCCAACAGAAAAGACTGAGCAGTCTTTTAGCTTGGGAGCCTAAGGATATGGATGGTATGGGTCATTTTTGCTGTATCTGAAGGGGACCAGTGTAGGACCAGAAGCATCCCAGCAAGCCCCATTTCAGTGGAGCAGAAGGAGATCCTGAAATCCAAGGGCTGCAGCTAATCACTATCAACATAAGGGCAACAGTACAACCAGGGAAATTGTGCAGACAACAGAGTAGATGGAGGCCCACCAGATACTGAGCTTTCTCATGCTCTAGAGCAGCCCTAGGGGAGAAAGAAACTTCCAGTGTCCACATCAACTCTCTCCCACATCTTACACCATGGTCTTCAGGGTAACCCTGGGGAAACTGAGAACGACTTCATCTGGCCTGGACCTCAGTAGACACCAGCCTAATCATCACGAGATAAGCTGCAATATTATATAGCTTCTAGCTGAAAGTACCAGAGGACACAGCACACAAAGCTAGTAAGCAGACCCCTAGCTCTCAGCAAAACAAACAAAAAAAGTGGTACAGAGGAGACTGTGCTCCAAAGCAGAGATGCACTTTATAACTCTCTTTACAGCCTTGCAGTTTCTACAACAAACATAGTCCTGACAGGGAAGGGGTGGGGGTGGTTTCTGCTAGGCAAGAGCCACCAAAGAGAAGGTGGTTGTCAGGGTGTTGTTGGGCAAAAGACCCCAACAGAGAAGAAGTGCCAGGAGAGGGATCCAATCAAAGACTGGTTGTGATTCAACAAAAAGTAGTTGTCAGGAAGCGGGGGCAGGGGTAATCAGCAAAAGGTAGTATCCTGGCAAGAGGGGTCTAACATTAGGTGGGCACAGGTGGTTACCGTACAGATAGACTAAACAAAAAATAGCTGTTAACAATTCACCAGATATTTCACAACCCAAAGGGGAATAACGTTTTGGCAGGGGCCCAAAAAAACCTGTTGCTAGGCAAGTTATCCAACCCTCAATCCAATCTCTCAAACTAGGGGCCCAGGGAGGATTAAAGTCCACTTCAAGGTGAAAAAAAAAATGACCAATGATTTTAAAAGTACAATTGACAAAATGAAAAAAAAATCACAGAAGAGAACAGCTCTTTAAAAAGTAAAATTGGGCCGGGGGGAGGAGCCAAGATGGCAGAGTAGAAAGACACACATACGCTAGCTCTGAACCCACAACCTATAAAATACCTGCAAAGAAGAATTCCTAACAAATTTTGGAGCAGTGGAGGCCACAGAACAGTAGAGTAGAGGAGATTTCTGTTCCAGAGAGACCAGAAAATCTGACACCAAAAGTCCATTGAGCACTGTAACCAGAGCAGAGCCCAGTCCTGCCCTGGCCACACTGCACCAAGAGGAGCAGATCCAAGCAGGTTTCAGGGACAGAATATCCAGCAGCCACGGAGGTCCATCGACCCACAGGCACAAAGGTCAGAGAGAGAGAGAGCCTGTGTGGCTAGCTGAGGTGAGCGGGGTGTCTCCATAACTCAGGGCCCATTGGGAGGCAGCAGCAGACAGGAGCTCCCAAAGCAGGCTGAGCTTGGATCCATTATCGAAGGTCTCCGCATAAATTCCACTGAGGGAACTGAGCTTTGTAGGGAGGCCCTGCCCTGATCTGAGCACCTGGACTTAATCTCATAGTGAATAGAAACCCTTCCCCCACCTGAGCACCAGAATTTAATCTTACAGTGAATAGCATCCCTGACCCTGCTGCAAGCCTTGAGGCTGGGAAGCAGCATTTGAATCTCAGACCTCAAGTAGTAGCTGGGCAGATCTGGAGGTAAGGTGGGTGTGGAAAGGAATCTCAGAAGTCAAGTAAGTGACTGGGAAAATGCCCAGAAAAGGGAAAAAAAATAAGACCATAGAAGGTTAATTTCTTGGGAAACAGATATTTCCTCCCTTCCTTTCAGATGAGGAAGAACAATGCTTACCATCAGGGAAAGACATAGAAGTCAAGGCTTCTGTATCCAAGACATCCAAAATAGATATTCAATGGGCTCAGGCCATGGAAGAGCTCAAAAAGGATTTAGAAAATCATGTTAGACAGGTGGAGGAAAAACTGGGAAGAGAAATGAGAGACATACAAGAAAAGTATGAAAAGCAGATCAACACATTGATAAAGGAGACCCAAAAACAATGCTGAGGAATATAACACCTTGAAAAATAGGCTAACTCAATTGGCAAAAGAGGTTCAAAAAGCCAATGAGGAGAAAAATGCTTTCAAAAGCAGAATTAGCCAAATGGAAAAAGAGGTTCAAAAGCTCACTGAAGAAAATAGTTCTCTCAAAATTAGAATGGAACAGATGGAGTCTAATGACTTTATGAGAAACCAAGAAATCACCAAACAAAACCAAAAGAATGAAAAAAGGGAAGAGAATGTGAAACATCTCATTGGAAAAACAACTGACCTGGAAAATAGATCCAAGAAAGACAACTTAAAAATTATGGGATGACCTCATAGCTATGATCAAAAAAAAAGAGTGTAGACATCATGTTTCATGAAATTATCAAGCAAAACTGCCCTGATATTCTAGAATCAGAGGGCAAAATAAGTATTGAAGGAATCCATCAATCACTGCCTGAAAGAGATCCAAAAAGAGAAACTCTTGGTAACATGGTGGCCAAATTCCAGAATTCCCAGGTCAACGAGAAAATATTGCAAGCAGCTAGAAAGAAACAATTCCGTTATTGTGAAAATAAAATCATGATAACACAAGATCTAGCAGCTTTTACATTAAGGGATCGAAGGGCATGGAATAGGATATTCCAGAGGTCAAAGGAACTAGCACTCAAACCAAGAATCACCCACCTAGCAAAACTGAGTATAATACTTAAGGGGAAAAAATGGTCTTTCAATGAAATAGAGGACTTTCAAATATTCTGGATGAAAAGACCAGAGCTGAAAAGAAAATTTGACTTTCAAACACAAGAATGAGAAGAAGCATGAAAAACTAAACAGCAAAGAGAAGTCATAAGGGACTTACTAAAGTTGAACTGTTTACATTCCTACATGGAAAGACAATATTTGTAACTCTTGAAACTTTTCAGTGTCTGGGTAGTTGGTGGGATTACACACACACACACACGCACACACACACTCACACACTCATCTACACATGCACCCACACACAGAGACACAGAGCACAGAGTGAATTGAATTGGATGGGATCATATCTTAAAAAATGAAGTTAAGTGATGAGAGAGAAATGTATTGATAGGAGAGAGGATGAAATGGAATGTGGCAAATTATCTCTCATAGGAGAGGCAGGCAGGAGACATTTTAGTGGAGGGAAAAAGAGGGGAGCTGAGAGAAGTCATGAAGATTACTCTCCTCACATTCGACTAAAGGAAGGGATAAAATGCTCACTCATTTTGGTATGAAAACGTATCTTACAATACAGAAAAGTGGGGCAGAAGGGGATGATGGAAGGGAGGGCAATTGGAGGAGGGAGAAATTTGAAATCAACACTCTTGGGGAGGGACAGTATGAAAAGAGAGAATAGAGGCAATAGTGGGCAGGATAAGATGGAGGGAAATATAGTTAATCTTAAACAACATGACTATTATCGAAGTCATTTGCAAAACTACACAAATATGGCCTATATTGAATTGCCTGCCTTCCCAAAGGGAATAGGTGGGGAGGGAAGGATGGGGAGAGTTTGAAACACCAAGTTTTAGGAACAACTGTTGAGTATTATTCTTGCTACTAGGAAATAAGAAATACGGGTAATGGGGAATAGAAAGCTATCTGGCCCTACAGGACAAAAGAGAAGATAAGGACAAGGAAAGGGAGGGATGATAGAAGAGACGGTAGATGGGTGATTGAGGAAATTAAAATGCTCGGTACTTTGGGGTGTGGAGAGTGGACAAATGGGGAGAAAATTTGGAACCCAAAATTTTGTAAAAATGAATGTAAAAAGTTAAATAAATAAATTTATTAATAAAACATAGTAAAGTTGGTCAAATGGATAGGGAGGTAGAAAACTGAACTCGGGAAAATATCTCGTTAAAATAAAAAAAAATGGACAAATGGAAAAGTAGGTATGTTTTGTTGTTTTTTTTTTTTTTAATAGCGTTGAACAAATAGAAGTTAATGACTCTATGGGGCATCAAGTATCAGTGAAACAAAACATAAAGAATGAAAAAAATAGAAG
Organism: Bettongia penicillata ogilbyi; assembly: GCA_023548195.1. Classification (NCBI taxonomy): domain Eukaryota; kingdom Metazoa; phylum Chordata; class Mammalia; order Diprotodontia; family Potoroidae; genus Bettongia; species Bettongia penicillata. The sequence goes on along the minus strand of JAJHZJ010000112.1, from coordinate 704,576 downwards.
AAAATGTAAAATATCTCATTGGAAAAACAATTGACCTGGAAAATAAATGCAGGAGAGAACTAACTAAGAATTTTTAATCTACTGGAAAGCCATGATGAAAAAAGAGCCTACAGAGTATCCTCCAAGAAATTATCAAGGAAAACTACCCTGAAGTCCTAGAACCAAAGAGCAAAATAATCATTAAAAAAATCCACTATACATGGAATGAAAGAAATCCTAAATTGAAAATGCCAAGCAATATTGTAGCCAAATTCCAGAATTATCAAATCAAATAGAAAAGTGTACAATTGGCAAGAAATAATTCAAATATTGAGGAACTACATTCAGTGTCACAAAAGGTTTTGTGACATCTACTATGAACCATCACAGGGATTGGAATGTGATATTCTGTTAGGCAAAGATCTTGGACTGCAAGTATCAAGTAAAAATGAGCACAATCGTGCAGGCAAGGAGATGCACATTTAATAAACTATGATATTCCCAGACCCTGTTGATGAAAAAGTCAGAGTTCAATGGAAAATTTGATCTTCAAATACAAGTCTCAAGAGAGCAATAGAGAGTAAACAGGAATTTTTTTTTAAATATTAAAAGATTTGTTATTCACTGAGGGGAAACTGTTTATGTTCATATATGTGAGGATGAAACTTGTTGATCTTGAGAACTACATATTTATCACGACATTTAAAAAGGTGTGGATATGAATTAACTGATGTGATGGTCAAAAAAACTAATTAATGGATATGAAGGAATTGCAATGGGAGAAGAGGAAAGGAGGAGGCAGAGCAGTGTAAAGTACATTGCATGAAGAGGTACAAAGACATATCATAATAGAGGAAAGGAAGGGATGGATATGAACATTGTTTGAGTTTTACTCTCATCAGATTTGGTTCAAAGAGGGCATAGCATACTCAATTATAAGTGTAGAAATCTCACTTGCCCTAAAGGCAGTAGGAAAGGAAAGGGAAAGAAAAAGGAGGGGGTGGTTAAAAGGGAGGGAAGAAGTAGCAAATAAAAAGGGAAAGAAAATGGAGAACTGATAGAAGGGAGGGAAGATTGAAGGAGGCAATGGTCAAAAGTGAAACTTTTGTGAGGAGGGAAGGGATAAGGTAGAAATAAAAGTATAAATGGGGTGGATGAGAAGGAAAGAAAGACACAGATAGTAATCATAAGTTTTAATATGAATGTGATCAATTCTCCCATAAAAGGGAACCGTATAGTAGCATAGAAAAAAAATACAACCCAAATGTGTTGTTTATAAGAAACACATTTGAAAACGTGTATACATACAGGTTAAAGGTAAATATCTGGAGAAAAATATATTTTCCTTCAGCTGAAGTAGAAAAAAATAGGAGGGTTAGCAATCCTATTCTCAGGCAAAGCAAAAGCAAACATATATCTACTCCAAAGAGATAAGGAAGGAAATTGTATTCTTCTAAAATCCACCACAGATAATGAAGGAATATCAGTACTAAACATATATGCACCAAGTGGCACAGCATCCAAATTCTTAGACGAGAAGTTAAGGGAATTACAGGAAGAAATAGACAGCAAAATTTTACTGGTTGGGGACCTCAAACTTCTAATATGTGCGCTTGATAAGTCTAACTTCAAAATAAACAAAAAAGAAGTTAAGGTGGTGAGTAGAATTCTGGAAAAAATAGATATGATAGACCCTCAGAGAAAACTGAATGGGGATAGAAAGGAATGCATAAAAACTGACTATGTACTAGAGCATAAAATCTTCAAAGTCTGGCACAGATAGGCAGAAATATCATTTGAATACATATCAATGTATCAGTTTCAGGTCATGATGGAAAAACAATTATATGTAATAAAGGGTCATGGGAAGATAAACCAAAAATTAATGGAAACTAAATAATTTAATCCTAAAGAAAGAGTGGGTAAAACAAAAAATCATAGAAACAGAAATTTTGTTCAAGATAATGACAATAATGTGACAACTTATCAAAACTTATGAGATGCAGCCAAAGCATTTTCTCTTTTATATCTCTTAATGCTTACATGATTAAAATAAAAAGAAATTAATGCACTGGGCATGCAGCTGAAAAAGCTAGCAAAACAACAAACAGAAAATCTCCAATTAAATACCAAATTAGCAATACTGAAAACTAAAGAAGAGACTAATAATATTGAACAAAAAAATGAACTAACAAATGTAATTAAGAGTTTGTTTTTAGAAAAAAAATAAAAATTAATCAAACTTTGGCCAATTTAATTAATAAAAGAAAGAAGGAAACCAAATTGCCAATACCAAAAATGAAAAAGGTGAATCCACCTTTAGTGAACAGGCAATTAAACAGTAATTAGAAATCATTTTGCTCATAAATTTGACAATATTAGTCAAATGGATGAATATTTACAAAAATATAAATTGCCCAGATTTACAAAAGAGGAAATAAAATATTTAAATAACCTCATCTCAGAAAAAAAAAAAAGGAATTGGACATCAATGAACTCCATAGGAAAAAATCTCCATGGTCAGAAGGATTTGGAGTGACTTCTATCAAACATTTTGAGAAGATTTAATTGCAATACTATACAGACTATTGGAGAAAATTGGCAAATAAGGAGTCCTACCAGATTCTTTTTATGATGCAAATATGATGTTGATACCTAAACAGAGAAGAGCAAAACAGAGAAAGAAAATTATAGACCAACTTCCCTAATCACTATAGATACCAAAGTAAGATATTATCAAAAATATTACAGCAAATTTTATGAGAATAATACACTCTGATCAGGTAGAATATATCCCAGGAATGTAGGAAACTCTTAGGGTAACTGATTATATCAACAACAAAAGCAATACAAATCATATTATTGTCTCAATACATGTAGAAATAACTTTGGACAAAATACAACACCCACTTCTATTGAAAACACTGGCGAGCATAGGAATAAATGGAAGCTTCCCTAAAAGAATAAGCAAAATCTCCTGAAAACCATCATCAAGGACTATATGTAATGGGAATAAGCTAGATATATTTCCAATAAGATTGGGAGTGAAACAAGGATGGTCATGATCAACATTGCTATTCAAAGTGGTAGTAGAAATATTAGCATTAGCAATAAAGAAAAAAAATTAAATTGAAGGAATTAGAATAAGCAAAGAAGAAACTAAATTACCATGCTTTGATATAAATCAAGAAAAAACAAGTAAACATAGAATCAGGCAAATCAGGTAAAATGTGCTTGAAGTCAAAACCTTAGTAAAGTTGCAGGATTTAAAAAAAAAAAAAAAAAACATAAATCATCCAAATGCCTGTGTATTACTAACAAAGTTCAATTGCAAGAAATACAAAGCGAAATTCCTTCTAAAGTTCCTGTAGACAATACAAAATATTTGGGAGTCTTCCTGACAAAAAAAATCCCAAAAAATAAACAAACAAACAAAAAAAACCCACAGGAATCTAGGAACACAATTCCAAAAAAATTTTTGCACAATTAAAATCAGCTCTAAATAATTTCAAAAACATCAATTTCTTATGGATAGGCTGAGCTTATATAATAAAAATGACATTTCTATCTACATTACCTTAATTGTTCAGTGTCATATCAATCAAAGTACCAAATGTTATTTTATAAGGCTGGAAAAAAAAAAAAAACAATATCAAAATTCCTCTGGAAGAACAGAAGTCCAGAATATCAAGGGAATTTTTGAAAAGAAAATGCTAGGGAAAGTGACCTAATCATATGAAATCTTAAACTATGTTATAAAGCAGCAATCATTTAAACTACTTGGTACTAAGACATAGAAGAGTAGATCAGTGGAATGATTTAGGTATACCAGACGCAGTATTCGATGATTGTAACAGTCTACTGTTTGATAAACCAAAAGACCCCAAATTCTGGGATAAAAACTCACTGTTTGTCAAAAACTACTGGGAAACAATGTGGCAGAAAGCAGGCACATACCAATGACAGACATCGTTTACCATATTAAAGTCCAAATGGGTATGCAACCTAAATATAAAGACTGATACTATAAAGAAAGTAAGGGAGCAAGAGTAGCTTATTTATCAGATGTATGGAGAAGAGTGGAATTTCTGACCAAACAAGAGGTAGAGAACATTACAAAATACAAAATGCAAAATTTTGATTATATTAAATTAAAAAAAGCAACTGAGATCAAGATTAGGATGAAAACAGAAAACTGTATAATAATTTTTCTAATTTGTGTCTGTGACAAAGGCCTCATTTCTAAAAAAAATATAGATAACAGAGTCAAATTTACAAGAACACCAGTCATTCCCTGACTGATAAATTGTCAAATTTTATGAACAGTCAGTTTTCAGAGGAAGAAATCAAAGCTATCTGTAGTCATACGGAAAAAAATGCTCTAAATCATTATTGATTAGAGAGATGCAAATAAAAACAACTCGGAGGCACCAAATCACTCTGATCAGATAGACTAACATAACAAAAGAGAAAAATGACAAGTGTCAGAGATGTTGGAGGTTTCAAACAGTATTTCATTATGGGTCGAGTTGTGGGCTGATTCACCATCCTGAAGAGCTGTTGGAACTCTACCCAAAAGATTTTAAAAATGTGCATAGCCTTTGACCCTGCAATAACACTTCTATGGCTCTATCCCAAATAAATCATAAATTATGGGAAAAGGATGCAAATATGCAAAAGTATTTATGTCAACTCTTTTTCGTGTTGATTATCGCCTGGAAATAAAAGGATACCATTAATTGGGGAAAGACTCAACAATCTGTTGTATCTGAATGTAATTATTCTATAAGAAATGATGAGCAGCTAGACTTCAGATAAACCTGGAAAGACTTATACGAACTGATGCTGAGTGAAGTGAGCAGAATCAGTAGAATATTATTCACAGTAACAGCCACAGTGTGTGTGTACAAGGACTGATTTCGATGGACTTAGGCCTTCTCAGCAAAACAAAGTCCTAAAATATTCCCAAAGGATTCATGATGCAAAATACCATCCACATTCAGAAAAAGAACTATGGAGTTGGCACATAGACTGAAGCAGACTATTTTCTCTTTTGTAATGTTTTGTTTTACTCAAGTTTTCTCCCATTTGCTATAATTGTTCTATGAATCATGACTAAAGTGAAAATGTGCCTAATGAGAATGTATGTTTAGAAGCCATATGCGATTGCCTGCTGTCTTGGGGAGAGAGGTGGTAGGGAGGGGAAGAAAATTTAATACTTGTGGAAGTGAATGCTGAAAAATGACAAGAAATCAATAAATTTGGAGAAAAATAGATTTGAGCAGGGGAAAGTTAATGGCTTCATGAAAGATGAAAAATCAATCCAAACAATTTAAAAGTTTTGAGCTACCTGAAAGACATGATAGAAAAACAAAAAACGAAAAACAAACAAACAAACAAAAAACTTGGACAGCTTTTTTTCAAGAAATTATTAATAAAAACTGTTCTGATATCCTGGAATAGAAGGGTAGAATAGTCATTGAAAGAATCCACTGATCATCTCCCAAAAAGATCCTAAAACGCAAACTCCGAGAAACATTGAAGCCAAATTTAACAATTATCAGGTCAAGGGAATAAATACTTTAAGCAGTTAGAAAGTTACAATTCAATGACAAACACCCAGAGTCAGGATTACGCAGGAGCTGGAAGCTTTTTCATTAACGTTTCAGAACGCTTAGAATATGGTATTCCAGAAAGCAAAGAAGGTTGGATTACAAACAAGCATCAACTACCCAGCAAAGTCAAGCATAATCTTTCAAGGGAAAGTATGGGTATTCATTAATAGAGAGGACTTTCAAACATTTCTGATGAAAAGACCAGAGCTGAACAGAAAATTTGATCATTAAATATAATATTCAAAATATGCATAAGAAAGGAAACAGGAAAGAAAAAGAAACGCTATTTTCTTTAATGGCATTTAAGCTGCTTTCCCTACATGGGAAGGTGACAGGTGTAACTCTTAAGACCCTTATCACTATTAGGGAAGTTATAACAAGTATACATAGACAGGAGTCATGGGTATGAGTTGTCTTTCATATGATGCCATTAAAAGATAAAGGATGAAGTAAACGATTATATTGGGAAAATAGGAAAGGAAGAGGCAAATAGTGTAAATTGAATCACATGAAGAGGCACAAAAGATCTATTACAACAGAGGAAAAGAAAGGAGTGAGTGAGCATTGTTTGAACCTTACTCTCACTGAATTTGATTCAAAGAGAGAGAAACATATACATTCAGTGTGGTGTATAAATTTATCTTATCTTGTATTAAAGTAGGAGAGGAAAGAGTAGGAAGGAGGAGGGCTGATAGAAGGTAGGGCAGAAGTAGGAGGAGAAAGAGGGAAGAGAATAGAGGGAGACTGAAACAAAGGAGGGTAAATTGAGGGAGATGGTGGTCAGAAGGAAAACTCTGCTGAGAATGGACAGGGTAAAAAGAGAGAGAAAAGCATAAGTGGGAAAATGTATGATGGAGAGAAATACAATTAATAATCTTACTTGTCAATTGAGGAGATCATGTGTCCCACAAAACAGAAGCAGATAGCAAAGCAGATTTAAAACCAGAATCCTTCAATACAGGATAAAAGAAATATATCTGAAGCAGAGAAATATGCACAAAGTGATGATAAAAGGTTGGAGCAGAATATATTATGTTTGATTTGCAGTAAAAAATAGCTAGAGAAACAATCTTTATCTTAGACAAAGAAATCAAAAATAAATGTAATTAAAAGAGACAAGGAAGGACATTGCTTCTTGATAAAAGGTACTATAGGCACTGAATTAATATAAATATTATGTGTATATCTATCTATCTATCTGTCTATCTATCTATCTATATACATACATATGTATGTATGTATGTATGTATGTACGTATGCATCAATTGATATAATGTCCAAATCCTTAGAGAAAAAAAATAGAGGAATAAATAAACAGTAAAATATACTAATGAGGGAAATTGATCTCTCCTCTCTCAGAACTTAATAAATACAATCACAAAATAAACCAGAAGTTAAGAGGCTGAGTAGAATTTTGGAAAAGTTAGATATCATAGACATCTTGAGAAAAGTGAATCACAATAGAAAGTTATAAACCTTTCTCAGTGGTACATAGTACCTATGCAAAAATTGGCCAAGGATTACGGAATAGAAACCTCATGACAAAATACAGAACAGAATCTTTTTTTTTTTTTTTGCATCCTTTTCAAATCACAATGCAGTAAAAAATTAGGTATAATAAAGAATCAAGGAAAGATAAGCTAAAACCTAATGCTAAGGGTAAAAGAAGAACACATAGAAACCATCAATAAATTCATCCAGACAATAATGTGGCAACATACTAAAACTTTTGAGATATAGTCAAAACAGTCCTTAAGAAGAATTTTATATCTCAAGATATTTACAGGAACAAAATAGAGAAAGAGGAGATAAATGAATTTAACATGCAACTGTAAAAAATTTTAAAAAGAACAAATTAAAAATCCCCAATTAATTCTCAAGTAAAACATTATGAAAATCAGAGGAGAGAGTAATAAAACTGAAAGCAACATAATTACTGAATGAATGAATTATAAAATAAACAAGCCTTTGGTAACTTTGATTTTACTTTTTTAAAATATAAATTTATTTAACTTTTTACATTCATTTTCACAAAATTTTGGGTTCCAAATTTTCTCCCCATTTATCCCCTCCCCCCACCCCAATACACTGAGCATTCTAATTTTCCCTATCACCAATTTGCCCTCTCTTCTATCATCCCTCCTTTCTCTTGTCCCCATCTTCTCTTTTGTTCTGAAGGGTCAGATGACTTTCTATTCCCCAATAACTGTATTTCTTATTTCCTAGTAGCAAGAACAATACTCAACAGTTGTTCCTAAAACTTTGAGTTCCAAACTCTCCCCATCCCTCCCTCCCCACCCATTCCCTTTGGGAAGGCAAGTAATTCAATAGAGGCCATATCTGTATAGTTTTGCAAATGACTTTGATAATAGTTGTGTTGTGTAAGACTAACTCTATTTCCCTCCACCCTATCCTGGCCCCATTGTTTATATTCTCTCTTTTGATCCTGTGCCTCCCCGAGTGTTGACTTCAAATTGCTCCCTCCTTGCATTGCCCTCCCTTCCATCATCCCCCCCACCCTGCTTATCTCCTTCTCCCCCACTTTCCTGTATTGTAACATAGGTTTTCATACCAAATGAGTGTACGTTTTATTCCTTGCTTTAGTCGAATGTGATGAGGGTAAACTTCATGATTTTTACTTAGCTCTCCTCTTTTTCCCTCCACTAAAATTTTCCTGCTTGCCTCTTGAATGAGAGATAATTTACCCCATTCCATTTCATGCTCTCTCCTCTCACTACTTTGCTCTCTCACCGGTTACCTTAATTTCTTTTAAGATATGATCCCATCCTATTCAATTCACTCTGTGCTCTGTCTCTCTATGTGCATGCATGTGTGTATGTGTGCATGTACGCACCTGTGTACGTGTGTGTGTGTGTGTGTGCGTGTGTGTGTGTATGAGTGTGTGTGGTCCCGCCAACTACCCAGATACTGAAAAGTTTTAAGAGTTACAAATATTGTCTTTCCATGTAGGAATGTAAACAGTTCACCTTTGGTAAGTCCCTTGTGACTTCTCTTTGCTGTTTACTTTTTCATGATTCTTCTCATTCTTGTGTTTGAAAGTCAAATTTTCTTTTCAGCTCTGGTCTTTTCATCAAGAATGCTTGAAAGTCCTCTGTTTCATTGAAAGACCATATTTTCCCCTGAAGTATTATCCTCAGTTTTGCTGGGTACATAACTTGATTTTAGTCTAGTTTCTTTGACTTCTGGAATATCCTATTCCACTCCCTTTGATCCCTTAATGTAAAAGCTGCTAGATTTTGTGTTATCCTGATTGTATTTTCACAATACTGGAATTGTTTCTTTCTAGCTCCTTGCAATATTTTCTCCTTGACCTGGGAATTCTGGTATTTGTCCACAATGTTCCTAGGAGTTTCTCTTTTTGGATCTCTTTCAGGCGGTGATCGATGGATTCTTTCAATACTTATTTTGCCCTCTGGTTCTAGAATCTCAGGGAAGTTTTCCTTGATAATTTCATGAAAGATGATGTCTGGGCTCTTTTTTTGATCATGGCTTTCAGGTAGTCCCATAAATTTTAAATTGTCTCTCTTGAATCTATTTTCCAGGTCAGTTGTTTTTCCAATGAGATATTTCACATTCTCTTCCACTTTTTCATTGTTTTGGTTTTGCTTTGTGATTTCTTGGTTTCTCACAAAGTCATTAGCCTCCATCTGTTTTGAACCTCTTTTTCCATTTGGCTAATTCTGCTTTTGAAAGTATTCTTCTCCTCATTGGCTTTTTGAACCTCTTTTGCCAATTGAGTGAGCCTATTTTTCAAGGTGTTATTTTCTTCAGCATTTTTTTGAGTCTCCTTTACCAAGGTATTGACCCATTTTTCATGCTTTTTGCATCTCTCTCATTTCTCTTCCCAGTTTTTCCTCTGTCTGTCTAACTTGATTTTCAAAATCCTTTTTGAGCTCTTGCATGGCCTGAGCCCACCAGACTTCCCCTCAGATGTCTGGGATAGAGAGGGCCCAACCTCCATGTCCTTCCCAGATGGCAAGCATTGTACTACCTCATCAGAAATGCAAGGAGGAAGGAACATCTCTTCCCCAAGAAAGTAACTCTCTATGTTCTTATTTTGCTTCCTTTTTCTGGGCATTTTCCCAGCCAGTTACTTGACTTCTGAGATTCCTCTCCACCCCCTCCTAGATCTGCCCAGCTAGTGCTTGGGGTCTGAGATTCAAATGATGCTTCCCAGCTGCAGGGCTTTCAGTGGCAGGAGCGGCTGTTATTCAATGTGAGCTTAAGTTCTGGTGCTTGGTTGAGGGCAGGCCCGCCTCCCAGGCTCAGTTCCCTCAGGAGGTTTATGCAGAGACCTTTGGTAATGGACCTGAGCTCCTGTCTGCTCCGGGAGTTCCGGGCTGCTGCTGCCACTGCTGCTGCCTCTGCCACTGCATCCCGAGGGGGCCCGAGTCATGGAGACGCCCCACACCCCTCTTGAGCAGCCCATGAGTCTCTCTCACTGACCTGGAGCGCCTGTGTGTGGAGGGACCTTCATGGCTGCCGAAGATTCAGTCCCTGAAGCCTGCTCGGATCTACTCCTCTGGGGCCACGTGGCCAGTGAAGCGCAGGGGTGGGCTCTGTTGTCCAGAGCACGATTGACCCCCGGGGATGGCTTTCCAGGGCTCTCTGTAATGGAAATCTCTTCCACTGTGTTTCTGTGCGGGTTGCAGTGCTTTAGAATTTGTTGGGAGTTCTTTTTACAGGAAATTTATGGGCTTTGGATTCGTAGTTAGCATACATGAGTCTTTCTACTCCACCATCTTGGCTCCTGCCCCCGGTAAATTTGATTTTAAAAGAAAGAAAACCAAACTGCTAATAAACAAGAATGAAAAGGGTGAATTCACCAGCAATGAGGAGGAAATTATATCAATAACGATGAGTCATTTCCCCAACTGTATGCCAATAAATCTGACAACCTCAACTGAATGGATGAATATTTACAAAAATATAAATTGCCCAGATTAACAGATGACAAAATCCAATGCTGAAATAACACCATATGAGAAAAAGAAATTGAAAAAGTTATCAATGAGCTCCCTAAGGAAAAAAAAGAAAAAACAACTGCAGAGCCAGATGGATTTACAAGTGAATTCTATCAGACATGTTAAGAGCAATTAGTTCCAACACTATATAAACTATTTAGAAAAATAGACAAAGAACCCTACCAAATTATTTGTACTCAAAATATGGTGCTGATAATTAAACTGGGAAGAGCCAAAACACAGAAAAAAATTATACAATTTCTTTATTGAATATTAATGAAAACTTTTAAATAAAATACTAATAATAGATTACAGCAATTTATCATTAAAATAATACAATATGACTAGGTGAGATTTTTACCAGGAAGGCAGGACTGGTTCAATATTAGGAAAGCATTAAACTTAATTTATAAATTCAATAACAAAACTAACAGAAATAATGTGATTTTTCCAGTATATGCAGAAAGCACTTCTTAAAATTATGCAGCATCCACTCCTGTTAAAATACTAGAAAGCATAGGACAAAATGGAATGTTTCTTAAAATGATAAGGAGTATCTATTTAAAATTATCCACAAACATTATATGCAATGAGGATAATTTAGAAGCATTCCCAATAAGAATGGAAGTCAAATAAGTATGCCCCTTATCACCACTATTATTCAATACTGTGCTAGAAATATTAGCTTTAGCAAAAATACAAGGAAATTTAATTGAAGGAATTAGAATAGACAATCAGTGAAAAAAAGTCACTCTCAGCAGGTGCTATGAAAGAATTATTTGTAAAGCCATTGATAACTTTTTCTTCTATTTCTCCAACTTGCCTTTTAAAATCAAAATCTAGAGAATGGAATAGTGGAAGATAATGTGAAATATCTCATTGGAAAAAAAAAAGAAAAACTATTAACTTAGAAAATAGAACAAAGAGAGAAAATTTAAGATTTATGTGACTACTTAAACAAAAATCTCTTCCAGGAATTATTTTGAATTTTTTTTCAATTAGTGATTCTCTTTTACAAACCAAAGGGCTCCATTTTCTGGGATAAGTACTGAATTTTTGACAAAAACTGCCAGGAAAACTATATAATACTATGGTACAAACTGGACTAGAACAATACCTGACACTACACAAGAATAATGTCAATATATGTACATAATTCGGTATAAAGGTAGATAGAAACAAATTAGGGAAGCAAGGGATACTTTATTTGTCAAATTTATGGGGCATTGATAAACCTATGACCAAAGAAGAGATAGAGAACATTATGAAGTGCAAAATGGATAATTTTGATTAAATTAAATTGAAAAGTCCTTGCAAAAACATAACCAATCCTACCAAGATTAGGAGGGAAGAAGAAAATTGGGAAAGAATTTTTACAACTAGTGTCTGTGATAAATACCTCATTTCTAAAATATAGAGAGAACTGAATCTACTTTACAAGAATATAAATAGAAATGGTAGAAAGAAGATCAGGGAGAAACAGCACGGACTTTCTAGAACATCCTCCCCACCAAGCCCAGTAAAATACCTATAAAAAATACTTTAAACAAATTCTGGGGTTCAGGGAGTCAAGACAGTGGAATGATCAGTAATTGCCATCTCCTTCCCTTTGTTGACCTTGACAAGCCCAGAGAATATCTCCCCTGGAAAAAACCTTGGAGCCATGGGAGAAGCAAAAGAGGTAAACAGTCTTTTAACCTATGAGACCAGAAAAATCGCTAAGGAAGGTCTCTCTTGCTGTGGCTGAAGTGGTCCAGTGCAGGACAAGAGCTGTCCAAGATAGTTCTAACCCAGTAAAGTGTGAGAAGATCCTAAGCAAGAGGGAAGGTGAAGTCCACAACCACCACCAACAGAACCCAGACATGCCTCAACACACCAGGAGAATCAGAAAGACCATAGTGCAGAGGGAATCACCAACTACTGAGATTACCTACTCTCTGGCCCAACCGAGAAGATCTCCTATGGCAAGAACACCCCTCCCTCACACTTAATGAGCTAACTCCAGGGAAACTGCTGGGAATCCCATAAGTATTTCACCTGGCCTCTCCTTTCCAACACCAGTCAGTTCAGCACCAGGTAAGCTGCAGTATTTTAGCTTCTAGCTGAAAGAACCATAGGCTACAACCGACAAAGCCTCAAGTTTTAGGCACAAGAACTCTGGGACAGAGCCCCTTGTGCCACAGATGTAGAGGTCTCCTTTAAAATCCAGAAATTGGGTGATAATAATGAGTAAGAAGCAAAGCAGAAAAGACAATAAAATCTTTCTATGGGGACAAGGACCAAAGCACAACTAACAAAGAGTTCAGCATTGAGACTGTATTCCCATCTGAAGTTCAGAAAGGAATAAGAACTGGTTGGAAGACAAAGAGCCTTCTTGGAAGACCTCAGGAAAGATTTTAAAAGGCAAATTGGAGAAATAGAAGAAAAACTTATCAATGGCTTTACAAATATGAAAAAAAAGAAATAGCAGAAAAATTTAAAAGGACAACTGGATAAATGGAAAAGGAAGGACAAAACCTAACTGGAGAAAATAACTCCTTAAAAGGAACAATTGGACAGATGGAAAAGGAGATGTGAAAGTGAACTGAAGAAAACAATTTGATAAAAATTAGAATTGGGCAAGTAGAAGCTAATGAATCTATGAGATATCAAGACTCAGTCAAACAGAATCTAAGAAATGGAAAGATAGGAGAACATGTAAAATATCTAATTGGAAAAACAACTTACTTGAAAAATAGATCCAAGAAAGAAAATCTAAGAATTATTCCTCTAAAAGAAAGCCAGGATGAAAAAAGGGCCTGAACAATATCATCTAAGAAATCATCAAGAAAAATTGCCCAGAAGTCCTAATCCAGAGGGCAAAATAGTCCTCAGTAAAATTCACCATTCACCTCCCTAAAGGAATCCCAAACTAATAACACCAAAGGACATAGTTGCCAAATTCCAAAACTATCTTGTGAATGAGAAAATACTGGAGGTAACCAGAAAGAAACAATTCAAATATGGAGGATTGACAGTTAGGATCACTCAGGACTTTGCAGCTTCTACATTAAAAGATCAAAGGAATTGAAATATGAAATTATGTAAGTCAAAGAAGCTAGGACTAGAACCAAGGATTAATTACCTAGAAAATTTGAGCATAATATTTCATGGAAGGAGGTGGACCTTCAATGAAATAATTGACTTTCAGAACTTCCTGATGAAAATGTCAGAATTCAATAGAAATTTTGATCATCAAACACAGGTCTCAAGATAGGTAAACAGGGTAAAAAAACAAACAAAAAACTTGTTACCCAATATGGTCAACCTGCTTACGCCCCTCCCATAAGGGAAGATGGTACTTGTTAATCTTGAGAATTGTATATTTATTATGATATATAGAAGGGCTATACATAGATAGAGGGAGTGTGTATTAACTAAATGACGTAATGATAACAAATGTGATATAAGAATGCAAAGGGATTGAAATGGTAGATGTGAATAGGAGTAGGCAGAAAAAAAATTACATCACAGGGGAAGGCACAAATATATATTATAAATATTTATATTATTATTTTCTTAGCTCATAAAACACACACACATATGTATATATACATATATATGCATATATATGTGTGTATACATGTGTATATATACATATATACATGTGTCTATATACACATATACATACATATACACGTGTATATGTGTGTATACATTTATATATATATATATATTATATATATATATATGCAAAATACCTTAAATACCATCATGCTTTGGAGCTCTCTGAAATTTTCAACACAGTAACCTAGTTTCTTCACACTCACATATGTTATTTCTCAATAAATTAAAATTCTCTGTCTCTTTACAATATTAAGGTATTTCCAAATACGTGATTCATCATGCCACAGTGTTGAAAAGAAGTCCTGAATCATTTACCCTATAGATAATTCTTTCTTCAAAACTGGCCAATTTCCACCTAAAACTATGTTTTTTCAAACATCTATTTTTAGCAGTTTGTATTACTGCTTTTTCAACTCATAACAGACAGCAAAATTTCCATCTATAACAATAGTAACAGAGGTCATTTGACAATACAGAGTTTTTGGTACAACTCACCCCAGCCATCATTAACTATTCCTTAGAAAAAAAAAAACCTTAAAGAGACCGTGAAACTTACACTTGTACATCACTAATTGTCACCAAGGCACTGAATTGGTTCCATTTTGCCATTTCCTCTTTGTGCACGATATAAAATAAAATATAAAATCTTTCAAATCTTTCCTTTTCAACCTCTCTCTATTCATTCTTCAATCTCCCTGTTTTCACCAACTTTGGCTCGACAATAGAAAAAAATATGTTTCCTAATGATCTAGTTCCAGTTTCTTTTATATATAATACATATTTAATAATTTTATTTTCTGTATTCTACAATCACTACCATATAACTTAGAATTTTTCCCTCCCTCCCCTTCCCACCCTTCCCTTCCCCCTCCCCCCGAGATGGAATACAATTTTATATAGGTTGTACACAGGCATTCCTATTGAATAGCTCTTTCAACATAATCATATTGCATAGAAGAATTAAAATGAATGGGAGGAATCATATAACAAACCATACCATAATACAAAAGATAATGATCGGCTATATTCTGTGACTGAATTCCATAGTTCTTTCTCTGAATGTGGAAGGCATTTTGCCTTAAAAGACCTTTGGGAATTTTTTAGGTCCTTGAATTGTAATGAAGTTCTAGTTCTACCAGAAAAATTCCTCACGCACTATGGTTGTTCTTGTGTACAAAGTTCTCCTGGTTCTGCTCCTTTCGCTCAGCACCAAATCACATAAGTCTTTCCAGGGTGCTCACAGGAAGAAGAACAAAAATATATTACAGTAGAGGGAAGGGAGATAAACATTGTTTGAGAGGTACTCTCATCTGGTTGGACTCAAGTATGTAACAACAAACTCAGTTAAGCATATAAATACTTATATAGCGAGATCTAAAGGCAGTAGGTGGGTAAGTGGGACAGAAAAGGGAGGGGCAGATGAAAGGGAGGGAAGAAGTAGTAAAAGAAAAGGGGATTAAATGGGAAAGGAGTTGAAAGAAAGGAGGGAAGACTGAGGGACGCAGTAGTCAAAATTACTACTCTATTGTGGAGAGGAAAGGAGAACTAAAAGCATAAAAGGGAGAAAGAGGATGGAGGGAAAGACATAGACAGTAATCATAACTGGGAATGTGAATGGTATGAACTCTCCCATAAAATGGAAATGGATAGGAGAATGGATTAAAAACCATAATCCAACAATATCTTGTTTAAAAAAGACATTTGAAACAGGGGGCATATACACAGGGTAAAGGTAAAATGTTGGAGCAGAATTGTGCTTCAGCTGATGAAAAAAAAGCAGGGGTAGCAATCCTAATCTCAGACAAAGCAAAAGCAGAAACAGATCTAATCAAAAGAAATAAGGAAGAAAACTACATCCTGCTAAAAGGCACCATAAACAACAAAGCCATTTCATTACTAAACTTATATGCACCACGTGGTATAGTATCCAAATTCTTAGAGGAAAAGTTAAGGGAGTTATGGGAAGAAATAGACAGCACAATTATACTATATTAGAGGACCTCAATGCCACGGACCAGATGCAGGGGCTGCCAATTGTGATTGCTGAGAGATCGTGAAAGAAAAGTAGACATGGGATCAGGCAAGGAGTTGTAAAGAACAGCTCTCATTTATTAACTTGATAGCCAAGATTCATATAGATTTTTACAGGTAAGCAAGCAGAATTGATCATTGTGAGAACATTCAAGCAACCAACGACATTTCCATGAGGACATTTTTAGATTATTTCTTATACTCCCTAATCTTGTTCCTCCTCACGAGACAGCCTCGGGAGGCATGGCCTTGGATGTGACTTTCTCATCCTTGCATATCAGAGAGTGGGGATGATGAACCAATTGTCCTGAAAATGTTAGCCGCTCATGTAAGTACAAGTCTCAAGTAAAACCTGGACAGTACCTCACATTCTGGACTACATCACCATTGGCCCTTTACGTTCCCCTGCTTCTTCTTTGCAAGTAATTTCAGTGCATGTAGGTCTGTGCCAGTCTCAACAAATTTACACATACCCATACTTACAAGGCATAGAATGATCACAACCAGAAGGCATATGGTCACTGCTTCAGGAACGAAGTGGAAAGTAAGAGCTTCAATGTTCTGCATGGGATTGAGTTTTTTCATAACATTTACGATTGAATTAATTTCTTTCAAATCAATTTCCTGAGTATGACTATTAGCAGTATCATTTGTAATAAGCTCCAATTCTTCAATTTGCCATGTCATGTTATGACCATGCCAAGCCCCTTTAAGTTTTCTTCTAATCTGATCCCATGTTACATGAGAAGCCTAATTATTGTACAAATATGGAGTTAAATGTATTTTCTCATATTTAAAATCACATTTCATAGGTATCCTTTTTTCCAAATTTTTTAAATGATCCCCTACATATAACAATGACAATTGTAACAAATCCATTTCTAATTGATTTTTTTATTTAACTCTATTTGTTCTTTTACTGCTTCAGATATATTTTGAACAAGTTTTTTTTACATAAGACACAGTATGTGTTGATTGCTGCAATACTGTAACAGATGTAGTGAAAGAAGCAATAAGGGTAACAGCAGGTAATATACCAAGAATCATCATAGATACAAATCTCTTTTTTCCTCATCCCCTTTGTTGTTTTTTTGATTTCAATTTGAACTAGATTCAGTGTCTGCTCCCCTTTACTTTGATACCAAGTGTGATCTACCTTCACAGGGAACATAGCACATGTGGGTTGTTGTACAGTCATTACAAGTGGTTCTGATTGCGGACTGATACACCGAATGTTTATTCAGTCCGTTTGACTTTCATTAGCTAATTTTAAGTTTTCTGTTGTAAGGAACATCTGTGCATACTGTAAACAGCCCTGTATATAGGTTTAGTTTGCCACAGCAAATATTCCTCCTTCATAACTTCTTGCATATGCACTATGATTGACTCCTTTCAGAGCAGCCATTGCTCTCCACAGTTTTATGAACTAGATCCCTTTTCTGTTGTGATCACATCATTTATAAGACTCCCAATAGATGTGTTCCAAGATTCAATACTCCTCCTGACCAAATGTATAACTTTGTTTCTTCTGATTGTGTGTAATTTTTATGTGTAGTAATACATTCATTCCATGGCGGTGTGTATCCAATGTATTGTTGGATTTCTTCAGGGAAAGAGTGGAGGACTAATGAGCTGAGATTTTGATAGATAAATGAGTTTATCTCCATTCCTGTTGTATTTTTCCTCTATAATATCTAAAAATAATTTGTTGACTTTCAAATGAAGTCCTGTCTCCTTATTTTGTGGGATTGCATTGTGCTCTACAGCTCGAGATCTATTTCTAAATGTTTTCCCAATTCCAGTTTCTTGTTTTAATAACATGAGTAGCTAACTTTAAGTGATAAAAGCAGACAGGAGTTTTG